>ML660774.1:24729029-25262159 GCA_007570785.1 Antilocapra americana
ACGCGGGAGCCGGACGCCGGGCGCCTGGGGACGCGGACGCCGAGCCGCCGGGCCGCCGAGGCCGAGCCGCCGACCCGGGCTCCCCGCCCCGGCCCCGCGGCCGCGCGTTCGGGAGGGCGGACGAGGAGGGGGCGGCGCGCGGCCGGCCGGCCGAGGGGAGGCGCTGCGCCCGCGCCCCCGACGGCGCCCGCGAAACCACATCCGCGCCTCCGCTGGAAGCGCGTCCGGGCGCCTGTCACCGGGCCCCTCCATCTTGAAGAGCAGGGACGAGCGCTCTGCCGTCCCCGCTCCCCTCCTCGCCGCAGCCGGGGCCGCAGGAGCCGCGCGCATGGCGTTCAGCGCCTGGCAGATCCTGTCGCCCGTGCAGTGGGCGAGATGGACGTGGTCCGCGGTGCGCGGCGGGGGCGCCGGGGAGGACGAGGCCGGAGGGCCCGAGGGCGAGCCCGAGGACGAGGACTCGCAAGCCGAGACCAAATCCTTGAGTTTCAGGCAAGTACGCGCGTTGCTGCCGGGATGCGGACGCGCTGCCCTCCATCAGTCCATCCGCGGCTCATTCTGCGCGCGCGCGTGTGCGTGTGTGTGTGTGTGTGGGTGCGTGTGTGTGTGTGTGTGTGTGGTCGCCACCCGCGTGAGCCGTGTTCCTGGCAGTGCTGCCGTCCCTGCCGACCCGTAGCCGGGTCCCCGCCGTGCGGTCGGAAGTTCAGGACGTTGTGCCCTCCCGCCGAGCGTTGTCCTCCCCTCGTTTCGGTGTGAGCTTTCTGCACCTAACCCAGAATCTGCAGTCTCTCCGCATCCCCGTGTGCCTCGGTCTCTTTCTCTAAGCTTCGCGCCCCCAGCCCCCGCCCCTGCACAAACACACACACACGCACTGTCGTGGACCACACCCGCAGGACACACACACACACAGTCCTGGATCACACCCGCTGGCACTTGGGGCCCTCCCTACGGGGAAGAAGTCGCTCCCAGGCCCCCCTTGTGTCCCCGAAAATGCAGCCTTGGTGAAGAAGGTCGCGTAATGCCGGGCCCCCTGGCCGCTGGGGGAGAAATGGTCGTCTCTCCTGAGCTGTCAACCCGTGTGATTGCGGGAGGCAGGTGACAGTGTCCTCGGCCTCTGGCCGGGTGCCTTGCAAACAGGTAGAGAGAGGCCTAACCCCAGAAAAAGAGCATCGTGGCGAAAACTGGCTTCGTGATTTTAGGCTGAGAGGGGCGATCTGAATTTTTAAGCCTCTGGCAAAGGGCTCTTGTGAGAAAAGGAGTCTCTTGAAGGGGCTTTTGGGGGCTGTCAGAGGGAAGGATGATCTCAGAAATACACGTTGCTGGAGAAAGGCCCTGGAGGATGGAGGAGATTTCAGGGAGACGGAAGCCCGAGGAGGGCGCTGCTACAGCACCACCCCCCCGCCACCCCCCATCCCGGGCCAGTCCACACTGAGGACCCACCTGCCCGCGGGTGCAAAGTTAGGCGAGAAATACTGGACCTTGTGGAGATGTAGCCTGTAAAGGGGTGTCGGAAATACCGTTGAAAGTGGTAATTCCTCATTTTTCCCCCTTGGCAGCTCGGATTCTGAAGGTAATTTTGAGACCCCTGAAACTGAAACACCCATCCGATCCCCTCTCAAGGAATCCTGTGAGTCACACCTTGGACTGGCAGGCTCTGGGGCCAAGACCCAAGGTAAGGAAAGACTTCCCTTGTTCTGCCTTATCTTTGCTGCTGTTGTTTAAAGTTTTGAAAATGTAAATGAGGGAAAGAAAAGTGTTAATGCAGGGCCATTTTAAAAGGTGGGGGGTTGTCTCCTTACTGAGCAGGAGCTATTAGAAAGCTCCTGGCATATTTGAAATGGTATGTTTGTTTGTATTTTTCAGAGTGTGGAAGCCAGAAGCTTTCTTCCCTAAGTAGGTTTTACATTTTGCAGTATGAAATTATCGTTATCAGAACATTCCTGCTGGGCCCTGAAAAACAAAAATGTGTGTGGTGATGTCAGGATGGAGGCGTGTTTAGATTTGGCTTCACACATTTGGCTCAGCCTTGGGCATTTTCTCCAGGGTGTGGCTGGAGATAAGAATTATAGGTAGGAGCTGAATTTTTTTAGACGAGGAATTTTAAGAGGCGGTGTCAAAGTCCTTCACCGCCCCTGCTTCCACCAGGGATGGTGGTGAGCTCCAGTCCACCCAAGAAAGTCTGGCATGGAGACGCCCTCCTGCCCTCAGAGCCCAGCCTTGAGCCTGAGTTTCATCTGCAGAGGCTGCTGCTGTTCCTTTCGATGAGCGGAAACCGTTTTTGTCACACAACCAGTTCTGAGTAAAATCTCACCTGGCCTGACCACAGGCAGTTAGCTGTTCAGAGTGGCTGTGATTCAGCAGTGAAAACAGTCCCCATCCCTGCAGGCCAGTGTCATGGAGGGAGGCGGGCCTTTCAGAGGTTAAACAGAATGTACCTACCTGTCAGCTTGGCTTCCCCGGTGGCTCAGCGGGAAAGAACCTTTCTGTAATGCAGGAGAAACTGGTTCGATCCCTGGGTTGGAAAGATCCCCTGGAGGAGAGCCTGGCAGCCCACTCCAGTATTCTTGCCTGGAGAATCCCATGAACAAAGGAGCCTGGTGGGCTACAGTCCTGGGGTCACAAAGAGTCAGACACATTGGAGTGACATAGCACACACGCGCGCACCTGTCAGCTTTGTCCTAAGCACGCTGGAGAAAAATGAAGCGGGGGAAGGGGGAACAGAGTTGGGGGAGGGTTGGTAGGAGGTGCTGAAGGCTGACAGGCTGGGGAACCTGACTGATCAGGGGACTTGAGCAGAGTCCTGAAGGAGGATTGAGGGGACGTCTGTGCAGTTTCCCCAGGAGAACTCTTCCAGCAGAGAGCACGGCTCCTGGGAAGGTCTGAGGCAGGGGGGTGGGGAGGGAAGTGCTGGGGGGTCGGGGGGGGGGGCAGCATGTTGGAAGTCAGGGAGGAGGCCCGGGTGGCTTCAGGGAGCTGAGTCAGCCAGGTAGGGGGCCATCTGGGTCCTGTTGTCACAAGGCGTTCATTTTTCCTTCTGAGTGAGATCGGAAGGGCTGCCTTTAAAAAGTGCCACAAACCAGGCAGCTTAAAACAATGGAAATTGGTTCCTTCTCTGTTCTGAAGGCTAGAAGTCTGAAATGAAGGTGTTGGCAGGGCCAGGCCCCCTCCAAAGGTTCTAGGGACAAATTCTTCCCTGTTCCTTCTAGCTTCTGGTCGTGGCCAGTGATTCCTGGTGTTCTTTGGCCCATGGCAGCAAAGCTTCCATCTTACCTGGTTAGCTTCTCCCTGTGTATCTCTGTCTGTTCGTATGGCTTTCTGAGGAGGACTCCAGTCATTGGATTTAGGGACCACTTCAATTCAAGTTGACCTCTTCTTAATATCTGCAGAGATAACTACAGTTGAGCCTTGAGCAACATGGGTTTGAACTGTGTGAGTCCACTTGACACATTTTTTTTTTCACTAAGTATGTTCTAGAGCAGGGGTCCCCAACCTCCAGGATCTAATACCTGATTATCTGAGGTGGATCTAATGTAATAATAATAGAAGTAAAGTGTACAATAAATGTTGTGCAGTTGGGTCATCCCAAAACCATTTGCCATCCCCTACCCCGGAAAAATTCGTCTTGCATGAAATGGGTCCCTGGTGCCAAAAAGTTGGGGACCACTGTCCTAGAGTACTACACGGTCCACGGTTGATTGACTCCAAGGATAGAGAAACATGGACACGGAGGGTTTTCAACTGTGCCGAGTGGCTGGGACTAGAAACCCCTAACCCCCACACTGTTCAGGGCTCACTGTTATGTCCAGATAAGACCACATTCCCAGGTGTGGGGAGTTAGGACTTGCGCTCATCTTTTGCAGGGAATACAGTCCAACCCACAGCAGGGCTTTGAGCAGAGGGACAGTGCTCTCACTTCCTTCTTCAAAGAATAGCTGGCTGCTGTCTGGAGAAGGGGCTCCAGGGTGGATGTCCTTTTCCTGTGTTTTCTCTGCTCCAGTGAGTGTCGCTGTCACCTGCAGTGACAAAGCAGAGCCAGCTTTCAGTCGCCCTGTTACCTAATTTTTGATCGGGTCATGAATTTATTCTCCCAACGATTATTATATTTCCTTGCTTAGCAACTTCCTCACAGGTCGCCCAGGGAGGTCAAATTCCCTGTGCTGGACTTCATGATGGAGCTGGACCTAACTGGGGAAATGATACCAGCTTTTTGTGCTTTGGTTTTGCTTTCAATGGTGAGCTCCAGAGACTTCCCTGGCAGTCCAGTGGTTAAGACTCCATGCTTCCAATGCAGGGGACACGGGTTTGATTCCTGGTCAGAGAACTAAGATCCCGCATGCCACGTGGCCAAAAAAATTTTTTTAAATAAATCAATAAGTGGTGAGCTCCATACTGTGCTGCCCTGCTGAAAATTCCCTCAGCTGGCCCTGGGCTGCTTTTTTACCATGAGTTCAGGCAGAGACAGCATGGGAACAGGCAGCTTTGCGTGTTAGAGGACTTGTATGTGCCACTTGGCTGGGTAGCAGTCTCCATGACAGAAGATGCCGCCTCAGAGCTTCCCCTTTCTTCTCTCAAGATTGGCAGATCTGAAGGGAGATTTGAAAGCCTGAGAGAGCTATTCTGTGGCCTTCCCCTCAAATTTAAATAAAGCTCACAAGACAGTTTGAAAGCCTCTTTGAATTGCTCAGCCTGCTTCCTCACCATCCTGTCAGCTGGTGGTCTGATTCATCCTGACAGATTCTTTGCTAATTGAATGGAGGCCAGTATGTCCCAGGCCCCCAGAACCACACAGACCCAATTGTTTGGTCCTTCCTGTGCCACTGACTCATTTTTACAAGTTTTGGTCACTTACGGCTCATACTGTCTTTTCTTGGTCTCTCTAGAATTTTTCTTTTTAGAGAGTCATGGACCAAGAAAGGGCTTTTCTGATGGTTCAGTGGTAAAGAATATGCCTGCAATGCAGGAGACGTGGGAGATGTGGATTCAGTCTCTGGGTCAGGAAGATCCCCTTCAGGAGGAAATGGCAACTCACTCGAGTATTGTTGCCTGAACAATCCCATGGACAGAGGAGCCTGGTGGGCTGCAGTCCATGGGGTCACAAAGAGTTAGATGCAGCTGAGCGTGGATCAAGAAAGCTCAGCGGAGTGGCTCAGGATTGTGGACCATGAAAGTGGCAAGCGATACAAACTGGGAAACAAGCACTGCATCTGATGAAGTCTTGCCATTTAGTGTCTTTAAATAACAGGATGATTCCCCATCAACCTGGCAGTATCCTGCCCTCTGAGGCTTCTTCTCCCCAACACTAGTCCTTGTCCAGAGTTCTGTGGATGGCCTTGTTGTGCGTACACAGTGAGTGTAAAAATACAGCCAGAGCGCAGGTCTGACCAGGGAAGATATCAGTGGGCAGAGATTCTTGGAGTCTAAATGTTGAAGTCTATAATTTCTCGGCCTAGAAGGTTTTCTTTCTAAAAATTGTTGATTATTTGACTCCTGGTAAGTTGGTGTGCATTCTCACTTTTGCTCAGCTGCGTCTAACCCTTTCGATCCTGTAGACTGCAGCCCCCTGGGCTCCTCTGTCCTTTGGATTCTCCAGGCAAGAATAATACAGGAGTAGGTTACCATTTCCTCCTTCAGAGGATCTTCCCCATCGGGGGATCAAACCCCCATCTCCTGCCTTGACCGGCAGACTCTTTACCACTGCCCCACGTGGGAAGCCTCCTGATAAGGTTAGCCTTTGATACAGGGGAACAGCACGTGTAGACTATGTAAGACTCTTGTCTTCTGGCAGGATGATGTGTAAGCTCTGCAAAGGGTGTTGAAGTTGCTGATGTTACTGTTCTTTCTCTTTGCTGGGCGGTGTATCAGTAAGGACACATCGCCTGGGAAAGGACTTTTGAGAGGTACAGTCTCAAGTTCATCCCTTTTGTTTGTTTGCTTCCAGTGCTGATGGACTGTGGTTTTGTCCCGTGTTTTAGATTATGAAAGTGAAAGCTGCAGTGGCTGTCCTCTGCTGTCCTCTGCTAATTGAAGCCTCCCCCAGCCCTCACACACAAACACACACGCCTTTGTTTACAAATTGTTACCTTTCTTTGAGAGAAGGAATTTTAATTCACACTGAAGCTCTCTAGCCCTTGGAACACTCACCCTGTTTGATGTGTTGATTAGATGGCTAGATAGGCCAAACAAGTAGGGTAGTCCTCCAGAACAGGAGAGAGATAAGCGGGGTCAGTCCATAGGTGTTTACTGCCCGAGGCCTGGGGGGACTGCTGCCTTGTTTGTTGACATAGTTTGGGTCAGTGTAAATCAGGCATCAGCCAACAAGAGCTCAGAGGCCTGCCGTTGCCTGTTTCTGTTCTGCTGGAGAGCTGAGAACTGTTTCTACATTTTTAAATGGCGGAAAACGATATTTTGTGTGAAAAGTATATGAAGTTCAAATTTCAGGGCCATGAGTAAAGTTTCACTTTGGAATGCAGCCATGTGTTTAGGTGTAGTCTGGCGGTTTTTGCAGTAAGATAGCAGGTTGAGTACTCAGAACAGAGGCCGGAAGGTGGGCAAGTGCCTAAAATATTTACCACATGGCTCTTCACAGGAAGTTTGCCAACCTTGATCCAGGCTTGCAATGAATTTGGTAAAATGAGAAAGTTTAAGTACTTCATAATTTGACCTTTGTAATTGAACTTTAGTTTTAAAAAAAGCTATAAGGCTGTAGTTGATTACTTAGCAAATGAACTGTGGGTGCTGGGTGCTGTTCCCGTAGGCCTGAACCGTCAGGGACGGCGTCAGGGAGAGACTGGTTTGGGCTGGCTATTTGTCCCCCTCGCAAAATGACTTTTCAGTCTGGCCCATACATAATTTTCAATTGACTAAAAGATCTGAGAAAAAAGGAAATGAGGGAAGAATGGGGAGAATTTGGCAATCATTTAATACAAGTACAAATGCAGAGACTTTTCACTTTTGTTTCTAATGTAACTTTGGGTGTTTGAGAATTTGTAATTTGACTGTTGCTGTGGTGTATTTTTGGTATAGGTTGTATGACTGATTGGTTTAGATTATACCTATGTAAGACTTAGAAGGGAAATCTTAGATGTTTGATCCTAAGGCTTTGGGCTATTTGTATAAGCAAATATGCAAACATTGAAGTGTTCTAGTCGAATCTCTGATTGTGGTTCTCCTAGGGACTTAGTTTGATACCCTTTCTGGGCTTCTACTGCAGGGATTGCTTTATTAGAATATGCTAGATGTAATGGGACTAATGGGACTCCCTGGTGGCCTAGATGGTAAAGAATCTGCCTGCAATACAAGAGACCTAGGTTCAATTTCTGGCTCAGGAAGATCCCCTGGAGAAGGGAATGGCTACCCACTCCAGTATTCATGCCTGGACAAATCCATAAACAGAGGAGCTTGGAGAGCTGCAGTCCATGGGGTCGCAAAGAGTCAGACACGACTGAGCGACTAACACAGTGCGACCAGTAAGGACCCTTCATGTTACCTATCTGACATTTCACCCCAGTGGCTCCTTCAATGACATTGTAGGTTAATGTTCTTATTTTATTCGCTCTTTCACAGTTTAAGTTTTTATATTACACTATTTCATATTATTATGAAATACGCTTGAAAACCTCCACAGCATGACACAGTTCCTTCCCCCACCCCTTCACCCTGTTTAATGTTTGTAGCTCTCAGCTTGGAGATTTCCACTAGTTAGTAAACGGGATGAGGCCGTGTGGCTTTGTTGCTTTATTTTATAATAATGTAAATGAGCCACGTGGGCTTCCCTGGTAGCTCAGTTGTAAAGAGTCAGTGCAGGGAACACAGAGACACAGGTTCAGTCCCTGGGTCGGGAAGATCCCCTGGAGAAGGAAATGGCAGCCCACTCCAGTATTCTTGCCTGGAGAATCCCATGGACAGAGGAGTCTGGTGGGCTACATACAGTCCATGGGGTCGCAAAGGGTCAGACACGACTTAGCGACTAAACAACAACAGCAGTGCTCCACCTACAGAATGGATGTGGTCTGAAGCCATTTAACATGTTTAAGGAGCAGTCATAGTTTCTTTTTCAAGTGTCATAGGAAGCCCTAGCAGAATATACCATTTTGTCACATTCTTCTGAACTTGGGTGGGTGACAGGAAGACCATGGTTTATCCACCCAAAACAGCCGTCTCTGTAGGGATTTGATAACTAGGGGTTGCTGAAGTGTCCAGTAACCGTTTAATTGGGCCCGGGAAGGGATTGCAGCTTGTAAGTTCACAGTCTCACCCTCACCTTCACAGGTACATGAACCTAATTTCATGGGCTTGCACAAACATAATCAGATCCCCAGGGCCTAGCCTGATGATGGGCAGACTTGGCAAGAGGATAGTAACTAAATGGAGTATCTCATTAATTCACAAGTGGAAAAATGTGATCTGGCAGTTCTGTTTGGCAGATCCAGATACTGTCCTGGCCAGTCCCTGTTCCCTATGTCTTTGCTGGAAATACGACAGCAAACTATTGATCTCCAGCTTTCCCACTGCAGAATTCCAACCTAACAGACCTCCAACTTTCTGTTCCAGCTGCATTTATCGTATGTATTGAATGCATTTTTTTCCAGCATCTTATTTGGTTTCATAACAATGATGCTCCGAAATAGACCACACGTGATTTCCAGTCTCAAAATTGGGAAATTGTCAGAGCCTTTATTGCTAGTAGTACAGTGGGGTCATAAATTCAACTTTTAAGAGGATGATTTGTTTATTTGACTGCCAGATCTTTAGTTGCAGCCTGTGGGATCCAGTTCCCTGACCAAGATCCAGTTCTTGCATTGGGAGGGTGGGATCTCAGCCACTGGACCATCAGGGAAGTCCCATAAATTCAGCTTTGAAGATCACACACCCAGCTTCTCTGCAGGGAATGTATGAATCTCTCTGTCTTCACTGCCTTAGGAAATGACTTATCAGAGGAAATGAAAAGTTCTTAAAATGTTGCCAGGACAGAGTATGTGATGGGGGAAAGCATGTTCTTTAGGATCTTGTAAAATGATGTAATTTGAAAAAAAATCATCAAGGGATTGCATCTTTTACACGTTAACTTAGCATATATGATGTATGAAGGATAAAATGTATTTTAGAAATTTTGAACATCAGAAGCTTACGGTACAATTTAGATAGCAAATCAGAAGGGAAAAAAGTAAAAGCATCACTGGATAAACAGTCCTGTTGGATTAAAAACATTTGCTTCCTTCGTGCTCAGCATCTGCTTATCCATGAGAAATAAAAACGCACCGGGAGCATTTGCCTTCGCTTTGTTTCGCTCTCCACCCGTGAGTCGTGTGTGGGTGAGGAGAGGCAGGTGCGTGGGGGCGTGTGCAGGCTCCTGGGACTTTGTACCCATTTCGGCGTAGAAGGGGGAGCTTCTTAAGAGGCTGGTATTGCTGCATAGCATACTCTTTGAAAGGAAAGTTATGACCAACCTAGACAGCATATTAAAAAACAGAGACATTACTTTGCCAACAAAGGTCTGTCTAGTCAAGGCTAAGGCTATGGTTTTTCCAGTGGTCGTGTATGGATGTGAGAGTTGGACTATAAAGAAAGCTGAGCACCGAAGAACTGATGCTTTTCAAGTGTGGTGTTGGAGAAGACTCTTGAGAGTCCCTTGGATTGAAGGAGATCCAACCAGTCCATCCTAAAGGAGATCAGTCATTGGAAGGTCTGTGTTGAAGCTGAAACTCCAATACTTTGGCCACCTGATGCGAAGAGCTGACTCATTTGAAAAGACCCTTATGCTGGGAAAGATTGAGGGCAGGAGGAGAAGGGGGCGACAGAGGATGAGATGGTTGGATGGCATCACTGACTGAATGGACATGAGTTTGGGTAGACTCTGGGAGTTGGTGATGGACAGGGAGGCCTGGCATGCTGCAGTTCATGGGGTGGCAAAGAGTCAGACACGACTGAGCGACTGGACTGAACTGAGCTGACGGCTGCATAGCAGTCATACCCAGCTGGGTGGTGTGGCCAGGGATCCCTGGTGAGAGTGCAGTCCCGGCATGGGCTGGGACCCTAGTCGTCTGAAGGCTTGACTGGGGCTAAGCGCCCCTCCTCAGCCACGCCTGGCACGGTGGCGCTGGCTGAGGGCAGGAGGTCTGGATTCTTTCCTGTGCAGTGGAGCTCTGTCCGTGGGGTGCCTGAGCATTTTTCCGGTATGGCAGCGTATGGCAGCTGCCGTGTCTCTGACGACAGCCTCAGAAGCCATACTCTGCTATTTCTACAGTATCCTGTAGGTTACCTGAGCTCAAGGGTGTGAATCCCAGGAGGCGGGACTCCCGGGGACCACCTTGGAGGCTGCCTGCCTTCAAGCCCTTGCTTTGCTCTGCCTGTCTGGTCCTCCTTTTTTTTTTTTAAGAATTTTTTTGATGTGGGCTGTTTTAAGAGTCTTTATGGAATTTTTACAACGTTGCTTCTGTTTTATGTTTTGGTTTTCTGGCTGCTGGGCATGTGGGGTCTTAGCTCTCTGACCAGGAATCAAACTGGCACCCCCTGCAATGGAAGGCAAAGTCTCACCCACTGGACCACCAGGGGAGCCCCCTGCCGCCCTCCGGAGGTGCAGGAACAGAAGGACAGGAGCAGCGATGTGGTCTCCGGCCAGGGTCCCCGTCCTGCCACAGAGGCGTCTTGTCGCTCTGTCTGGAGCCTCCTCTCTTGTCGAACATTCTCCCTCTTTCTCTCTATCCTGCGTCAGCCTCCCAGCTCAGTGTGGGCGGTTGCTACTTTGCAAGAGAGGCAGTTGGTGTTGTGAACACTCTGGTAATGATTTCTGAAGAGCTGCGCGTCGTGGCGGTTCGGCTGCAGTGAAGTTCAGGTCTCTGCGAGGCGGAGCCGTCTGTTAGCGCGTGCCCTTTCTCCTCTGCTCCTGCTGCTGCCTGCTGGGGACGGGACGCAGATGACTCTGGGGGGCCTTCTGGGGCCTCTGTCCGTTTGAGGGGGGTCTCAGACGGCTCTACTGGAAGTGCAGCCTTAAACATATTCAGATGGTTCCAAAAACCCAGGGCACCTCCTGAGTGCTAAGAGAAGACACAGCTGTCATGGCTCAGCTTCCAGGGAGGCTTGAGTTAAGGGTGGGGAGGGCGGACTCCTCCTGGTTATGGTAAGATAAGAACTTCTTATCTTACAGTAACCTTGGCCTTCAGAGGGGAAGGTTTGGGTCTCTTTCTAAATAAAACAGCACAGAGCACTCATTTGAAAATTTGAGGTACTTTCTTCATCCCCAGCACAAAGCTTTCCCAGTTTATCAAAGGGCTTTCCAGATTATTCTTTACCTGCAGAGTCTTGCATGTTAGAGAGCCTCTCTCAGGAGTTAGAAGCTCCCAGCACCTGGCCCTGACTATTACAAAAAGCAAATAATTTAATTATTTTCCCCCTTGCCCCCCCAACTCCTGGGTGATATTTTGTTTGGTTTTGCGGGGAGGAGGAGATTTAGACAGTCTGTTGTCTGGGTTTGGGCATGGGTGTCTGTTGGTGGTGTTTTTCTGCTGTTAAGTAGTGAAGTCTTAAGGTTGCAGCTACCTCGGAAGCTGTTTTGCTTTTTCCCCCCGCCCTGACTCATCCACTTGGACCCCTCTCGCCACACCCAGGCTCCGTGTGGCCTGGGGCCCCGTGGTTGTCGGGAACGTGAGTCCTGCAGCCCACACCATTAGGGTCTGCCCGGCAGTCCTGGAAGAGGCCTTCTTGTCCTGTTACCCTGTCCATGGACAATACACTGTGTCCACTGCTGCTCCATTTGAAGGCTGATGTCTTAGAATGAGTGGCTACGAGCATGCATATATGAAGTATATTTCAACTTTAGGGGAATTCGAGGGACTGGGAACTCAGAGACATTAAACTGAGAAAAAGATCACATTTTGGGCACTTTGAAATGCGAATGTATACCTTATTAACAGTCTTATCAGATCAGACTCCCTTGTTTTCCTTCTGAAGCCCTGCCTTGGTTCAAACTTGGGAGAGCAGTGGTGGGAGGGAAGATCCTGAAAGGAAGAGGGGTCTTCACTGGGAAAGGGTCAAGTGAAGAACAGGTGTTCCTCCTGCGGGTAGGCGTGCTGAGCTGCTGTACCACCGTTTACTCTCTATACTTCTGTATGAAAGGTTATCAGGTGGCAGGGGTCCTGTATGTATCAGACGTCTGCTCAGCAGTGGCCCTGCCCTCAGCTCTGTCTTGGGCACTCAGTTTCTGCTTTGGGGACACAGAGGGAATCGAGGATGAGATCCCTGACGACCTCAGTCTGGAGGGAGCTGGCTGCCTTCTGTTCCCCAGGCCCCTTAGCCTCCTTGGCTTCCCCAGACATTTTAGCAGCCAGCAGGTAGTTTTAGCAAGGGAATGTGCGAGGGAGGTCTGAGAAGGCAAATATTAGCAAGAAATAAATGGAAGAATTAAAAAAAAAAAAATTCACCCCCAAAACAAAGCCAAAAGCCTTTTGAGTGTGCCAATTGTCATGTCTCTAAGATGCTTGCTAAACTTGGCTACATCTGTTATAGGAAAGAAGAGTGACGTCATTTTTTTTCACCTCTTTCTGTAAATAGAATTTATGTAGCACATGGTAGGCTTCCTTAAGAAAAATTTGAAATCCCAAATTGATGTGATGCTGAGACCTAACAGCTCTCTCTAGTATGGGACATGCATAACAGACTATTTAAAGCATTTTCTGAAGTGTAAGTCTGCAGTGTAATAGAACATGTTGTAGGAATTGCAGGACGTGCTTTCTACCCTGTTACCCTCTGAGTCTCTTTATTCTCTCTCTTTTGCAAGCAGTTTTATTGAGATATAATTCACTTGCATGCAGTTCACCATTTAAAGGGTTTATAATGTATGAACAGAGTTATACAACTATCACATCAACCTAATTTTAAGAATGTTAAGAAATACTGTACCCATTAGTAGTCATGCCCCCATTTTTCTGCCACCCCCAGTCCCAGGCAACTAATAATCTACTGTATTATGTCTCAATAGATTTACTTATTCCGGACATTTCATGTAATTGAAATTATACAATAGGTAGTAGTCTTTTCTGATTGGTTCATTCATTTACTGTAATGTTTTTCAAAGTTCATCTATATTGTCGCATATGTATTGATAGTTCATTCTTTTTTTTAATTCTTGATTAATACTTCATTCTCTGGATAAACCATATTTTATTTACCCATTCATTAGTTGATGGACATTTGAGTTGTTTTCACTTTTTGGCTATTATGAATAATACTGCTGTGAACATGCATGTTCAAGTTTTTATGTGGGTGTAAGGTTTTCATTTCTCTTGGTATATTCCTAGCAGTGCAATTGCTAGGTCACAAGGTAAATATTTCTAATTTTGAGGAGCTGTCAAACTGTTTCCGGAAGTGTCTGCACCCTTTTACATCCCTACCAAGAATATATGGGGGTTTCAGTTTCTCCACATCCCAGTCAGCACTTGTTACCTGTTCGACTGTATCCACCTTCATAAATGCGAAGTGATGTCTCACGGTGGTTTGGATTTTTGTTTCCCTGATGACTTAACGAGGTTGGGCAGCTTTCCACATACTTTCTGACTGTTTGTGTATCTTCTTTAGCAAAATGTTTATCCAGATTCCTTGTCTATTTTTTAATTAGGTTACTCATCTTATAGAGTTGTATGAGTACTTTATGTAGTCTGAATACAAGTCCCCTATAAGGTATCTGATTGTAAATATTTTGTCCCATTCTGTGGGTTATCTTTTCACTCTTTCAGTGATAGTGTTTGAAGTGTAAAAGTTTTTACTGTTGATGGAGTTCTGTTTATGTACTTTGTTTTTGTCATTTTTTTCCCCTGCATTTGGTGTCATATTTAAAAAGGCTTTGCCTTACCACAGTCATAGAGATTTACTACAGTGTTTCCTCCTAAAACTTTAATAGTTTGAACTCTTACATTTAGGTCTTTGATCAGTCTTGAGCTAGTTTTTATTCATGTTGTGAAGAAGTGGTTCAGCTTCATTATTTTGCATGTTGGCATCCAGTGCTCCAGCACTATGTTGAAAAGACTTTTTTCCCCCTTTTTATTTAATTTTGCACCCTTGACAAAAATCAGTTGACAAGAGATGCAAAAGTTGAACTTTTGATTCTGTTTTATTGATCTGTGTCTCCTTATACTCATTGTCTTGATTACAGTAGATTCATAGTAAGTTTTGATCAGTAAGTGTCAGTCTTCCAACTTTGTTACATTTTTTTCAAGGTTGTTATAACTATTCTGGGTCTATTACATTTCCACATGAGTTTTAGGATCAGCTTGTTAATTTTGCAAAGAAACCAGCTGGAATTTTGATAGAGATTATGTTCAAACTATAGTCAAGTTTGGGGCGGATTGTCACCCTAAGAATATTAAATGTACATGGGATGCCTTTCCATTTAATATTTAGATCTTCTCTGATTTCTTCAAATAGTATTTTGTAATTTTTATAGAATGTATCTTGCACTTCCTTTGTTAAATTTATTTCAAAGTATTTCATTCTTTTTGATACTGCTGTAAATGGAATTGTTTTCATAATTATGGTTTTGGATTTTTCATTGCAGGTGTATAGAGATACACCTGATATCTGCATATTGATCCTTATGAAACCTTGATGAATTCATTTATTCGTTACAATAATTTGTGGTGGATTCCTCAGAACTTTCTGTATAAAAAGTTGTGTCATCTGCAAATACAGATGGTTTTACTTTTCCTTTCCAATCTGGATGCATTTTTTTTCTTTCTCTTGCTTAATCCACCTGGCTAGAACTTCGAGTACAATTTTGAATAGAAGTGGTGAGAGCTGACATTCTTACTCTTATCTCATTCTTGATCTTAGGGTGAAAGCATTCAGCTTTTACTATTAAATATGACATTATCTTTTACTATTAAATGTGATATTAGCTGTGGTATTTCATAGATGTCCTTTATCAAGTTGAAGAAGTCCTTTTTTTTTTTTTTTGCCACACTGTGCAGTATGTGGAATTTACCTAGCCAGGGATCCAAGCAATGCCCCCTGCAGTGGAAGCACATAGTCTCCATCACTGGGTCACCAGGGAAGTCAGAGGACTTCCTTTTATTCCTTATTTGTTGAATTTTTTTTTTTTAAATCATGAAAGGACATTGGATTTTGTTAGATTCTTTTTCCATGTATATTGAGATGATTGTATGGGTTTTGCCTTCCATTCTATTGCTATGATATGTTACATTAAATGATTTTCAGATGTTAAACTACCCCTGCATTCCTGGAGTAAATCGTGCCTCTTCGTTTGTTGGTGGACTTGGTTTGCTGGTATGTTGAGTATTTTTGTGTTGATTTTCAATAAGAAATATTAGTCTGTGGTTTTTGTAGTTTCATGTTTTCAGTGATCTTTGGTTTTGACATCAGGGTGATATTGGCCTGATGGAAGGAATTGGGAAGTGTTTCCTCCTCCTGTAATCTTTGGATGTTTGTGAACAATTGATGTTAATTATTCTTTAAATGATGGGTAACATTCACCAATCTGGTTCAGATCTTTTTGTGTGTGTGATGGGGGAGTTTTAAATTTACTAATCCAGTCTCTTTAATTTGTTTTAGATCTGTTCAGATTTTCCTATTTCCTCTTGAGTCAGTTTCAGTCATTTGTGTCTTTTTAGGTTTTTGTCTCTTATATCTAACTTATTAAATTTGCTAACACGCAGTTATTCATAGTGTCATTTTCTTGTTTTCAAACAGAATTAGTAAGCCCTACCATGCCTGTTTCACAGGGTTGGTTTGAGGATAGGTTGAGCAGTACGTGTGGAGGTGCCTTGAAGACCGTAAGACTGTGACGTAGTATGTGTGTTGTAAGGTTTTAGTTCCAGGGCACCACTGTCTGCTCTTTGTGCAACTTAACGTTTCTACCACATTCCCGCTTTGTGAGCTGCATTTCACTGGGGTGATTGTCGACCTTGTTATCAAAGGAATTTAAGCTAAGATTGGGCTGGAGGGGAATTAAAGTGGTTTGGGGGCCTGTCTACCTGCTTCTTGAGGGGTAACAGGCCATGGTTTGTACACTTTCAGGGTGGGGGGGCATCAGTGCCGCATTAGGAACTCAGCTCCTGCCCGGCCCCGAGAACTGCTGTTTCCTGCCCTCCCTGAGGACAGCGGTCAGCTGGCTTCAGCCCCAGATGTCCTCCTCTCTCCTGTAACCTGTACCTTAGAGGCACTGCCTTCACTCATCTCACCTTCTCCCAGCTTACTGCTCTGTCAGCAATAAAAGTCCTTTTATAATACAACCTAGGGACTTCGTGGAGGTCCAGTGGTAAAGACTCTCTGTGCTTTCACTATGGAGGGCTCGGGTTCAATCCCCAGTCAGGATTGAACTAAGAATGCTATATACTTGGGATTGAACTAAGAATTCTATAAACCGCACAGCCCAAAATATGAAAATAATAAAATACAACTTAGTTGGTTTTCAAAAATGAAGAATTAACTTTAGTCTGGAAAGTTCTCTCGCTAAATACAGAGGCAGATTCATAGGGGAAGTAACCCACGTAGAAAGGGAAGACAAGCCCAGAGGTGGCCCAGTGGTGGTATCCTCTCTGTAAGAACAGGGGAGGCAGCTGTCACGTGAGAACGTGATAGGAACTTCCTTAAGCTCAACCCCTGACTGTCCTCCAAAGGGGCTCGGAGCGTGGCTCTCGTCTCCTTAACGGGATTATGAGGCCCACGTGCTTATTCTGTGGTCATTTCATGCCGGGCGCAGCGCATGCCGCAGGTTCACAGGGCCTGTGGTTGGATAGATGGTTATCTTAGACATTATTTTATGATTTGATTTTAAGGTTTCAGGTCCTGATGCAGCTAAGGGTTTAAACTAATTAGGGAGTGCTGACACTGAACATCTGGTTTGGATCTTTATGTAGGATTTCTTAGTGCTGTGACTCAAGTCAGCTTGGCTCACAGTCAGTAATACAATTGTCAAACTTCCCTGTCATCGCTGGGCCCTCCAAGTTTGTGTTATTTCTGCGTGTATCCTCTCCTTGCTCCCGAATCGCAGAGACCCACCCTGTGGGCTAGAGTTCAGAAATCCAGGCTCCAGGGCCTTGGTAACCAGGGGTCCTGTTCTCGCAGCTGTCAGATTGAGCTTTGCCAATTATGAGACACATTGCAACCCAGGGGGTTGTGTGAAACCATGGGATCACCCCCCTGCAGTGAGGGAGGAATAGTCCCACCTTTTTGTTTTCACTGTGGCTGTTCACCTGGCTTGTGGGATCTTAGTTCCCCAACTGGGGATTGAACCCAGGCCCAGGGCGGTCAAAGCATCAGAGTCCTAACCACTGGATTACCAAGAAATGCCAGCCCAGCTTGGTCATGTGGTTCCGTCCCTGACTTGTGAGTGCTCAGAAGCATGGCATGGATGATTTGTTCCTAGACACGGACAGCCGCCTGCTTCCATCTTGACTCAGATGCCCACCCCCTTCATAGATGTAACCCCGTAGAGCGATATACTTGACTGTCCTATTGTGGCATTGAACAGCCACCTCAAAACCTTTCTTCTTGGGCTTGTGGCCCTATTAGGGTTTTCTAAGAGTCATCCCAGGAGTGAAGAGAAATTGAGTGATTGAAGACAGCTCTAGAATTAATTTGGAGGCTGCATAGCATGGTTGAGCCGTGACCCGCCTAGACCCAGCTAGCTGGTACCCTAGACCCGGCTCCACACCTCTCCTCTCTCCTTCTCTCTCACTCTCGGTTCTAACCTTTCTGAGCTGTGGTCTCGTCACCTGTAAGATGGGGTTAAGGAACACCTCGTAGGGGTGTTGTGAATGTGAAATAGTGCTGGAACTCGCAGCACAGTTACAATAGTAGTGTTAACTATGAAGAATTTTGTCAGGAGGGAGAGCCTTCAAAAACAGCCCTTAACAATAATAAATCCCACCCTTATATCTTGGGAAGAGAAGGCGAGGTGGGGCTGGGTGGGCTTGGAACAAGAGTCTAGTGTTGAGATGAAGACAGAGGAGAAAGGGTAGAAGGGGATTAGGTTTGAGAAAAAAGAGATTTTTGTGCTTAATAAGAAGGATTCTGGGCCTCGAAATGGGAGGGTTGGCTTAATATTAGTCATTTGTTTATACATCTGAAACACTGGGGGATAATTTAGTGCTTATCTAAGGTTTATTGCCTGAAAATCGTTACACAGTAAACAGTCTGGATAAGTGATTCTGAAAGTGAAGCCAAGGTTCCGGTCCCAGTGTTGTCTAGAAACGGGTTTCTCAAGTAAGATACAGCCAGCATCTTTCCATGTCATTAGCTACTTCAAACACAGTTTTTGACGTTGCAGCACAATATGTTGTTTTGTTTTAATCATCGACCTGGAATCAGACAACTAGTAACGATGATGGTTAACTGTGCCATGGGGAGACGTTTCCTCTGTTCTTTTTCCTGGCGAATACAGGGATGGTTATCACTGCTGGACGTTTTGTGGCGTCTGCCTGGTTTCCCTTGTGAAGTTCCTCAGCCTTGAGTAATTGGGAATCAGGCTGCTGTTTCCATCACATGGAGACAGAACCTTCATCTTGCTTAGATAAGACTACATTTCTCTACTGCCCGTGGTCAACCTGTAGGTTATTAGCATACATAAATATGTGAATGAATGTACACAGCACTTGTAGTTGAGATGGGTTTTCTTTTTGACAGCAGATATGTGGTGTCTTTTCAAACACCAATTCCCTGAGGGGTGGACCCACTGACTGGGTGTCCTTCAGTCCAGTCCTGGTCTGGCACTAATGCCCAGAGTTAGCATCAGATGCCAGAGATTTCAGGGCTCAGTCCCCCAAGGCTGCCCTCACCTGAGTTGTCAGGAGCGTCCCAGGTCCTCAGGCTGCCCACACTTCCCTCCTGCTCAGCTGCAGCTCTGAGGGGGCTCCCACAGTTCACTACAGGAACTCAAAAAAATTCAGGAAGATATGCGTAGTGGTTTACTGTGAAGGGTGAGACTCAGGAACCGGCGAATGGCAGAGATGCAGGTGCAGGCACCTCGCCAGCACCTCTGTGGCTTCACCAGCCTGGGGGCCCTGTGACTCCCACTGTCGAAGGCTTCTCATAACCCGATCAGTCGCCAGCTCCCGAAAGTTCCCACCTTCTCATCACGAGTTTGGTCTTTCCAGTGGCCAGCCCCATCTGGACACCCTCTGGGGCCTCCACCCTGAGACACCTCATTAAACCCAGGTGTGATCAAAAGGGGCTTGTTGTCAGTTGCATGACACTCCAGTCATCCAAGAAAGTTCCGAGGGTTTTAGGAGCTCTGTGCCAGGAACCTTGGACAAAGGCCATTCTTATTATACTACATCTTCTAGTATGAAGATACATACAGAAAAATGTTCATCACAGCAGTGATTAGAACGACAAAGGAATTTGGAGACCCTCAAAAACTGCCTGACATGGGACTTTCCTGGTGGTCCAGTGGTTAAGACTCTGCTCCCAATTCAGGGGACCTGGATTCAATCCCTGGTCAGGAAGCTAGATTCCCACATCTAAGAGGTCACGTGCCTCATCTGAGACCCAGGACAGCCAAATAAATAATAAGTAAATGAATAAATGTTAAAAAAGCAAAATTACCTGCCATGTAGTGTGACTTCAGTGTTGCTGTCATTAGTTGAACAAATGAGTGTATATTTTAGGATGGAGGGTGGGGGAGGGGAGGGCAGGTGCCCTCCCGCCGCTCTGAGCGCCTTTGCGGACAGCTGCACTGGATTCATCTGTCTCCACCTTGGGTCTGTCCTTCCACCTGTCTGTCCGTCGGGCACGTCCTCCACTGTCGCACAGCTGGCTCACCTCAGGCTCTGTCCGCAGCCTGTGCTGTTCCGTTTCTGCCTGAAACCGCCTGCCATTTGCTTGCCAGTTTTACACTTGCTGATACAGCCAGACCGTGATTATCCTTCCTGCTTCAGTTCTTGGAGAAATGTTTTGTCTGGCTGCGTCGTGCACCAACACTGTGTTTAAGTTGCTTCTCGTCCTTCTGTGACAGGCTGTGTCTGGAGGTCGTTTTCTGAAACCAGGTTTGGAAAGCGGTCAAGTGCATCCAGGCACTGGCGGGGGTGGGATCATAGGGGTCTGGGCTTCTGTTCCTCGGCGTTGTGCTGGGGGTGGGAGGCAGAGGGTGCCTGGGAAGACGGGGAGCTTGTCATGAACTCTCCCGAAATATGTGTTGTTGTATGTAGCTGTGGGAAATTATCTAAGTGCTATTCATTATAGACACAAAGTGGGAAATACAGATAAATAAGAGAGAGAAAAAATAAAAATAAGCCATTGTCCCAATTTAAGGGATGAAGTATTTAAAAACACATCCTTCCAAAGTTTTTTCTAGACAGTCTTATTTTTTTAGCCTTATGAAAAGTGTAGGCATGTAAAAATAGAAGAGCGTAATGAATCTCCACGTGCTTATCACCCCATCACAGCAGTCAACATTTTACCACGCTTGCTTCTTTTTTTGAAGGATTTATGAGATGAGACATTTTCTCTAAATATTTAAGCGTGTATCTCTAAAACATAAAGACATTTTTCCTATTAATCGTAAGACTGTTATCATATCAATAAAGTTAACCTAATTAATATCATTTAACCCAGGCCATGTTCAATCAGGCTCCCCTAGTTCTCCTTAGACTCTAACATTGGATGCAGACTAAGTCAGATATTGCATTTGGTAGAATTGACGTCTTTGGGTCTGTGTTAGTGCATTCACCTGTCTCTTCCACTCCCACACCATCTCTGTGTGCTCCCCTTCACTTCCCTTGTGATTGCATGAGTCTTACTTGTCAACTCCCCCGTCCCCGAGCAAACCCAGTTGTCCATGCCTGACTCCCTCCTCCTCTTCTCCACTTTGTTGCCGTGCTCTGACCAGTCCAGTCCCCTGATGTCCAGCCACAGCCCCAGTGTCCCCTGCTTGTCTGGTGTGCACGCCTATCTCCCTGGGGCCTCAGACACTGGGCCTCTGTGGGGCCAGTCCAGGCCCGGGTCCCTGCAGGCTGGCAGTGTGGTGCCCCTCGAGGGCAGGCTCCTTGGGTACTGGCGGTTAGTGGCGGTGAGGGCTCCTTTAAGCAGATCAAGGAGAAAGCTCTGTGGACTGAGGCCAGGTTTTGGCTGCCTCCCACCCTTACTCTGCCCTCCACCGGGCAATTTCAAACCACCCTCCAGAGAAGGAAAGTATTCACCCAGGTCTGTTCCTCGGAGGCCTGACTTCCCATGGGGTGGTCTGTCCCAGCATCCCTTCCTTCCACGCCAGTGCCCTGCTGGGACCACCCCCACCAGCTCTCACCACACGTTCGGTGCCCCTTCGGGCCTAGCCACCCACCCATCATTCCCATCTTAATATCAGCATATGCAGAGCCAGTGACTCAGTCCTGTTTAAACAGACTATTGAAATGTGTGTTTTGGTGAGTGTTCCCTCTCAGATGTTCATTCCACACTTAAAACTGCTTAAAACAGTACTCACAGTATTCCCTTGGAATGTTCTGGGAGGTGGTGAGCTTTGTTCTTTGATGTTAGGATGTTTTCCCCAGTAGCTAAGGGTCCTTTAAACCTCTGTGTGGTGATTGCAGGCCAGTGGGGCGGGGAGGGGGGGGCAGGCAGTTGAAGTTGTAACTCTGAAGAGAGGAGCCCTTCGAGGACCCTGAATGTGCTGAAATAGAAGCTTCTGCTCGGTGGCTTCTGAGGCTAGGCTTTGGAGAAGGCTGTGGATTTTCTTCCCTGGAGGAGGTGCTAATATAATTTTTCACTGAGTTTCTGGGGCTTCATGGACCCTCTAAACATTTATCTGAGACCCTTTCTTCCTGAATTATTGCACAGACGTTCATTTTCATGTATTGATTCAGAGATTTTGTTTTAGCCTCAGAGTCAGATCTTGCATCCTAGACTTGGATGTGAGATGCTGGTTAAATTTTGAGGTTAGGAGGAGGCCGGCCCATGGGCTGATCCAGGAGGCCTGTTCAAATTTTGGTGGATTTATCACTTTACGTGTTTGATTTTTGGCCCCGCTGTAAAGCATGTGGGATCTTAGTTCCCTAACGGGGGATGGAACCCGGGCCCCCTGCAGTGGAAGCGCAGAGTCTTAACCACTAGACCACTAGGGGAGTCCCACATGTCCAGTACTTTAAAACCCATGAAAGAGAAGGCTTGCCTAGTCGTCCAGTGATTAAGATGTCACTTTCCAATCCTGGGGGTCCAGGTTCCATTCCTGGTCAGGGAACTAAGACCTGACATGCATCAGGACCCAAAATACTAAAACATAAAACAGAAGCAATCCCATAACAAATTCAATACTTTTAAAATGGTCCACACACAAAAGGAAAAAGCCATAAAAGAGACTTCTTAGAGCTGAAGCAGAGGAAGTGATGGGCAGATCCAAAAGGAGCTTGCTGACAGCGTTTCACCCAAAAGTTAAAATTTGAGGTGGAAGAGTCAAGCATATTTGAGAAAAATGCCAAATCTGCAGTGTTAATATACAGTGTTTTCTGAGTGGTTGCAGTTCACCTCCTATTAAATGAGGTTATCCATGATGGAAGCAGCCAGCTGAGCAGGTTCTCAGTATATGCTAGCTGAATGCATTTCTGAGTTTCAAAAATATTTTCTGTGCATTTCCCCCTCTTCTGAGGTTTTCAGGGTTTTTCATACATACGCTCATATTTGAACCCAGTATATTTTCAGCATACTGCAACTGCTGCTTAGTCTCTTCAGACGTGTCCGACTCTTTGCAGTCCTGTGTACGCAACCTGGCCAGGCTCTTCTGTCCATGGGATTTTCCAGGCAAAAATACTGGAGTGGGTTGCCGTGCCCTCTTCGAGGGATCTTCCCAACCCAGGAACTGAACCTGTGTCTGCTGCATTGCAGGCAGATCTTAACCACTGAGCTACCAGGGAAGCCCATATTTTCATCATACCAGAGAGCAAAGCAGAAAGTCAAGCTGTTACCTCAGCCTTTTGAATTTTGGCATTCTGTGCCTTTTCTTTTAAAAATATTATAAAGGCGGGGAGGAGGGAAGATCCCTTTTTACAAGAGACTGGCCTACATCCTGAATAAGCATAAAAGGCATCTGTTTTAGAGCACCCATGGGTGCATCACATGTTTAGATCTAGGGGAGGGTGCTCCTTGAAAGGAAGAGTTTGATTAACAGCAACAGACACGGCAGAAGTTGGAACGTCGGTCTATTTTTGGATTTCCTCAGTGTTTGCTTTGAAATCATCCGCTGATCTCATCTCTGTCTGTTCACCAAGCCGCCAGGCAGTGCTGTGCTTGTCAGAATCATCCAAACACAGGAGATTCATTCCAGGGAGAGAGCTTATCGGCGCCCCTGGGAGGAAGGTTCTGAAGGAGAGCAGGATTTGTGTAAAATGGAAGGCTGAATAGAGGTTAGTTACATAACGGGCTCAGGACGGAAGGCCTGCGGAGGTTAGAATTCATGCTAACCAGTGGGAGACCTACGGGGAGCCTGAGGCCACTTTGGCTGTTTTACTTCTAGCAGCGCTTGCCCTTGAGGTCCTGTTTTAGGGCTGCCCCGGGTAGGAGGGTCAGCTGGCACCAGGACGCTTGCTGACGGAGAGTCTAAGTGCTAATAAAACCTTACTCAAGCGTATCATTTCAAGTTAGGTGAGAAGCTTGTTTTTTGCTTTTACATTTTCACAAACTCCCCACCCTGGCTTAAATCAGTGGGCTGCCCTAACCTCCAGCCCCTTCCTGCCCGGCGGTGCTCTGTCCTGGTGACTGACGATGCTGGAGCAGGCTGGGGCCTGCAGGGAGTGCGCTCAGGATGGGCAGGTTTGCCCACCTGTCTGCCTTCCCCTCCCCCTTGCCGGGTGACATGCTCTAGGATGCAGTGGCCCTCCAGGTGTCCCCAGGTTGCTGAGGCTTATCCATCCCTCATCCCTCATGGCCGGTGGACGTGGGGAAGGGTGGGTCTGGAGGAGTGGATGCAAGTGGAGGGGGGTGGGAAGTGGGAAGGCCCTGCCTTTGCTAATAGGGGAGACTAGGGCAGAAGTAGAAAGCTAGGAGAGACTCAGTGAAGGGCGACTCCAGAGGTCTTCCCTCCATCTTTGGGAGGTGTGGGATTGATGGTGAAGGAATCAGGAAATGAAGATCAAATGTTGCCAGAAGGGACGGGGCTGCTGGGTTGGAGACACTGTCCTCTCCTGTCTCAGCCTCCCCCTTTCCCCTCAACTGATCTCCGGCCTGTGGGGGAAGAACACAGAGGACAGGGCTCCCATGAGGGAGACTGACCGTAAATGTTTAGAAGTCAATGGCATGGAGAGATTGGGAGAGAAGTTATGTAACAAAAGACAGTTTTTCTTTATTGTCCTCAGCTCCCAATGTCATATGGGAAAGTGGAGCCTCTGTGTTCCTACCTCCCGGGTTAAATCATTGTCCAGATTTTCTCAGACTTGGTCCCATCGTCCCCTCATCCTCTTTTTCTTCTGTTTTATTACTTCAGTTATTTTTAAAACAAATTCCAGATATGTCACAGATGTTTCAGTAAGCATCTTAAAAATGTGTGGACACATTCCTATGTAGCCGATATATCATTATTAATAGTATTACTTTTAATTTACAAAAGATACACTTCAAGTTTTTATTCAGTCTTTTTTTAGGTAAACTTCTTTTAAGAGAAAAAGATAATCAGCTTCTACCTAAAAATTTAGAATAAAATACACTAGGGCTCAAAGATGGAAGTGTGTAGAGGGAGATACCTTTCAGCTGTGTAGCATCCAGTGTGACTTTGAAAGTAATGACATGAGCGTCATGGCTTCAGTTATGCCCCGTACTCATCGCAGCTTAGACCTCTCTGTGCTTACTCACTCACTTCCTGCTCAGCTTCTCTGCTTCAGGGTCCCAGACAGCTCTCAGTGTCCAGGGCCGACCTCGAGCCCCAGCCCGACAGCCCTGAGCTCCTTGGCTGGTACCCCTGAGTCTCACTGAGTAGCACCATCCCCTCGTTTCCTAAGCTGAAAACGTACTTGCCATCCTGGATGCCTCCTCCTCCTTCAGCTCTGCGTCGAGTGCCTCACAAGCCTTCTCCCTCTCACCTCATTTTCTCGTTGCTCTGCGCTTCTCTTCCCTTCGGTTAGCACCGCCTTAGTCGAAGTCGAGAATAACACACTAGCGGTTCTGTTTGTTCCTTTTTGACCTCCTTCCAACCCTTCCCTGCATTTCGGTTAGAGCTGTTAGAACATAAATCTGATTTATAAGTAAATCTGCTTAAACACTCTGTGACTCAGGTAAAACAAGTAGTCACTTTCTGTACTTTGAGATAATAAAGATTTTATTTTTTTTCAACCGACTGATGCTAGGGTGTGAGCAGGCATGCCCAAATCCAGCCTGGCTTCTAACCAAGTCTGTCACATGTAGGTTTTTGCAGCCCCGGGTTTTTGATGGCATGTTTTCACGGTTACTTGTCTACCTACCCCCCATCAGCACAGAGAAACAATCAGTAACACCCTCATCACAGCACAAATATGTAGAGAGAGAATAGAGAGTCTGTATGCACTCAAGTTTAAGTTGTCAGTACACTTTAAAATGTTTTTGTTAAAATTCTGTGTGTAAGGCAGTTGAGTTTTAAAATTTTTTACTTTGCAAGGTTTCAAGCGTATACCATAGAAGAAATAGTACAATGAAAACTCCAATTTACCCAGCCCTGGATTCAACAGTTAGCAAGATTTTACCACACTGGCTTTGTCTTTTAAAAGAAAATCCTTTTGAAGTATCTTCAATCCTAGATACCACGCATTGAGAGCTTTTTTAAAAATTCCAGCATTGGAGACTTTCCTGGTGGTCCAGTGGCCAAGACTCTGCATTCCCAGTGCAGGGTCCCAGGTTCAATCCCTGGTCAAGGAACTAGATCCCACACGCTGCAGCTAAGACTTTGCGTGCCATAACTAACATCAGGTGCAGCCAATAAAAATAAATAATTTTTAAAAATTCCAGCATTGATAACAGTTGAGTATATCTTTAAGAACAAGACATAGTGAACATTAGTAGAATATCTGAAGCATCTGTGCAGAATAGTTTGTAAATGCACTGCCCAGTTCCAACCATAAAGGAATCATGTAAAAAGATGTGTGAGTGCTTTCAAAACCTCTCCCAGTGACACTCAGCTCTTTGGTCCTGGATTACGATTAGGAAGTATGACTAGATGGTCATTTCTGAGTTTGTGTTAAATCATGAAATACTATGATAATAACCAGTTTATTCAGTTTTTGCTGCTACTCTGTTGTCACTTCAGATACCTAAGTCAGGAAAGCACTATCTTAATTTGTGCTTTTAAGAAATACCCTCATTTACACAACTTCCTGGTAGCAGTGTTTCTCCTTATAAGACCCCAATTAAAAAGGATCTTTCATTTTCACAAATGATTTGAGAGAATTCCTGGCCAACTGAGAAACAAAGCTTCTAAAGAAGTAAAACTTTTTTGTTTTATGATTTGTGTCTCAGTAAAATAAGAACTGTTTGTTCCTGAAACCACTTTGCTATCTCTGCTTTTTCTAATTAGTTTTTTTATTTGCTTCTTTCGGTTTTTACATGTACAGAGAAGTTATTCTGAGCAGACCATGATGAGTGTTTCATTTAATTTTAAAACAGTCCAGTTATTTAAATCTATCCTGGGGAAGAAGGAATTCTTATTTTTAACATCCAGAGATTAAAATCTATTTGCTGCATAAAATCCGGACCCTGAACCTCTCAGGCAGCGCCTGGGAACCGTGTCCATGCCAGATGAGATCCCCTGTTTGTGAGCTGTTAGGGTCCAAAGCTTCTTTCAAACCAGTTGTTTCAACCTATGGAATTTCAGCATCATTTTAATATGCTTTGCAGAGGGCCCATGATCTACTTCGCCTTTTCTTTAATAGCTCTGTTTGGTATAATTGTTATTTGTATAACTTTTTTTTTTTCGGGAGTGGGTAGCATGGGGTATCTTTAGTTCCAGGGACTGGACTGTGTGCCCTGCAGTTAAAGTGAGCAGTGTTAGCCACCAAACCGCCAAGGAAGCCCCAGTAAATCCTTACCATGATTTGGGTAATACACAGGCACCCTTTAGAGCGTAGCACCAGTCTCCCTTGTAGGCCACACCACCATCGCGACAGAACCTTAGGGATGCTTGTGAAAGCAAAATGGGGAGAGCCTGCCATCATCTGTCCGTGTGGCTTCAGCTAGTAGAGAACATTCGCTAATGCCGAAAGGGTCATTTTAACGGACGGCTTTTGTGTTTTGTTTCAGACTCACAAGAAGTGGACGAAGAATTGGTAGCAGAAGTGGTTGAAAACTGTTCATCTGCGGCTGCCTCGAGACCCTCAGGACAGGAGGCAGCGCCGCCCGCCAGCGGGTCTCGCTCAGTCAGGGATTTCAGAGAAGACCCCGAACATGATGCGAGCAAGATCTCCGTCGTGAGGCCGTTCTCCATAGAACCCAGGGACTCCGCGGACCTCCCCGGGGCGCCCGGCCCGGCCATGACCGCGGGCGCCGCCCTCGAAGCCGACCCCGGGGCGGGCAGCCCGCGTCCGGAGCCCGGGGCCGGCCGGAGCCGGCTGCGGAAGCCCCGGCCCGTGCCCCTGCGGAAGAAGGCGCTGGGCGGCGAGCTCTTGGAAGCGGCCCTGGCCCCCGAGGGTGTGCGCGCCGACGGGGAGGGCGGGGACGCCGGGAGCCAGAAATGTGCCCCCGAGATGATGGGGACGCCCGGCGGAGATGCCCACGACCCGGGGGCCGAGCGGCTGGGGGGCGCGAGGAGCCCCCCGCTGAAATGCGAGGTCGAGTTCGCCGAAGACGCGGAGACCGTGGAGTCCAGGAGAGCCCTCCCGAGGAAGCCCGGCCGGAGACCGGGCAGCAGAGCCGCACCGCAGGTTCCCGGGGCCAGCCCCCTGGCGCGGCAGCCCTCGCCCCCGCTCTCCGCTCAGGGCTCCTTCGGCCTTCACCCGGACCACTTTGACGAGTCCGCGGATCCCTTTAAACCCAGTATTGCTTTCAGCAGCGGTGACTTTGGTTCTCCCGCCGGTAGTCATGTTAATGAGATCTTAGACTCACCCCAGAAGGCCAAGTCGCGTTTAATAACGTGAGTGGGGCCGGGCGTGGGCGTTGTGGTCTGTGTCCTCTCTGAGAGTCTGGCCACTGCCTTTGGTTTGGGGGAGGCCCCGGGGCAGACCCGCAGCTTGTAGCCTCTGACGCAGCCTTCACTGTTGTGCCTGACTGCCGTGGAATCAGAGATGCCAGAGGTCTCCTTTTTCGATGTCTGCCTTGCTTCTAAATCCTCAGCTTATTCCGCTGAGTTCTTTTCCCCCTAACCTTGGATGCGTTTCTCCTGCTTAAAAAAAAAAAAAAGACTATCATGAGCTAGGCAGGTAGAGATCTGATGGTTTTCAGAAATCCTGTCTCAGCTGTGGGGTGTCTTAGACAGAACTCAAGGATCAGTGCCAGCCACCCTCTGAAGATTCTCCAGATGGAACAAAGCTCCCAGGGCTGCAGGTTACCCATGTAGTGTCAGTAAGATGGGGAAAGGGGCATATAGAAGTCTTTTCACTTGAACAGAAAGCTGTGATTTCTGTTGAAAACACACCTACCACTCAAAGCTACTGTGAATTTTTATGTCTCCTGGTCAAACTTCTGGCTCTTATCAGTAAGGAAGTAAGTTTCCAAAAAGAATCAAGAATCTTTTAACCAATTGCCTGAACCTGACTCAGCTCTTCAATAGCCTCATAATATCCCCACCACTTCTGAAGGGAATGAAAGGTCATCTGTTGTTCTTGCTCTGTTCTTTGTTAAGTGGTTGCTGAGCCAGACGGGCAGGTAAACGGTTGCCAAAAAATATTACTGATCAGGTGTCCTCAGGGTGCTCTTCTGTGGCTCAGGTCAGTCATCTGTATCCAGTTGCCTGTGGCCTGGGGAATTCGATGGCCAGGGCTTTGCCTAGGTGCTTCCTAATCTGGTGGCCTCTAAGTATCAGCGACCCTCCCTCTCAGGATTGATACGGGCTCATTGGGAGCCTCTCTTTAGTCGCTTATTGAAGGTGTGTAGCCCATGCGTTCATGTGGCATAATAAATTGGGACCAAAGGGTGGAAAGTTTATCCTACATCTTGTATTCGGTAGCAAGAAGTACCCTCCCAGCCATACCTCCCTCACTTGCTACCATTTTCCTCCCATTCCGCTTTTGATGAATGAACTTCTTGGTCTAAAATACCTTATATATATATTTTAAAAAACTCTTATGCAACCAAGACTCTTGTTTTTTTCTTCTTTCAGCAGGAGAAGGATGCTCAACCCCTTGTGTAACTCTAGGGTTTTATTTAGCAAATTCCATTATGGTAGAGTGGAAGTAAACAGGTAGAAGTAGGTAGCACCTAGCAGAGAGTTTGAAGTTCTGATAACAGGATCCTGTGTGACTTCTTGAAAGATGATACTGACTGGCGTCTCAGATTCTTCTCCCATAGTATAGAGACATCCAGTATAAAGACAGTTTAATGCATGCTAAACTTTCTTTACTAATCTTTTTTTTAAAAACTTAAAATTTTTTTTTTAATTTTAAATGATATTTAAATCTTCTTGGCCAAGTCTATCAAAATCTCACTGACTTTGCAGGTAGAGGAAAACAAATATCATATGACATCACTTAGTATGTGAAATCTGAAAAAATGATACAAATGAATTTATTTACAAAACAGATAATAGGTTGACAGACATAGAAAACATACTTACGGTTACCACAAAGGAAAGGTGGGGGGACAGGGATAAATTAGGAGTTTGGGATTAACAGATACACATTACTATATATAAAGTAAATAGCAAAGACCTAGTGTATAGCCCAGGGAAATATAGTCACTGTTGTATAATAAAAATGAAATAAAAAATAAAACAGAGATCATCCTATGATTGGGATTTTGTCAGGCAAGTAAGATAAATTAGGTGAAGTCACTTTGCGTTCCTTAGTGATATACATTGACAGTAGGTATAAGCAGATACATTTTCAATTATATTTTTATTCATGCATTGATTGTCTTTAATCTGGATGACTTGACATTTAAGAGTAAACATACTGAGCAGTAGTAGTATTTTTTTTACAGCTATTTGATACTTTACTACTCATCCTTAAATTTGACCACGTGGCATTTCTGAGTGTTTCCACCACTCTCTTACTTTTGAGAGTCATTCACTCACTAGTGATCACATTGACGAATCTGACATATATAATTTCTGTTTCAACCTCATAGAACTTTGCAGCCTTTACGTCTGCCAGACTAGAGATAAATATTCCAGGCTTTACATGATTTTTTTCTCCATCTGTCTGTCTCTTTCTCGTCTCTAATTTTGTTGGTGCATCAGGACTACTGAACAAGTGAAATTTCTCTGTTTTCTGTTGTAAGTACTCCTGCTGTTTCCGGCTACCCCAGGACCCTTGGCAGTTCCTCCCCCACCCTCCCTGGACCATCTCCTCCACAGCATGTTGGCTTCCCTTTCTGAGTTGAATCTTCTGATGACTTTCTGCATTTCATTTGCCACTTCATGAGTCAGCTTAGCCATGCCATCTGTACCCAAAGGCTTGGAGACAGGCCCTCCCACCTTAGGTGTGAGAGCTTGCGTCCCTGGCTTGGCACGCCCCGTGTGGCGCTGTGATGCTGCGTGCTGGCTTGGCCCCCTGGTCATCCCTGCAGTGGCTTGAGGAACTGCTGTGCTGTTTAGTGTCAGGAACAGTTGACTTTTTTGATAGGATAAGGCTGCCACCTTGGAGCACAGGGGTACATTTTACTGAGTCAGCTCAGCTTGAGTTTGGTAGCAGGGTGACACTCAGGCATTAGGAAAGAAAATCAGGCACTGGCGAGGTGGGGGTCCATATTCTGGTACCGTGTATGCTGGTCTTTGTTTTTGTCCCACGAAATGAGAAGAACTTGCAATTTGGTGATGGGTGGGATGGGTCAGAGTGGTGGTATTGGAAGTTTTAGGTTCATTAAAACAGAACGGAATCTGGACTAGTCTTCAGATCACAAATTACATGCAAGGTTAAACATAGTGGGCAGTGTGAGCGTCCCCAGTTCCACCCATGACGTTCATTTTCCATCTTACTACCGAATAGGAGTGGTAACAGATTGCTCAGATATTTTTATCTTCATACTTTCTATTGCCCACAGCCCTCTGAGCACACAGGTCTGGAGCTGTCTTACCAGACTCTGTGGCTTTTAGCACAATAAAGAATTTTTAAAGAATGTGGTCCGGCGTGATAATTTTTCTGGTGACTGTCAAAGCCAGGTGAGCGTGGATCACATGACCCGCCGTCTCCAGGTGCTGGGGCTGCTCTTGGGAACGCTGTTGCAGTTAAAAACCATAGGGACCCGAGAGCCGGTGTTTAGCATCCCACAGAAACAAGCGAGGGGGTCACTGAATTACAGTTTTCGCTTGCCCTGTCTCTCGGGAGAGGATTCAGAGGCAGGAAGGTGTTCCCGTCTCTGACGCGTGGCGGTGTGACTCGTGTGGGGCTGTGCGCTTTGGCTGGTTTCTGCACACACCGCTGTCTGCTCCATCTCACGGCCTGGAGCTTGTCCGTGTGATGCCAAACCAGCCTGGTGTTCTGTTTGTTTTTCCCCAGGAGTGGCTGTAAGGTGAAGAAATACGAAGCCCAGTCTCTTGCTTTGGATGGATGTTCTCAGGTAAGTCTGTCCCTGTCATCAGCTTACCTCTTAGACCAGTGTTCCCCATGAGGGTGGTGGCTAACAAAGATTTCTCCAGTAGGATCTGAGTACTCCGCTTTAAGGAAGCCAGTTCCCAGGCCCTTAACCTCCTAAGTGGATCTGAGGAAGGGCCCTATTAGACAAAGGAACCCTGTTCTTCACAGTTACTTTGTTCTCACTTTTTGAGGGGAAAAGTTCCTTCTCACCCATTCTCCGTCTTACTGCTGCACCATTGGATATGGGACCTCTGAGCACCAAAGAGGGATTTGAAATGTTGGTGTAAGTTTTAAGGTGATTGACTCCAGTGACTGGAAAATATACTTTTAAAGTCAGATGCCTTTCCAGTTCATTGCTTTCCACCAAATAGGAGAACCTGAATTGTCAGCTTATAGATGATTAAAAATAACTTTTGACACAGTGATACATGTCACTTATATCTCCATTAAAAACAAAATTATTGATGATAGAATTTCTTGGTATATAACTTGGAAAGGGGTTCAAAAAATTGAGACAATTCTTTTATCAAACTTCTGTTTCATTTACTTATTTTAGTAAGGCTTTTGGCTTCTAATTGATTATAAAAATGGAAAGCAGGAATAAAATTGATGCTGACCTTTCTTTCATTCTAGCAGTAAATATTTGTCCTTGATTATATGAGTTAATTGGGAAATACAAATAACCCGGCCCCCGCCGAAAACCCAGGCCAATTTGATAGCAGTGAGGTCCTTTTTTTTTTCCTTTTTAAAATTTTATTTCAGTATAACCATTACAGAAATATATTCATTGATTAATAGAATGCATTTTAAGTTGAACTTACACAGTTAGGACCAAAAACTTGGTACATAGTTTAAGATTAAAGAAAAAGATTTGCAATTTGATTTTTCATCTATTACAAATGTATGAACTATCCATTTTCAAATGCTGCTTAAAGAACAGGCAAAAAGAACCATGAAAATTTTACCTTTTTTTTTTTTAGTTTGCCTTTGTTTTTAAACTTTTTATGTTATATTAGAATAAAGCCAGCTGACAATGTTTTAATAGTTTCAGGTAGACAGCAAAGGAAATCAGCCATCCATATACATGTACCCATTCTTCCCCAAACTCCCCTCCCATCCAGGCTGCCACATAACATTGAGCAGAGTTCCCTGTGCTATAGTAGGATAATTTGAAAATTATCCACATGAAAAATTTACCTTGGACTTGCTTTAGAAAAATAACACATACTGCTTTGTAAAAGTTTTTAAAATTGGTACAACAAAATGTTATAATTGCCAGTTTTTAAAAATTTACTTTTGTGTTTGACTGTCCTTACCAAACACTAATATTTTTAGAATAAATTGTGCATTTGTAAATGAAATAACTCCAGAAGAAAAACAGTGTTGACACTTAAAGACTTAGGCTTGTAGAAAAAAAAATTTTTTAATAAATATGATAGGAGAACTTTAAAAGACTTTCAGGCATGCAAATACGTTTCTTTGGGATAATTTCTTAATGGAGGAGGGAGGAAATACAAATTTAGAGAGGAAAGGAATGATGTAAATTTCTGACCATTAAGAGCATATTCATGTTCAATTTAAAATAGATGATAAAAGATCACTAGAGTAACTAAATTGAATTAATAAGCAAAATCAGTATTCAAAATAGAACAAAATTTTTTTCCTTTACTTTGTATCTATATGAGAGGATAGATGTTCTCTGAACTTACTGTAATAATTTCATGACATGTGTAAGGTCATTATGCTGTACATCTTCAAGTTATATAGTACCGCATGTCAGTTACATCTGAATAAAATGGGAAGGAAAGATAAATAAGCAAATAAATAATATATCAGTTCAGTTTAGTCACAACCCCATGAACTGCAGCACGCCAGGCCTCCCTGTCCATCACCCAAACCCATGTCCACTGAGTCGGTGATGCCATCCAGCCGTCTCATCCTTTGTCATCCCCTTCTCCTCCTGCCCCCAATCCTTCCCAGCATCAGGGTCTTTTCCAGTGAGTCAACTCTTCGCATGAGGTGGACAAAGTATTGCAGTTTCAGCTTCAACATCAGTCCTTCCAATGAACACCCAGGACTGATCTCCTTTAGGATGGACTGGTTGGATCTCCTTGCAGTCCAAGGGACTCTCAAGAGTCTTCTCCGACACCACAGTTCAAAAGCATCAATTCTTCGGCGCTCAGCTTTTTTCACTGCCCAACTCTCACATCCATACATGACTACTGGAAAAAGCATAGCCTTGACTAGATGGATCTTTGTTGGCAAGGTAATGGCTTTGCTTTTCAATATGCTATCCAGGTTGGCCATAACTCTTTCCAAGGAGTAAGCGTCTTTTGATTGCATAGCTGCAGTCACCATCTACAGTGATTTTGGAGCCCCCCAAAATAAAGTCTGACACTGTTTCCCCATCTATTTCCCATGAAGTGATGGGACCAGATGCCATGATCTTAGTTTTCTTAATGTTGAGCCTTAAGCCAACTTTTCACTCTCCTCTTTGAGTTTCAGCAAGAGGCTTTTTAGTTGCTCTTCACTTTCTGCCATAAGGGTGGTGTCATCTGCATATGTGAGATTATTGATATTTCTCCCGGCAGTGGTGGTTCCAGCTTGTGCTTCTTCCAGCCCAGCATTTCTCATGATGTCCTCTGCATATAAGTTAAATAAGCAGGGTCAAGACAATATACAGCCTTGACGTACTCTTTTTCCTATTTGGAACCAGTCTGTTGTTCCATGTCCAGTTCTAACTGTTACTTCCTGACCTGCATACAGTTTTCTCAAGAGACAGGTCAGATGGTCTGGTATTCCCATCTCTTTCAGAATTTTCCACAACACCCAGTTAAAGACTTCGGTATGGTCAATAAAGCAGAAGTAGATGTTTTTCTGGAACTCTCTTGCTTCTTGATAATCCAGCAGATGTTGGCAATTTCATCTCTGGTTCCTCTGCCTTTTCTAAAACCAGCTTGAACATCTGGAAGTTCATGGTTCATTGCTGAAGTCTGACTTGGAGAACTTTAAGCATTACTTTATTAGCGTATGAGATGAGTGCAGTTGTGCAGTAGTTTGAGCATTCTTTGGCATTGCCTTTCTTTGGGATAGGAATGAAAACTGACCTTTTCCAGTCCTGTGGCCATTGCTGAGTTTTCCAAATTTGCTGACATATTGAGTGCAGCACTTTCACGGCATCATCTTTTAGGATTTGAAATAACTCAACTGGAATTCCATCACCTCCACTAGCTTTGTCTGTAGTGATGCTTTCTAAGGCCCACTTGACTTCACATTCCAGGATGTCTGGCTCCAGGTGAGTGATCACACCATCGTGATTATCTGGGTCATGAAAATCTTTTTTGTATAGTTCTTCTGTGTATTCTTGCCACCTCTTCTTAATATCTTCTGCTTCTGTTAGGTCCATACCATTTCTGTCCTTTATTGAGCCCATCTTTGCATGAAATGTCCCGTTGGTATCTCTAATTTTCTTGAAGAGATCTCTAGTCTTTCCCATTCTATTGTTTCCCTCTATTTCTTTGCACTGATTGCTGAGGAAGGCTTTCTTATCTCTCCTTGCTGTTCTTTCGAAGTCTGCATTCAGATGGGACTGTCTTCCTTTTCTCCTTTGCTTTTTGCTTCTCTTCTTTTCACAGCTATTTGTATGGCCTCCTCAGACAGCCATTTTGCCTTTTTGCATTTTTTTCCCTGGGGGATGGTCTTAATCCCTGTCTCCTATACAATGTCACAAACCTCCGTCCATAGTTCATCAGGCACTCTGTCTATCAGATCTAGTCCCTTAATCTATTTCTCACTTCCACTGTATAATTATAAGGGATTTGATTTAGGTCATACCTGAATGGTCTAGTGGTTTTCCCTACTTTCTTCAATTTCAGTCTGAATTTGGCAATAAGGAGTTCATGATCTGAGCCACAGTCAGCTCCTGGTCTTGTTTTTGCTGACTGTATAGAGCTTCTCCATCTTTGGCTGCAAATAAAATCAATCTGATTTCAGTGTTGACCATTGGTGACGTCCATGTGTAGAATCTTCTCTTGTGTTGTTGGAAGAGGATGTTTGCTATGACCAGTGAGTTGTCTTGGCAGAACTCTATTAGCCTTTGCCCTGCTTCATTCTGTACTCCAAGGCCAAATTTGCCTGTTAGTCCAAATTTGACTGTTTAAACTCATACTGAAAGGTTTTAGATGTCACCTGAAAATACAATGGAGCACGTAAGTTTTCCCAAATAATTTAGTGACTATTGGAGAAAAAATATGAAAACCACTGCCTTGGGCCACTTAAACTTCTTTCTTATAATTTAGGCTAGAAAAGCCTAATTTTTCAAACCCTGGAGTTGAATCACAGAGGGTAAGCCCTAGAAAATACAACCTTCCATGGTTCAGAGGCTGCAGCTTCTTCCTTGGTTGGTACCCAGGTCCGTGGAGAGCGTCGTATGGAATGGCGGCTGCTTTGCCGTTCCTGACATGTTGGTTTCCCCTCCTAAATTGTAGCGTCACCTCTGTTGCCTTTGCCAGGATGAAGGAGCAGTGATCTCCCAGATCTCAGACATTTCTAACATGGACGGTCATGCCACCGATGAGGAGAAGCTGGCGTCCACGTCTTCGGGTCAGAAGTCCGCTGGGGCTGAGGGGAAAGGTGAGCCAGAGGACGAGCTGGAGTACTCTGAGTGTCCCAGTGTGCCCGTGTCTGCCAAAAGTCGTGAGCTTGCATCCTCAGAGGCAGGTACGGAAGCAGGTCTTCATCTTTCTTACGTACATAAGCATAAAAATGCCCGGAAGCCTAGGGCAAGGAGGCAGCTCAGAACAACTGGAGAACGGGCCCCCTGAAGGATAGGTTAGGCTGCTGGTCTGTGCTTTGCATCTTGGCCTGGAGAGGAGACACCAAGGGGTATCCGTGAAATGCCAGGCAACGTGTGGATAAGGGTGATGGCATATGGAGACCCCCGTGTGCGGGACTGCTTGATTCCTTTGAAAAATTTATTTCAGTCTGGCCACAGCTTCCAGTGTAGTGACCTGTAACCATGTTGTGATTTTTGAGTTCCTTGTTTCGTGTGTAGAAATAGTAGTAACTAACAGAGTTACTTCCACATGCAGGCACAGGTTAGAGTGGTTTACGCATAGTAAGTCATGTCTCCTCACTAGATAGTGTTCTTTTTCTTTTTAATTTGCAGTTGATTTACAGTGTTGTGTTGCCTCCAGATATACAACAAAGTGATTCAGTTATATATATGTAATATATATGTGTGTGTGTGTGTATATGTATTTTTCAGATTCTTTTCCAATATAGGTTATTATAAGACATTGAATATCGTCCCCTGTGCCATACAGTAGGTCCTTATATCAGGCAGCACAGGTACTTCCCTGTGCTAAAGCTTCTCGCTGTTTTCCACCTTAGAACATTCTAGATCCGAGGCCCTTCGCCAGGTCCCAGGTTGTATCTGTGGCCTTAACCTTGTGAGTTACTTGGCATATTCCTGACTTCATTAACCATTATTGGAAACTCAACATCTTCAGCAACATAATTTAATGTGGGGCTTTTATACTTAGATTTTAAAAGATCATGAGCTATCAAGTCAGAGAAGCAGGTGGAAATCTGCACTTTGCAAGAGTTATCTCCCCAGCCACCACCCCCGCATCCAGGTCTCAGTTTCCCGTCTGTAAAATAAACACTCCAAGGACTATTCCGGACTTCTTCCCAGGCCTCGTTCTGCTTTGGCATTTTCCCCAAAGACCCCTTTTGTCTTTTCCCCTTGTGCCCCTTTGCCTGTTACTCGGGCTCACCCCGAGGACTCATGCCTACACTTATTTCTTGGGTGTGAAATACTCTTCTGCACCCTCACCCTTAGAAATTCTACCCCTCCTTGCAGGTCTGTCTCAGAAAAGTCACTTGGTTCCCGCTGCATTTCTTCTTCCATTCCCGTTCTGTGTAGTAGTTACAGAAGGTCATCTTTGATAACTCCTTGAGGTTAAAGACTGTGAGTGATTCATCTTCAAGTGTCCCTTGATGGAGGGGGCCTTGTCCATGTCTGTTCAATTACGCCCTTCCTCCTAGGAGGAGATTCCTTGGGCGGAAGCTCACAGAGCTGGGCTTCTGCTAACAGAGCAGCTGCTCCTGTTGACCCTGCTGGTGACTGAGGAGCGAGCAGAGGCCTGGTTGCATGGGGGCGGAGGGTGTGGGTGTACAGCGCGTGAGCTGTTTCTCGGGGCTCACCTTTGGGCTGGGTCCTGACGGACACGTACGCAGAGGTGCCCCAGGGAATCTCTCCCGGGGGTGGGAAGGAGCCTGTTGCACAGCTGAAGTGCCCAGCAGTTCTCTGTGAGTCCTGGGCAAGTGGGAATCAGGCCTTGAGGAATTAGGCCTTGTGAGTGTAGGGTTTTTAAGTGGAATACCGATGGTCACATTGGTGTTATGAATAGTTCACTCTTGACACTGCCCTAAAATAATAATTTGTGATTGTAGGTGGAGGATTGTAGCTTTAGCATTTTGTGTGTTTTTCCATATTTAAAATTTTTCTTCAGCAGATGCGTATACCTTTAATTAGAAAAAACCTAGTGTTGGTTTTTTGTCCATGTTGACTCCTGTGGTGAGCGGGAGTGTGGAAACCAGCTTGAAGAGTGTGGAGAGGACCTTGCGTTTCCAGGCATCGACAGTTAGAGCTTTTATTTTGATCTGCTATATTAATTCCATTGAGGGTACCCTTCAGGACTGGAATTTAGAGTCTCTCCCCAGTTTGGTAGTGAAATACCTTTCAGGGTTACCGGTTTCATTTTTGGGAAATGATCCTGTGGTTAGTACCACTCACTTGCAAAACTCTTCATGGACACAAGGGGGCAGTCTTGCCGTTCTCGCCACTGGAGGACGCGGTTCTGCCTGTGGCCGACTGGCCCTGAGTGCCTCTTTGCTCTGGGCGTTCTGGACTTTGAACACAGCACAGCAGTCAACAGAATGCAGTGTGCCGTCTTGAGATACTGGGGTTCAGGGGTCCATAGATGTCCTTCCAGGCCCACACTGGGGTTTCCCGGAGCCTCTCAGTGGGAAGAAAAGGCACCCACCTCTCGGAATGACTATAAACATGACTCTCTGTGTTTTAGGCACCGAGAAGGATCCGTGTCTGAAGATGGAGAAGGATGGATCCACCGTGCCTGTGAGTTCCCAGGCTCATGGGGGTGCAGGGTGGGCTTGGGGACTTCCAGTCTGTGTTTTGAAGCCAATGTTAACTCAGTAATTAAATTCTCGGCAGTGTTTGGTGATGAGCACGAAATAGAAAGAAAGCTCAGTTCCTTTACCTGGGGAGCTCAGCGCCTATCCGAGGTGTCTTGAGTGAGACCACCAGCACTCAGAGGGTAGCTGAATGTCCCCAAATGTCCTCCAGGTGTAAAGTGCAGCCAGCGTTTGAAGCTGCGGTACCAAAAGGAAAGGAAGATGTAATGCCTGTAGCTTTTTATATTGATGACATGTTGACATTTTGGATCTCTTCTGTTAGTGAAACTATATTACTAAAATTAATTTCACCTACTTCTTTTTACTCTCTAAATGTGGCTTCAGAGAATTTTTAACTTACGCATGGCTTCCATTATTTCCCTGGCCACAGATACAAGGTGGACACTGTTCTCCTACGGTGAGTGTCGCACAGGGTGTGTCCCGAGGGCTGACCCACTGTATGGCAGGTGTCAGGGAGGCTGGATCTGAGCTAACTGAGATAAAAACAGTTTTTAAAAAATTTTAGGCTTATGAAAACAGAGAACTCCTGAACCTCTTGTACCCATCCATGCTCCTCAAACATTAACCTTTTCTGTAATCACAGTCCAGTTATCAGAATTCATTAACACTGGTGCAGTATTGCTATCTGTAAACCGTATTCAGGTCTTATCAGCTGCCCCAATAATGTCCTTTTTCTGGCGCAGGATCCAGGGCAGGACCCCTCAAGGCATTTGGTTCGGGTGTTCTCAGTCTCCTTTAATCTGTGATCGCTCCTAATCTGTCTCTGTCCTCCCCGACCTTGACTCTTTTGAAGAGTGCTGGCCAGTTGTTTTGTCAACTTTCTTTCGATTTGGGCTTGTCTACTGTTTCCTCATGAGGAAATTCAGTTCATGCATTTTTGTCTCAAGTGCGTCAGAAGTGACCTTGTGGGTATCAGTGTGTCCATGTGTCCTGTTGTTGGTGGAATTAATTTTGATTAAATGTTGTAAATCCATCCACTTTTGTCAAACCTGTGGCCACCACCAGCCTTTTTAAATATGGTCGCAGTTTCCTAACAAACTTCCCTTTTCCAGAGGTTTTTCTGTCCTCCTTTCCCATAAGCTAGAGTTGTTCCTTTTTCCTTAAACTGTTTCATTGGCTTTCCTTGTCTCTAGACTCAGCTCAGACTCGACTGCTGCTGACTTGGTTCTCTGCATGAACCCTGCCTCCTTCCCAGGTCACATATGTGCCCAAGCAGACGGGGTTTCGTTCAGTTCTGTGGACCTGCCCCTTGGGGGTCACTGTGTCTTCTCGCTGGCTTCCTCCGTGAGGTGGGGCCATGGCTGTGCTTACTGATGCATCCCAGCCTTGACCACAGTGAACACTGCTGAACACAGGAGCCAGTATACCAGGAACACAGGGGGAGCTGGATCATACAAGTTCAGTGTCAGACGTGTGGCCTTGAGATGTCGGTGTGACCAGCTGCTCGGCTCACATTTCCTATAGGCAGTGAGAAGCACAGTACAAGCTCAGAAGTGTGGCTCGGCTCTAATAGATCTGAGGGGCCTCAGGGTGGTTGAAGCTGCAGGAGTAGGTGAAGCTGTCACAGAAACTTTTTTTACCTTGATCCACAGTAAAAATACATTTTTACATCTTTTTCTGGCCACTCCAGTAGGCTTGCAGGATCTTAGTTCCCTGACCAGTGATTGAACCTGGGTCCCTGGCAGTGAGAGCACCAGGGACTCAGCATTGGACTGCCCGAGAATTCCCCCGTTTTGCATCTTGACTAACAGATACATATGAAACTCTCCACACGTGCATTTATATTTTTATAAAACAAATTGCACAAGACAGTATCCACCTTTCTTCTGGTGGTTCACTCTGAGTTTTTCTATTCTGTTACAATTTTTTAATGCGCATTGTTTGCTCCAGTAACTGTGTTCATGACTCACTGTTGGGCCATGACCCACATGTTTCCCTGGAGCGCGCAGCGTGAGTGATGTGGGGGTGGGGTGGGGGTGCCTGTGGACACCAGGCAGTCTTCTACAGAAGATTGTAGACAGGTCTTCATGGGTCCCCAAGGGTAGATGCTTTGTGGGACGGGATAAGGACTAGGAGAAGTGAAGCAGGATCCTTTCGAAAGGATGTAAGTGATAAGTGATCTGATTGGTTTAACATCTTTATTAAACACATAACTAGGTTGCCCAGCCCTGGAGGGGATGCCTGGGCCAGTTTCTGATGATGGTAGATTCTGTAGGCTTTCTGTGTTGTTTGAGAAACATTATAAAAGACTAAAGAATGTAAAAAAGCTAAATAAATCCTAGAGGACCGGGAAAGGCAGCTAAAATAGGCCACAGCTATAAATTCCTCGTAAGAGCTGTTGCATTTTGAGCCACTCAGCTTGTGGCGTGTGGCCAGGCAGCGGGAGTGGTCAGGGAGAGCCCGTGCCTCTGGGTGTGGTCACCCCCATCTAAGGCCTGTCTGATCTTCCAGCCCAGAACGCTGCCCCTTCCAGACACCTTGTCTGTTAGAGCGAAGTCGTTAAACAAGTGGGCAGGCCGAATTCATCTTATCGCCTTGCAGATGACTGAGATGCTAAACTCCAGAAGAGACAAGTATTTTCCCTACCAAGAAAACTTGGCTTATTTCCCAAATTCTTGTTAACATGAGGGTCATGGAAGGCACAGGGGGCCAGTTTCCCAGAGTTGACTCAGGGACTCTGACTTAAAAGTAATGAAAAACAGAAGACTGATATAAGATGTATCAATTTAAAATCAGCAGTGTAGCAAGATGAATGGCAAGTGTGGGCAGTACCTAGTAAGTGAGTTACACAGCGGAAGCAAGACTGCTCCAGGGAGGTTTCTTCTTTGTTTAGTTGCTTTTTTTTTTCTCTTTTGCTGCTTCTGGTCTGAGTTGTGTCACGTGGGGTCTTTCATTTCGGGGCTCCGACTCTAGCTGTGGCTCGAGGGTTCAGTAGTTGCGGCTCGAAGGCCTAGTTGATCCGTGGCATGTGGGATCTACGCTCCCTGACGATCAAACCCGAGTCCCCAGCATTGCCAGGTAGATTCTTAACCACTGGACCTCCCAGAGAAGTCCCCAAGGGGAGGTTTCTAGATGAGGAGTGCGTGACACGAGAGGTAAGGGGGTGACTCAGATGTCCAGTGTGCTAGTTATCAAGTGACCGACAGCACACTCTCTCGATCTCCTCATTTTGGGGTCAGGAATCCTGGGGTGGCTTGTTTGGGTGCCTCTGACTCGGGGTCTGTCACCCGCCGCGGTCACCTCCGGGCCTGATTGGGGTGGATCCACTTCCAGGCCCTCTCCCATGGTGGAACCTCCCCACGTGGCTTCTTCATAGAGCTGCTCACAGCCTGAAGCCTGTTTGCAAACCAGTGACACCCTGTGACGTTCACCATCTTCTGTGCTTCGACGAGTGTCCCTGGGTCCAGCCTAACTCAGGTGGCGGGAGGCCGCAGGAGAGCCCACACAGGAGCTGGGGTCGCGGGGGGCCGTGTTGTCAGAGATGCCGACCGCAGATGCCTTCTGGCTCGGGTGATGGGTCTCTCCCAAGATGAGAGGGTTTCTGGGGGACCTCGGGCTTCTGTCAGCTGGTGGGCTGCCCTCCCCTGAATGCTGCTGGAATGCGCACTGCCAGCCTGTGGCTTTTGCGTTTCCTGTGTCTGTGGCCTCAGCCCAGGGCTTCTGGGTTCGGCCCTCAGCTGACGGCTGTGAAGCTGTATGCACAAATGGGGTGTGTGTGTCCAGGTGTTTGCTAGAGTGAGGGTGAGTGTGTCTGAGTGTTTTCTAAAGCAAGGGTGAGTCCATAATGACCTTGAAAAGTTTACAAACTCCTGGTCTAAGTTGACCTTGGATTTCCTGTTCAAGTTTGATTCAAACAAGACACCAGAGAACTGGATCAATTATAATCAGTAACTAATTGGTCAGTCATGCTGACATTTTAAATTATTAAGATTATTCCAGGATCCTAACCCTAACTCTAATAATTTAAAAAAAAAAGATTCCCAGGTCACTTTGGCTGGCATTTTGGGTGTTATTGGATCAGATTTTTCTCCATTTATATAAAAAGTGAACGTAGGTGGGAGGAAATAGCCCTCAAAAATGCTTTATAGGAAGAAAAATGATGCAGAGCCCACATTCCTGTGAAAAACAAAATCCTAACTGCACGTGGTTCCCAAAAATGCATGTTTATGATAAAAAATCAGGCTGGCACCTCAGAAGGTGACATGTTCGCAGAAAGCTGAAAGCTCTGGCAGGAAGGCCTGGAATGAGGAACTGCAGCCCAGAGGCCTGTGCCCCTGACGGCACCACTGGGTCTGCGCGCCAATCCTCGGGGCCTCTGCCCTTCCCGACAACCCCGGGTCATCCCGGTGGGGAGATCGGCGTTCACTTATCTTTGCCATTTCTGCCTGCTTAGGCCTGAAAGTCATGTTAGAAACATTTCCACCCAAAGTGGCTAAAGCGTGGTACGCAGGAGGCAGTATGTAAAAAGGTTGACGCTCGTTTTGAAATTTATTTCCTTGGACTACATCATCCCCCAAGATCCGCAGGTTCACGGGGTATTAGCAGCGGATGCTTGTCTCCCTTCTGCACATGACTGCCTGGTGACTGACCTCTGAGATAATTATACTTTCTCCTTTTTGAATGAGAAGAAAACTTCTCTAACTTACCTGTTAAAAGAGAATCTAAGACCTGCCTGATACTCATTAGAATGTTTTTTCCTTTTTTAAAAAAGTTTTTTACTTTTTATTTTTGTGTTGGGGCATAGCCAGTGAAAAATGTTGTGATAGTTTCAGGTGAGCAGTGAAGGGACTCAGCCATACATTCTGAGTCTGTTCTGTATCTGTTCTCCCCTTGGTGGCTCAGAAGTAAAAGAATCTGTCCGCCAGTGCAGGAGACGAAGGAGACTCGGGTTCGATCCCTGGGTCAGGAAGATACCCTAGAGGAGGGCATGGCAGCCCACTCCAGTATTCTTCCCTGGAGAATCCCACGGACAGAGGAGCCTGGCGGGCTGCAGTCCCTGGGATTGTAAAGAGTCAGATGGGACTGAGCGACTAACACACACATTCTCCCCCAAGCCCCTCTCCCATCCAGGCTGCAACATGACATTGAGCAGAGTTCCCTGTGCTGTATACAGTCGGTCCTTCTTGTTGCTCATCCGTTTTTAAATACAACAGTGTGTACCTGTCCATCCCCAACTCCCTAACCAACCCTTTCCCCTGTCCTTCCCGCTCCCCCACTCAGAACCATAAGGTCATTCTTTAAGAATGTTTTTTCCTTTAGATCGTACTATAGCTAGATTTGTTTTTTTGTTTTTGTTTTTTTTAAGCTTTCCCCCGCTGGGTCCCCCCCACCCCACCCCTGTTCCCCACCCTCCAACCTGTTTTTAAAGGATGTGATCATTCTCATCAGGAGGAAGTCGTGGAAGGGTATTTGGGGTTAACCTGCGCCCACTCCCCCCACAGGCACTGCTGGAGTCCCCAGTGGAGAAGAGCCCCATGTCCGTGGCCTGCGGAGTGGAGAGCCCCCTGGACGGCATCTGCCTCAGCGAACCAGATAAGACCACCGTGCTCACCCTGATCAGGGAAGAGGTGAAGGCTTCCTCGCCACATCCATTTGTTGCTCATTTCTTTGTCAAACCCATATGCCAGTGGGGAGATTCCATCTCTGCTGGCTTGAGTTCTTACTCCCCGGCTGGAGAGCTCATATAAAGGGCTGTCTGTAAAACGGCCCTTTGGTGCTGGAGTCCTGTCCTTCTGGCATCCAAGGGGCAAAGCTGGACTCTTGCAAGTGTCCCTGAGAACTTCAGCACATTTCTTTATCGCTTATCCTTGAAGGTTTAAGAACCAGATTTTCCCAACTTTATCCACCTACGTAAATAAGTCAGCACCTTCGTTTTACAGAGGATATAGACTCATGCCTCAAAGTTCCTCAGATTCGAGACTTGTAGGAATATAAAATTGCTTCCTACCTTCATCCATTCCTTAATTAACTCTCAAGTTCCTCCATCATGTTTATTGAACGTCTTCTGTTTGCGATAGATCACCGCTGAGCCTTTCCTGGGTGATCTGGAAAATAGGAAGACACTGGTTAGGCGCCATTAATTCGTCTCCACCCTCCCCTTACACCTCTGGGCTGTGTTTGATGTGTTTGGTTTATATGTTTCTTGGATTTCTTCCACTTTTTTAAAAGAAGGTAATTCCCTTGGTGTAGTGATTTTACTTTTATAATGTGATGAAAATAGTTAATTAAGTACCTCTGACCTAGGTCTTTCAAACCTTTAAAACAGAGCAATAACTTTGGTAATTAGTGGTGTCAGCTAGTCCTGTTGTCATAACGCTGTGGTCAGGAGGCTCCACAAAGTCTTGTAAATGAGAAAAGTGTCTTCTTTCTTCTGAGAGTTAAAATTATGAGATAACCACCGACCAGATGCATCAAGGCAAAGGTGTGCTAGGACTTCCCTGGTGGTCCAGTGGTTAAGACCCCCCCCCCCCCCCTGCAGGGGGAGCTAAGAAAAGATCCTGCATGCTGTGCAGAGTGGCCAAAAAAATAACAAAGAAGTGCCTGCTTCCCTGAAGCAGAGAGGCTAGCTTCTGATTCTTAAAATCCTGCTTCATGGCACCAAAATAAAGCTTGTACCAATTAGAAAGAAGCACAGGGAAGTATAATCACAGGAGAACAATAAGTACCCATCTGAGCCCTGTGCAGAGGAAGAGGCGTTTGAGACTGTAAATTTAGAGTGTTTCTTTCCAGCTCGCATGGATCTCCCAAATGTAGGACATGGGTCTTGGTCTAACAAGCAGGATCTTGCCCACCGTGAGTTGGGTACGTCTGCCCCGAGGCACTGACCTCCTGAGCCCTATTCTGACTCAGTCCGAAATCTCTGCGGTACTGCCTTGGCAGGCCAGCTTCCCCCGCTCTAATCCTGTGCCGATTTCATGTCTCAGCCTAATTACTAATAAAGTGGGGCTCTGGCGTCTTCCCTTTAAGAGGAGTCTGCCAGACCAGTGGCTCAGCTGTTGGCGTCCTGACCCAGCAGGCTTCTAGGCCGAGAGCCAGACCCTGGACCCGGCGTGGAGTTTACAGAGATGGTAATTCCCACCTGGGGCTTTCCTGGGAGAGGGTCTGCTCCCCTTCACCCTGGTGACCATGTTCCGGCATCCTTATGTGGCTGACAGCGTTGGCCCAGTGTCTCTGAGCATTACACACAGAGGCTGAGGTTTTTTATTTCTTATGTAGATTGAATATCTTGGGATGAACATTGGCTGTGTATTGTTTCCAGGCTCTAATCTTGAATTCAAATGGTAAAGAGACTGAGTCGGAAAAACTAAGCTTTGTCTGCATTATAATCTAGATAATCACTAAAGAGATCGAAGCAAATGAATGGAAGAAAAAATACGAAGAAACCCGACAAGAAGTCTTGGAGATGAGGTTAGAACACTGGAGGTTTGGGGGAGGGGTGGGTACCTTTATGTATTAGATTTAGTGCAAAGGAAGTGATGACAGTACTTGCTTACGCAGATCCAGCTCTTGAGAACTTGAGGGCTTCGTTATTTGCACCTTAATTTGTGATGGGTAAGGTCATTTCCTGAGGATTGCTGACCAATTACTGTATTCAGATGTGGTGGCTTATTTTGGGTTGTTCAGAACATGACAAGTAAGCAGAACCCACAGAATCCTTGTCTTTTGAAAAGACAAATTTGTGTAGAAATACCCATTTGAAATACAGAGTATTAAGATTTATTGACATCTTCAATTATGGAGGCATTACAATCCATAATCCTTTTCTAAAACGAACTAGACATGGTAGCTTCAAATTTCATAGCCACGGGATAGAGTGTAAAAAGCATTTTAACAGGAAACAAAGCTGACTGACTCTAAGTTGGAATCTCTTTGTTGTTACTATTCACTCCTACATTTGGGAGCTGCGAAATAAGCAAAAATGGCATCAGAGAGTGAGGGGCATAAATTTATACTGTTCAGTGGGCACCTGGTTGAAACATTTTAAATGGGTCCACTCTAGTTGGGGGCTCTTGTATTATTTGGTGTTTCGAGGGCTTGTTGGGGAGGAAGGCACCGCCCCTGATCTTGGGGACCTTTCAGCCGCCATCGTGAGAACTTGGATGCCTGGTCAGAGTGAGGATCAAGGGAGTGGTTCTTCTCGCCGGGGGTCACCCGTCACTGGAGGATCAGGAAAAGATTGCACTTTTCCTGCATGAAAAGGACAGGGTGATCTTTAAATAACTTTGAATAATTAAAATGCTTCTGGAATTAGGACAATCAAGTAAAACCTGGATCTGAATCACAGGGGACCCACTGCCTGTACGAGTGGATTGGGGCCAGGAAAGCCTGAACTCAGATCAGGTCTCTTAGGAAGAGCCCCCAGGATATCATTAACTAATTTTGTAAAAGAGTCACTCTCTAAGCAGAATCCATGGACTGCCTTGGGGTCATTCACACAGGTGCAAAAAAATGAAGGCAGTTGTTTTGGTGGATTCTTTCCCAACTGAGCTATCAGGGAAGCCCAAATAAAATGCAGGCCTTGTTAAACAGAACCTTGAGAAAAGCCTTGCTGAGCATTAACAACTCTTACATTAAATGTAAAAAAAGCAGGGGCACCCAAAGCAGGTAACTGGGTTATGTAAGTTTGCCAGTACGCGTCACTGTGTTTAATTGTTTAGGGTAGCATTTGTCCAACTTCCCTTGTCTGGCTATTCTCTTCTGATAAGACTTTTTGTCTGTTTGTTTAAGGAAAATTGTGGCTGAGTATGAGAAGACCATTGCCCAGATGATTGGTAAGGAAATTTCTCTCTAGAATATGAACCTCAGGATCCAAAGATGATTTTCAAATCAGAATATAAATCTCGGTTTCTCCATCCCTGAGATACAGTTGATTCTCATTATATGCAGTTGTTGTTTCTATAAAATTGCCACAAACACTGAATTAGGCAGTTCTAACTCACTGATCCTCAGGAAGGCAAAGCAGGTGCCTACGAGCCTGTGGGCACAACAGTTTTGTCAATACATAACCTTATTCAAGGTGTATTGTTGTTTCATTAATATTGAGCTCGTACCCTGATGAAGCTCATCTCACATGTGTTTTCCACCTAAGACACCTCCAGCCTTGTAACTTTTAGGGCACAAGACAGCTCCACAGCCCGAAGCTTGGGGTCCATTTAAAATTCCCCAACAGGAAGCACAAAAGGGCAAACTTAAGGCCCAAAGTAGACTAAATAGGGCCCTGGTCGGCAGTATGAAGCATGGCAGAGCATCTTCTGGTGCAGCCTTAGGCAAGAACTTGCTCGGCGGGTGACCCCGGTTCTCTGCCACCCCACATGTCCCCCAAACGGCCAGGAACCCATCGCACATCTTGACTTGCAGGCAACACGGGAATCACAGCGAGCGGGCAAATTCACAAATAGAGAATCTGCAAATACTGAGGATCCACTAAGATAGATTCCTTGTAGAGGATGAGCACTTCAGCACCAGGGTGGGCGGCCTCTCTGCGTCCTTCCTCCCGCCCCGCTTCCCGCCCCCTCTGGCGGGACATCTCTGGGCCTCACTCCACTGCAGGTCCCGCTCTCCCTGCCTCAGACCCATCAGGGCCTTCAGAAGGGACAGAGCTTCATCTTCCTGCATTGAATTTAGAACCTCTTGTAGCTGCTGTCGTAAGGACTGACTCCCTAAGTCACTTCAGGTCTCTCTGCATTAACGGAAGTGCTGAGATGATAACTTATGCCATCCACGCCACCTAACACCTAGGGACCTGCATGGCTCCTGCCCTCAGTTCCTCTGGGTCTCTGCTCACATCTCTCCTCTGACAGAGGCCATTTGGTATAAAAGGCACCCCACCCTCTTGCCCTGCTTTGTTCGTTTCCCCATCACCTGTTGCCTGTCTCCCCCACCAGAGTGTCAGACCTTGAGGGTGGAAACTTGTCACCTTCCTTGCTGGGTTCCCCCCTGTCCCCAGAGTACTGCCTCGCAGCTCAGGAGGGCAGCTGTGAACTGTCTGTTGGGTGAATGCGTGTTCTCTGATCATGACTCACAGAAGACGAACAGAGGACAACCATGAGCTCTCAGAAGAGCTTCCAGCAGCTGACCATGGAGAAGGAGCAGGCCCTGGCCGACCTCAACTCAGTGGAAAGGTCCCTCTCCGACCTGTTCAGGAGATACGAGAACCTGAAGGGCGTCCTGGAAGGGTTCAAGAAGGTACCTGTCCTTGGCCTTCTGTCTCCTCGGTGGTGTGTCTTCTTGGTGATGGGTCGTCAAACCCATGTGCCCAAGGTGTGGGTGGCCCAGAAACAGGGAATCAGGGGCCCTGGGGGGCATGTCTGAATCGTTCCTCTCCTCAGTCAGGGCAACAAGCCCTGAACAACCAGACTATGTCACGGAGTCTAAGAAGCTGGGGCCCTCAGACCTTAGGAGAGTTCCAGAAGCATTCTTTTTGATCATTCACAAATTTGTCAAAAGTAAAAGGGAGTCAAGCCATAGCACTGAAAAATTCAAACCGAAAGTATCAAAGAAGGAAGTGTGAAGTTTCAAATTTAGGTGTAAGTGGGCATATTCACTTAATTTGGTCACTTACCATCACTCAAGACACGTTTATAGTAGTGAGCATTCTTTTTTTCATGGTAAAATAAAAATGACTGTCCAGTGTGTCCAAAACAGGAATCAGACTGCCCTTCAGTTTTTTGTTTGTTTTCGGCTGCACTGAGCCTTTGTCGCTCTGCCTGAGCCTTCTCTAACCACTGCAGGCCGCTCCTGGCTGCCGTGCTCCGGCTTCCCTTCCTGTGGAGCGCGGGCTCCAGGCACACGGGCTTGGCAGCTGCTGCGCTCGGCCTCAGAGGCGGGGCCGGGGGGGTGGGGTGCCCCCCCCCCCCCCCCCCCCCGCATGCGGAATCTTCCCTGACCTGGAAGCGAACCCATGCCTCCTGCACTGGCAGATGGATTCTTATCCCCTGCGCCACCAGAGAAGTCCCACCCTTCAGTTTTAAAAAGCTTTGGCCTCCCTAAAGCCAGGTGGTGCTACTGGAAAAGAACCTGCCCGCCTGTGCAGGAGATGTGAGAGATGAAGGTTCAATTCCTGGGTGGGGACCGTCCCCTGGAGAAAGGGCACGGCAGCCCCCTCCAGTATTCTTGCCTGGAGAGTCCCACGGCGAGAGCAGCCTGGCGGGCTGCAGTGCACAGGATCGCATGGTCAGACATGCCTGAAGCGACTTAACACGCGTGCGTGCACGCTTCCTGAAGCAGATGTGTCAGTCCCACTCACTAAGTTAGTACGTGATGTTATCTACAGTCTCCTCAGTGGGAGTTATTTGTGCCTTTTTCAAAGTACCATGGAGTCTTATTTGAAGGCCTCTGAATGTAATTAGGTTTTCTCATATGTTTTAGAAAAAGAAAGCTCTTGACACATGGCAGGTTACTAGTAGAAGAGAAACAACATGACCTGTTTCTTTCCTTTTAAATTGTCACTTGGTAACAGAATGAAGAAGCCTTGAAAAAATGTGCTCAGGATTACTTAGCCAGAGTTAAACAAGAAGAGCAACGGTATCAGGCCCTGAAGATCCACGCCGAGGAAAAACTCGACAAGTAAGAGCCTGTGCGGAAGAATTTTCATTTTTCACTTTGTTGTAGGAAGACTGACAGAGGGAAGAAAAGAATTACTGTTTTGCATTTGTGTGTGTGTGTGCTTTTTTTGTCGTTTTGTTTTTCTGGAAAGGCATTTCATTTTAAATAAAGCAGTCCCACACTCCCAGTCTGTCCGTCCCTCCGCCCTTCCTCCCTGGTGACCATAAGTTCATTCTCTTAAGTCTGTGAGTCTGGTTCTGTTCTGTAAATCATCTCATTTCTTTTTGGTTGTTGTTGAATAGGAGAAATCTTCCTCTAGTTCAAACATTAAAAAGAATAAAGAGGATACTGAGTAAAGTAAGTCAGACAGAGAAGGAGGAATATCATATGACAACCTTTATATGTGGAGTCTAAAAAGAAATGACACACTTAAACTTACTTGCAAAACAGAAAGAGACTCACGGAGTTAGAGAACAAACTTACCGTCACTGGGGGGTAAAGGTGAGGGGAATGGATAGTTACGGAGTTTGGGACGGGCAAGTCCACACGACTCTGTTTAAAGTGGATGCCCACCAGGGAGCGCTGCCCAGTGCCGTGGGGCAGCCTGGATGGGAGGCGCGTTTGGGGGAGAGTGGATACAGCATGGCCGAGTCCCTTTTGCTGTCCACCTGAAACTGTCACAATATTGTTAAATCAGCTGTACTTCGATATAAAATGAAAAAGTTTTTCATGAGGAATAAAAAGATGCAGTCTCTCCCTCCCAACCCATCCTTCTCCCACGGGGTTCCCACCTCTTCCCTCACCCCAGGAAATCACCATCCTTTTACCCTTCTAGACATACTCCCCCTGCTGTCCCCCCCACCTCAGCTCTATTGGGCTGTGAGTGACGTCATGTAAATCTGAGGTGTACAGGGTTGATTTGATCCACTTAATGTTTGCACCACCATCGTGCTGGCTGAGGCTCCATCACAGCCGCATTTTTTTTTTTAATGTGATGAGACTCTCCTTTTTTTTTTTAATATACAGACAGTAGCGTACTCACTTTTTTCATTCAGCAGTTTATTTGGGAAATCTTTCCATGTCAACCCATGAAGGGCCTCTTTTTTTATTTATTTTTTTAAATCTGGTGTTCTGTCTTTGGAACGTGTCCTTTATTTAACCAGTCCCACCTGTTGGACACTTAGGTCGTTCAGCACCTTCTGCTACAAACAGCGCTGCAGTAAAGTAAGCAACCGCAGATGGTTATCACCTGGGAGGCAGGTGAGATCGCTGTATGTGAACTGCTGGGCAAAGGGATTTATGAATTTATAATTGTGATCATATTGTCCGGTTGCCCTCCTTAGACTTTTATTACTTACGACCCTGCAGAGTGTGTAAGAGCAGCTCTTTTCTCATGCAGCTTCACCAGCAGATCAGGATTCAGGTTTTCGGTATGTCTAACCAGCGAAAGATGCTTATTTCAATTTAGTTGAGTTTTTTCTTTTATTTTGGCAAGCAACAGAGCATTTATTCTATTCAACGTAGTTGATTCATATATTTTATAACTGAAATTGAACATATTTTGGCAGCCATCTATACATATATTTGCTTTTCCGTGAATCGTTCTTCTTTGCCTGGTTTTCTAGTGTCAGCTTATGTATTTTAAATGTGAGTACATTACAGATGACAGCCCTTTGTGATATGAGTTGTGAATAATGTTTCTAGTTTGTTACCTTTTGGCTCCACCCATAGTGTTTTTTGACATGCAGAAATTTAGTTTTATATAGTGTAATTTCTCAATAATTTCTTTTATAGCTTTAGGATCTTCTGTCATAGTGACAAAGATCTTCATCATGCTCAATGTAAAACATTTTCCCATATTTGCCTTCCAGTACTTTTAATGGCTTAATTTTCTTTTTGTTTGTCTTTTAAACTTTGTTTTGACTTCAGTTGAAGTATAGTTGGTTTACAATGTTGCGTTACTTTCAGGCAAAGTGACTCAGTAATATATATGTATATTCTTTTTCAGATTCTTTTCCATTATAGCTTATTAAATAAGGCTTAATTTTTTTTTATACTTAAAATACATTTGGAATTCATCCTGGGGGAAAAGGATCTATGAAGGATATACCCAACTTTATATTTTAACTAAAGAGTAATACATCCCTGTACATTCTGCCACCTTCCTGTTTGTAAAGCCTTATAAGTTCCCCTTTTCCCTCCCCTCTCCCAGAGGTATTGGTATTAAAGGTTTATTTTGCATCTTATCTTTTCTATGAGCCTTTACAAATGCTACCCAATGGCTTTGGACTTTAAAAAAAAAATAATACAGTATTATACAGGTTTCTATTTTCACGTAATCTTATATTATGGCCCGTTTTTTTCATGTTAGAACATATTGCTTAATCTAATTATTCGTTTGTGGACTATTTCATTCCTTTAGTGGACAGCATTCCACCATTTTCCTGTTGCAAACAGCGCAGCGGTGAACACCCTGTGCACTCAGCGTGGTGCTGGGGCGCCTGCTCCTCGGGGGAGATCGCTAGGATGGACTCGCCGGAGGCTGGGCCGGAGGCGTGCAGCAGTTCCTGCCGCACCGGGTCCACAGAGAGGGCTGTGTGGGCTTTCTTTCCCTGTCAGCACCCGAGCCAGTTACCTTGCATCTTGGCCAACGTGAGCCAACATCATCCTGGCTACTTTTTGCCAAGCTGATACATTTTAAAAGTTTATCGTTTTAATTTGCACGCCTCTGATTACAGTGAGTTTTTAGCATCTTTTCATCAGTTAACTGTTTATCGAATGACATCTGTGGTTTTCAGATTTTCCTTTTGCATCTCTTCAGTGAAGTCGCCTGTAGCTCTGTGTTTCAGGGATGTCACCAGTTAGCATCCTGACTTGTTAACTGTGTTAATCCACAAAGATCCTGCTTACTCTTGCACTGGGTTTAAAAAAGGTCTAAGATTGTTGCAGAAACTGGCCTGTGATTCCATTCCCAGGTGGCATGTGAATTTTGAAGGGCACCCTGTGCCTTGAGATGAATTCTGCCAGTAGTTTGCACCAGGGAAATCTGCTTACCAGTTATGTGTAATTAAATTTTTATCAATTAAAATTGAATGCTGTAGCTCACTGATCCCTGTCCTCCTTCTCTGTGAAGTCAGCTGACTTAGTTCTGTGTCACACGTGTCAGCTGTTAGCGTCCTGGCTCCTGCGCCGTGGCCGATGACAAACCACGTGTTCTTTGTCCCTTCCTTCCACACAGAGCCAATGAGGAGATTGCTCAGGTGCGCACAAAAGCCAAGGCCGAGAGCGCGGCTCTCCACGCGGGGCTCCGGAAGGAGCAGATGAAGGTGGAGTCTCTGGAGAGGGCCCTGCAGCAGAAGGTATGAGGGCTGGGGTGTCATGCCCAGGAGACCTTTGGTTTTCCTCCTCAGCCGTGGCTCCCTCACCTTGGATCTGGATGAAGGAACCTTGTCTCTTTGCTCAGACACTTCAGTCCACTGACTGGAGTGGGGACAAAGGACGGAGCGTGAGAGGGACCCGCCCACAGGCAGGGCCGAGGGAAAGTTGCATTCACGGAAGCTCGGTAGACCAAAGGCTTAGGCTCCGAGGCTGCCTGTTTTCTCTTTTCCTTTTTTTTTCTGTGACACATGAAGCCATCGTCCAGCTTCATTGCAATTTTGCCCTCCAGGAGCCATTAGGCAAAATCTGGACGTGTGTGTGGTTGTCTCAACTGGAAGGTGCTGTGGACATCTCATGGGTACAGGCCAGAGATGCTGCCAAACACCCCAAGGTGCACAGGACACCCCACAATCAAGACCCGCCCCGCCCCAATGTCAGCGGTGCCACGGTCTAGAAGCTGCCACATAAGCAAAAACCATCGCTGCTCAGTGATTCTTAGACTTTATTCCTTGTGCCCGTTCTGTTTTTGGTACTGTGTTTCCAAACATGTTTCCAGGCCTGTGGCATCTGTTCCACCAGGACAGAGGTTTTACTGGGGAGTCTGATAACCCCAGAGATGATGGCCCTTGGCATTCTTAGCCTCCAGAATCCCAGGTCCGTGGAGATGCTGATGGAGCAAGTGAGGCCCAGATATCTGGCATTTCTAACAAATACCCACAAGTAATTTCCATGATAGCAAGGAAATCTGAGAAACAAACTTCAGAGGGCCAGTCATTACACTTGCCCCTTACTCGGTCTAAGCAGAACTTGGCCAACACATGACCATTTCCTAGGGGAGAAAGTACAGAGCCTTCCTTGCTGTAAAGGGCTTCCCAGATGGCTCAGACAGTAAAGAAACTGCCTGCAATACAAGAGACTGGGATGTGATCCCTGGGTCAGGAAGATCCCCTGAAGAAGGGAATGGCAACCCAGTCCAGTATTCTTGCCTGGAGAATCCCATGGACAGAGGACCCTGACAGGCTACAGTCCATGGCATCACAAAGAGTTGGACACAACTGAGGCACTTAAAAACTTTTCCTTAAAAGGGTTTCTGATGCAGAACAGTGAAGAACCACTGAGTCAGGTGCCTAGAGAGGATATGGGCAGTCTAAGGACGATTTCACTGTAATCCTTTAATCTTGGGACATACAGTGCATCTCCCATTGTTTGTTTTTCAGAACCAAGAAATCGAAGAACTGACGAAAATCTGCGACGAGCTGATTGCCAAGCTGGGAAAGACGGACTGAGTTTCCCCTGTAAGCTCAGCAGATCTGCATTCGGCTGCTTCTCTCATGACCACGATTATCTTGCCTTATCCAGGAATAATTGCCCCTTTGCAGAGAAAAAAAAAACTTTATGAAAGCACATGCCTACTGCTGCCTGTCCCGCTTTGCTGCCAACACGCCCGCCCCGAGAAAACGCTGGAGGATTCATCACACAGACGCGGAAAGGGTGGCCTGAATATCCTGTCGATGGGCTCTGGGCAGGATTCTCTATCTTTGGTTCGTTTTAAAGTCTTCTTTACTTTACCCAGATGCGTTCAGTTTATGATTTGATGGCTATTACTTGGGACCATATCCTGTCCACCTGATTTTTTAAGTTTATTTATTACATCTTTTACATTTAATTTTCAATATTAGTGGTTTTATTTGAGGAGATGATTTGGCCTATTGTTACTTCCAGTTAAGTACCTATTTATAGACACATTCACTCTCACACACATACATGCATATTTATACATGATGCTGGTTTGTTCCCTCCGCCCCCCGGAAGCATAGTCAAATAAGAACTTCTCTACAGAAAGGCATATTTCCATAAATGTAAAACCCTGTTTTAAAATAGAGTCCTGGCTCAAAATGCCAATTGCAGAATCTGGGGGGTTGAAGAGGTGAAGCCCCCAGACTCCGTGTGTGGCACGGCTCCTAACCTCAGACTCAGGTGTCACATGGGGGAGACTCTTGACCACAGCGTCCTGTTCCCCTTCCCCCTCAGCCGGACACCCCTGGGGTTAGTCCTCAGACCCAGGGGATCTACTTTGTTCCCTCACAACTGGGGTTTGGCAGTCTATCCTGGAGCTATCTACTTCCATTTGTTGCTACAGAGTCAATGTTTGCTCTCTATTGTCTTTCTATTTGAAATATGCTCTCTATTGTCTTTCTGTTTGAAATATGCAAAGGAAATCTGCTTGTAAAAGGTTCTTTAATGAACTCCATTAGCAACTGTAAGGTAAAACAGCAGTTGGATTTTTGCAAGTGTGATGAATTATTCTTCAGATTTTTTTTCCCCAAAGACCCCCCCCCCCCAAAAAAAATCCTTTCGAGCTGAAAGATAGTAGAATTTAGAATTTTCAACCAAATGGGCAGGAAAATCACATGAGCCACTCCCCAAATCAGTGCATTTTGAGTATTTTTAAACCACAGCCCTTTGAAAACTGGCGGAGGGAGCAGACCCCTTCTCGCAAAACCAAATTCCTCAAGCTGTTCCTGGACTCCATTCAGACTGGCCGGGGGACCTTAACCCCCAAATGGAAATTTCCCGTGTGAACCCCCTCCTGTTCAATAGGCAAAACCAAATCCACGCAGGCGTCTTAAAGCGCTCTTTTGTCTTAACCTGGACACCCAGAGCGTCTTCATGGTGACATGTGTTATCTCCAGTACACGTAAGCTGTGATACTTTTCCTGTAAAACTATTGCATGATCCAATTTCAGCAATGAACTGTGCCTCACGGAGACCCTCCCTCGCTCTCTTAAGATGACCTTTTCTTTAGCCATGTACTGTTCACATGGGTGCAATCTTTAGCCCCAGGGAGGTCAGTAACGTCTTTTAAAGCCAGAAGTCCCATTTTACTGATATGCATTTCCCATATTTGGTGCTTAGGCTGTATTTTAAAGCCTACTGTCTTAACATTTTGTACAAAAAAAAAAAAAATGGCAACAACAAAGCAGAAATGATCTGTGTTTGGAGAAGTGATGTGACAATCATTCGGGCCCTGGAAGCAGTCCCCGTGGTTTGAAGTGAGTGCCCGTCTGTAGCCTTTGCCCTGGAGGAGCAGGCGTCTCAGGCGGTGTGACCATCCCCTCTCCCAACCCTTCACGACTAGAGAAACTCACTTCGCAGTTTTGCAGAAAGAAACGTTGCTAAACCTCTTTGCTGCTGTGTTTTGGTGACGTATCCAGGTTTACTTGTTTTGTATTGCTCTGTTTGACGCATGAAAGGCTTATTATCATGGTCTCCATTAGAATCCCACAGTCCTTTTTTTTTTAGGCCTCTTGCTTGCATAGAAAGAGAAAAAGTAGCTGTGTGTTGAAACAGAGGTGATGACAATCCTTCCTGAGCATGCTGGTGGGAAGAGACCCCTGAGAAACTAGACCCTACTGAGTAAAGTCATTGCGCAAGGAAAGCAAAAAGGCCCACATTAGGTAGCATTTGCCTCTGATTTAGTGGATGGATAGTCTCCTGCAGGAAGAAAAATGTAGCATGTACAACTGTCACATCAAGAGAATATACTGAGCAGAATGAAGTATGTTTATTTAAAAAAACGGGAAAGAGACCTACTCTTAGGAGTAAGAATACAGCCTAGAGTTTTGCTTCAAAACACTGGTAGGCCAAATTACTTGTGAATTGGGCAGTAATTCACCCCGTGACGAACATGGCGGGGAAATAGAAAAAGCCGCTGGCCTGGACAGTGGTTCAGGAGTGTGAGTGATCTGGTTGAGGCTCTGAATCCAGAGCCGTATTTTTTTTTTTTAATTTTTGAGTTTGCCAAAGTGTAGCTAGTCTTTACCTAAAAGTGTTTTATTTGGAGGATCTAATGTAACCAGACTCCTCAGTCTGTCACTTGGTTGGCTAAGTCATTAACAGACCTCGTGACATTTACTTTATTTGGAGATGCTCCTGGAAACAGTGAGAAGCCCACATTGCTCATGGCTTCTAGCGTCCGCAGACCCAGCCCAGATCAGGGAGCGCTGAAGCACGTGGCGGTGAGAAACCCCGAGGGCCTGGCAGCCTTCCCAGGTGGCGTGGAGTCCAGGGGAAGACCCGCACTGGGTTTTTGGAGGATGGCTCAAGTCAGATCTTCTTACCAGCCAGTTTGCCCTTTCTTCCCATCCCACACTTTCTGCAACTCTCCCACAAATACCTAGACACTTTTTAGCTGGGTCCCAGATTCCTCTTGACTGGTTATAAGCTGCGAGGGTGAACTGCCCCAGATGTCCCTGGGCTGACTCGGTGCAGCCGGAGGGAAGCAGTCATTGTACTGACAGGTCACAGAGGACTCGGGGACTCTGCAGCTCGATACGGAGTTGTAAGGAACAGGAGTTTGGTGAGTCTGAGTGCACCAGCTGGAAGTGATCCAGCATGTCTGTTTTCAGTGGAGTAAAAATCCCTAAAGCTCCCTTTTTTTCCCCCCTTTTGGTTTTTTGCTGCAGTTCGTAGCTGTCTTGTGAATTGTCCACAACTGGTGTTCTTTGTAGTTTTGTTGACCGTGCAAGTTTGCTCTCGGACTCGGGTGGTTTCTTTATCCTCTTGTTGGGAAGAGAGAAACTAGACGTTGGAAGGATTCAGTGATTCAGGCAAAGCATTTTAAAGTAAAGATGTATATATTCTGAAGAATTGAAAAGATGGCAGATTATTATTTCCTTATTAAAGAACAGATAACAGTCTGGGAATCCCAGAATGTCAAGCCAAAGGTCTATAGGGTCATCTTCTTCAAAGCTTTTCATGAAGAAGTATTTCAAGGAGACTTCTGTCCTAAAAGGTTTGACTGACCTCCAGATCCCGGTGACTTGAAGAAAGCAGTCTGTCTCTCAAACCTTGAGTCTCCCATGTAGAAAAAGCAAACACATAGACGTACTAGAGCCCTCTCTCTAAGGATCTCCTCTGGAAGGTTGTGTGAGTAACAATTTCCGGGGAAGACTCCCTCCCTAGTGCCCAGAGCTAGCATTCTGGAGACTAAAGATTGCACTTTTCATAGTTTTTTTCGTCCAAATGCAATCCCATCTCTGTGCCTCTTAGCATGCAGTTAGATTTGGACTAACAAGATTCCTAAGGAATGACTTTATTAACTATAATATGGTTACAGCTACTATATATATACACACACACACACATCTCTATACACACCCTCTGGCTATAGTTGTACCGTGGAGATGGGACGGGCGATGCTGGCCATGGCAGTCGTCCATCCAGCCCTCTGACTGAGTCGGCCAAGGCCAGGCACGGCGCTGAGGTGTGGCCTGAACCTTCCCAGGACCCATTCGTCACTTTAGAATAGTAAAAATGCCACTTTTCTCCCCCTCTGCCTTTTAGCGACATCTGAAACGTGCTCCACGAAGCATCTCCCTGTCCCGCTGTTAAGTGATGCTCTTATGAATAATTTTCAAGGGGACATATAAAAATGTGAGCTCTGAAACCACCCCCACCCCCCACCCCCCACCCCCGCCAGTGCAGGGTGGTGCAGGTTTCACAGCCTCGGCCGCAGGCTTGGTCCTCCCACCCAGTGAGATAGGATCCAGGCATTTCTTTCAAATCTCAGAGGTTGCAAACTCTTCAGTGTCGCTTGTAGCAAGTGTGTGTTTGCCAGTAGACACCCCTGTGTACTTACTAACGTGCCAACAAGTAAATGTTAATTAATTGCACATCTGCTTCCACTGTGTTCCCATGGGTGCCATGAAGTGTGTGAGGAGCCTCGTCCAGAGGAATCTAACGCTGCATTGACTACTGCTGTCAGGATTGTGTTGTGTGGAATAATCATCAACATAAATTTTATATGCACAAGTGATTTCCCTTTTATATGTCAGGTAAATATTTGTAAAAGTTATACTCACACAAATGAAATTATTATAATGATTACTAATATATTTTTTCCATGTTTCATTGCCTGAATAAAAACTGTTTACCACTGTTAGATGTGGCTTGTGTGGAGACTTCTTCGCCCCCACCACCGCCCCACCCCCAGTTATAAGTCACTTTATCCCCAAACATGAAGATTCATGACAGCCTCGCTTTTACGGGCTCCATATTTCAGTCTAAAAATAGAAAAGAAGACATTTCCACTACACTCATTTTGTGAGGTTTTATGCATTTGGTTGGATGTGTTAATTAAAAACAAACAAATTTTCTAATTCAGACCTTGCCATATAAATTTCCATGCCTTTGCATCTGTGCAAACACAGTATTTGACTGGGTACTTCTTGCTTTTGCTTACAGAATGCCTGTCTGCCCTGGCATATATCAAGCTGTAAAATCCTAAGTCACCAAGCTTTCCAGCTCTTGAAGGACACAGGGTCAGCCTGAACCATGTAAACACTGTAGCGTAGCCCACAGAAAAGAGATGAGGTTTTATGTTTTTTTCTAGGTTAATATCAGGAAAAAAAAAATATTTCAGTATTAACGAGACCAACTCTCCACTTCAAGGAGGGGGAGGACTGGTCAGGAGATGTCATGAGTTTTTTTACAGGAAAAGATAAATTAAGAGGCCAGTTAAGGCTCCATCTACAACTTAGGCGGGGATCCTAAGGAAAACCAGAGCACTATCACTCTCTTAGACGTGGCAGCCTCTGAAGCTCTTAAAAAGGATATTTCTCACTCTTGAACCCCCTCAGCTGCCCAGAGGGAATCCTGTCAAATGACCAAAGGACTTCCCAGTGGCTGGGACTCTGCACTCTCCGTGCCGGGGTCTGGGTTCAATCCCTGGTCAGGGAGCTAGGTCCCACAGGCCTCAATTAAGACCTGGTGCAACCAAATAAATAATTTTTTTTTAAAGAAATGACCAAAAGAGGTGGCATGGCACTTAATAAATTAATACATACATAATAAATATAAGAGAAAGTATAGTAGGAAGTAGAGTGCATTACACAAAAGAAGGATGAGTATTCAAGGAGTTTCAGATATAAGCAAATGTGTGGTAGGTCATGATGAAAAATTATTTTCCTAGAACTTCCCTGGTGGTCCAGGAGTTAAGACTCCCTCCTTCCACTGTAGGGGTACAGGTTCAATCCCTGGCTGAGGAAATTCCACTTGCCACTCATGCGGTACAGCAAAAAAAAAGAAAAAAACAATTTCTTGCTTTGGCTGGTGGTCAAGTATGAAAAACTTGATCCAATCAACAGAGTCACTTTACTATGGGAGACTTGGCGGCCCAAAGAGAGCCAGGACAGCAGAGCATCAGTGCTCACTCAAAATGGGCAACCGAATTCGCTGCCTCTTAGTTCTCTGCCTCCAAGTGCTCCCAGATTTGGATGGTGGTATATGTGTATCAGTTTCTAAGTCAAGGCATCTTAAGGAGCAATCAAAAACTAAAGACCTCTTTTCCTACCTTCATTCATTTACCATATACTGCATTTGCAGAGTTAAAGTGAAACAGGCAAAAATCTCTGAGGCTAAACGGGAATTTGCTGTGTGAGTCAAGGGTACTCAAATTGGGGCTCTGTAACAACCTAGAGGGGTGGGAATGGGTGGGAGGTGGGAGGGAGGTGCAAGAGGGAGAGCACATATGTATACCTTTGGGTGATTTATGTTGGTGTATGGCAGAAACCAAAGCAATATTGCAAAGCAATTATCTTTCAATTAAAAAGATTAAAGAGAAGCGATTGAATCTTGTTAACAGTATCATTTCCCACCAGTCAAAGTGGTTGTCATTTAAACATCTACGAATAAGTGCTGGAGAAGGTCTTGGGAAAGGAAGACCTCCTATACTGTCCAAGAAAATGAAAGGGTATAGAGCTGCATGCAGAACACTATGGAGCTCCTTTAAGACACCGAAAGTCAAGCTATCAGATGATCAGGCAGTTCTGTGCCTGGGTGTGGACACCGTAGTGCTGGTTTAGTCATTGTGTCCGACTCTTTGCAACCCTATGGACTGTAGCCCACCAGGCTCCTCTGTCCATGGGATTTCCCAGGCAAGAAGACTGGAGTGGGCTGCCGGGGAAAGCTTTAACTTGAAAAAATGTGGGCACCGCAGCACTCGTACTTAAAATAACCAAGTCACAAATGCGACAAAAATGTCCATGGAAAGATGAGAACATAAGGAAAAAGTGGTGCAGGGAGAAAATGGATTCTTGACTGAGCCATGAAAAATAGTGACGTAATGTCCACAGCATGAATGGACCCATATATGATCATATTAAATAAGACAGAAAGGCAGACATCATGTAATGTCACTTAGTGGTGGGATCGAAAACTCAACAAAATGAACTACATTTCAAAAGAGAAATAGACTCAGAAAACAAACGTATGCTTATCAGTGGGAAAAAGTGGTAAAAAAAAAAATAGAATTTAGGAGAAGGGAGAAACCTATACTCACTAACACATAAATAAATAGTTCACGAGCAAACGTACTTTAGAGCAAAAGGAATGCTAGTCAACATGCTTCAATAACCTGTGCTAGAACATAAGCCCCCAAAACTTTGCGACCCCATGAACCGTAGCCGCCAGGCTCCTCTGTCCCTGGGGATTCTCCAGGCAAGAACACTGCAGTGGGTTGCCATGCTCTTCTCCAGGGGATCTTCCCAACCCAGCGATTGAACCCAGGTCTCCTTCATTGCAGGCGGATTCTTTACCACTGAGCCACAAGGGAAACCCTGGCGTGTGTAGATAATGAATCTATCTGCCCATATAAAAGAAGCAACACTGTACGTCAATGATATTCCTATTAAAAAAAAAATTAAAGTTGGCTTCCCTGATAGTTCAGTTGGTAAAGAATCCACCTGCAATGCAGGAGACCCCCAATTCGATTCCTGGGTTGGGAAGATCCCCCAGGGAAGGGAAAGGCTACCCACTCCAGTATTCTTGGGCTTCCCTTGTGGCTTGGCTGGTAAAGAATCTGCCTGCAATGTGTGAGGCCTGGGTTCATCCCTAGGTTGGGAAGATCCCTCGAGGAAAGGAAAGGCTACCCACTCCAGTATTCTAGCCTGGAGAATTCCATGGACTGTATAGTCCATGGGGTCGCAGAGTCGGATACAACTGAGCGACTTTCACTTTCATAAAAATTAAATAGAGAAAAACAAAATCTCTGAGGCTAGTCTCCTAAAGAGAAATGTTTTGGTTTCCCTGAAACTTCACTCCACTATAAACAGTATGCTAATGGAAGCTATTCTTTCCAAGAAACTAAAAAGCCCTTCACATCAATCATCCAGGAATGTGGCTGGCGTGTGAACCCAAGTCTCTTTGATCTCAAATCCCACTTTTCTTCAGGCCACTTCCTGTCTTGTTGGGCACACTTTGGAAAACGTTCCTCACCAGGACTCAGGAGCAGCTCTGTCCTCACCAAGGGAGTTTTCTTGCTGTTTTCTCATCTCAAGTGAGAGTATTTCGGTGAATGTCGGAGAAGCCATTGCATAATCGTGTCACCAAAGTTTAGTAAAAACACAAAACCTAAAGGTGCATAATTCAGTGTTGTCTCGGAAAGGCACCCAGAGGGAAATCAGCGCTCCGGTTCTCCTTTCTGCCCTCCTTGTTTGCAGAAAGAGCTTTAGCGTGAAGGCTGAGATGTGCTTTCTAGCCCTAGTTTTGGTCAGCCGCCTTGAGCAGGCCCCTTAACCCCCTCCTTTGGACTAAGGATGCTAGCAGGCCCTTTCCTGTGATCTGTGATTTTACAAGTCTGCCTCAAGTGCTAACCGTAAGGCCACAGTCCCCCAGTTTTTCTTTGAAAATCATTCTGAAAGTGCGTGTTTTCAGAGTAGCAGACTTGCCATGCGATGGTGGATCCACGGGACTTTCTGCCGTGTTCTCTGTGGCTACAGTGTTGAGAGATGCGAGTGCCAGCCCGCATCACCCAGGAAGGGAAGCGGCCTGGACCCAAGTGCCAAGCGAACAACCAAGCTCCTGCCCTTGTGTTCTCTGGCCACTGGAGCTCCCTGGCTCAGCTCTGTCCACTGGATGGACAGGCTGGGCTCTGTCCTCTGAGGCCTCCCCCGAGTGAAAGCGCCGTGTTACCGGGCTCTTTCCAGACCCTCGGACAGCAGTACCATAGAAATGGGTATCACGTCCCCAAGACGCAGGCAAGAAAAGCTTTAATTAGACAGCTGTGCTTTTTAATAAAAGAGATAGTTTGTGCCCAAGGGTGAAGGTGGAAAAAAAGTGCCAGCTCCTGGAGTGGAAGGAGTGAAAGTGAAAGTGATAGTCGCTCAGTCATGTCCGACTCTTTGCGACCCCATGGACTGTAGCCCACCAGGCTCCTCTGTGCATGGGATTCTCCAGGCAAGAGTACTGGAGTGGGTTGCCATGCCTTCCTCCAGGGGATCTTCCTGACCCCAGGGATCAAACCTGCATCTCCGGCATTGCAGGCAGATTCTTGACTGTCTGAACCACCCGGCTTCTAAAAGGGAGGTTTGCCTTACGATCACTGATGATTTCTAGAAATCGTCATACTTCTTTGATCACCTTCAAGTGGCTGTTTGGTGGCTGTCAGGAACAGGAAAGGCTTCTGTGAGGGGAAAGAAAGACATGAGCATTTTCTGCAATAAAGCATCAAAACAGAGAAGGTTAAAACTGATAATGGAGCTTCTTGTCTTGTGGCAACTAGGTGAGTGTAACAGAGATAAAGTGAATCTTTTATTCCTTCAAGCCTGGGTTTTCCCTCTGGACTCAGGCCTTAGAATCTTTGTTTTGTTTCCAAAGCCTGTTTTGCCCAGTGCCATTCCCTGGTTCTTTCCCGGAATGGCTGTGCTCTTGTCCTCCTGCCTGAGCTGCAGCTGCTGGGCCCACCACCCAACATTCCCCCACTAACGTGCCCACAGACCCAGCAGCTCAGCTGCACGTCCTGTGAAGGAGGCCAGCCTGCCTTGTCTGCATTTCTGAGAATAAGCTGACTAAATGTGTCCAGGTCTTAAGAGATGCAAACTCATAATCGCAAATATTCAGCCACAAGACACTGTAGATTCAAAAAGGCGTTTTTGGGCTAGATTACCAAAACTAACAGCACAATGAGCGAATTTGAGGCATTCAGGCCTCCTGGCAGTATTTTACTAAAGTCTCTGCCTCCCCAGACAGGCCGATCCAGACTTCGTGGTGACGTACTGTGATGTGCCTTTTACTTCACTGGAAAACTGGCGCTGAAAATGTGTCGTTTATGAAATCCTGATTTTTTTCCCCCTGACATTGTTTTTCTTTCTCCTTTTCAACTGATCTTTGTAACATCAGTTTTAGGCAAAAATACATTGGGGAATTCCTTGGTGGTCCAGTGGTTAGGACCCCATGCTATCACTATCAAGGGTCCGGGTTCAGTCCCTGGTTGGGGAACTAAGATCCTACAAGTTTCACAGAGAGGCAAGAAAGAAACAAAAGAAGGAGGGAGGAAGGAAGGAAGAAAATAATAAAAAATATGATTTTATTTACTGCATCAGTTTCTAATGCAAATGTGTGAGAATGGTCACTGGGGGGCCCCAGTCCCACAGCTTACAGTCAGTCTTTGGGACTGTGGTTTTTAAACTGGCTGGTCAAAACCCACTTAAGAGGATATGGATTAGAAAAGTACGGAAAACTGCTTTCGTAAGAGTAAACAGTGAAAGCAAGCATTGTTTTGTGAGACTTTTATTTCACTTAAACATGCATACGTGTGTACTGGCTTGCAATTTTTAATGTCTTAGCTTGGGGGGCCTAAAAAGGCCAAAAAAAAAAAAAGTTTGAAAGCCACTAACTTTAGGTTATGGGGGCAAGAGGGGTTGTGGACTCAGTCAGGGTTTTATGGGAGGAAAAAATAACTTCCGTTCACATTATCCATCTTTTAAAAGTAAACTACAGAGGTCAACCACTTAGTAACCAGCAACCACACAGTTTACAGTAACTTAAAGAAATCAAAACTTTAGCACATGAAGCTGCACTCAGGAAAGAGGACATGATAACCATTTCTTTCTAACGCTGATTTGTGTATTAAATGGCAGAAACCAACACAGCATTGTAAAGAAATTTTTGTAGTATATTTAAATTTTTAAAAAGTTGTCTATGAAAAACGTATAGCTATTATTATGCTTGGTGGTAAAATATGAAAAAGGAATAGGGTACAGATGCTCATTTTCATCATTTCTATTTATCACTATGAAGCAGTGAGGCAAGAAAAATAAAAGATAGTTGAGATGGTTCTAAAGAAGGAAACAGGAAGCTAACAGGCAAGCATATGAAGAATAAAATCCTCTGAACCTGAAACTGCTCTAAAATATAAAGTGTGTTAAAAAATAAATAAAAGCATAAGTCTCTTTTCCTTCTCCAAAGCTCTCCTCCCCCTCTCTGGCAGCAGAGGGTGAGTTTCTTGGGTTCAGAAGCCCCACTTCTGTTTGGCAATCATTGCTTTAAAAAAATGAACCCAACCCACATCTGAAGCCTCCTCTGTTATAGGGGCTTCCTTGGTGGCTCAGACAGTAAGGAATCCACCTGCAGTGCAGGAGACCTGGACTCAGCCCCTGGGAGGGGAAGATCTCCTGGAGAAGGGAATGGCAGCCCACTCCAGTATTCTTGCCTGGAGAGTCCCATGGACAGAGGAGCCTGGTGGTCTATAGTCCATGGGGTCGCTAAGACTCAAACACAGCTTAGCAGCTAAGCACACACTTCCTCTGTTATAAGCAAGAATTCTCCTCGATTGTACTGAACTCTCTTTTTACAGTTCAGTTCCAAATGATGCACATTTATAGCTGCAGCCGCCGAGATCTGATGTAAGTCTTCACTAGATGGGGGTGAATTTCTATGACCACATAAGCCATCCTGGTAACCACAAGCCGTTAATCCACGTGTGTGAGTGACTACCTCCCAAGGGGCCCATATCTTTGCAGAAGGGTGACAAAGTTTGAAGTGGAGTCTGAGCGTTTGAACTGAAGACAGAAATGTAAGAAAAAAGCAGAAAGTTTCACCCCAATGTCATGGGGGTAGAAATCAGAGAATTCCAGAGGTTTGGGAATAATTGATCGGTTGGCATATTTGTTGAAATGACTGTAGGTTTCCCTAAATGGTTTAAATTTCGTTTGCAGAAGTACAGGAAAGCGGCAAGCCGGGGCTGCCCGCCTATTTACACGCGTGATTGTGCTCGTGTGAGGAGCTGCACAAATGGACAAGGATGGACCACGAGCTCGTCGCCCCGTCTTAGACACAAACATCGGTGCAATTGTCGCTGGGTGGTGGTATCATGGGTGATCTTTTCCCCAGTAAGATGTAGTACCTTAAATTAAAAAAATTTATTTTTATTTTTATTGATTATTTATGGCTGTCCCAGGTCTTCCTTGCCACCTGGGGGCTCCTCTCTAGTTGTGGCGCTCGGGCTTTTCATTGCAGTGGCTTCTCTTATCTCGCAGTTTAGGATCTAAGGCATGGGCCTCAGTTGAGGCCCATGGGCTTAGTTGCTCCAAGGCATGTGGATTCTTCTTAGAGCAGGGATCAAACCCATATCCCCTGCATTAGCAAGCATATACTCAACCACTAGACCATCAGGGAACTCCTACCTTAAATTTTTTAAACCATTATATGATAATACATCTTAGATGAAAGAAAGGCCCCCTTTGTTCCCTGTCTGCATCTTTTATGCAAAGAGCCAGGGTCAAGCGGGAAAAGAGAGCTTGGCTGAAGGCCTGGCCTGACCGTGGGGCTCTAGACGGTCACTGTCCAGGACGTCTGGACCTCCGTCCTCACCTATAAAATACCAGGAGCTGAGACTTGATCTATAACTCTGTGTTCTTTTTAAAACCATGTAAGTGTTTAGGTATTCTGTCATTTTACATGTGTCTTTACAGAGGAAGACAAATATCATATGTTATCACTTATCTGTGGAACCTACAAAAAATGACATGAATTAACTTATTTACAAAGCAGAAAGAGACTCACAGACAAACTTATGGTTACCAAAAGGGAAAGGGAGGAGGGATAAGTTAGGAGTTCGGGATTAACACATATATACTACTGTATAGCGAACAGATAAATCAAGACCTACTTATTCAGTTCCCTGAATAGCCCAGGGAACTATATTCAATATCTTGTAATCACCTATAATGGAAAAGACTCTGAAAAAGAATATGCTCTTGTTGTTCAATTGCTAAGTTGTGAGACCCCAAGGACTGCAGGATGCCAGGCTTCCCTGTCCGTCACTATCTCCTGGAGTTTGTTCAAACTCTTGTCCATTGAGTCAGTGATTCCATCTAACCATCTCCACTTCCACCGCCCCCTTCTCCTTTTGCCTTTAATTTATCCCAGTATCAGGGTCTTTTCCAATGAGTTGGCTCTTCGCATCAGGTGGCCAAAGTATTAGAGCTTCAGCTTCAGCATCAGTCCTTCCAATGAACATTCAGGGTTGATTTCCTCTAGGACTGACTGGTTTGATCTCCTTGCTGTCTAAGGGACTCTCAAGAGTCATCTCCAGCTTCACAAATTGAAAGCATTAATTCAACACCCAGCCTTCTTTATAGCCAAACTCTCACATCTATACCTGACTACTGGAAAAACCATGGCTTTAAAAAGAAACACACACACACACACACATATAACTGAATCACTTTGCTGTACACCTGAAACATTGCAAATCAACACTTCAATTTTTAATTTTTTTAATTTTCTTTTTAATAGTTAAACATTTTAAAAATTAATTATCTTAAAAATAAATGTGTCTTTAAAGCTTGAGCTCTTTTCCAATTTCTGTCCTGGTTTCCTTCTCCGGACACAGCTATTCTCCTAACTGATTTGGTCATAGGTCTGCCTCAAGAAATATTGCTTTTTATGCGATTCCTGTTTGGAAGCTTGCCCTCCACAATAACCTTTGCCTGAGCCCTAAATGAAATCGGAGACACAAAAAATGAAATGGAATGACAGTGGCTCAGACGGTAAAGACTCCGCCTGAGCTGTGGAAGACTGAGTTGATCCCTGGGTCGGGAAGATCCCCTGGAGAAGGGCATAGCAACCCAGTTCGGTATTCTTGTCTGGAGAATCCCCTGGACAGAGGAGTCTGGCGGGCTATAGCCCATGGGGTTGCAAAGAGTCGGACATGACTGAGCAACTGACACAACACAAAGCAAAAACTACGGCTGAACCTTTGTGGCCGCGACTTCAGTGACAGTGTTCAGGGGCTGTGATCTTCAGGGAGGAGACGGCTCGCTAGGCTGGAGTCTAATGCTTCTGCTGGCCCGGAGAGGGCGCCAGGGAGGGGGACGGAAAGCGAGGGGGCGAGAGGCAAGGCTCCCCGGAGGTGAAGCCTGTGGCCCCTGGAGCTCCAGCCAAGCCTCTCCAGTCGCCTAGGCGGATCACACTCATGGGCCTCTGCGTGTTCGGTCACTAAGATGCCAGTTTCCTAATTCTAGAACATCCCCAGTTCAGGTCTTTGAAACTGACTGGTGTCCACAGATCAAGTCCAACAGTTTTTCCAGCTTGTCTAGAGAAGGGATCTTGTAATGTGATTCAGGTCACGTTTTCTGACCAGCCTAGACTCTTCAGAATTATTTATAAATTCCATTTTGTTCTGAAAAGGTTTCGAGGCAGTTGACGGGCAGGCTGTAAAAGCATCAGTGTCACTGAAGGTTTCAGGTAAGCGTGATGACCACAGAGACTCGGCCGAGGCCGGTGGGACCAGTCCCTCCCACCCACCCATGGGACAGGCCCCGGCCAAGCTTTCGTCCTCCCGTCAAACTGCAGGTTGAACCTTTCTGAAACGATTCAATAAGTTACTCTCCTAAAATGTCTCCCTTTTGCCTTCATCCATGTGTTGCTTAATCCCACAAATATCTGAACATCTATTCCGTTAGAAGGACTGGATGAAAGACTATATGAAGAGGGCAAAATTCTTGGCTTTGATGGATCCAGCATCTAATTCAGGGCTCAACAAACCATGGCTGATGGCCAAGTCCGGCCTACTGCCTATTTTTGTATAGCCCTCAAGCTAAGAGTGGCTTTTACATGTTTAAATGGTTGGAAAAAAATCAGAAGAGAATAATATTTCATGTTGTGTAAAATTGTATTAAAATTCAAATTTCAGAGCCCGTAAAGTTTTACTGTAACAGCTGCCCCCATTCATTTATGTAACATCTGTGTGGCTCCCCCACCCGCACAGCAGAGTTAAGTTGTTGGACAGAGACCTTGTGGCCGGCAAAGTCTACATTACTGTCAGAATGTAGTCAACTTGACGAAAAAAGTTTGCCAACCTCTGTTACACTATTCAGCTAATCTGTTGGCTGTCTACCAGGCTCTTTCTTGGCTTTTGTTATTATTGTTCTTTGTGCTGCAATTCCTATCCCAAAGGACCTTACATTGTAGAGCGAGATGGACGTTAACAATTGTATCATAGGATACTGAGCACTGTGGTCTAGATAATTACAGTGATCACCAATGCATGGTTCTTCCCATGTGCTGAGCGTTCCTAAGGATCATGTATGCAGTAACCCACTTCATCTTCACGATAACCCTGTGAAGTATGAAAAGGATTTTTAGAAAAGTCCTCCTAGAGGTGGCTTTTTTTTTAGTTAAAAAAATAATGGTTTGGATGTGCCTGGTCTTAGTCGTGACATGTGGGATCTAGTTCCGTGACCAGGGATCGAACCCAGGCCCCCTGCAATTGGGAGTGCGGAGTCTTAGCCAATGGACCACCAGAGACGACCCCTGTTATTTTTTAACAGCTTAAAACCCAGTGCATTTTATTAACATTTATTAAGTACATACATGGCTTCCCAGGTGGCAAGTGGCAAAGAATTTGCATATCAGTGCAGGAGACACAGAGATTCAGGTTCAGTTCCTGTGTTGGGACCATCCCCTGGAGTAGGAAATGGCAATCTGCATCAGTATTCTTGCTTGAAAAATTCCACGGACAGAGGAGTCTGGTAGGCTACCTGGGAGGTAGCCTGCCCCCTCTATGGGGTCACAAAAAGTTGGATGTGACTGAGTGACTGAGTGCACACACATACAACTACATATAGAGTCTAAATAAAGCTTTTTGAAATCCACTGTGTGTTCCTCAGTCAAAATACAGATAACAAGGATTCAAAAATCTTGTTTTTCTGATGTAAGAATCCAAGAATTGTGATTTCTATAGTTTCCAGAACTGAAGCTAATCTTTTAGTAAACATGGATGTAAACTAGTTTTATAACCTATACTTTTCTTGGCTAACCATGACTGTCATATGGATATATAAAATGAACACATTTCAAAGATTTTATTCAACTCATTAACTAATGAAATTGTTGTAGCCATGCACTCTGGGAAGCAAACTCACTCAGAAGGACAATGCAGATAGTGAAGTGCAGTTTATTACACCGGCAGGCCCAAGGCAGAGTCTCCTCTTAGCCAAGGACCCCGACCAGCATTTGTGAGGATCTTTTATATCCACGTGTACGTGTCTAAACCCACCACCCCAAATCACCCACAACTTACATCAACAAAGGAAAAGTAAATACAATCACAATAATGCCATCATTCAAGTATCATGTGTTAGAACAGTCGATAATCAATAAGCCCGAGGTTGCACTCCAAAAGGTTAATAGTCGATAAGCCCAAGGTTACTATCAGAAAGTTTATGGCCTGTCAGGAGCCAGGGTTTATGACCTGTCAGGAGCCAGGGGTTTATGACCTGTCAGGAGCCAGGGGTGATTAGTGCATGTTATCACTTAGGTGTTGAGTATCCTGGATCTAACCTTGGAGATTCTCCTGTCCAGAGGGGCGTCTAATCCCTCCATTGTAATTTCCACAGGCACTAAGCACAGAGTTCAGAGAGGTGCCGGAGCATGATCAGCATGAACAGACCTGAAATGGAGATCGGGCCTTATGAATTCCTTCTACAAAATGAAATGAAATGAAGTCACTCAGTTGTGTCTGACTCTTTGCAACCCCATGGACTGTAGCCTACCAGGCTTCTCCATCCATGGGATTTTCCAGGCAAGAGTACTAGAGTGGGTTGCCATTCCCTTCTCCAGAGGATCTTCCCAACCCAGGGATCGAACCTGGGTCTCCGGCATTGTAAGCAGATGCTTAAGGCAATACCAAAGAATGGTCGAACTACTGCACAGTTGCACTCATCTTACACGCTAGAAAAGTCATGCTCAAAATTCTCCAAGCCAGGCTTCAACAGCACGTGAACCGTGAACTTCCAGATATTCAAGCTGGATTTAGAAAAGGCAGAGGAACCAGAGATCAGATTGCCAACATCTGATGGATTATCAAAAAAGCAAGAGAGTTCTATAAAAACATTTCTGCTTTACTGACTATACCAAAACCTTTGACTGTGTGGATCACAGCAAACTGTGGAAAAGTCTTCAAGAGATGGGAATACCAGACTACCTGATTTGCCTCTTGAGAAATCTGTATGCAGTTCAGGAAGCAACAGTTAGAACTGGACATAGAGCAACAGACTGGTTCCAAATAGAGAATGGTGTACGTCAAGGCTGTATACTGTCACCCTGCTTATTTAACTCATATGCAGAGCACATCATGAGAAACGCTGGGCTGGATGAAGCACAAGCTGGAATCAAGACTGCTGGGAGAAATATCAATAACCTCAGATATGCAGATGACACCACCCTTATGGCAGAAAGTGAAGAAGAACTAAAGAGCCTCTTGATGAAAGAGGAGAGTGAAAAAGTTGGCTTAAAACTCAACATTCAGCTAAGATCAAGGCATCTGGTCATATCACTTCATGGGACATAGATGGGGAAACAGTGACAGACTTCATTTTTTGGGGCTTCAAAATCACTGCAGATGAAATTAAAAGACACTTGCTCCTTGGAAGAAAAGTTATAACCAACCAAGACAGCATATTACTTTGCCAACAAAGTTCTGTCTAGCCAAAGCTATGGTTTTTCCAGTAGTCGTATATGGATGTGAGAGTTGGGTCAAAAAGAAAGCTGAGTGCCAAAGTATTGATGCTTTTGAACTGTGGTGTTGGAGAAGACTCTTGAGAGTCCCTTGGACTACAAGGGGATCCAACCAGTCCATCCTAAAGGAAATCAGTCCTGAATATTCATTGGAAGGACTGATGTTGAAGCTGAAACTCCAATACTTTGGCCACCTGATGTGAAAAGATTTCCCTGACTGGGAAAGATTGAAGGAGGGAAAAGAAGGGGACCACAGAGGAAGAGATGGTTGAATGGCATCACCGACTCAATGGACAGGAGTTTGAGCAAGCTCTGGGAGTTGGTGATGGACAGGGAGGCCTGGCGTGCTGCAGTCCATGGGGTCAAAAAGAGTCGGACATGACTGAGCAACTAAACTGATTTAGCCCCCACCTCCCACCCCTGCTCCAGAGGCACTGTTTTAATTTTCTAATTCTGCACATGTGCTAGATTATAATCACTCTCGAGGTTCAGGAGCATTGTTTACGAGCTGTTTCCGCATAGCCCGATCTCCTGACAAATGCTGGTTGGATACAATCAACTAAAGAGACTTGTCTCCCGAGCTTCCTGCCTGGAGCTCAGTATCACAGAGCAGTTCTGAAATTGGCAGAGTCTCTCCTCTATCCTCACTGTACTGGCTTCTGACCCCTGGTTGGGTCGAAAATGTTGGCCAAGTTTTGATTTGATAAAGAACAAAACCCAGGAGGAACCTCGATTCAGCCTCCACTACCCCAAATTTAGAATGGAATGCTTTGTTTCCTAAACCTTCAAAGTTATCTGGTTAACCTTCTCACCCCTTTTGTTTGCAAAAGTGAGACCCAGCAGGGCCACTGCTGCTATTGAATGCCAAAGGACCACCTCAGTTAACTCCTCAAATTAGTACCTCTGGTTTTAATGGCACAGAAAAGATCCAAGCCCAGAAAATCAAGGAAGAAAACTGACCTGGTGAGTCTGGATTCACTGGACTTCAAAATCCACAGTCTTGCAAGGGGAGTGCTGAATTTGGAACTAGATTAAACAACTTAAGATGCCAGTGTAATGTCGGAAGAAAATGCCTAAGCAAAAATTCCCCGTCATGGAACTTATTGATCAAAGACATCTCACTTTCTGCTGATCAGAAGACGTCATTGCCAGAGGGCAGAGCGCTTGGCGGTGACTCAGTCCCTCCCCCCCCCACCCCGTTTTGCAGATGTGTGATGTGGGCAACCAGGGACCTGTCCAAGGCACACAATGACTCTGCGACTATGGCAGGACTGTTGGCAATGATTGGTATTCTTTCCACTCACCAGCTTACCTAACGTATAGATGAAAAATGAGAGATGATGTGTCTATGTTTGAAAGAGAAGTTGCTTGGGTTTTGATAGTTATTCGTTTAATTGAAATATAGTTGATTTACATACTATGTTATTTGAGGAGAAGTGGCTTGCTATTTTATAATTATGTTGTAGTCTGTGTGAATGGTGCCCTCTGGAATTGTGACCAGTCCTTGAGGGGTAGATGGTGAAGAAGGAACTCGTAGGGCGCGATCTCCATTTCAGGCCTGTTCATGCTGATCATGCTCGGGCACCTCTCTAATGGACTCTGAACTCTGTGCTTAGTGCCCATGGAAATTACAATGGAGGGATAAGACCCTCCTCTGGATAGGGGAATCTCGAAGATTATATCCAGGATACTCAACACCTAAGAGAAAACATGCATTAATCACCCGTGGCTCCGGACAGGTCATAAACTTTCTGATAGTAACCTTGGGCTTATCCACTATTAACTATTTGGAATGTAACCTCGGGCTTATTGATTATTGACTGTTCGAGCACATGATACTTAAATGATGGCATTATTGTGATTGTATTTACCTTTCCTTTGTTGAGGTAAGTTCCGGGTGATTTGGGGTGGTGGGTTTAGACACGTACACGTGGATATAAAAGATCTTCACAAATGCTGGTCAGGGTCCTTGGCTAAGAGGAGACTCTGCCTTGGGCCTGCCGGTGTAATAAACTGCACTTCACTATCTGCATTGTCCTTCTGAGTGAGTTTGCTTCCTGGAGTGCATGGCTACAACAATGGGACTTCCCTGCTGGTCCAGTGGCTGAAACTCTGCCCCCAAGGCAGGGTGCTTGGGTCTGAGCCCTAGTCAGGGAACTAGATCCCAAGTGCCACAACTATAAAGACCCTGAATGGCGCAAAGAAAATTGGAGATTCCACATACCTTGAAAGGGATCCTGTACAGCTTTATATATATATATACACGTGTGTGTGTGTGTGTTAGTCACTCAGTCATGTCTGACTCTGAGATCCCATGGACTGTAGCCCACCAGGCTTTTCTGTCCATAGGATTCTGCAAGCAAGAATACTGGAGTGGGTTACCATGCCCTCCTCCAGGGGATCTTCCCAACCCAAGGATCAAACCCAGGTCTTCTGCATTGCAGGCAGATTCTTTACTGTCTGAGCCACTAGAAAGTCAAAGTGAAGTCGCTCAGTGTCTGACTCTTTGCAACCCCATGAACTGTAGCCTACCAGGATCCTCCATCCATGGGATTTTCCACACAAGAATACTAGAGTGGGTTGCCTTTTCCTTCTCCAGGGGATCTTCTCGACCCTGGGCTCGAACCCAGTCTCCCTCATTGTAGGTAGATGCTGACTGTCTAAGCCACCAGGGAAGTCCCTGAGCCACTAGGGAAGCCTTCATATTCATATATATATGTATGTAAACTGAGAGGCATCACCGACTCCATGGACATGAGTTTGAGTAAACTGCTGGAGTTGGTGCTGGACAGGGAGGCCTGGCGTGCTGGAGTCCATGGGGTCTCAAAGAGTCGGATATGACTGAGCCACTGAACTGAACTGAAACTGAGAGGTAGAGTCTGTATAGGGAAAATCTCACCAAATTAGGCCAAACTTTCAACAGCGATGTTGGAAAACAAGACCGGAGGAGACGTTACCCTTGTGGGTCTGTTGCGAAGAGCGGTAGTGTTTGCGGCTGAAGAAGAGGATGTGATTTGCCTGCTTTTCTGGTTGTGACTGCCAGCCCCAGTCAGTCTCAAGATTAGAAAGCTGCTCCTCGTTTGCGTGGGCCTGGGGCTTGTCCTCCCTCTTACGCTGAGCCTGTCCTGTGGGTCCCCAGGCCCCTTCTGAGGGCAGCTCTGACCCCCGCAGACTGCATCTGCATGAACAGTGGTGGTCCCGCTCCTTCCTGACCTGGGCTGGCTTCACTGCTCCTAGCGGCCCAGGGGAGATGACCCGAGACATGGAAATTCCAGAAAGTGGGGGAAATATTTTCACCAACAGTAGAATTAGTTTGAGTTTGAGAAATAGGGAAGTGGGCGCTTGAGAGAGTGTTGAGCTGCGGGCAGCAAAGGGAACAGAAATCAGTCTGACTGGCTGCTTGAAAGAAGCTCCAAATGCGAAAATAATTTGCCGCGGAATGTTTACACAAAAACTAATCTAAAGAAGAAACCACTTACACACCAGAATCGAAATGTCACTTGTTCCCGGAGGGAATGAGCTCAGAAGTTAAAAGGAGGGGGCAGCCTCTCCAACTATTAAATGTATTTTTTATTTTTTAAGGCTCCTCTGGGTTTACATTGGTTCCAGGAAGAACAGATGTTCCCGTCTCATGGGAGGTATCTCTGCAGATGTGGAGAGGAAGCCTGAAAAGCTCCATGTTCAGAACAGGGTGGCTGGTGCTGAGGGCAAAGAGGTCAGCTGGAGACATCCTGTCGATGGTGGTTTCAGCCAATAAATTCAGCCAGATTTTGAGATCAAACGTTTGGAGCTTGAGAAACTTCCCCCGGGGCTTCTTTTGTTTATCATACTTTCCTGGCCATTGGCGTTCACAGAGAGTGATACCAGAGAGAACTCACCAAGTAGATCCAAGTTTGCAAAGGCACAGTCTTAGGAATGGAGAACAGCCATGGGGTCAGTGTGACAAAGTCTCACGGACAGCAGAGTGGGCATTCTTCACAGGTGTGGCCTGAGCTGGGGTGGAAGTTGAAAATACAGCTGCCCAGATGCAGGCAGCTAGCTGGGCACCAGAGGAGAGAGGGGAACCAGGCCTCCTGGTCTTGTTCATTTTTCTGTCGTTATTATTATTTGGCTGCCCTGGGTCTTCATGGCAGCTCAAGGGTTTCTCTAGTTGTGGCCTGCAGACTTAGTTGTGTGTGAGACCTGAGTTCCTAGACCAGGAATTGAACCTGTGTCCCCTGCTTTGGGGGCTTCTCAGGTGGTGCTAGTAGTAAAGAACCCACCTGCCAATGCAGGAGACATAAGAGATGTGGGTTCAATCCCTGGGTCGGGAAGATCCCCTGTAGGAGGGCATGGCAACCCACTCCAGTATTCTTGCCTGGAGAATCCCATGGACAGAGGAGCCTGGCGGGCTACGGTCCATGGGGTCGCAAAGAGTCAGACATGACTGAAGCAACAGAGCACACCGCAGAGAACCCGTGCTTTGAAAGGCAGATTCTTAACCATGGAGCACCAAGGAAGTCCCTAGTCTAGTTCTATTTTATAAACTTCATCCTATGGCCTAGAAGTCAGCCTTAGAAGTATAAAGTTCAGTTCAGTCACACAGTCGTGTCCGCCCCTTTGTGACCCCATGGCTTGCAAGTAGAAAAGTAGCTCCCAGAATGAGGTTGCTTCATGTACTAAGTGCAGAAAGAAACACCTGATATCTGCAGACACCGCACGGAATCCAGACCTAGAAGCAACTTGTCACCATCTAAGGTCATCAATCCTTTGGGCACCTGATGTGAAGAGCTGACTCATTTGAAGAGACCCGGATGCTGGGAAAGATTGAAGGCAGGAGGAGAAGGGGACAATAGAGGATGAGATGGTTGGATGGCATCACCGACTCGATGGACAGGAGTTTGAGCAAGCTCTGGGAGTTGGTGATGGACAGGGAGGCCTGGTGTGCTGCAGTTCACGCGGTTGCAAATAGTTGGACACGACTGAGTGACCGAACTGACTGAAGATCATCACACCAAAAGGGGATCAGGAGATGCTGTCGCCCAGCCTGAGAGAAGGGGAGCCTGGCAGCTGGGAGGAGTGAGCAAAGGGCCTGGGGAGGCCTTCTAACTGGTGCAGTAATTTCAGGAGGCTCAGACTTCCCCTTCTGCAAAATCTCTGACTTCCTCCCCCTCTAGGGCCAGGGCCTAAAGCTTCATTTGTTTGCTTCTGAACCCACCTTCCCGCCCCCCTGCTTGACGTTGTGCCTTAGGTAAGCAAGTGAAAGTCGCTCAGTCATGTATGAATCTGTGTGACCCCATGGACTACAGCCCACCAGGCTACTTAGTCCATGGGATTCTCCAGGCAAGAATCCTGGAGTCCATAGCCATTCTCTTCTCCAGGGGATCTTCCCAACCCAAGGATCAAACCCTGGTCTCCTGCACTGCAGGTAGATGCTTTGCTGTCTGACCCACAACTGCTGGAGGAATTAATTTTACTGCAGGGAACTTAAAAGGAACACTGATAAGTCCTCCCATCTCTCTCTCTCTCTGGGTCTCCCCTCATCTTTACCTGCAAATGCACTTCCCTCCCCAACTTGCCCCTGTTTTGTTGGAGTTTTTCCCCTCCACTGTTTTGTATCAAAAAGTCTCCAAGATAATTACTGAAGTCTGTGTGTGATCTTCTACCCCTGAGGCCGCAGCAACTTCCATTCACACAACAAACCTTCACCAAGGGCCTTCTGTGATTCAGGCGGTGTGCTAAGTATTAGGAACTCAAAGGCCAGTCCGGGGGACTTACTAGGTGGTCCAGTGGTTAAGAACTTCACCCTCCAGTGCAGGGGGTGTGTGTTCGATCTCTGGTCAGTAAGATAAGATCCCGTATGCCTCATGGTCAAAAACTGAAACCTAAAACAGAAGCAATATCATAACACTTTCAATAAAGACTTTAAAAATGACCCACATCAAAAAAAAAAAAAAAAAAACAAACAAACCAGTCCTGGTCCCTCCATAGCCAGGTGGGGTGAGTCAGAGAGTAAAGTATTAAGGACATCTTGTAACAGAGGACCTGTGCCCAGGGGAGGGGGCTGCATAGGAGGCTAGCTTTGCTGGGAAATCTAGCAGGGACAGCCTAGCAGGCAGGATGCTGGGGAGAGGGGACTGGAAAGTTCACTCTGGGGAAGGATGGGGCTAGCAGATGTAAGCTTTTATCTAGAGAATGGATAAGCAACAAGGTCCTACTGTGAAGCACAGGGAACTATATTCAATATTCTATGTTATACAGTAATGGAAAAAATATGATGGATGTGTCACTGAATCAGTTTGTTGTACAGCAGTAATTAATACCACATTGTAAATCAACTGTACTTCAATTAAAAAAAATAATAATCAAAGAAAGTTCACTCTGAACTCAGCTTGTGCAGAGGAATGGGGTGAAAGAGGTCATTTCTGGGGACCATGGCAATCAGGCACGTGCAAGTTGAAGGCACAGGCAAGGGTCAAACTGTGAAGAGCTGCCCACCAAGCTGCAGTCTGGGCTTTATGCTGGAGGAAATGGGGAGCCATCGAAGGCTTTTTTGTTTTTCTTTTACTTTTTTTTTTCAATGATTTTTACTGGAGTGTAGTTGCTTTTTAATGCTGTGTTAGTTTCTACTGTACGGCAAAGTAAATCAGCTATCCGTATACACATATCTCTGTTTTGGATTTCCTTCCCATTTAGGGCTTTCCTTGTGGCTGAGTTGGTAAAGAATCTGCCTGCAATGCGGGAGACCTAGGTTTGATCCCTGGGTTCGGAAGATCCCCTGGAGAAGGGAAAGGCTACCCATTCCAGTATTCTTGCCTGAAGAATTCCATGGACTGTACAGTCCGTGGGGTCACAAAGAGTTGGACACGACTGAGCAACTTTCACTAGAGCACCGTAGACCATGGAGTCGAGTTCCCTGCGCTATGCAGTAGGTTATCAGTAGTGATCTACTTTATACATGGTGATGTGTAGATGTCAATCCCAATCTCCCAATTCATTCACCCCCACCTTTCCTCCTTGGGATTCATGTTTGTTCCCTATGTCTGGGTTGCTATTTCTGCTAGGTGGACCTAGTGACTGTTACACAGAGTGAAGCCAGAAAGAGAAAAACAAGCATCATGCATTAGCCCATATATGTAGAATCTGCACAAATGTTGCAGATGATCTTATTTGCAAACCATTGAAGGTTTTTAAGCAGGAGACAGAGGCAGTCGGATTTCTGGAGAATCACACTGTCTGGAGGGAGGAGAATTGGTTCGTGGAGAGGTGAGCCTGCAGGCAAAGCAGACTGGGATCCCCACGTGGTTTCTCAGCCACCTTTGTCCAACTTTGGCAAGTTCTAAGTTCTCAAGAAACTGACCCCTGTGCAGAGATGGGCTGTGATTCCTGGCAAAACATTCTACAGAGGTCTCTCCCCACACGCAGCTGTGAACAATTTCCTAGGATTTTTCCTCAGTCCTCAAGTTTCAGGGAAGAGAATCTGAGACATTCCTAACACACCCTATGACAGTGGTTCTCAAAGTGTGGTCCCCAGACCAGCAGCAGTCACTATGAGAACCCTAGAAAGGCACATTGTCGAGCCTCACCCCTTACCTACTCATCAGAAACACAAGCTTCCCCCCTGCCCAGGGGTCTCCATCACAAGGCTAAAGTTTGAGGACTGGCACCCTGTGGTCTGGCACAGGAGACAGGCTCCAAGTGAAAACTGAACACCAGCCTCAGAAGATTCTCTTTTGACTGTTGCTGTTTAAGAGAGAGAGAGAGAAAGAAGTATCTGCTAATCAGGATAAAAGTCCATGTGGTACACATAAAACTATAATAATCATCATTTATTTAATACAAATCTAGTAAATGATTTTGAAAGCTGACTATGTGCACAGTACTCACTGGGCAGAGGGAGGATAAAGATTTAAAAAGACAGAAGGAAGACTTTCCTGGTGGTCCAGGGGTTAAGACTCTGAGCTATCAATATGGTGGGGGGGAGGGGAGCATGGGTTTGATCCCTGGTCAGGGAACTAGGATCCTACATGTTCTGCAGCAAGGCCAAAAATAAATAAATAATAAAATAAAAAAATAAGTAAAAATGCACAGGGTTCTTGCCTTCGGCTGTGCTTTGCTGGAGCAGCCATGAAGAGATACACCACATCCAAGGTAAGAGAAACCCAAGTAAGATGGTAGGCACTGAGAGAGGGCATCAGAGGGAAGACAGACTGAAACCACTATCACAGACAACTAGCCAATCTGATCACATGAACCACAGCCTTGTCTAACTCAATGAAACTAAGCCATGCCGTGTGGGGCCACCCAAGACAGATGGGTCATGGTGGAGAGGTTTGGCAGAATGTGGTCCACTGGAGAAGGGAATGGCAAACCACTTCAGAATTCTTGCCTTGAGAACCCCATGAACAGAATGAAAAGGCAAAAAGATAGGATACAAAAAGATGAACTCTCCAGGTTGGTAGGTGCCCGATATGCTACTGGAAATTAGTAGAGAAATAACTCCAGAAAGAATGAAGGGATGGAGCCAAAGCAAACACCCAGTTGTGGATGGGACTGGTGATAGAAGCAAGGTTTGATTCTGTAAAGAGCAATATTGCATAGGAACCTGGAATGTTATGTCCATGAATCAAGGCAAATTGGAAGTGGTCAAACAGGAGATGGCAAGAGTGAACATCTACATTCTAGGAATCAGCGAATTAAGATGGACTGGAATGGGTGAATTTAACTCAGATCACCAATATATCTACTAATGTGGGCAGGAATCCCTTAGAGGAAATGAAGTAGCCATCATAGTCAACGAGAGTCCGAAATGCAGTACTTGGATGCAATCTCAAAAATGACAGAACGATCTCTGTTCGTTTCCAAGGCAAACCATTCACTATCACGGTAATCCAAGTCTATGCCCCGACCAGTAACACTGAAGAAGCTGAAGCTGAACAGTTCTATGAAGACCTACAAGATCTTTTAGAACTAACACCCCCAAAAGATGTCCTTTTCATTATAGGGGACTGGAATGCAAAAGTCAAGAAACACCTGGAGTAACAGGCAAATTGGCCTTGGAATATAGAATGAAGCGGCAAAGGCTAATAGAGTTTTGCCAAGAGAACGCACTGGTCATAGCAAACACCCTCTTCCAACAACACAAGAGAAGAATGTACACATGGACGTCACCAGATGGTCAATTCCAAAATCAGATTGATTATATTATTTGCAGCCAAAGATGGAGAAGCTCTATACAGTCAGCAAAAACAAGACTGAGAGCTGACTGTGCCTCAAATTTTGAACTCCTTATTGCCAACTTCAGACTGCAATTGAAGAAAGTGGGGAAAACCACTAGACCAGTCAGGTATGACCTAAATCAAATCCCTTATGACTATACAGTGGAAGTGAGAAATAGATTTAAGGGACTAGATGTGAGGGTGCCTGATGAACTATGGACCGAGCACTGTACAGGAGACAGGAATCAAGACCATCTCTAAGAAAAAGCAATGCAAAAAAGCAAAATGGCTGTCTGAGGAGGCCTTACAAATAGCTGTGAAAAGAAGAGATGCGAAAAGCAAAGGAGAAAAGGAAAGATACACCCATTTGAATGCAGAATTCCAAAGAATAGCAAGGAGAGATAAAGAAACCCTTCCTCAGCGATCAATGCAAAGAAATAGAGGAAAACAATAGAATGGGAAACACTAGAGATCTCTTCTAGAAAATTAAGAGATACTAAGGGAACAGTTCATTCAAAGACAGGCTCAATAAAGAAAAGAAATGGTATGGACCCAACAGGAGCAGAAGATATTAAGAAGAGGTGGCAATAATATACAGAAGAACTACACACAAAAAATCTTCATGACCCAGATAATCACAGTGGTGTGATCACTCGCCTAGAGCCAGACATCCTGGAATGCGACGTCAAGTGGGCCTTAGGAAGCATCACCACGAACAAAGCTAGCGGAGGTGATGGAATTCCAGTTGAGCTATTTCAAATCCTAAAAGATGATGCTGTGAAAGTGCTGCACTCAATATGCCAGCAAATTTGGGAAACTCAGCAGTGGCCACAGGACTGGAAAAGGTCAGTTTTCATTCCAATCACAAAAAAAAAGGCAATGCCAAAGAATGCTCAAACTACCACACAATTGCACTCATCTCACACACTAGTAAAGTAATGCTTAAAATTCTCCAAGCCAGGCTTCAGCAATATGTGAAGTGTGAACTTCCAGATGTTCAAGCTGGTTTTAGAAAAGGCAGAGGAACCAGAGATTGAATTACCAACATCTGATGGATGATTGAAAAAGCAAGAGAGTTCCAGAAAAACATCTGTTTCTGCTTTATTGACTGTGCCAAAGCTTTCGATTGTGTGGATCACAATAAACTGTGGAAAATTCTGAAAGAGATGGGAATGCCAGACAACCTGACCTGCCTCTTGAGAAACCTGTATGCAGGTCAGGAAGCAACAGTTAGAACTGGACATGGAGCAGCAGACTGGTTGCAAATAGGAAAAGGAATACGTCAAGGCTGTATATTGTCACCCTGCTTATTTAACTTATATGCAGAGTACATCATGAGAAACGCTGGGCTGGAGGAAGCACAAACTGGAATCAAGATTGCTGGGAAAAATATCAATAACCTCAGATATGCAGATGACACCACCCTTATGGCAGAAAATGAAGAGGAACTAAAGAGCCTCTTTATTTGATGAAAGTGAAAGAAGAGTGTGAAAAGTTGGCTTAAAGCTCAACATTCAGAAAACTAAGATCATGGCATCCGGTCCCATGACTTGATGGCAAATAGATGGGGAAACAGTGGAAACAGTGGCTGACTTAATTTTTATGGGCTCCAAAATCACTGCAGATGGTGATTGCAGCCATGAAATTAAAAGACGCTTACTCCTTGGAAAAAAAGCTATGACCAACCTAGACGGCATATTAAAAAGCAGAGACATCACTTTGTCAACAAAGGTCTGTCTAGTCAAGGCTATGGTTTTTCCAGTAGTCATGTATGGATGTGAGAGTTGGACTATAAAGAAAGCTGAGCACTGAAGAGTTGATGCTTTTCAACTGTGGTATTGGAGAGGACTCTTCAGAGTCCCTTGGACTGCAAGGAGATCCAATCAGTCCATCCTAAAGGAGATCAGTCCTGGGTGTTCATTGAAAGGACTGATGCTGAAGCTAAAACTCCAATACTTTGGCCACCTGATGAGAAGAGATGACTCATTTGAAAACACCCTGATGCTGGGAAAGATTGAAGGCAGGAAGAGAAGGGAACAACAGAAGATGGGATAGTTGTATGGCATCACCGACATGGGTTTGGGTGGACTCTGGGAGCTGGTGATGGGCAGGGAGGCCTGGCATGCTGTGGTTCATGGGGTCGCAAAGGGTCGGACACGACTGAGCGACTGAACTGAAAGTTGCCTTCCAGACTATCTAGTCATCGCCATCAACAACATCACCATCTGCAAAAATCCTTTTTTAAAGCTAATGATGGTCACTCGTAATCCACATATGAGACCTCACAGGATTTACACTGTGCACCAAGGTTGCTGCCTTCAGGTGATTTACTGTGGAGCTGGCCGGGAACGTGAACACAGGAAGCTGTCTCAGTCACCCGAGGCATTGGATAATCACTTGCTAAACTGTGAGGAGACTACAACAAGCCTTGTCGGTTTGAGTCCTCCTCCAGCCTTGGTCATGTGGCCTTCGTTCTAACTCCTTCCCCAAAGTCCTGCCTGGGTTGTTGTTGTTGTTGTTTTTTTCCCTCTCTTTTTTTCTTAATCCAGATAATGACAATTCCATTCTCCACCACGTGCAATGTCAGACCTCCTTCCATCTTTCTTCTCCCTTCTAACAGCAGTTTTCTCATTGACTTTTCCAAGACCCCAAAGGAATTGCCAGGTCAAGAGGATTCCAGATGCTACCAGAGTTTCCCAGGAACTTGACTCACACTCTCCGAAGCCCTTGAGCCCCGAATCCCCAGGCAGGAGCACTGGCTGCTCCTTTGGGGCTGTGAATGTGCAAGTTGTAATAATGCTCAGCCCTGGGAGCTCAGGCCTCCTTGAGTCTGTCCCACAGAGGTGGCAGGAGCAGTCCTTTGGTGCCCCGACCTTGAGAACTCTGGCCTTCGCCCTTGGATCTCTGGTTCTCCACAGCACCGTCATCTGTCTCCTGGAATCGGTATTGAGTATAATAAGGCAACCCGCTGCCCTCACGGACAACTCTAGGAAGGAGAGGAATAAGCCCAGTTCTATAAATAAAGGGGCTGCTCCAGGGTGAGGCTCTGTCCACCCCACCCCCATGCCCTCACCCTTGTGACTGGCCCCACTGTAGCAGCCTCACGCCAGGGGTGAGTGCGATCACAAGGTCACGGTAGACGGCCGGGTCCGTAAATACTTCTGGAGAGCGTTAGTCATTGAGTAGGAGCCAGGAGGGGAAAGACCAAGGTGGGAGGGAGAGCTGGATGCCCACTGGAGCCAGCTTGGAAGTCAACTATAAAAGCAGGAAAAAGAGAGAGAGAAGCCTGGCTTTCCTTCAGAACGTGAAAATCCACGTACTCATTTTTTAGGGGGGTTAGCCTGAACCCCAGAATGCGGTTCTGTCCCCTGAAGTTGGAAAAAGAAACTCGAGAGCTGGTGCTGGTGGAAATTTCAGAATCTCTGGTAATAGCATCAGAATTGCTGAAAATTTCAAAGAAAGTGAATTTTTGGCACCTTTGCCAGGAGAGAATCTCAGAGAAGCAGGAAGAAACAGCAGCGTTCCTGGGCTGATACAGCTGGGGAAGAGCTTACCATACAGTCTCTTTGGATAAGCAAGGGCCACAGAGCAAGGTGGTCACTGCCAGAGGGGCTGCTGTCCGGGCTCTGGGGACCCTTGGGATCCTGGGGTCCTCGCCCTCTTTAGGGTTCACCCTCTGGGAGATACAGGCAGATAGAAATGGTGGAGAAGTGTAATCTAGAGATGTAAAGCTCCATGTGGGAGCAATTTGCCTGAGAGCACGGTACCTAAATAAAGGAAGCCACAGGGTGCTGGAGCCAGGGCCATGGAACTGACATTCTGCATTTTCACTGGGCGAGGGGAGGGCAGAGGGTGGATCAGCTGCACTGTCATCAGTGGAGACAGCTTCCCGAGCAGCTTGGATGAATCATCTGGCACAGGCACGCTCAAAAAATGTTAAATATGGAAGGGCGGTGGGGAGATGCCCGCTAACAAAGGCTGGATTTGGGGCACAAAATTTTGGGTCCTGGCATGTCTGTCTTCAATGGCTGAGTCGTTTGGCCACTTTGAAATGAAAGTGACTTGGGGTGATTTACCTAAAAACAGACCACCACGAAGCTTCCATGGTCGGAAGGCGAAGGCCCGAGTTACTTCGGGTGATGTGGTTAATGTGAGAAGCTAATCAAAAAACAGATTAGTTAACTGGGACATGGTCACACATTATGAATATCAAATGCTATTCATAGCTTTGTTTTCCTTTGAAAACCAAGTTCCAGAGTGAATTTGTGTTTATAGCTGATGTTCAGAGGAAAGGTCTGGAACACAGCCTGCCCTTCCCACACCTCCCTTGGAATCTGTGTGGGAGACGGGACGTGGCGTTGGGCACACAACAGATCTGATGCACTATGCCGGTTCTGGTCCACAGAGAAGAGCCAGGGAATTCAATTTCTCCTTTGCCTTTAAGGACACAGGTTCTAGTTCTGCAGAAAAGTAGAGGTCACAGAGTCTGTGACCAAGCAACTGGGAATCCAAGAAATTCTTAAGAGGTTCCAAGGTTAAAAGCTAACCAACACGAGCCGTAAAACAGGAGTCTTCAACCTCTGGGATCTAATAGTTGATGATCTGAGGTGGACCTAATGTAATAATAGCAAAACAATGTGCCATACTTGTAATGTGCTTGAATCATCCTGAAACCATCCCCTTCCCTCCCGGTCCATGGAAAAATTGTCTTCCACGAAACCAGTCCGTGGTGCCAAAGACGTTGGGGACTGCTATCATAAAGGACTTTGTGTGCCCTTGGAGCTTGGTGATATTTAATCAACATGAAGTGTCCTGCTGTGGTCTAAATATATTAGGCAAGCAGCAGACATTCAGAGTGCGTTTGTTATGTGCAATGAACTGCACGGGGCCCTGCTCTGAAAACACTGTGTCATGTATCACGTCGATGGACGAGTCAAGAAATAAATGTACAGAGAGCTTAAAAAGAGTCAACTGAACTTTTGTACCATTAAATGAGGAGATCCATGGACTTAAACTTCATGAGGAGCGACACATGGCTTGCTGCTTGATTCCAAATGAAGTCACCACACTTAGGATTTATGGAAGGAATGAGCCATCATAATTTGTAGTTTGATTTAAAGTTTTCAAGTCTTTCTTCAGGAGTCGGTAATGGTTACATCCATCTGAGCTCCGGCCAGCCACCCTCTGCTCAGCCTGGCTCCGTGTGCGTCTGTGCAGACAATGATGTGTCCTTGGCAAAGCCTCTGGGGGAATCGCTGCAGCTGTCTGGGGAGCGGGAGGATTTACGACCTTGGTCTTCCTCGCGAGGAGCATATTTGCCTTTAGAGCATATTATGCCTTTAGCATATTTTCCCATCAAGACTTTGCTTTCAGCGAGAACTCATAGAAAAGTTATCCACAGACCACGATTCCCCTGACCCCGGTCAGCAGAGCCCATGGACGGCACGGGTCCCGTGTCCCGTGTCTGTTTCCCAGGACTCAGCCACCTGGCTGCCTCCGAGCTCCTCCAGGTCGGGTTTTCCTCCCCTCCTTCTGAGATGCAGCTGTCGAAAAGGCCGGGACCTTCGGGATGCATTTCTGAGTGCTCTGGCAAGCACTTCGAATAAACGGCAGATAGACTGTGGGGAGCCCTTGGCAGAGCTGCTTTCTGACTGTCCTTCGGTTCATCCTTATTATGATAAGCAGATATGAGCTGGTAGATTTCTAATTTTTCTCTATTTCAAATATATAATGGTTTCAAAACTTGTTGCATGTTGGTTTGCTCAAGTGGCCGTAGCCAAGTACCATAGACTGGCTTAACCAACAGGAATTTTTTAAAAATATTGACTTATTCATTTGGCCGTGCTGGGTCTTTAGCTGTGGCAGGAGAGATCTTTTTCAGTTGTGGTGTGAGAGCCTTCAGCTGTGGCATGTGGGATCTAGTTTCCTGACCGAGGAGGCTCAAACCTGGGCCCCATGCAATGGGAGTGCCGAGTTTTAGCCACTAGATGACCAGGGAAGTCTCAGAAACTTATTTTCTCACAGTGCTGGAAGCTGGAGCTCTGAGGTGCAGGTGGGGGCAGGACTGGTCTCTTCTGAGGCCTCTCTGCTCACCCTACAAACGGTCCCCTCCTTGCTGTGTCTTCACGCGGTTTTCCGTGTGTGTCCTAATCTCTTTTTCTTGCAAGGACACTGGTCATACTGCATTAAGGCCCACACTAAGGGCCTCATTTTAATCTAGATCTTTAAAGGGCCCACGTCCAAACACAGCCACCTTCTGAAGGTATTAGGACTTCAATGTGGGGGTTTACGGGGTGGGGGTCGGGGGACACAATGCAGCTTAGAGCACATCGGGTATAATTTTTTTCTCACCTGCATTCCAGATTATTTCCTCTGGACTGATTCTTAGAGGGCAGATTCCCTAGGCAAAAAAGTAAAAAACAAAAAAACAAAAAACAAAAAACTTTACGGCTTTTGAAAATTGCTTTCTCAAAAGAATGTAACAATCAGTACTATCACAGTCTACTTTAAAAAATATTTTTATGAAAAGTGGATGAATCAATGAAGGCTTCTGTTCAGTTGTGTCTAACAGAAACTCACCTCCAGTGACTTGACAGGGGTTTGTTCTGGGACTTACAGGGCAGCATGGAAGCCGTTTAGAATTTGTGCAGTGGCTTCAAGGCAGCACCGAGGGGCTGACCCATCTGAGTTTCTGCCTCCTACCTTCCCTATCTTCACCACTTGGCTCTCAGCCCTTTGCCCGGAGCTCTCTGCCTCTCCTCCCCGGATCTCCCCTGGCTGCTGCCTCACTGGCTTCACACTTTTATTCCATTGTCATCTTCTCAACGACACATTTGGATGTACATCCAAGCTTCACTTCCTCTTTATTTCTAAGTTGTTCTTCCATGTTTCATTTTTCCTTCTTAGCATTTATTGTTATTTAGTGTGGTGGTGGTTTAGTCGCTAAGTCGTGTCCAACTCTTGCAACCCTGTGGACTGTAAGCCCGCCAGGCTCCTCTGTCCTTGGAATTTCCCAGGCAAGAATACTGGAGTGGGCTGCCATTCCCTTCTCCAGGGGATCTTCCCCACCCAGGAACTGAACCCAGGTCTCTTGTATTGCAGGCAGATTCTTTACTGATTGAGCCATGAGGGAGTCCCCCATTATTTATTATGTATATTTTAGTTATTTTTATTGTTTGTTCTTTTTCCTCCTCTAGGAAGTAAATGTCATAAAGGCACAGTTGTTCATCATGGTTTGTGTGCATGCCTGTGCACACACATCACACACTCTTCCCCTTTCAGGAAAGACTAAGCCCACACTGTTCTTTCTTTCTTTCCTTCTTTCCTCCCTCTCTCCCTCCCTCCGTCCCTTCTTTCAGCTTGCCCAAGGTCACACAAAAAGCTAGTGACTAACCAGAAGAGTATGAACCCTTTTCCTCAATTTTTTGCCCTTGCCATCATTCTTAAATAAGAATCTCATCAACCGTGAAGAGGTAGCCTAATGCATTATGTTAATAAATATCAACTGCCGGCTGAATTTAGATTTCACAAAGCATTTGAAACACAGCATGAACTAAGGCCATATTGTAAACTCAGTAGTACAGTGTTTTCAGTTACTGACATTTCTGAGCAGGTTGGATCGAGATGCTGCAGTATGGATTTGCATGTGTGTTAAACAGGAGGTTAAAAATGTATTAGGATGTTCTTACCGATGCACAAGATATCTCTGGAAAGACGCATGAGTATCCGTCAATGATTATTGTGGGGAGCGGGCAATGGGTGCCTGGGGGCACAGGTGGGAGAGGTGACCTGTGTGAATGGTGACGTCACCATGAGACCCAAGGATACCTTTACATTTAGTCACAAAAAGATAAAACAGACAAAAGACCCAAATAGCTACTGGATTGTCCCAGGCTTGGCCGGCTCACTGTGTTAGACCCGAAGCTACCAGGTACCCAGGTGATGTGCCCCGCTCACTCCGAAGCATCTCCTAGATTCCCCCTTGTACACTCACTCCAGCAATAAGGGCCCACTGCTGTTCCTTGAACAAGCGGATCTTGGGGCCATGGGGCCTCTGACCTGTGTTCCCTTCGCCTGCAGCACCCCCTCCTTCACCTCCGACGGGTCTCTGCTCCACCTTCCCTCACCACCTCGGCTGTCCATTGCCCTCCACTCCTCCTATTCCACTTACTCGGTCCTCCCCACACTTCTGTCACTGACTCATAGGTTTCCTTGCTCCATGGGCTGCATGAGCCGGGGGCTGTTTTCCTGAGCACCTAGAACAGGGCCTGCCCCAAAGATGGCACTCCAGACATCATACATATTTTCTGAATGCATTCATAAGTTCATGAATGAATCCCGTCGAGGAGCTTAATGCAAGAGAGTGCTGTAACCTGTCTAGTTCAGGAGGGGCAAGTAGGTTTCATTCATGGACCAGCTCTGGTTTCAGCCACTTAGAAAGCTGTATTGAGACTCAGAGACTTTGACTTAGGCCACGAGGCCACTGCAGTCAGTTAAGGAGTGCTGACCAGTGCTGACAGTGGGCCCAGGAGGGGGAAAGAGAAGGCATGTCCCCTAACAGCTACCTGGTCGGCTTGGCCAAAGAAGCGGCCAGATCAAGAGCACTGAGAGTGAAATTCATTTTGAGTAATGACCTTGAAAAACGTGGCTCTGTATGTCTAACAGCAAGAGAATGCCCTTATTTCATATTCCACACTTTTGCTTGCCTGGCTGCTTCACTGCTGAGAGGTTCCCTGTTCAATAGCCTAAATCGAACATTCCAAAAATCTTAAACATCAATTTATTTTTAAGTAAAATTTATTTGATTGGCTCTAAAATTGGTAGCAATTGTTTTTCAACTCATGGATTCCTGCCAGTATTAGGAATTCAACTTGAGATTAAAATGTTCAGTTATCCAGAAAATGGGAAAATCTGGATTTTTAAAAAAGCCAATTAGATTTTGAGCATTACATGAGACTTTTGGTTACAAGTAGCAGAAACGACCCAGTACAGCTTAAGGAAAAGGAAGGATTTGACGAGTGCCCTCTAGAATTTCACATGGGGTTTTTCCTTCCTCAGGATTGAGGGGTGCAGCTGTTTAATAGGCCCTCTTAATATTTTGTTTTTTTCTATCCTGGGGGCTTCTTTTTTCTCAGAGCAACTTTCTTTATCAGCCATTGGTAATCAATCTCACACCCAACTTTGACACACACAAGAAGACCTGGATTTTTAAATTTAGCTCTAGATTTTGGCTCAGATGGTAAAGAATCTGCCTGAAATGTAGGAGACCCATGTTCAATCCCTGGGTCTGGAGGATCCCCTGGAGAAGGGAATGGCTACCCACTCCAGTATTCTTGCCTGGAGAATCCCATGGACAGAGGAGCCTGGCAGGCTACAGTCCATGGGGTCGCACAGAGTCAGACAGGACTCAGTGACTAACACTAGACTCTCTTGGCCTTAGCACCATCTTTTGAGAAACCTCTACACCATGAGAGCCAAGTGGAAAAAGAAGCAAATACACAGGCTGAAGTGCAAAAGAAGAAAGACAAGGCAGAGGTCCAAGTGAACTTGTTCGCCCGTGGCAGCCACGAGAGCAGAAACAAGGGAAGCCAGACGCTAGGGACCATGGTACCCATTTCTGGACCGCATGCCTACTGCCTGCAGCTTGTCTCGATTGATCTGGAACATCTGGGGCCATTCCGATGGCCTCGATCACCTTTGAGAGGCCCACCTTGCTTGTATCAAAATGGTCCCCTTCAGGCCTTTGCCGTGGACCTGTGACCATCTGGACTAGTTCTGGTCTCAGCTGTGGCCGAGTGTAACACGTGTATGAGAAATCATCTCTGCTGCTGTCATAGTTGAAGAAAAAAAAATGAATTCAGCTCTGATTTGAAGCATCCCAAGTAAGTTGGAGAATTGGCCAAACGTGGGTCACAGACTGATCTATGGACCAATCAACTGAGCCACGTAGGTGGGACATGAGTTTGAGCAAACTCCAAGAGATGGTGAGGGACAGAGGAGCCTGGCATGCTGCAGTCCAGTCCGTGGGGTCACCAAGAGTTGCACATGACTGAGCGACTGAACAACAATCAAAGTGGGATGGGGGGTGGGTTCAAATTAAAGCAGGGATCCATTGGTACCTGAGGAAGAACCCAGAGACTCCCTGCCTGGAACCAGAGAAGTTGGGGCTGGAGAAAGGGTATTTTTCAGGCGATCCAAGGTGTGAAGAGGGGAGGGGGGCTTCCTCAAAGCTGAGATGTGTGGGCAAGTACGCTGGATGAGTAGACACTGGGGCCAGTTCTGCCAGACTGGTAATTATAAGCTGCTTTCCAGCTCTCCCTCCCTTCCCACTGCAAGCCCTCCCAGCCCTCCCCAAATGCTCGCTGACTTCAGGCCCCACATAGTTAGCAGCAGTCCTCTTCTGAATTAATGATGCCAATGGAAACCGTATTGTTACTGTTTTCTGGGATGACAGAGCTCGGCACCAGCCGCCCTTCCCAAAGTCACCTAGAGCAAAGTGGGTGGAGGTGCTCTTTCCCTCATGAATTATTCCACCTGCAGCTGACTCACGCTTTATTTTACTTCCCTTTTCACATCTGTTGCCCGGCTCGGCCCTCTGCCACCTGGTGTGACTATTTTTCCCCTCTTCCTTCCATGTTGAACAACCCCATCCTTTCCCCCCTGGAGGGGCACAGACCCCAGCAGCCCTGGCAATGTGTCTGCTTTCTCGTAAGCAGTCAAGACTTGTGCAGTCTTAGCAGGAGAAGGGGCTGTGACAATCAGCCCATCCAGTGATTTATCTTCCCAGGGAGAAACATGAAGCTAAACTAATATATCTGAATTTCTCAAGGTCACTCAGGACAGCAGGGACATAGGCTAGCTGAGGTCTTGGTGCTTTCTGGTTCTTAGCACAGTGATGTCGCCGGGAACTGGACAAAATGACCAGCCAAAAACGAAGCAGAAGGTGGTACAGAGAACCACTCAAGCAGTCCCTCCAGTCCTGTGACTAAAATCTCCCACCGCCATCCTGCTTCTCTTATTCTCTTTTAAAACAAACCTGTCCCCCTTTATGGACATGTGTGCTGAAGGATTCTCACTAAGACAGGACGGGCAAATAGTAATCAAGCCACTGTCATGATCGGTGGGGAATGGGATAAAACAAAAAAACACCCCAAACCAAAAACCTCAGCCAAACAAACAAAACACACATTAGCGATGGTCCCTAACCATGAGAAAGTTTTCTACCGGTTTGGGGAGAAAGGGCAAAAGTGTTTGATGATCAGGTTTAGGAGGTAGGGGTTGTGATGTCATCAAACACACTTGGAGACCAGGTTCCCAATACCACCCTTGTCTTTACCTCATGTAAAAGAAAATGGAATAAAAACCTCCTCCAACCTCCACAAAGATGCCCCCAGATCTCTCCAGTTACTCTAGAGGTTGAACAAACCTAATTATTATGGGAAAGGGATAAATTCCATGTCATGGGAGCTCAGAGGACGAGAAGAGTGTTTGGGGAGCCCCCTCTCCAGGGCTCCGATTAACACCCCTCTTCTGGCATCATCAGCTCATCTGCCGTATGAGAAACTGAAATCCTGTAGCAGGGGCGGGAGGAAGAGGACCAGAACTCAGATTGCCTGGTCGGTCAACTTTCAAGCGGTCAAATGGAAGCAACAGAGGCACTCAGTTTTTAAAATGTGAAATAGCGCTACAAGGCTCATCAGCAAAAATAATCCCTTGCTTTAAGTGTCATCCTTGCCTGAGAAGCAGTCTCTTTCAACTCAGCTATATCTGATGCTCTTTACCTTCCTAGTATTATGTGTCATGCTTACGCTACGAGTTCTTGATTTTTCCTTCTCTGGATATCTTACTCCAGAATGTGAGAGTCTAGCTTCCTTATTACTCTCCCTTCCAGTTACGTAACAATTTTTATCAAATCAATATTCTGTGTTTACGTCAATAATGTAACAATGTAATGTTTACATTGACAATGTAAACGTTGTTCAGAGAAGTGTCACATAGTACACGGTGGTTACTTTTTTCTTTCCCATGTAGCTTTTTGTTTTTCCTGGAATTAATAATTGCCTCTTGGGTCTTGTTACTATTGTTTAACTGGTTTTCTATGTTTCTTTAACTCATCTTCTAACTATAAATTATAAAATTATAACTTAAGCATTATAAAATTCTTAATGTTATAAATAAGAACATAAATCTGTAACTAACAAGAACTATAACATATCAGTCTCTTATTTTTTTCCTTTGAATGTCTCTAAGATTCAGCAGTCTTGGATTTCTCTGTCCTCGGGAAAGCAGATACGGACTGCTTTTCCCCTAGGTTTGCTGCACAGCTATGATTTGGAAACTGTCGTTCATCTTCATTCTGGGAATTCTTTCCACCTCTCTCCTGTCTTCGGCCTATTTTTCAGGGGTCTTGGTTTGTCTCTTCCTTTGGTAGGGAGGAGTACATCTTCCAGTAGCTTTTTGAGAATAGGGGAATGACAAGTGAATTTTTAGAGACAACAAATGCCTGAAAAATATCTTTATTCTGTTTTCATGATTGGTTTACACTTTGGTTGGGTATAGAAGTCCAGGTTATAAACTGTTTTCTCCTTTCAGTGCCTTTGGAAGGCCTTGATCCCTTTGTCCTGCTGTTCAGAAGTCTGAAGCCATTCTGACTCCCTGACTTCTCTGAGTGTGATGTACTTCCTTCTGGAAGTTTTGGGGTCTTCTCTTTATCCCTGAAGTTCTGAAGTCTCACAGTGATGTGAGATGTGTCTTGATGTGTGCCTGCTTTCACTCTTTGTAATGGGCACTCATTGACCATTTTTTAAACATTATTTATTTTAACTGGAGGATAATTACTTTACAGTGCTGTGATGGTTTTGCCATACATCCACATGAATCAGCCATAGGCACACATGTGTCCACTTTCCTCTGGAACCTCTCCCTCTCCCCTCCCCATCCCATCCCTCAAATTGACATACTTCAGTTCTGGGACTCTGTCTTCATTTAGTTTCTCTGTTTTCTCTTTTCATAACTCATGTTTAGCAGATATTGAGCCTCCTGAATTCATATCAATTTTTTTTCACCTTTCTTACTTTGCAACTTTTTGTCTCTCTATTTCACTTTTGGTAGATTCCTTCAACTTTACCTTTCAACCCTCCAAAAGAATTTTTTTTTCTATTGTATTTGTAACCTCCATGACATCTTTCTTGTTTTCCATATGCTCTTTCTCTCTCTCATTGAAGGGTATCCTGATATTTAAAAAAAAATTATTATCATTTTAAAAATGAACACAGTATCTTTTTTTTTAACCTCAATGTTATATTAATAGTATTTTTTCTTTCCCTGTATTGCCTTTGTTTCTTCAAAGTGCTCCCGTTTTTCCTGCATTTGTTTTAGTCTCCCTTTTACATTGGCGGATTCCCTCAAATATTCAATGTCTTTTTTTTTTTTTTGTGGCACTGAGTGACTTCTGGGATCTTAGTTTCCTGATCAGGGTCCAAACCCTGACCCTTGGCAGTGAGAGCCTGGGGTCCTAACTGCTGGACCTTCAGGGCATTCCCTATGTAGTGGTCCCCATTTATTTATTCAGCTGCAACATGCAGGATCTTTTAGCTGTGGCACTCGAACCCCTAGCTGTGGGATCTAGTTCCCTGACCAGGGATCGAACCTGGCCGCCTGCATTAGGGTTGCAGAGCCTTAGCCACTGGATCACCAGGGAGTTTCCTTCTCTATGGCCCTTGATGGTGGTTCACAGTTACCAGTGAGACATTAAAATCTACTTGAAACTGTTGAGCATAACTATGGGTTTGAAGATAGGTGGGCTGCGTCAAAGCCATTGCAAATACTGGATTTTGTAGCATTTTTTCTCTTGAGCTGGACCATTTCCCAGTGAGATTACTCCTCCACATTCCTGCTAGGGGTTAAGGGGTGGAAATTGTGGAAATTTAAGCTTTCCTCAGCATTTTTTCCAGCCAAATATAGACGGAGGCCAGGGCAAGCGGTGGAGCTCTGTTCAGTACATGGGCTTTCAATGACTCCCCGCCGACTGTCATTCCACTGTCTCATTTCTGTCCTTGGTGGAGCCTAGATCCTAAGCCCCAATGCTTCCTTGTTCAATCTTCTTCCTTCTCACGCAAGCTTTCAACCCATCTTCCTGTTTCCAGTCCCACCCTAACCACACCTCCTCCACCACCCAGGTCAGAGGCTCTTGGTCCTTGAGTTCTTGAGCCTATCTGGGGCTTGCTGCTGCTGCTAAGTCGCTTCAGTCGTGTCAGACTCTGCGACCCCATAGACCGCGGCCCACAAGGCTCCCCTGTCCCTGGGATTCTCCAGGCAAGAACACTGCAGTGGCTTGCCATTTCCTTCTCCAATGCGTGAAAGTGAAGTCGCTCAGTCGTGTCCGACTCTCAGCAACCCCAGGGACTCTAGCCTACCAGGCTCCTCCATCTGTGGGATTGTCCAGGCAAGAGTACTGGAGTGGGCTGCCATTTGGAGATGCTGAATGGCTGGTTTCTTGATGCTTCCAATCTTCACAGGTCTAGGTTTTTCTGATATAGCAGATTAGTTTCCACTGATGATAGCTTTTGTGTTTTTTTTAAAAGGTTTAACATTTTTTTATTGGTTGTTGTTGTTTTCACATTTTTTGCCCTTATGGATGTATGTTCCTTTCCTCCTTTGCTATCATTTTAGTGGAGGCTTAAGAGACAGTAGAGATAAAATTACCTGTCCAGTAAACCATGCTTAACTGGGATTTCCATGTGCCTCTTTGAAAATCCACTGTTTCAGCTATCTTTCTTTCCCTCCCTCCCTCCCTTCTGTCCTTCTTTTTCTTTCTTCCTCATTCCTGCCTCTTTTTCTCTCTCTTAGAATGCTGTTCCTCCCTCTTTGAATGTGTTGGGAAGACTGATGTCCTTTTCTCTTTATAATACTTTGAATATAAACAGCACCTTGAACTCTGGCTTTAATCTGAACACATCACGGTTCTGCAGTGGATTTAGAAATACCAACAACCCAGTCTGCGCTTCTGAATCTCCAGCCTTCCTGTGCTTGCTGAGAAAACTCTTTGGTATTTTTAGGAAGTGGAGTACCGGCATTTCATCCACTCGAGGTCCGACAACCTTTGTTCAGAGTGTAAGTTCCAGAATGGTGGTCCAGGGAGCATAGGGAGAGAGGGCGGAGAGTATATTCTTGACTGGCAGGGCAAATAGGGCCAGGGAAGGATGGGCCTGGGTATTAATTAGTTGATGAATTAATTTAAAAATATATATTGTCTACTATGTTCCAGGCACTGTCATAGGTAGAGGGAGTGTGTACATGCTCAGTCGTGTCTGACTCTTTTTCGACCCCGTGGACTGGGGTAACTGGGTAACCCACCAGGCTCCTCCGCCTATGGAATTCTCCAGGCAAGAATACTGGAGTTGGTTGCCTTTTCCTGCTCCAGGAGATCTTCCCCACCCAGGGATTGAACCTGCGTCTCCTGCATTGGCAGGTAGATTCTTTACCACTGAGCCACCTGGGAAGCCCATCATAGACAGAGGAAATGAGCAAGACATTCAGAGTCCAGGGAGGGCAGACAAACAGCTAAGAAAACACAATGTAAGTGTAAATGTCCTTTATGCTCAACGAAATTAATTTAGCATCTACTGTATGTCAGGTACTATACTACTATACTTTCATTCTATTTATTCCTTACAGTAACACTGTGTGGGGGGCATTATTATACCCATTTTAATATAAGGAAGCTGTCAAAATAGAGGAATATACAAGTTTGCCCTTTGTCTGTCTCTTCCTCCTTTCTTTCTTCCTTATTTTTTTCTCTTTTCTTTCTTTCCTCCTTCCTTAATCTCCCCCCACCCTTCTCTCTCATCTCTCTCTAGGGGAGAGGTGAGCCCTCTCTCCTCCTTGGCCAGGCACCCGAGTGCCCACCATCCTGGGCTCAGCATCCACAGTCTCAGAGTCCACTGAGCCCCTGCTTTCTGCAGAATAGAAAGCAGGGGCTCTGGTTCGTGCCTGAAATTGGCTCTTCATTCCTGTATCTCACCTCTTTCATCTCTTCCCTCCCAACTCCAAATCTAGGAAGAGCATCTCAGGTTGGAGCAGAGAAAGAAAAGTCATCCCGAAGGTAACTAGCAGTGTTTCTGAGCACTGTCTTCAGCTTAGAAAGAAACTGGGGAAAAGAAACAAGTCATAAAAACATTGACTGAAAACTGTCCCAAACCACAGAAAAACTCATTCCTTTTTCTCTTTCTCATTTTTTCCTCCTTTCCTTATTCTTGTAACAAAAATGTACCAGGGTATTGAGACACCAGCTAAGGAACAGCTGTGAGGACAGAGGGCCAGGGGCTAGATCTAGAGAGATTTTCTTTTTCTTTTTTTTCTTTTTTGACCACACTGCACAGCATGTGGGATCTTAGTTCCCTAGTCAGGGATCGAACCTGTGTTCCCTGCAGTGGAAGCTGGAGTCTGAACTACTCAGCCACCAGGGAAGTCCCTAGAGAGATTCTTTAGAAAAGCAGATCAGCTGTCCCCCAGAGAAAGATCAAGGGGTCACGGGGGTGACTGGGGAAGAGGGAAACACACACACACACACACACACACACCCCTTCCTCTATGAATTTAATCCGTTTTTCCGTTTTTAAAACTGTCTCTGAAACAGGAAATTGCTTGGGTCTCCTGAGCCGAGGGGCTCAGATCTGGCCTTCCTCCTTATCACTATCATCTTGTCCTTGGCCACGTGGAGGTGGCTTCCTACTCTTGATGAGAAGCTAGCTTTCTTGTGCAAAGAGCCCTGTCTTCCCAAACCAGGGCAGGTAAGTGCAGGCCGGGGATTCCTGAGGGACTCCTCTCACCAACGATGAGGTAGAGAAGGTTTTGGGAGGGGGCGGTGGAGGCACCCGAATACCCCGAGTGTTGAGAACAGGAAGCGGGACTGGGGTACAGACAGAGGTTCTGCTAAATTCTGGATGCCACCACCTAGATCCAGACCAATTCTTTAGGGAGGTGCTCCCACACCCACAGGAAGGCCAAAAACAGGGTTGAAATTCCAGTTATTTTTGGTGCTTGGAAGATGGGAGGGGAGTGAGAGAGGGCAGTGATAATAAACAGAAGAGAAGGGGAAAGGGAAAAATGAAAGGCTTGATCCGAGTCTTTCCTAAGAAGCAGCTCAGGATGACGTGTGGCAAAGGTGGTCTGGCTCGCGGCTGGACTTGAGTGACGTTTTCTGTTACGTACACACAGGTTAGCCTGTGATGGGGAATATTCACAAATTTCATACAGCTCTGGTATCTGCCCTGAAAGCAGAGGCTTTTCATAAGCCCTCTCCTTTTCTTAGCCGCTGTTTTTGAGGTGACAGGACAGAGATGTTTTGCCCACACTGAAGCCACACGCTCTCTCTGCTTCTCTCAAGACAATTCCTGGTCTGGGTTTCCCCCAACAGCGTCCGCCCTTTCATGCATATCATGTCTTGCTTTGTTATTGTTCTTGCTTTGTTTCGCTCGGGGTAAGGAGGACGGGAACACTGTAGGAGGGACGGATCAACATGGGCCCTGAGATGAGAGGTAAGAAAACAACTGTATTTGTGAATTCGGTGGAGGGAGCAATAAAGATCCTTGGTACTTTGTTCTTTTCAGGTCTCAGTTTGTTTCATCTCTGAAAATGAATGATTACAATGGGGAAGGGCTGCCAGGTAGACCGTAGATACTAGACATGCAGTTCAATTTAAATTTCAGACAAACAATGTATGGCAAAAACAATAATAAAAAAAAAATTAAAAAAAAAATAAATAAATTTCAGACAAACAGCGAATGCGTTACTAAAAATCTGATGTTATAATTCTGTGTATTTGAGGTAGTTCTTAAGTCACCTCAGTGGCTCAAACGGTAAAGAGTCTGCTCGCGATGCGGGAGACCAGAGTTCAATCCCTGTATTGGGAAAATCCCCTGGAGAAGGAAATGGCCACCTACTCCAATATTCTTGCCTGGAAAATCCCATGGATGGAGGAGCCTGGTGGTCTACAGTCCATGGGGTCACAAAGAGTCAGACATGACTGAGGAACTACTCACTTAAGTCACCTCCTTGGGTGATGTTTAAAGGACAGGCCCCTGCAGGACTCAGTCTTAGGAGAGTGAGCTTCTCCATCTCCTGAAGACAGACAGACAGCCGGGTCTCATGGTCACCTGCCCATCTGTCTCTGCTCCCACCTGCCCTTTCACACCAGCCTTCTCTCTCTTCTAAAAAAGGAAACAGAGGCATTGCCCTTTGTTGTAAAAACCTCCAGGGCAGAGACGGGGGTGAATAGAAATATCTCTGTTTGCACTGCTGTGTTCAAAATAGATAACCAATAAACAAATGAATTACTTTTGAAAAAAACGTTAAAAGAAAAATAAGGCAATGCGGGGATCACCACTAGATTCACTGGTGATCTAGTGGGTAAGACTTCCCGCTTCCACTGCAGGGGACATGGGTTCCATCCCTGGTTGGGAAACTAAGATCCAGCATGCTGCTCTCCATGGTCAAAATAAATAAACATCTGTGTTTGTGTTGAGAAAGCAAAAGCCTTTTGTAACTGAGGTGCAAATCACTTTGCAAGGCAGGTGGCTTCCAATGTATGATTTTCTGTAAAACTTGGAAGAAAAAAACCTGAGTTGATCACTGATAGATCATTATAGTAATTAAAAAAAAGAAAAGAAGACTTTATTTTTAAGAGCAGTTTCAGGTTTGCAGAAATGAGCAGACAGTACAGAGTGTTCCCATGTGCTCCCCCCAATCTCCCCCACAAAGTAATTTTTGAAGTGATGGCTGACCTACAGTTTGAAGGAGTTCAAGAAATTGAGCAACACGGTCAAATTCAGCTCTGCTGAAAAGCAGATTTCTTTTTGTTTTATTTTTTATGAACTTCTAATTTTATATTAGAGTATAGCCTATTAACAGTGTTGTGATAGCTTCAGGTGGACAGCATAGGAACTCAGTCATATACACATACACGTATCCATTCTCCCCCATACTCCCCTCCCATCCAGGCTGCCACATAACACTGAGCAGAGTTCTCTGTGCTACACAGTAGGTCCTTGTTGATTATCCATTTTAAATAGAGCAATGTGCCCATGTCAATTCTAAACTCCCTGACTCTCCTTTCCCCCACCGTTCCCATAAGTTCGTTCTCTAAGTCCATGAGTCTGTTTCTGTTTTGTATCATGTCTTTTTAGATTCCACATATAAAGGATGTCATACAGTGTTTCTCCTTCTCTGTCTGACTTATCTCACTCTGTGTGACAATCTTTAAGTCCATCCACATTGTTGCATATGGCATTATTTCATTATTTTTAATGGCTCAGTACACACATACAGTAAAATTCCTTTGTATGTATGTACTCATCTTTTTTATCCTTTCCTCTGTTGATGGACATTTAGGTTGCTTCCATGTCTTGGCTATTGTGAACAGTGCTATGATGAACATGAAAAACAGATTTTAAGTTCCCTAGCAAAGGTGAACTGGCTAGAAATGTTTGCATAGGGTTTGTGTTCACTCAATCATATCAGACCCCACTCTGAAGCCTTTCTTCTGATCAACCCTAAACACTGCTGTAACAAAACTCCATGCAGCCCCATCTATTTGTTCATGTCAACAAGGTTCCTCAGTCTATGAAAATGAGAAATAGGGATCGTATTGGTGCTATACCTTCTCATTCTTGGACTAAGTAATATTAATTGACGGATATTTGAACTAATTACATATATATGTAAATATATAAAAATAATATATTTTAAAATCCATCCTCATCCATCTCATTAAGAGAATAATTTCCAATAACAATTTACTGCTTCAGGTATAGTGATCAATGACATGTATATTTATCTTGTTACAAATTATGGCAATGATGAGTTAGTCTCAAAAAAAATGTCTTAACACTTGGAGCCTGAAAGTCGCAGGATAGTGTTTAATTTCTAAATTATAAAACCAATTTATGGAGGCATTTTTGTTTCAGAAAATGGGATGGGGTGATCAGCAAGAGATGTTCAAGTAATAAAAGATGTCAAGAATGTATGACATTTGGATAAACTTCTCTAGAAGTGGAATGAAAATAGAGTTTAAGGAGGAAAAGGAAAAATTTAACATCTCCGACTGTTAAAGAACTACTTGTTCATTTCCAAAAAGGAATGACGGTGTCAAGTTACTACGATTTCTATTGGATGCATTTAAAAAGAGTGATATGACAGTTTTATTTAAAAATATCCCATGTTAACAATTGGCAGAACACACTTTTTGCAATCACTCAAACTTGTGATTAAAAGTTACAGATGTCAACTTAAAAATGTGTGCAGAGATACATAGTTTGCCAGCCTTTAAAAAATTAATGTTAACTTATTTATTTTTGGCTGTGCTGGGTCTTTTCTGCTGTAAGCAGGTTTTCTCTAGTTGCAGCGAATGGGGGCTGCTCTCCATTGCAGTGTGAGGGCCTCTCACTGCAGTGGCTTCTGTTGTTGTGGAGCTCAGGCTCTAGGCACAAGGACTCGGGAGCTGCGGAGTCCTGGCCCAGCTGCCCCTTGACATCTGGCATCCTCCTGGACCAGAGATTGAACCTGTGTCTCCTGCAATGGCAGGTGGATTTGTAACCACTGGCACACCAGAGAAGTCCTCCAGCAATTTTTAGGGGGTGTTGGTGAAGAAGTTTGAAGCCCACTGTTTCATATCATTGTCTCCCTGCCATTTCTGCTCGTAATACTTACATTTCTAGACACTTTATAATTTGAACAATAAAACATGTCGGCATCATTTTACGACAATCTCAGAGGATTCCTGGTCTCAAGTTCTTGGTACCCCATCATGCTGCCCTTCTACTCTGAACTGGGTGGTAGTTGCAGGGTCATGGTACAAGGGCTTAAATTGGAGAAACCAAAAATAAACCAACCCCTAGAGCTCACCACGGAACTATTTCAAGAACACGCAGTTACTTTTCATTGGCCATGGTTTGACTCATGGTGTACTCAGTAACATGTAATTACAAGCTGCATTCTAACAGACTTGACTTCTACTCTAATGCTTGCTTGTCACCTTCTGAGTATAGGGGAGCCACCACAGTCCTGAATAGTAACTAACTGAAGTCATCTAACAGACCCTGGTGCGAACCCCTCATAGGAGAGTGACTTTCTCAAACAGCAGCCGAGATTCTGGTGGACTTTCTTTTTAAGGAAGGCAAAAAAAAAAAAAAGAATGGAAGCAACCATATGCCCATTTGGCAGAGGAAATCCACATGGCGGAAGTTCTGTCACAGGGACTGTAGCAGTTGAAGCTGGGGAGAAATGAGGAACTAAAGAGCCTCTTGATAAGGGTGAAAGAGGAGAGTGAAAAAGTTGGCTTGAAATTCAACACTAAAAAACTAAGATCATGGCATCTGGTTCTATCACTTCATGGCAAATGAAAGGGAAAAAGTTGAAGAAGTTACTTTTCTTTTCTTGGGCTCCAAAATCACTGTGGATGGTGACTGCAGCCATGAAATTAAAAGACAGTTGCTCCTTGGAAGAAAAGCTATGACAAACCTAGCCAGTGTATTAAAAAGCAGAGACACCACTTTGCTGACAAAGGTCCATCTAGTCAAAGCTATGGTTTCTTCAGTAGTCATGTACAGATGTGAGAGCTGGACCATAAAGAAGGCTGGGCACCAAAGAATTGATGCTTTTGGATTGCGGTGCTAGAGAAGGCTCCTGAGAGTCCCTTGGACAGCAAGGAGATCGAACCAGTCAATCAACCCTGAACATTCATTGGAAGAGCTGTTGCTAAAGCTGAAGCACCAATACCTTGTCCACCTGATGCGAAGAGCTGACTCATTGGAAAAGACCCTGATGCTGGGAAAGATTGAGGGCAGGAGGAAAAGGGGATGACAGAGGATGAGATGGCTCGATAGCATCACTGACTCAATAGACATGAATTTGAGCAAACTCTGGGGGATAGTGGAGAACAGAGGAGTCGCAGCCCATGGGATTGCTAAGAGTTGCACATGACTTAGCGACTGAACAACAACATAGTCATTTAACAATGTTGTGATAGTTTCAAACTTGAGAAGCACTGTCCTTCACATCAAAACAGAAAAGTAAATGATAGTTCTTTCTGTGATGTGCACATTGAGATCTACTCTTTTATTAACTTTCAAATATACAACGTGGTAAAGTTAGCTATAGTTACCAAGCTGTACAATCCACCCCCAGAACTTATTTATCTTATAACTGGAAGTTTGCACCTTTTGACCACCTTCTCTCCCCCCACACCGATCCCCACCCCTAGCTCCCACCACTCGCCTCTGGCGACCACCCATCTGTTCTCTGTTTCTGTAAGTTCAGGAGTTTTTAGATTCCACATGTAAATGAGATCATACAGAATTTGTCTTTTCCTGCCTTACTTCACTTAGCATAATGCCTTCAAGGTCCACCCATGTTGTAGCAAATGGCAGAATTTCCTTCTTCTTTATGGCTAAATAGTATATCATTGAATATATGTCACGTTTTCCTTATCTATTCACCTGTCAGTGGGCACCTAGGTTGTTTCTATGTCTTGGCTATGGTGAATAATGCTGCAATGAACATGGGAGTGCAGGTATCTTTTTTGGGATAATGATTTTGTTCCTTTCTGATATATACACAGAAGTGGAACTGCTGGATCCTATGGTCGTTCTATTTTTAACTTTTTTGAGGAACCTCCGTACTGTTTTCCATAGTGGCTATGCCAATTTGCATTCTAACAGGGCCCAAGGGTTCCCTTTTCTCTTCCTCCTTGCTGATTTGTCCTTTGCTGTCTTTTGGATAAAAGCCATCCTTATTCATGTGAAGTGATACTCATTGTGGTTGTAACTTGCATTTCCCTACTGTGAGTGATGCTGAGCATCCCTTCATGTACCTGTCAGCTATTTGTATATCTTCTTTGGAAAAATGTCTATTCAGCTCTTCTGCCTATTTAGAAAATCAGATTGTTGTTTTTTCCCTTGTTGTTGAGTTACATGAATTCTTTATATATTTTGGATATTAACCCCTTAAAAGATATATGGTTTGCAGCATTTTCTCCCATTCTGTAGCAGTTCTTTTCATCTTGTTGATGGTTTTCTTTCCTCTGCTTTCTTCCTGGGCAGAAGATCTTTAGCTTGGTGTAGCACCGTTTGTTTGTTTTTGCTTCTGCTGCCTTTTGTTGCTTTTGGCGTCAAATCCAACAAGAATAACTGCCAAGACCAATGTCAAGGAGCTTACCCATGATGTTTTCTTCTAGAGTTTTACGGTTCCAGGTCTTCTATAGTTTAATCTGTACAATTTCCTTTCCATGTATTTTTATTTTAAAGTCTTTTGTAGGGGCATTACATAATTTGAAAAAATGTATTACTAGGCAAAAGAAACATAATGCACATGCTATAATATTTTAATAATATTACAAGAGCGCAAATGAATCCTGTCTCCTCTTAATCACCTCAGAAATTATCTCCTTGAGTTCACCACTCTTGCTAGCAAATGTGTATGAACCTTCTCACCTCAAATCAAGACACCGATCACAGTTCAACCACTTTTTCCTGCCCCAAAGTCATCACTGAAAGTGATGAAGATTGTCTTGGGCACATAGCACCTCTGGGATTATTAACTTTTCTTTCTCTCCTTTGTTGTTGTCAACTAATCCATTTACAGAGAGAGGAATGAACTGAATACAGTCATTTTTCCCTCCCCCGGTCCTCTCCATCTCCAAAAGCTTTTCTATTTTCTTGGTTTCTAATTCACTGAGGACTGGGAAACCACATAACTGGACCTTTTGAAATTAGATCTTCAGCCAGAATCAATAAGCAAGCCTAAAAAAAGCATCTCTGTGAAGACACAGGGACTTAGCTACTCAGAGGCTCTTTCTCTCTCATCTTCCGGTTCAAAGTTCTCTTCCAGAGACTGAAGGTCCCAGAAAGTGACCTCCAGGTCAAGACCACGTTCCTGATCTGTTTGGCAGCCAGCTAGGACTGTGACATCTTCTGACATCAGATGCTGGAGGGGGCATTTGGCCACTTTTCCAATTAGAACACCCAAACCATCATTATGCATTAGGTGTAAGGATAAATTTAGCTTGTTATTGTTTAATTACTAAATGAAGGAATGAAGCTGAACTGGGTTTAACTCTCCAGCCTAGTGTTACACTTAGTTTTAACAAAGTTTGACAGACATGTGGTCATTGTGCAAATTACGATGAAATTTGAAAGAAGATTCCTTAGTAAATTACCTGTCTCCGGTGACTCACACTGAACTTCACAGGTCTCGAGGGTCAAACTGCCAATCAGGTTTCATATATCTTTTCCAGTGGCAGGAGTTTTAATGTGAATGGATGCAAAATTGGCTAAAATTTCTTGAAAAATATATCCATGGACTCACAAGTATTTTTAAGTTGAAGGAAGATAAAGTTAGTTCTATTTTTTTTTTAAATCACAAAGCAACTATAAGATGTCTCTGGTATTTTTAAATTAAAAGCTAGTTAATTGCCTATAAAAGTAACATTTCCCCCCGTAATCATAAATAATACATGCTTATGGAAGAATACTTGGAAAGTTCAGAAATAGGAAAGACTTTTAAAAATAAAATATTTGTTCATTCTTCCTCTTTTGTACCTTTTGAACTTTGTACTGTGTGCGTGTATTTCCTAATAACAAAATAATGGAAGGACATAAATTCATCTGTCCAAATATCCCATTTGATTTTCTTTGTTTTGTAATCACCAGCTTGTGTTGAGAATCACTGAGGTAATAGCCAATCTGGTTCACTGACCACCACAGGCATCTCTTGGAATAAACTGGACAGAGTTTATTCCATCTACCAACTTTAACTACCTTCACCTCAGTATTTTCTAATTGTAGCCCTCATGTAGGCTTGGTGCTGAGGAAATAAATTATGAAACTAGTCTAAGCAAAAATATGTTAAATATAGTACCAAAGCATGGTCATGGATCCAAACCTAAGGTAGTAATGTCTGTCTGTTCATTCTCTCTCTCACTCTCTGACTCCACAGACCCAGTTCTTTCCCTGTAATCACAGGGAATGCAGGAATCCCAGCCATGCACTGCCCTTATTCAAACTGACGGAAAAACAATGCCATCGCATGAATCAATAGGAATGGTGCATTTAGCCAGGAGACTTGTTATTTCTGGGGACTGGATGGGCGCTTCATTTTGAAGTTTATATTAGCGTCAGATTTAACAGTATGGCAATGTTTTCCAAACTTTGTCACTGGGAAGTAATTTTGGCATGTGTCCATACGTAATGTCTCTCTCTATATGTATGAATATAAAAAGTACTCTAGAGTGGGTGGCTTAAACAAGAGAAATTTCTTTTCTCAGAGTTCTGGAGGCTGGAGTCCAGGATGGGGGTTGCCAGCTAGGTTGGGCTCTGGCGAGAGCTCTCTTCTAGGACTGCAGACGGCTGCCCTCTTGTTGTGCCCACGTGGACTTTGTGTGTGCCCTGGAGATAGGGCGAGATCGCTTCCTCTTCTTATATGGCTATCCGTTCTGTTGGATTGGACCTCACCCTTATGATCTCAGTTAACCTTAACTACTTCTTAAAAGGCTCTATCTCTAAATGCAGTCAGATTGTGAGTTAGGTCTTCAACATATAAGTTTTATTTTGAGAGGCAGCGTAATTCACCTTATAGTATACACATATCAATATGTATATATTTGTGTATATAAAATTTGATTTTACATACACACTTCCAGGCATTTCGTGGAAGTTTTCTCTCTTTTGATTTTACTTTATTACTGTCCCTTAGCTCTCTTTCCCTTACTCTATAAACAGAAATTGCCAGTGTTCTATTTTTTTCTATTCTCAAAGCTGAGAATTGGAGCTAAACAATAACATTGGGTGTTGGGCGGGGACCACTGAACCAAGACTCAGAATTCATGTCTGGCTCTGTGATTCTGAGAGTGTATCTCTTTCCTTAAAAACCTAAATTCTTTCATCTGCGTAAAACGGGATTGATAATCTATAATCCTGTGAAAGTGTGAAGAAGGAACAGGTAGTAATTTGTCATGTAATGTAAGCTCTTTTTAGTAAAAGTTTCAAAAGGAAATGCAAAGATATTAATCCACAGGTATGAAACTGTTACAGTTTAACAGACATTCTCAGCAATTACCATGTGCCCTAAGAACATTAACTCAATGAATCTCAACAACAGTGGTATGAGATAGGTTATACGTTAGCACCACCTTCTCTATTTTATAGAAACACAGAAAAGTAGGGTATTTCGTGCATGACTATACAGCTCATTTGGGACAGAGAGTGGAGTCACATCCCTGGTGGGAGCTTGCTGTTAGAGACCAGTTACCATGAAGCCATGAACTGTGAAATTGCTTCTTATCCACTTCTAATTGTGTGACTTCCTTGTTCAAAAACCTCCAGTGTCTCTCTCTCTCTCTCTTTTTTTTTTTTTGATGTGGACCATTTTTTAAAGTCTGTATTGAATTTGTTACAATGTTGCTTCTGTTTTATGTTTTTTTGGCTGAGAGGCATGTGGGATTTTAGCTCCCTGAGCAGACGTGGAACTCACACCTCCTGCACTGGAAAGCAAAGTCTTAACCACTGACCCACCAGAGAAGTCCCTCCAGTTGCTCTTAAAGCCTAAAGTGATATGTACAACTCATTTGCTTGACAATAAATACCCTCGGCAACCTTTCTTTCCTGTTTTGCTCCCCATGAAAATCTTTCCTTCAATCTATAAACTGCCACATGCCAGGCTTCTCTGTCCTTCACCATCTCAACACTGGCTGGCTGTTTTTTCTTTTCCCACAGAATTGTCTCTCTTCTCTGCATGTATTAATATGAGTTTCTGGCTTTTATGATATTTCTTTCTGTATGCTATATTCCCTCTCAACTAAATGATGGGATCCTTGAGGGCTGCAATATGCTTTTCTCAGAGCTCTTTAACACTTTTTGTTAAAATTCTAAATCATTATTGTTCTTTTTTGGTAACCAATGTATGCAGATTTATTGGAAAAAATAAAGTATTACAGAAATACATCTTTTAAAAAGTGAGATCTATCATTAGAATAACCCTCCTCTTCCGCCCAAAGAGAACTGTGGTTAACAGTTTGCAATGTAGTCTTTTAGACTTTTTTTTCACATAATAAACATACAATTTTTATTTACACAAATGGGATTATATTATATAGGCAACTTTGTACCTCTCTCCCACTTATTTAATCTTTTTCATATAGACAGCTATCTCATTTTTTTTTAACAGCTACTTAGTATAACACTAAAGGGAATCAATCCTAAATATACTAAAGGAAGGACTGGTGCTGAAGCTGAAGCTCCAATACTTTGGCCACCTGATGCGAAGAATGGACTTATAGGAAAAGACTCTGATGCTGGGAAAGATTGAAGGCAGTAGAAGATGGGGGTAACAGAGGATGAAATGGTTGGATGGTATCACTGGCTCAGTGAGCATGAGTTTGAGTTAACTCCAGGAGATAGTGAAGGACAGAGAAGCCTGGCATGTGGCAGTTTATAGGGTCGCAAAGAGTCAGACATAACTTAGCAACTGAACAACACCAACATAGTATAACATTATGTGGCTGTAACAGTATTTACCTGTTCAATCCCTTGTTGAGGAATATGACACTAAATTTCACTATTATGAGCAATGCTGTAGCGAATGTATTATTCGACATATATACTCTTGGCTGTTCTGATTCACCCACCACTTCGAGGGGACCTTGAAAGACTGAGAAAGCTGGACAGACCAGCAAGAAGCTGCCTGGGGCTGAAGCAATGTGCTTTTTGTCCTAAAGGAGGGCACTAGAAGCGGGAATGTCCTCAGCGATCCTACTGGGGGACGCCGGAGGGGCAGCCCTGACCAGCCCCAGTTCTTTGTGAATAAGCTGGATGACAGAGCCCACATCCCGGATGATGGCACCCGAGGGCGTGTCTGGCTATGGATCCTACTTGATCCATTCTCATTACCCCAGAGGAGCCTTGGGTCACCCTTGATGTGGCAAGTAAAACTGAATTTCTTGTAGACACTGGAGCTGCCTGCTCTGCTCTGACTTGGCCAGCTGGCCTCCTCTCCATCTGTGGACTATACTGTGAACACCCCAAGGGAGAGCGATTTACATCTCTCCTTGGCTTCCCAGGTGGCACAGTGGTAAAGAATCTGCCTGCAATGCAGGAGACACAGGAGGCTTGGGTTTAATTCCTAGGTAGGGAAGGTCCCCTGGAGAAGAAAATGGCAACCCACTCCAATGTTCTTGCCTGGAAAATTCCATGGACAGAGAAGCCTAGTGGGCTATAGTCCACGGGGTCACAAAGAGTCAGCCATGACTGAGCACATACTCCATATATACACATAAACATACATTCCATATATGTTATCTATATCTACAGGTGACTTCCTGTAGAACAAATCTTCTGGACGTGAAATTGCTAGCGGAAATGGAATGGATATTCTAAATGATGATAATTATCGAATATGTGTAGGGAAAATGTCTTGTTTTGTCTTTCTGTATGTATCCTTCACAAACTTGGTGGTTAAGAGGGCTGGCTCTGACATCCGACTAGACAGGTTTGTGACTGGGCTTGGTCCCTATGTTTTAGTCGCTTCATCTATAAAATGGGGAAATAGTTGTACCTTACTTCTTGTGTTGTAAGACTTAAATAAGACAATACATGTAAAGCAATTAGCATTTAGTAAATACCTGGAAAATAAGTAAGTGCAAGACACACGGGAGGCTTCCCTGATGGCTCATTGGGTAAAGAATCTGCCTGCAATGCAGGAGCTGCAGGAGACGCTGGGTTTGATCCCTGGGTCGGGAAGATCCCCTGGAGAAGGAAATGGCAACCCACTCCAGTATTCCTGCCTGGGAAATCCCATGGACAGAGCACCCTGGCGGCTATAGCCTAAAGGGTCGCAAGGAGTCGGATGTGACTGAGCACAAGATATATGGAAGGAAAAAGTGGTTAACAGGTTCAGATAATTGTTCCCTGAGTGAATAGAACTGAATAGAACAATAGTAGTTTGAGTAATCTTTCGAGAAATGGATGGTACTTGGCTACTGAAACCAATAGCAGCTCTACAAAATGACCAGCTAGCATTAGAAATGCAATGGCCTTGGAGCAGTTTATCTTTGTACAAAATGAACCCTCCTGAACCGGGATCAACCACTGACCTTGGCCTCTTCAGTCCCACACTTGCCCCAACAGAACTCCCTGGCCTCAGCTGCAGCCTGGTACCTTATATAATGCATGTCTCTAAGGACAGAGAACAATGCAGCTCCCTAGAGGGTGCCCTGGCTCAGCACTGAAGGTTGTTAGGGCACCTGGTTACCAGCCGTGAACACTGAAAATGAATAGAAAGTGCATAAATGGCTAGAGTACAAGACTCTGTTTAAACTCTTAGGTTCTGGACCAGTAGTCTCCATTGTTATGGGAAGGTTCCTGTATCAATACTAAAAGATTCTCCACCCTGGGTTCCAGAAACATTTCTGCCACTAATCAGCTGCAAAACCTTGAGCAAATTGTTGAACCTCATTTGCACTGACACAACAGGGAGTGAAATAGCTGCTGTGAAAGGCCCTTTTTGACATTCCTTTCCCCACAGGCAGAGTCACATTTTCAGACGTCTGGGCTGTTTATTGCACTGAAAAAAAAAAAAGCATAAAATCAGTCAATGGAAATATTTTCAAAATGTGTCAGAGAAGAGATGGTCAATGAACCACAGCGAGGCTCAGGCTCAACTGACCGTCTTTACCTCTATGGTAGAAGGTGATGGGGGTCTTCTGAGGAAGCACCAGAAATATAGAAGTCAGAGAAAAAAGTGTAGTCTAACCGGGGCCAGGTCCTGGCCAGGGACAAGTCTGGCAGTAAACAGGGCTTCCCAGGGAAGTGTACCAGTGACCCTTCTCCCAGCCCAACCCCGGAGTCGAACTGTACCAGTCTTCTCAGGCCTGTTTCAAAATCCACCTCCTTCCCAGGACCACTCCCAAATGAACCAGAGCACGCGGTGGTACTTCTTACCCTGTGCCATTTTCATGGCCCTTCTGGGAGGGATACAAGGCTGCTTCAGCCTCGAGTGACACTTGCACCCTCTCAGTGAGCTTTGCCTCCCAGGCATCCAGTACAGTAGTGCTCAGGAAATATTTGCGGCTCTGTGAATGAGTGACTCAGGCAAGCTCCCTGGGGGACCAGAGTTTTATGGATTTTAATATGAACCATACCATGGAACCTGAGACTTTTCCCTCATCGCTCCCACTGGAAACAGTCCGTTTCAGTTGGATTTGCTGGGAGTTGGATGGAATTTTGTTCCTTTTCACGCTGAAAACCATAATCTAATTTTTAAATTAAAAAAACATTTTCATAGCACCTACCTCACGTTCCACAGTAATCCAAACATTCTACAAATGTTAATTCATTTATTCTTTGCAAGCATTCAGATGTAGACAGTAAGACCAGGAAAGGTTGTCACTTTGCTCTGAGAGCAAAGCTAATAAGCTCTAGAGCTGAGACTCAAACCCAGGCCATCTGGTTGTGGAGTGTACGGTCTGCCTGAAATGTATGTGAGTAGCAAAAATCTTCATGAGCAGAAGAAAAAAAATGATGTTGATGTATTTATTTCAAAGGAAATGCTCTTTCTCTTGTGTCCCCCTTTCCTTCCTCATTCAAAGCAAAATGTTCTAAAGCAAACAGTCTTTTTTCACACCTGAGAGAGCGAGGAGGCTCATTTTTGCTTTGGCAATCAAAATGGAAGAGGAAACTTGTGTGGTTTCATCACCGGTGTTTTCGGGGCGTGTGCTCTGCCTGGTCCTGCCTGCCTCCCGGCTCATCTGGCGGGGGCCCCCCTTTCTCCAAGCTTTGCTGCCTCAGGTCCCGGAGACTTTTAACAGTCTGTCTTTCCCCTGCATCTCTGGGTCACGGACCAGCCTTTCCGGAATTCCCGCCCAGCCAGACTTTGAGCCTCGACGTGCTCTTAGGCCCTCCCCTCGGTTAAAGCCTTGCAATAAGGACTCTGACCTCATCAACTGCAATTGCATCTGAATCCCCAGAAATAGCAGCTCCAGGTCCTCCATCCTGGGGTGAATCCACCGCCTTCCTGGGTTTCGAAGGTTAGGCGCCTGACTATGCGTACATTTCAATCATCTGTCTTCTCAGTGTGAGGCTGGCGTCAGAACCTGACCGACCTGCCGTTGGTAGCCGTGGGACCCAGGGCAAGTTACTTAACGTCTCTGACTCTCGGTTTCCTCATCGTGGAGGGGATTGATACCCATAGGGCGGCCGCGTGGATCGAACGAGATAAGGCAGAGGCTGCGCCGGCAGGCTTAGGCTCTCTTCGGTCCCTCTCGGTAATAGGACGTCACACCTGCTTGTCCGTTTCCCATTTTCGAGGCTGGGAGGGCGTCTTGGCGCCACGCTCGGAAAATAGTCCCTATGCACCCTTAGAACTCGCGACCCCACCGGGCTCCGGGGGCTCATTTGTGACAACCCGGGAGAGCTGAGATGACTTGCTTCGACCCTAACCCTAAACCCAGCCCCGCGGCCCCAGATGGCTGAAGGCTCGGGGTCCGAGGGAGGACCGGCTGAAGTCTCCGGAGGAGGGGTTTGGCGAAGAAGAAATGCAGTCAAGAGTCAGCCTGCGCGCCCGCTCGCCTCCCTGCCCCAAGGATGCTCTCATCCCCCGGCCCCCTTCCCACTCGGACACCTGCTGCCGGGGGCCCGGCGTCCGAGGCAGGGCCTCCCTCCGCCAGGCGGGCTTCCCGGCCCGCGTCCCACCTGCGCTGCCGCCCCCCGCGGGCGAGGGCGGGGTGGGGGGGTGATCCCCGCGCCCAGCCTCTGGGGCCGCCCCCGGGCTCCCCGCCCCCGCGCGGTCCGCGCCCCCGGCCGCCCCGGCACCCCTCTCCTCCCCCGGCGGGCTCGGCGGAGCTTTGTACTCACATCCGGGGCTGGGTTTTGCTTTAATGCGAAACGTAATTAACCCGGAAAAAAGAGCCGAGAGACGAGAGAGGAGGGGGTGAGGGCTCGGGGGGAGGAGAGCAGGAGGAGCCAGAGGCCCCCGAGAGTTTGGCGGCGACAGAGACCACCCCTCGTCCCCTCCGTCCCCCCGAGAGCTACGGCCCGGCGGGCGGGAGAGGCGCTTCCAGCCGGATGTAACGCGCGCACCCTGCCCGAGCCCCAGCCCTGCGCGGCGGGGTAAGTGGGGCGCCCGCCCGAGCCGGGGCGCGCGCCGCCGGGGCCGGCAGGGAGGCCGGGCGGCTGGTGGGGGGTGCCCGCCTGCGGACCCAGGACCTGGCGGGGGGGGTCCGCCATCGCCTCCGGCCGCCTCCGATGGCCCCCGGGAGCCCGCAGGGCAGCCCCGCTTCGGCCCTTGGGAGCGTCCGGGGTGGCCGAGGTCGCCGCCGCCAGGGGTCGGGCTGCGGGGGTGGGGCCGCCGACTGGGTGGGGGCGGGTGTTCTGCCGAGCTGCGATTTCTCACGTTTGCAGCGGCGAAACTTCTCGGCGGGCTCTGGCGCTGGGGTGGCCGGCCTGCAACGACTGCCCGGGCTGCGGGCAGGGGAGGCGAGCGGACGGCGTCCAGGCAAGTCCCCCGGGGCACGGGTAGGGCCTCGGAGACGCATCTTTCTCTTCCCCTGTTAGCCTTATTCCGTGGCAGGCCTAGAACGCTCCCCAGGGAGATCACCCCCTGCCCAGTGGGCCCAGCACGAGCCCCCTCGGGCTTCTGGACCTGCGGGCACTGGCGAGACTTGGAGGAAACTGCCCTAAAATGCAGGTGGGGTGCCAGATTGGGGAAAGCACGTGAGGGGATCTGGCTGGCGGTCTCATCAACTTCTTCCCCTCCACCTTACACGCTTCCCTCTTCTGCTCCAGTTCTAAAGACTGTTAATGCATCGAATTAAAAAGAAAAAGAAAAAAAGAGGAAAGGGAGAAGAGAGGCAGTGTAGGAACGAAAAGTGTGCAGACGCGTCCAGAGAGGAGGCGCGGCAGGGCCGCCTCCCTCGAGGCGGTCACATCCCCTCCCCGGGCCAGCCCTGCCCCCAGCCCCTCGCGGGGAGGTTTCCTTCCTACTCGGTGCATCTTCCCCTTCTAACTCCTCTTGCGCTCCTCCCACCCCCCATCTTTCTTTCGGACTCCAAATGGGGATTTTCGGAGGAGAGCAAACAGCAGGGGGAGGGGACGGGCCTTCTACCGGGGCGCCAGCTGTGGCTCCGGGAGGAGGGGGGAGTGGGGAGGGGGCGCCTCGGGCCGCCGAGGGGTGGGTGCGCTTGAGCTGAAGTTCCAACCTTGTACTCCTGTTGTATTCAGTATATCTAAGTCAGCGCCCCCCTACCTTTCCTCCTTTCCGAAGCTTCATCATCTTTCTTTCTTGGGGGTGCAGAGCCTCCCAAAACAGTAAGGCCAAAGATCTGGGAAGAGTAGAAATGTTTGTTTTCTGTTTCAGCTACATTCAATGGGTATTTTTGGGGTAATTAAGACACTAAAGACAGTGTTGAACAAAGGGTAGCCTGTGTCTTCAGGGGACTGACCACCTGAGGAGGCCAGAGGAGGTCCATCCGTACTTGGAACACAATGCAGATTGTGAAAATAGAGATCCAGCGTGCTTTGAGAAGGCAGAGGCTTAAAAAACTTTTTTAAATTAACTAATTAATTTTTGGAATTAATGTTTGGCTGTGCTGGGTCTTCCTCGTTTCCAGGGCTTTCCTCTGGTTGCAGCAATGGGGGAGGTTGGTGGGGGAGGGATTACTCTTCTAGTGAGCTTCCCATTTCAGTCATCCCTCTAGCTGGGGAGTCCTGGCTGTAGGGCGCAGGGGCTTCAGTAGTTGTGGTTACCAGGCTCTAGAGCAGAGGCTCAGTGATTGTGGTGCAGGGTCTTAGTTGCTCCCTGGCATGTGGGATCTTCCCCGACCAGGGATCGAACCCATGTCTCCTGTATTGGCAGGCAGATTCTTTACTACTGAGCTACCAGGGAAGCCCAAGAAGCCAGAGGCTTAAAAAAAAAAATCTTCATCCTATTTCAGATATTAGCCTTCTCTTTTGTGTGCCACTTGAATGCAGGTGACTTTGGCCCTAGCTTGTAGTCTAGACTCTGTGCCAGCCTGGTATATAACATCTACTAGGTGCTAAGTAAATGTTTATTGAATGAATGAGTGACTGATTGCAAGCACAGGAATTGTTTGCCCCATCCAAACGGGAGAGGAGAGCGCAGTGTAGAAGTGCCTCAGACTGGTTCAAGCGGGTTTGTGAGGATTTATCTCGGATGTTGCCTTTGGACGTAAGTGCCCTTTGCCCTCTTTGTAAGCCCTGCTTTTTTAAAAAAATTTTTAATTAAGTCTCATATGGACAGCATATAGCTGAAAATTTATTTATTTTTAAAATATTCTATTTATTTATTTTTGGCTGCACTGGGTCTTCGTTGCCTGATGTGGGCTTTCTTGAGTTGCAAGGAGCAGGGTTTAGCCTTTGTTGTGGTGTACGGGCTTCTCATCGCGGTAACTTTCCTTCTTGTGGAGCATCTAGAGCACAGTCTCAGTAGTTGTGGCCTGTGGTTGGCCCGAAGCCTGTTGGATATTCCCGGACCAGGGATCAAACCTGTGTCCCCTGCATTGGCAGGTGGATTCTTAACCTTTGGACCCCCAGGGAAGTCCTAAGCCCTGCTTTTGACAAGTTTGTGTGGCACCCCTACTGCTGGGAGACTTGCTCACTTCACAGGTGGGTGGGTGATCACCTGGGTGTGGATCGAGAAACCACCTGCCCTTTGGTGAGGAGTCTGCAACCCTTCTTTTCTTTTGCCATTGGTGCTTGCTTCTCTCTTCTGCATAAGGAAGTGGGGCCTGCAAATCCCATCATGTCATCATAGTGTGCTCAGTATTCTCCCCCTCCGAGGTTAAAATAAATACTGGAGATATGCTGCTTTTGGTTGGTGCCTGCTTATGGAGAGATTCTGCAAAAATTGAGAAGCCCAAAGCCTCAGCGTTATCACCCAAGCCCCTCTGAGCAGCCTGCCTGCTGGCTTGCCTGATGTTTGCTCTAAGTGCTGGGTCACTAAGGAGCCCAGATAATCAGGGCCATGGTTTTTGGATGTGCATTCAGCTGGTGCTTTTTGGATCTCTGGTCTTTGTGGGGCAGGTGGGCAGGTGGGTGATGCCCCTCAAATTAGATGTTACTGTGGCCCCAGTGCAGTAAATCTCTCTTTGGTTTCCCTGAAACTATGGCGCTGCTTATTCTGGCTGACATAGTCCTGGAGTTTGGAAAAGATGGTCTGGGTGCTGGGGCGCTGCTTTTCCCTGCCTCTTCCTTCCTCCACCATGAGCAGCTGTTATTGTTCAGTCCCTCAGTCATGTCTGACTCTTTGCAATCCCATGGACTGCAGCACACGAGGCTTTCCTGTCCTTCACTGTCTCCCAGAGTTCGCTCAAACTCATGTTCATCGAGTCAGTGATATCATCCAACCATCTCATCCTCTGTCATCTCCTTCACCTCTTGCCCTCAATTTTTTCCGGCATCAGGGTCTTTTCCAGTGAGTCGGCTCTTCGTATCAGGTGGCCAAAGTATTGGAGCTTCAGCGTCAGCATGAGTGAGCACTTGGGGCCGCCTTACTTTTAGTTTTCCATGCGTCTTGGTGAGCTGGAGAGGACTCCGGTGGTCCTGTCAGGCTTTGGAAAGGAAGAGAGCAGAGCAAATATTGTAGTGTGACAGCAGGAGAAGACTGCTAGCTCTGTCTGATACTAGCCCATCACTGAGCCAGGGAATTGTCCAGGGCGGGGCGATGGGGTAGGAGGGAGGGGTCTACCTAGGCTGGTGATTGGTGCGGTGGGACAGTAGTAATTGGAAGAATCCAACTACTTGAGTTGCTATGCTCTCCCCTCCCCTGGTCCCTGCTGGTAAAACCATCCACCCTTTGGGGCTTTATAACTTCTCTCTCTCCTGGAAGCCTTTTCTTTACCCTTGACCCCCACTGATTGAATTGACTTGCAGAAGATTAAAGACTGAATTGGGCTCTCTCCCCTGGGGGAAAGATCCCCGCCTGCTGGGACGGGAGCTTCCAACACTGCCCAGGGCTGCAGGAGGCTTTCAGGCCTGGACCTTTGTGCCTTTAGCTGAGATAAAGAAGGTGGGAAGTGAGGTCCCCTTCTCCTTGAGACACTCGATGGTTAGAGGGCAAAGGTGAGGGCTCACTCTCCCATCAGTGCAGACTCCGTTTGGCCGTCCGCTTGCAGAGAGCATCTCTGATCTCCTCCCTGGGCTGAGCGGAGGCGGCTCCAGAATCCCTTTCCTGGCGCCTGATTGCAGGCCTGGTTCTGTGAACCTGCTAGGTGGCCTGGCCCACATGGATCCCATAGATCTCTTGCACTTTTTTCAATAACTTCTTGGAGAAATTTAGACGTGAGAAATACAATGGTTCTCCGAGGAGATGGGTTTGAATCCTCGTGAGAGATTCCAGGATCACTGCTTTCCCAGTGGGATTTACTTACTGATATTGGAGGGGTGGAGACAGTCTGGCAGCTGCCCGCCCTGTTTAAACTAGTGATGGGAGTCATTCAGATACTGCTGGTTAGGCACTCCACACCTACTCAGCCACCCACCCACCCACCCACCCACACACACACACACACATTTACCCAGTGCTTCGACTTTACCAGACACACACACACACACACACACACACATTTACCCAGTGCTTCGACTTTACCAGACACACACACACACATTTACCCAGTGCTTCGACTTTACCAGACCTCCTGTTAAGCACTTTTCACACATTATTTCGTTTAATCCACACAGCAGCCTTTGAAGTAAGTACAGCAGTTCTCTCCATTTTGCACATGAGGAAATACAGGCTCCGGAAAGTTTAGTCGCGCCTGTCTGGCTCTGAAACCCATGGTCTTTCCCTTTACCCCAGCACGTCGTCGGTGAAGTCAGCATGCCCTCTTCTTGCACGAGTTTCATCTGATGCTCTCTAACCACTGATCGCGGTCATCTGCACATTCTCTGGGCCACACCCAGCCCCTTCTTCTTCCCTGCTTCCAGGGATGGAGCCCAAGGCATTTAGACTAGCAGGCTTAGGCTGTTTATACTCTCCCAGCACATTGCAAAAGGCTAGTACCTAGGAGAAATAAGGATGCTCTCTTTGCTGCTACCATTAGGAAACCCTACAGCAAAACTGAACCATTGAATCTTCTAATTGGGGGATTTTCACATTCTGAAAGTGGGAGATTTCAGTTTTTATAGGCTATTTATAGCCTTCCCCTGACCCTGTGGCTACTCCCAGTGCTGTGAATTCCCTGGGGTCAGGAACCTTGAGTCAAAGGCAGACCTTTGCTTCCTGCCAGCTCCATCCAGCAACTACATTTTCTGTGAACAGAGATGAGGCTGTTGTTCAGAGAGATCATGAGTATGTAAACTATTTTGTCATTTTGAGTATCAGTATTCAGTCATTCTTGCATTTTCCCCAGCATTTTTGTCCCCCTGAAAACTTTCCTCTAGTGTTTCTTGCTTCCATTCGGGCTTCTTGGGTCCAGTGGGGACTGGGCACCTTTTCCTCCCCTCCCCATTCCTGTGGATGTCTGCATTCCTCAGCCTGCTCTTCCGCTGGGAACGTGTTCTCAGGACATTCCCTTCTCCTGCCCATTATTCTGCAGCCTCAGACTATTTGGAATGTGCTCTTCTGACAGTTTCAGAATGCAGTGATGTTATAACCATAGGAAATAGATGTTCCCACACTTTCAAAGTTGGAATCTTTGGCCCAGTCTCAGGGCTGGGGTGCCAAATAGACGTTGCTTGTGTTGTTGTTGTTGTTGTTATTGCTGTTGTGTTTTTACTGGGCCCCTGAGCGTTGCTGGGCCCTCCACAGTGCACCCTGACGCAGGCTGGAGGATTGAAACCCAGGCGACCTCTCTGATCGCCTGGCCCAGCGTTTTCTAACTCCACACCCCAGTTCCTGTCTGCTCATCACATCTCTTGCTGAGACCTCTGATGTCATTTCCCGATTCACTTTCTCCTGTAGAAGTTTAGCAATTTCCTGCGGTGTCCCTCTTGCTCACCAGCGATGCTGCTGTCCGCAGCTTCCACCCTGGAGGGTGACAAGACAGCACATATATTCACTGCGTGCCCTACCCCTCCATGTCAAGAAACACCTTCCTGACATTATTTCTGAAGCAGAATCCTTGGAATTCCCTGTCCTGCTAACATCAAGTCACGTGAAAGAAAAATCTCCAAATGTACAAGTGGATGAATGTATTTTTTTTTTTTTTTTTCAGTTCTGAACTGCTGGAGATTATAGTGGATTATTTCATCCTGGGACCAGTACCGTTTAAGGCTTTATCTCTGTTATCACTTCTGTCGTGTGTATTTATCTCGGAAGTATCAGAACAATCAGGCAGATGAGTTTCCCTTATTTCCCTCTATTTTTTTTTTTTCTGTATCTTCAAACCCACATTTGTGATCTTAAAAAAATAAGACATCCAATACAGTAAGCCAGACTTAATAGCTCTTTAGCTTTTCTTTAAAAAACTGTTTGTCCATCTGTTCATTCATTTGTCTAGACATTTAATTTAAACACGTCAGTCCCATCTCCCAGATTTCAAGAAGGAAAATTCCGCCGGCGGGGTCTCAGCTGGGGGTCCCTGCTTCCCTTCCCCAGAGCACTTGGCGGGTGTGTCACAGAGGGTGCAGCGGCAGGAGCGAGGCCCCGGCTGACCGCCAGGACAGGGGCTCCTTTTATGAAGACCAGAGAGCAAAGAACCAAATCCACGAGGGAAAGAAAGAGCCTCTCTTAGAGGGGGTTGCAGTAGGAAGTAAGAAGCCCAACTAGGTTGGAGGGCGCCAAAGCCCTCTGGGTAGGTACCAGCTTTTGAGCAGTTGTGATGGGTGGAATAGGGCTTTATTAGATTTAAGACTTTGAAACACCAAGAAGTCCTAAGAGAGCTATAATTTAAGCATGGTTTTGCTTCTTTATGGACTCTGGAGAACTGAGGAATTTTTTCTCAGCTTCAAAACTTCTACGCTGGGGATGGGGGTATGTGTGAAGTTAAATAGCTTTCCTCCCTTCTAAATAAAGTAACATGCATTTCCTGTAGAAAAATTTGGAAAATATGAAAAATATACAGATGTAGATAAAATTTGCCCGTGCTCTATGGATAATAGCTGCTAATATTTTAGTGTCTGATGTCAGGCTTTTTCTATCCAAATACAGAAATATAAAAACAATATTTAGAGGCCTTGGGTTCATATTCTAAATTGTGTTATTGTATCTTAAAACCTATGGTGAGTTTTTTCCCACTTTATTTAAAATTATGTGAAAACATAGTTTTTTAAAGATTGTGCAGCATTTGCTTATGTGAATATCCTGTCATTTCTTATTCCCTAATCATTGGAACATTCAGGGTATTTCCAACCTTTCATCATCATAAATTTAGTTGCAGTCGCTATCTTTTTATTTTAATCTGTATTTGCATCTTTGTTTATTTACTTGGATGAAATGCTGGAAGTAGAATTATTGGGTCAGAGGGTATGAACTGCACATTTTTAGCTCTCTTGTTTCATATTGCCAAATTTCTTTCCATAAAGGTTGCTACTCCTGTCCCGGGTGTAAAAATCCTAGGCACTGTCTTCAAGTAGATGTCATGTGTTTCAGGCTGCAGCCTTCTTACTTTACTTCCCCACTGGTGCATCAGTCTTCTGCTGGGACATGTTTTCCTTTCTTGGGGTCTTGGTCCCAGTGAGCTATTATATATATTTTTTTAATTAAAAAATATTTATTTATTTGGCCATGCTAGGTCTTAGTTACAGCACCTGGCCTCTGCTTTCCTGATTAGGGATCGAACCCAGGGCTCCTGAATTGGGAGTGAGGAATCTGGGCCACCAGGGAAGTCCCGGTTATCTGTTATGTATTAATAAGCCTGATAAAGATATCAGTTGCCTCAATTCCTAGGGGACGATTTTATTGGCTTGAATCTCCTCCTGTGAAGGAGCCCAAGGCCCTGGAAGGAGCAGTGGAGCAACGTTTGGGACAGGGGTGTCCCCCCGATGCCCTCATCTCATTGGAAGGTGGGCAGCAGTTGACTGCTTGTCCTCACCTTTATCTCATCAGTGGGCAGGTGTTGACCAGAAATCTCGGGTTAGCTCAGGTTGACACTTAATTCATTTTGGCTGCTGATCAGTGGGCAAACTCCATGCGAAGTCCCTTTCTTTCTAAAAGTTTCACTTTTATCATGAATTAAATATTTAACGTATTTTCACCTGCTGCACATACTTGGGAACTTACAAGGCATCTAGATCATGTAAAACTTGCCTCTTTTACTTTTCATTATGAACCACTATTTTCTTACTTGGATTATGTGAAGCCATGTTTTGGTTTTGTTTGGTGTGTGTGTATATGTGTGAAAGAGAGAGAGAAGAAGAGAAATTGATTGTGTGCACATATAATTTTGATTTGCATTAAACAAAGTCTAGGAAGGAAGATGAAGCAGGAAGCGAACATGAGAAAATGTTCTGCCTCCCTGGCCCTCAATATATATTTAAACTAGCCACAGTTGAAAATAATAAGAACATTCAGTGTATGTAGGATTATAGCAATATAACAATATGTTGCTGGCTGCAATGTAAACAGATGAAATAATTTTAGAAAGCAATTTTGTAATGGGTCTCAAGAGTTATAAAAAATCATAACATATGATCTAGTCTTATTATGACTTGGAATTTATGTGGTATCCGAGTGCAAAAGAAGAAACAAAGTATAAAAACATGAATTTTAGCATTAGAAAAATTGGATGTCATCTAACTGTCTAATCATGGAGACATGGTTTAAGTAAATTATAGTAAGTCCAGTCCAGTGATGTTATGCAACCATTAAAATCACTGATTATAAAGACTGGGTAGGAACATGGAATATGTTTATGATATAATTGAAAGTTTTAAGAAGGTTGATTATGTGGACAGGGCCACGAAAAGGCATGCAAAAGTGTAAACGATTGGCTGGAGTGATTTTTTTTAATGCCAACATTGTTATATTGTGAGTTTTGCACTAAAAGCGGAAAATGCTAGGGAGATTGGCGTGCTTTGGAACAAGAGGGTGCTGGATGGGGTGGACCGAGGTCCCTTCCTGCAAATAGTCTGTGCTCTTTGCCTTCCATGTGTTGTGAAGGCCTTGGAGCTCCTTGCTAGGTGGTCTTGGTATTGGAAGTGGAGGGGCTGGCCTGGGAGAATGCTGTCTGGTGGTCTGACTCAACAATGAGAACACTTGCCATGTTGTCCCAAGAGATGGGATCAGAGTCACCGTCTGGGTGAGGGTCCCAGGGTATGGTGTGTGTGTGTGGACTCCTGCGGCGTGTCCCCCAGGGTCACCGTTTATCCAGTATCTTTACTTTGGGGAGCTTGGTTAAAATGAAGAGTTTACAGGACAGGCTAGAGCTGCAAAGGATGCTTCAAAGGGGTGACAGTGTATGCCTATCTCATCAAGGTGTCCTGCCCCCCTTGTGGACCGGGGGCTCTTTCTCCCCTCCGGGCCAGAGGGCTGCAGCTGGGCCAGGGGCGTGGGGGGCTGGGGGCAGAGTGAATTGTCTTTGAGGGGCCTCTGTGGCAAAAAGGGGTGCGGCCTCCGGAGACTTGGGTGATGATGGAGAAAGGCTGAAGAGGTAGGGAGAGGGGATTTGGAGCCGGGGGGTGGCCGGCGCCCTGTACCAAATCTTAGCAGCTGCTGGGATGAGGATGCGCTGTCAGAGGACCAGGCTCAGGACCTCTGGTTTGCGTGTCACTTCTGCGTGGGTCGTTCTAACCACATTTTTGTGTGATGCTTGGTTCTCCTGCCGCTCATTCTGTGTCCCCCCCGCCCTCCCCGCCGCCACACCTCCCACAGGATGATGAGATCTCTGTGACTCAGCTGCTTCTCAGGACATCTGAGCAGCTTTTTTTTTTTTTTCTCCCCCTGGGCTAGAACCACACTCGGGAGATATGTAACCAATATTCTTCTTTTTATCATCTTGCCTTTTGGTCCCTGTGAGTCCTCTCCCTCCCTTGAAAAAAGTGAAAGTTGCTCAATGATGCCAAACTCTCTTTGTCCACATGGACTGTAGCCCACCAGGCTCCTCTGTCCATGGGATTCTCCAGGCAAGGGTATTGGAGTGGGTTGCCATACCCTTCTCCAGGGGATCTTCCCGACCTAAGGATCGGACCTGGGTCTCCCGCGTTGCAAGGCAGTTGCTTTACCGACTGAGCCACTGGGAAAGCCCACCCTTGGATACATGCAAATGGACAGCCTCCCTCTTTACAAGTGTTGATGGTAGAAAGAGTGCCTTCTCTGGCCTCTGACTTGGGTAAAAGACACTGATTAATCCCCTTGGCTAAAGAGGGGATATTGGAAAGGAAGTGTGAAGACAGATGCCAGTATTACTGGCTTATTGGCTGCACCCAGAAATGGATGACTGTGTTATCCACTGCAGTTTATACCCTTCCTCTTAGAGATGTCCCAGGAGTGGTGACAGCCCCGAAGCCCCCAGAACGTCTGTCGCTGTGGCCGTGCTGGCATCATGGGAATTTGCTGAGCTTTCCTGGGGGATGGGAGGGGTCAGCCCCTCACTGTAGGGCTGACCCAGCCTTTCTGCCCAGGACTCCTGAGTTCCCCTGATTTCATGGGGAAAGCTGCATCCTTTTGGAGGGATCCAATCACTTCCTCCCCAACCAGCCTCTGACCTCTCTCCCCTCCCATCTTTGAGCTGGCGTCTGCAAGACTTCAAGTCCCTCCCATGGCGTTCATTTCTAACCCTTGGCTTAAAAAGCCGATCTCCTCTCCCTTTCCTGAACTCACTGCCAGGCCAGTTGTGAGACTAGAGCTGGGATGGAGGCTTAGTTTGGGAAGCTGGCCACAGGGACTTCAGACCACATGATGCACTGTGGGGGGGGGAAGGGGAGTGTCCCCCCGCCCCCATCCTTGGGGGTCCCTCTGCCACTGTGCTATTTCCTTCTCCTCTGCCATCCTCTAAAACCTCCTTTTTCCACTTTTTCTCCCTCTCTCATCTCTTCTTTTACTCTCTCTTTCTAGTTGTGTTGTTTCCTCTTTGTCCTGTTTCCCTGCCCACTGTATTTTTTGTCCCCCATCATTACTTAGCGAGTTACCACCAGATCCCTGACCTGTCTGCCTTCTGCCTGAATCGCCTGCCCCACATCCCACTTTTTGCCTGACCTTACGTAGAATCCGGGATTCGCTCTTCCCTGGCATCGTGGTGTGTGAGCCGAGTATTTTTTCCCTGGGGCAGTCTCTCAGCTCCGCAAGGCCCCTTAGAGAGTCCACCAAGCCACCCTCAACATCCTTAGAATCTGCCTCACTTTGTGGGAATGCCTGTCACTGCCTGTGGGACTTTCCTCCTGGCCTGGAGGCCTGCGGGTGTGGCATCGCGGCTCACAGGCCGACCCAGGGTCCGCAGGGCACGGACCGAAGCCGGCCATCTCTCTGCCGAGCTTAGTCACAGGCTCGGGGCCATAGCGGGCTTGGGTTACGGTGAATTTTGCTTTATTGGAGCCGGTGCCGTTGTCTCAATTCATCCCACCCTCCTTCCCCCACTGTGTCCACAGGTCTGTTCCCTGTGTCTATTCAAGCGGGACCAGGGGTGGGTGCTGTCTGTCCCCAAGGGTCTGACTGTCGTGTGGAGTTTTCTAATGCCCGAGCATCACATCCCACTTCTGCAGTGTGCTGTGTACCCAGGTGGGATGTGTCTGCCTGTTGGAGGGTGCTTATCCTCTTGGGGAAGAGAACGGGGCTTTTACCTCGGCTAATCAGACAGGAGGAAGCCAGGACTGGGGAGGCCCAGGATGCAGCTCGTCTCCAATCGCTGGACCCTGTTCTGCAGTCAGGGGAAGTGTTTGTGGATGGGTGTTCTTCTGCTCCCTCACTCGTCCGATGACAAGTGGCTTCTGGGAAATAGTGAAGTGAAGGAAGTAAGGCCAGGGCTGAGGGCTCTGAGGGCTGCTCTTTGCACCTGAATTCCCAGCAGAGTTTATCCACGTATTTGTACTGGAGCTTAAGTCCTTTCTGGACTTCCCTGGTGGCTCTGCTGTAAAGAATCCGCCTGCATTGCAGGAGATGCCGAAGACACAGGTTTGATCCCTGGGCCGGGAAGATACCCTGGAGAAGGGTATGGCAACCCACTTCAGTTTTCTTGCCTGGAGAATCCCACGGACAGAGGAGCCTGGCGGGCTACAGTCCACAGGATTGAAAAGAGTTGGACATAATTGAAGTGACTGAGCACTAAGTCCTTTCTGAGATATTTTCTTTACATATAAAATTGGGTTATGACCTACTTTACAAGGCTTTTCCGAAAAGTGATAATAATGCCTAGTGTTTACCAATGCTTCATGTCTGCCAAGCATTTAAGTTAAGTTCAGTTGCTCAATTGTGTCTGACTCTTTGCGGCCCCATGGATTGCAGCACACCAGGCTTCCCTGTCCATCACTAACTCCTGGAGCTTGCTCAAACTCATGCCCATCAAGTTGGTGATGCCATCCAACCGTTTCAACCTCTGTCATGCCCTTCTCCTCCTGCCTTCAATCTTTCCCAGCATTAGGGTCTTTTCCAATGAGTCCGTTCTTCACATCAGGTGGCTGAACTATTGGAGCTTCAGCATCAGTCTTTCCAATGAATATTCAGGACTGATTTCCTTTAGGATGGACTAGTTGGATCTCCTTGCAGTCCAAGGGACTTTCAAGAGTCTTCTCCAACATCACAGTTCAAAGGCATCAATTCTTTGGCCAAGCATTTAATTCTCACCAAAACCTTAGGAGATGTAGGTCCCATTATTATCCCTGTTTTACAGAGGCAGAAACTGAGACCCGGGAAGGTTAAACAGTTTGTGGCCACACAGTCTGTGTGGGGGCCAGAACTGGGAATAGAACCCAGGCCACTGACCCAGAGTCTGGGCTGACACTCTCCGTGAGTGTGAAGATGCTTCGGACCCTGCTTGGCACATAGTGGAACCTCAGGGAAGTTAGTTGAATACACGTTAATGGATTTTGGTGACCGTTTGTGGAACGGAGTTGATAGACGTTTCCAGGGTCTGGTTGGGGTGGAACGTCCGGGGCCCCTGGGAAGGAAGAATGCCCATGGGAGAGGGTGCCGGCCTCCTTGCTGGCAGAGGTTAGTCAGCCAGAGCAAGGCCCCCACTTCACCCTCCTTCTCATGGCCTCTCCCTCCCTCCCTCCTGCCCCGCAGGGTGATGTGAGCAGAGCCCAGGAATGCCTTATGTGGATCGACAGAACCGAATCTGTGGGTTTCTGGACATCGAGGAGAATGAGAACAGTGGCAAGTTTCTGCGGAGGTACTTTATTCTGGACACGCAGGCCAACTGCCTGCTCTGGTACATGGACAACCCCCAGGTGAGAGGTGGCGTGGGAGGGGACAGGGCAGCTGCCCGGTCATCACTGGATGGGGGCGTTCTCTCTCTTGGGCAGTACAACCTACTGGTTGGAAGGGAGGGGAAAAATCCCACAGCACACACACACAACATACACAACATGCACATATAACACACAGAACACACAACACAACATACACATACAATACACAACACACACATATAATACACAGCACACACAACACAATACACACAACACACACACAACATATACAACACACTACAACACACAACACACAACACACACATGCAACACATAATACACACAACACACACGTAACACATACAACACATAACACAGTACACACACAACACATACAGCATACAAGTACAACACACACATATAACACACAGCACACACAACACAATACACACAACATATACAACACACAACACACACAACATATACACACAACACACAACACTATACAACATATAAATACAACACACACGACATAYACACACACAACACACAATACACACAACATACACATAAAACACACACACACAACACACACTCCACACACACACACAACATGCACATACATGCACAAGAAGCCACCCAGACTGTAGAAAAGGAAGCTTGTCTCTCCTGCCCCTTGGGGATCTGGTGTCTTTTCTCACCATCAGTAATTTTTTTAAAATTTCAACATATTTTCTTTAATTAGACATTTACATAGTTTAGTTTTTAATGATGGCTATCATAACAACTGGCCTGCAGATTTCCAGAAAGGTAACAATTGACTCCCGTGAGCCAGTGTGAACTGACTCTGTCATAACAGTGAAGTAGGTATTGTTATCATCTGTTTTACAGATGAGAAGATGGAGCTTCAGAGAGATTATTTGCTCTTTTTTTAAAAAAAACAATTAATGTCTATTAGAGTATAGCTGCTTTACAGCGTTGTCTCAGTTTCTGTTGCACAGCAGAGTGAATCAGCCATACATATACACATGTCCCCTCTTTCTTGGATTTCCTTCCCATGTAGGTCAGAGCATTGAGTCGTGGTCCAGTGGTTAAAACTCCAAGCTACCAATGCAGGGGGCCGCAGGTTTGATCTCGGGTCAGGGAAGTAAGATCTAGCATGCTGTGCAGTACAGCCAAAAGATTTAAAAAAAATTTTTTTGGTTAAGTTAAATTAAAATTTTAAAAAGAGAAAGGATGCAGGAATTTAACTCTTGCAGAGGTCCAGCAGAGGCCGGCAGGGCTGGATGCCGGCGCTGGGCAGCACTTCCCTCTCGGCCGGACCCAGTCTCGTGGCCACTCCCGCTCTTCCAGTCTGGGGCCCCGCCCCGGCAGAGAATGTGACCTGGTTCCCTGAACTGGACAAAGGTTGGACCTGTTTGGATCTTGGGTGGGAGGTGACTTTGGGGGCCACCCAGTTTGCCACAGATGAGAAACGGAGGCTCACACTGGGACTGCCTTTGGCAAGCATGCAGTGGGACTGGGTGCCTGGCTCAGGGTTCCGTGGTGTTCAGGCAGCGAGACAGCGCCCGAGGCTCTTTAGTACTGTGCCCAGAATCCCTCTAGTCATCACTAGTCTGGGAAAAAGTTGCCCTGCTCCTGATTGGGGATCTCAGGTCTTTATTTCCTGGCACCATGAGTGCTCTTGGCTCTTTCCTTCCTGCTGCCCTGGAGCGATTTTATGGGACGAGGCCCCAGAGCCTGGCATGGCCCCTGGACCCTGCAAGGTCGTGGGTCATGGCCGTGTTGGGGTTGGGGGTGGGCGTGAGGCTGAGAGCTGGCTCTGAAGAGGAGAGGCTGTGTGTTAGGGGAGGGTTTTGTGCCATAAGATGTGAGGTGCAAAAAATCCGGGGGCTCACCCACTAGAGACCTTTGGCATGTGTCCTGTGGATCCAGTGGCCGAGAGAAAACACTATAGATACAGACAACCTACTCAGATCACTGCCAGCAGCTGCCTTCTTGGGGAAAGTTATTATTGTTGTTCACTCAGTCATGTCCAACTCTTTTGCAACCCCATGGACTGTAACCTCCCAGGCTCCTCTCCATGGGACTTCCCAGGCAAGAATACTGGAATGGGTTGCCATTTCCTCCTCTAGAGGATCGTCTTGACCCAGGCATCAAACCTGTGTCTTCTGGCTTTGGCAGGCAGATTCTTAACCGCTGAGCCACCTGGGAACCCCCTTTCAGGGAAAGACTTAACCTTAAATAGAAGCCCCGTGGTTCACCCATATCCCTGGTAGCCCTTCTGTGGGCTTCTTTCATTTAAAGTGCTGAGCATGCAGAGTGAAGCCCACACACAGTCTCTCCCATTCTGGACGGACCGGGAATGCTGGCCTCCTAGGATGTGTTGGTCTTGGGTTTGCCTTCGGGCTCTGCTGCCTCATTTTCGCAGCATTGCTCTGCACGGGTGCCCACTGCTGGGGCAACTCTTCTGCTGGGAAAAGAAGTAGCATTTAAGGTGCTGCCTCCCCACCATGAGAGAGACTGGAATCAAGTCTTGGATGCCAGTAGACTTGGCTTCTGATGGGCCAGGGCTGAGACCTGGGCTGGGGTCTCTGAGTCTTATCCTTCCCCTTTTCTCTCTTTGTATACCTTCTCCTGCTCACTTGTCCTATTAGCTCAGGGGTTTAGCTCTTGCTTCCTACTAGGACTGTTCCTAACCCAAATTCATGTGCTTGGGTGGGAAGGAAGCTCAAGAGAGAGGGGCTATATACATACTTAGAGCTGATTCATGTTGTTGTACGGGGGAAAACCAACACACCATTGTAGACCAGTTATCCTCTGATTAAAAACAAATGAGGAAAAAAAAATCCAGGTGCTGGAGGAATCCTGCCCAGCCCTCTTCCCCTGAGAGTGGATGGATCACCCAGGACCACTGGCTCACTGTCTCAGATCTGGACTGTTGCCAGTGCTCAGGAGTTCCCTGGCTCTATGCTGCCCTCTGATCAGCTGTCTTGATTCTAGAACCTACAATTCCCTGAAATGTTATGCCTCAGGCCTCCTTGCCGGGGTCTCTGAGGCTCTTCCCACCCTGCCCAGGGCAGCCTCCTGAGCCTCCCCTGCACTGTCAGGATGCTCTCTGTGCTAGAGCTTTCTTCGAGTCTGGATTACAGATAGAGCTTGTGGTCCCTGCTCGAGATTCTTTACATTTTCCATGGAAGCAGAGGTTTCAGCTGGCTGGCAGATGCCTAAAAAAGGAGAGACTTTCTGTGACATAGCAATAGTTCAGAACTTTGAACTTCAGTTGTTAGCTTTAGCCCTTCATTGTGTTAATGGCCAGATAGCCATTCCCTCTAAAAGCTAGATCTTTTTGTAAGCTGTAAAATGGTAGAGTGAGCATTTATTACTATGTGCCAGGCACCATTCTAAAGACTTCTTTGGGTTTTTTTTTTCGGGGTGGGGGGTGGTATGCATAATTTTGGGCTTCCCTAGTGGCTCAGACATAAAGAATCCACCTGCAATACAGGAGACTTGGGTTCGATTCCTGGGTTGAGAAGATGCCCTGGAGAAGGGAATGGCTACCCACTCTAGTATTCTTGCCTGGAGAATTCCACTGACAGAGGATCCTGGAGGGCTACATGTAGTCCATGGGGTCGCAAAGGGTCAGACACAACTGAACAACTAACACACATGATTTTGTTGCATAACAGTTCGTAGGCATTTTGGATACAATTACTCTAGGAGCTTTTCCAACAGTAATATTTAGAAAAATGCTTCTATTGTCTTTGCCTCCCTCTCAGACTTATATTTTTATTTTTTATTTAACTTTTATTGATGTATAGTTGATTTATAATGTTGTGTTAGTTTCAGGTGTATAGCAAAGCGAGTCAGTTTTATGTATATATATATATATATATATATATATATATATATATATACACTTGTATCCACTCTTTTTTAAGATTCTTCTTCCATACAGGGTCGTTGGGTTTTCATTTCATTCTGACAGGTCTAGTTGGCAGGCATCACTGTCCTCATTCTAAAGGTGGGGTGGGTGAGGCAGAGAGGGGAGGAAGTTTGCCTGTGGTTATGTCATAAGAAAGTGGCTGAGCCGGGATCCTAACCTCGGCTGTCTGACACCAGCTCCCCTGCTATTATGGCTGAGAATGAGGCAGTCACCTTAGTGTTGCTTGGGAGGAAGGCGAGCTTGCAAAGGTGAGTCTCTGATTAAGAAAGAGAAGCCAGGGCACTCTCAGGGCTGGGAGGTCCTAGAGGGTGTATGCTTGTCTGGCTTTTGATCCCCAATGTCCAGTATTCGATAAATGTGAGCTCATTGAATGAATGAGGCTGTTAAAGAGATGCCTTTGTAAAATGGAGCGTGTCCAACACCGCTCTCCTGGGACTGGGACAAGAGCCTATACCAAGTGAAAGCTTTGCAGAATGAGATGAAGCAGAGAGCAGGGGGTCAGAAAGAGAGGGGTGGAAGGTGATCGCCAAGAGCAGACCTGGGTAAGGTTGGTCTTTCCCTGTGGAGAGGAGCACTGGGGACCGTGTGTCTCCACTGAACATCTTAAGTTTGTGGGGGAAAGGAGACACCTGCTATAATAGTTTCAATATTTAATAAGCTGGTTTTTTTTCTGAACCCAGGTCTCCAATCTATGCCTGTTTGGACCCCTTGGAAGTCACTGTTTGGGAGCCTGTTTTTACACCACTGCTACCAGTATCACTAGTTGCAGTTATATTCACTGAGTGGGTGTGGTATACCAGCCGTTGTGCAAAATGCTTTGCATGTTATCTTGTTAAGGTCCTCTTAGTAATCCTGGGACCTGGGAAATCTAGCATTTCCTCTTCAAGGTACAGAGATGGTCAGCAGCTTTGTTCAAGGTCATGCAGGTGGTAAGCGCAGAGCCAGGTCTGTCTTATTTCAGTGTCTCCCCTCTTCACCTTTTTAAAACAATATTAATTTGGCTGCGTGAGATCTTTATCAGTTGCAGCATGCAGGCTCTGAGGTGTGGCATGCAGGATCTAGTTCCCTGTCCAGGGATAGAACCCAGGCCCTCTGCATTGGGAGCTCCAAGTTTTAACCACTGGACCACCAAGGAAGTCCCTGTGTTCTTCACCTTTGTCTGCCTCTTTCCTCCTGATACATATGCTCAACCCTATGCTGATGTGGAGGAGATAACGTGGAGAGGAATTCAGGGACGTCTTTGCCACCAGAAGAGTTCAGATTTAGTTGGCAAAATGAAAACAGCACGCATAAAACTACAGTGGTAAAAATGTCAATCCATCTTTACAACAAGGTAGCATGTCATTGGACTTCCCTGGTGGCTCAGATGGTAAAGAATCTGCCTGCAATGAAGGAGACCTGGGTTCTATCCCTGGGTTAGGAAGATCCCCTGGAGAAGGGAATGGCAACCCACTCCAGTATTCTTGCCTGGAGAATTCCATAGACCTTTGTGCAGCTTGCACTGTAGGTGAGGAGACAGAGGGTTAGATAAAATTGAGGCAGGGAAAAAACCGCTGGGTCCCCCTTCATGGAGGGGTGGCTTAGATCCAGGTCTGCAAGGATGAGTGAGGTTAGAGTCATTACTGCTACAGGTGAGTCACACTTGTGCATTTTGCAGGTTGAAGTGTTTTCACTGAACAGGGGCCTGGAGTGCTGCAGTCCACGGGGTCGCAAAGAGTCAGACTCAACTTAGCGACTGAACAGTAACAGTCTCCTTTGACTGTTATGCACCCTGTCCGGAGCAGAGCCGAAGTGGATAAGGAAACTAGGGGACAAGGAAACAGCACCACTATAGAGCAGGGGTGGCACCCAGGAGGAAAGGCGAGCTTACCTGCTTCAAGGGCGTTCAGGGTTCTGAGTTCCCCAGAAGACCAGGACTCACTGAAGCTAGGATTCGTGGCAAGCTCTTTATTAAGAGAGCTGGCAACAGGACAGGGAACGGGAGGGAGCAGACGAGGGTCAGCCCTCTGGCAGAAGTTGGCAAAGGATGGGCTTAGCCTTATGCTCTGGGGGACTTGAAGTTGTCCCAAGGGGGCTGGCTTCTGCACACCCCAGGGTGGACTGTCAGGGTTCCGGCCCTGCGCAGGTGGACGGAATGGATTCAGTAGCTGAGGACAGCTCTCAGATGCAAAACAGAGATAGGAGGCCATCGCCGCATCTACTGGAGAGTTGGTCGTGGGTGCGTGTTCGGCGGGTATGTGTGCCAGACTACGTGCAGCCTTGAGTGAGTGATAAAGAGTCTAGAATCTGTGCACTGAAGTATGCAATCAAGTTGCTTTTGACGCCAGACAGAGGTGGCACCAAATAGGTAGAGGATGAAACCCATTAGCTCTAAAGGACCCTATACATGGAAAGTTTCAATGTTATTGATTACGGCCCCTGACTTGGTTCATGCATTTAAAAATCAATCTGCTGACAACATCAAGGACACAGAGAACGCTTGACTGGGGACAGACGTTGGCTGGATTTCCTGTCAAACAGTGGTGTCGTGGCAGGTGTGGTTTACTTTAATGTTGGTCCCTGTCGTGACAGAAAAGGAGAAGTTCCTTCCTTAGGCTGCTCTACTCTTACTGACTGAGTAACCAGCTCTGTTTCAGTTCCATGGCAACACTTACATTCCGCTCTTGTGATGCCCATTTGGATAAGTAATTGTGAGACTATATTATATGGCCGCAAACAAAGGATAAATTGAAGCATGAAAACAGTATTGTTGCACTTAGACAGTTGTCTTTGTTAGATTTACTCCATAGATTGTGTTTTCTCTCTTGCCAAAAATTATGCAGATGCTCTTATTTTCCAAAGGCCATGATGTGAATTGTGGATCACCGTAAGTATCCAAAAAGATGACATCTCTCCTGGTAACACTTGGACCCTGATAAAAGCCCTTTGCTTTTTTTTTTTTCTTCCCGAAGCTGAAAGCATTTCTTTCCTTTGAAAGGGATGGAGAGCTTTGGCTGTAATTGACATAAAGATGGATGTTTGGCAGCATTTTAGTAGAAAGAATACAGGAGAGTGGTAGCAAATGATATTAACATATACTATGTCATGGACAATAATTTTGCCCTAAAGCTTAGGCAAAAATTGCCATGTTTAATAACTTGTGCCTTCTGTGTTGGAATCCTCCTTGAGCAAAATTTCGCTGAAATCCAACAATATTCAAAAGATTTTGGGAGAGTATACTATTTTATTAACATTTAATTTCTTTACCGAGAGTTCAAGTATGTACTCTTTATGTTCAGATTTTTGAAATGAAGGTAAAATGCAGCAACAGCTTTAAGGTTGCGATGTGTTTAACCCTGCAGAGCATACTCACCAAGGAGACAATCTAGGGAGTGCTGTAACTATGCACTTCGGAGCCCAAGTACAGGGAACAGCCCTGGAATCTGAGGAGAAACACACTATTCAAGACCAAACAGAGGTCCTTGGTTGCTAACAGGATCTCCCCTTGACTTCAGACTTGACACAAACCGAGGGAGTCTGTCAATATACAAAACCCACTGGATTCAGGATGTGCAGTGACAGGACAGATTGGCTAACGCCAGTTCGGATTGAGAGGGCCAGTCTGAAGCAAGCGGGGGTGGCCGGAGGCTGGGAAACGTTGCAGTTCAAGTCCAGGAACGGTAGATAAGAACAGCCATTCTTTTGAGCATTGCTGATTTCAAACAAGTTCCTAACAATGTTTAAAAGATTTTGGGGAAATTCCCTGGCTGTCCAGTGGTTAGGACTCAGTGCTTTCACTGCTGTGGGCCTGGGTTTGATCCCTGGTAGGGGAACTAGGGTCCCTCCAGGGATTTTACGTGGCTTGGCCAAAGACTTTTGCATGATATGCTGAACCTGTGAAAATGCCAAGAACCAGGAAGATAACTTGCTTTTAAAAATGGCCAGTACACACACATGGTATATAATTCAAAATCTGGGAGAACTGATTTAGTGACCAGTTTCTCCCTCCCACTCCTGGCCCCCAGTCATGTGTCCCTTAACCAGAGACAGTCAGTGTTTCCATGTTCCTGTGTGTCTGTCCAGAAATATTCTCAGCATGTAACTTTCGTGGTGTAACTTTCACATCCGCAGAAATTTGGGGGACAGAGTGTTTTTAACACATGGATTTTATGTAATTGGTGTATTAACTATCCGTGTAAACACATGATTTCAAGGGTTAAGTGGAATTTCTAGCATGCTTTTTGTCCATTCTGGGTTAGAGTAAGAATGCAGAATTCCTTTGGGGAAAAAAAAAATCCTCAAAGAAGATTTCAAGCAACAGATCTCACCCCCCACCCCTTTTATTTTCTCACCAAAATGCAAATTCTGCTTAGGGTAAATTATTAAGTTGATGTTTTAAGAATTAAAACAGTGTAGGGACTTTCTGAGAGTTAGCATAAAATACTGTAAGTGCTTTATGTGCTTTCTTTGGTAATGTTAGTCATTTAGGACACTTCTCGTTTTTATAACAAGATGTGCTTTGTTTAAACTAAAAAGAAGTAAAAACTAAGAAGCACTTTGGGACAGTCGTGTTAGTCGTTTGCATTCAATTCAGTTCACTCACTCAGTTGTGTCTGACTCTTCAACCCCATGGACTGCAACACTCCAGGCCTCCCTGTCCATCATCAATTCCCGAAGCTTGTTCAAATTCATGTCCACGAAGTCAGTGATGCCATCCAACCATCTCATCCTCTGTTGTCCCCTTCTCCTCCTGCCCTCAATCTTTCCCAGCATCAGGGTCTTTTCAAATGAGTCCGTTCTTCTCATCAGGTGGCCGAAGTATTGGAGTTTCAGTTTCAGCATCAGTCCTTCGAATGAATATTCAGGACTGATCTCCTTTAGGATGGAATGGTTGGATCTCCCTTGCTGTCCAAGGGACTCTCAAGAGTCTTCACCAACACCACAGTTGAAAAGCATCAATTCTTCGGTGCTCAACTTTTTTTATAGTCCAACTCTCATGTCCATACATGACTCCTGGAAAAACCATAGCTTTGACTAGATGGACCTTTGTTGGCAAAGTAATGTCTCTGCTTTTTAATATGCTGTCTAGGTTGGTCATAGCTTTTCTTCCAAGGAGCAAGAATCTTTTAATTTCATGGCTGCAGCCACCATCTGCAGTGATTTTGGACCGCCCCCCACCCCACCAGAATAAAGTCCATCACTGTTTCCATGGTTTCCCCATTTGCCATGAAGTGATGGGACCGGATGCCATGATCTTAGTTTTCTGAATGTTGAGTTTTAAGCCACCTTTTTCACTCTCTTCTTTCACTTTCATCAAGAGACTCTTTAGTTCTTCTTCACTTTCTGCCATAAGGGTGGTGTCATCTATTATCTGAGGTTATTGATATTCCTCCTGGCAATCTTGATTCCAGCTTGTGCTTCCTCCAGCCCAGTGTTTTGCATGTTATACTCTGCATATAAGTTAAATAAGCAGAGTGACAGTAGACAGCCTTGCTCCTTTCCTTATTTAGAACCAGTCTGTTGTTCCATGTCCAGTTCTAACTGTTGCTTCTTGACCTGCATACAGATTTCTCAGGAGGCACGTCAGGTGGTCTGGTGTTCCCGTCTCTTTAAGAATTTTCCGCAGTCTGTTGTGATCCACACAGTCAAAGGCTTTGGCGTGGTCAATAAAACAGAAATAGATGTTTTCCTGGAACTCTCTTGCATTTTCGATGATCCGACGGATGTTGGCAGTTTGATCTCTGGTTCCAAAGAATGTTCAAACTACCGCACAATTGCACTCATCTCACACGCTAGCAAAGTAGTTTGCATTATTGGTTATTAAAGTCTAAGCAACTGAAGAGACAGAAGCTATGAAGCTTAACAGAGGTTTTACTAATGTAGAACCGTGGTGATGACTGTTCTTAGTTTTCTTAAAATTTGTCTTTGGTTATATTGTTGTCAGGTTTTGCTTTAGATTGGAACCTTCAGCATTTGTTTAGTGTATCTGTTGTACACAACTGTTTTTATATAGTTGTATGTTTATTTATATACAAACAAATATATTTTTTTTATTATTTTTAAAAATGCCTGTAAAACAAAGCAGGTGATTTCGCATTTGTGAGAAGTGCTGCATGTCAGATTCTGCTTCAGAATCCATCGTGTTAGTTACATCAGCTGAGCATAGCACAGCTTGATGAACTCATTAAGCTGTGTGTTGGGGAAAAACATCCCCTTTTCTGAGCCTCTGTTACCTCTCTAGCTCTGCCATTGTTGCTGTGAAGATAAATGAATAGGAGAGCACTCCAAGAAACTCTAAACACTACTTTAGAGATGCTACTGTTCATGTTTGTTCTGCCAGTGACAGCAGGATGGGCAGGGAAGTGGGAGGGCCTGGGATTGAGGTTAACAGTGAGGAATTTGTCCTAGACCTTCCCGGGGTGTCTGCAGGGGGTGGTGTGGGGGGAACAGAAAGGAGGGGTCTGATCTGAATGCTGTCTGAAGCAAGTCGGTGGCAGGCCTGGTGACTGACCCAAGGGTGAAGTAGAATAGTCACTCGGTTGCCTGGGGGAGAATGTGGAAGGGCGGATGGATGTGAGGAAGTTGGGAAGAGAACCAGTTAGAGGGGGGAGGGGATGTGATGATGGAGTTTGAGGCACTCGGGCTGGAGGCCAAATTGAGGAAAGGGACAAGGAGACGGCTTGTTGGGAGAAGGTTTTGGCACCATGTCCATGGCCATCAGTTGGCGTCTTGGAGGTTGGACGTGTCCAGGGGATTAAATAGAGCCCAGGCCTTCGACCAAGTCTGAGGTCACTATCACCAGCCTTGGAAGAGGGAAGTGAGGAGCTGGGGGTTGTGGTGGCCAAGAGACTGACGCTTCATGACGTCCATCCTGGCCGAACCGGGGCTGGCGTGTGTCCACTAGAAGGAGACAGCCAGATAAGAGCATGAAAGCCTTACCCCAGCACAGCCATTTATGACACAGGATTGACTTTTATTTTTACTATTTTTGAAAATTTAAATTTACTTATTTTTAAATGGAGGATAATTGCTTTACAGTATTGTGTAAAGCATATATCAAACCGTATATCAACATGAATCAGCCATAGGTGTGCTTATGTCCCCTCCCTTTAGGACTGACTTTTTAAAAAATGCTTATGTGGTTGCACCCGGTCTCAGGTATGATGTGTGGAATCTAGTTCCCCGACCAGCGATTGAACCTGGGTCCCCTGCATTGGGAGCTCACAATCTTAGCCACTGGACTACCTGGGAAAGTCTCAGGATTGACTTTTCTTGAAGGGAAAGATTGAATGCATATTTGACCTGGCGACTGGAGAGAGTAGCCATGGGCTTTTCACCCTTCCTCACAGCGTTCTTGTTTGGGCTTCCCTGGTGGCTCAGATGGTAAAGAATCTGCCTGCAATGTGGGAGATCCAGGTTTGATCCCTAGGTTGGGAAGATTGCCTGGAGGAGGGCATGGCAACCCTCTCCAGTATTCTTGCCTGGAGAATCCCATGGACAGAGGAGCCTGGTGGGCCACAGTCCATGGGGTTGCAAAGAGTTGGACCCGACTGAGTATCTAAGTCAAATTGGTACCAGCAGCTGGAACTCCCGAGCGAGGGGAAGACATCTGTTGGTCCCAGAGCATCTGGTAAAGCATCGCCCACCCACCCAGAGCTTGGGAGTATTTCGCTTACTTGCCTTGGGTCATTCTCATGCCAGAGCAAGGCTGCGATGTGGACAGAGGGTATCAGGGTCTCCCCTCCCTCCGTTCCCATCACACCGCCCTGCTTCCTTAGCACGTCTTGCTTGTCCGAGTGTCTGTGTCTGGCCTTGGGTGCTGGTGGTTCAAGTTGTGGTTTCAGCCTGTGGGCGGCTTTGGTGGCTCATGCCCCGGCTGTGGAATTCCACATTCACACCTTCCTCCTCCCACTAGTTAACCTTGGGCCAGCTGGTCTTGTCTGCCAGGCACCCGGGAAGCACAGAAGAGAAGACGAGAAGGCCCAGCATCTCTCCTTCCTCCTGCTCACTCTCTGAATCCTGGTCTTTTGGAGTTTGGCTTCCAAGAGCCAGTTTGACTAGTTCCTGCCCTGCCCAGTTTGGGCAACTGTTTCGGGCCTCTTGGTATAACCCTGATGGTCCTGCTCTTGTGTTTACCTTTTGGTGATAATCACCTCATAGATGCTGAGCAGGTCCTGGTTGATGTCAAGAACTGTCTCATGGGAGCTGACCTGGTATAAAGGATGGTGCATGGGATTTGAGAACCAGGCAGGGTTGGGTTCGAATCCTCACAAGACTACTTGTGTGACCTGGTTAGCAACCTGCTTCACCTGCTCCGTCCTGAGTTTCCTCATCTGTGAAATGGGATTGTCAGGGTAAAGTGAAGTGACCTTGTGCAGCAAGCCTGATGCACAACAGACTTGAAACGTTTGTCCGTTTCTCTTTCCTTTCTCTGGCTGTGCTTGACCCTAGCAGTAAGGGGCTCTGTCTGTCTGTCTTCACTCAACTCCTGGGGGAAGTAATTTCCCCAAGGTGAGGCTTGGAGGGCTCCTGGTGAATGACCAGGCAGCTGCAGAACCTTCTAGCACTGACGTTCCCTGAATTTAGGAATCTGGAGATGGGTCTTCGGGTCATTTCTGTGTTCCCATTACTCTCACTAGAGGATGGGGATGCTTTTCTCTTTTGAGAAGAATCAGCATTGCTTCTAGAAAAAAATGCTCCCCTGGGAGGTACACCCCATCTCTGTGGGCACCTTCACTCCTTCCTTGGTGTTCAGCCCCCCGCTTCCCATTCTCAGAAGTGGGAGCTCCCTTTGGGACCTTGGTGGCAGGACAGCCCTTGAGCAGAAAGCGTGGGTTTGCGGCATCTTCATAAAACCATCCGGCTTCAATCGGAATGTGCCCTGTGCCCTACATTGTTCCAGAAAATTCAGAAGCCCCAGTCACAGGCTGCTCCTGACTCCCAGAAACCCAGCGGGGCTCTGGGATCTCCCCCCACCTCTGCCCGCGGCCCCAGCTTCTTCCTCTTCGCTCTTGGTGCTGCTGCTGCAGGGACAGGGTGACTCTTGGGCCGCAGCTGGGTGCGGCCTCTCTCCCCAGCTGGCCCAGCTCCAGCGCAGAGTCAGCAGGCTGAGTGGTGTCTGCAGCAGGGGTGGGGGTGGGGAGGGGTGGGGGGCTCAGACCTGGCTGTGCGGTGGCATCTCCTGCAAGCTTAGAAGCCTTTACCTTAGAAACCCTTACCCTTTATGTTAAAACCCTGGGAGGAGGCGCAGGCATTGAAGTGAAAGTTGCTCAGTTGTCTGACTCTCTGTGACCCCCTGGACTAAACAGTCCATGGGATTCTCCAGGCCTGAATTCCAGAGTGGGTAGCCTTTCCCTTCTCCAGGGGATCTTCCCAACCCGGGGATTGAACCCAGGTCTCCCGCATGGCAGGCAGATTCTTTGCCAGCTGAGTCACAAGCTTGGGCATTACTTGTGGACAAATCTCCCCAGCTGATCCACACAGGCAGCCTCCCCACCAGCCTCTGTCTTTATTCCTGTCTGCTCAGAGGCCCCCGGCCCCCTCCCCAGGTCCTTCCTCAGCTCCTCCCCCAGGTCCTTGACCCCGTTCTACTCGGGGCTGTCTCCTTTTGTGCCCCCTGCACCCTGTTCCTATCCACAGGAACCCTGCCCCAGGACAGGGGAACTGCAGACTCAAGTGACACCCAAGTTCGAACTTGAACGTGTCTTCCCAAGGACACAGTGTTTCCCAGTGGAGAGACGCTGTCCTGGTCGTCTAGTGTCCTATGAGTGTGTGTGCGTGCGTGTGTGCTCACTCGGTTGTGTCTGACTCTTTGTGAACCCGTGGACTGTAGCCCACCAGGCTCCTCTGTCCATGGGATTCTCCAGGCAGGAGTACAGGAGTGGGTTGCCATTTCCTCCTCCAAACTTAAGGGGTGGTTGATTTGGGAACTTAACCACCATGCAAATCGTGTTTTCATTTAAAAATCAAAAAGTCTCTTGGGTAGAGGAAGAAGATTCTACTCATGTCCTCAATGTGCTTAAAATCTAGCAAGAAGAGATTTAAAGTCATGGTAAAATACCCTTCAGTATAAAACTCAGGGCTGGGGGATTCCCTGGTGGTCCAGTGGTTAATTTGGTGTGTCCACTGCCAGGGGCAGGGGTTTGATCTCTGATTGAGGAACTAAGATCCCTCAAGCCACCAGGCATGGCCAAAAAAAAAAAAATCCAGGGCTAGATTTTGTTCTGTAAACCAATTGTTCTCAAACTTGGGCCCATTGAAGGATCACTTGTGGACATTTTTAAAATGTGCATGTTCTGAGAATTCCCTTGGTGTTCTAGTGGTTAGGACCCTGGGCTGTCACTGCGGAGGGCCCGGGGTTCAGTTCCTGGTTGGGGAACCAAAATCCAACAGGCCTTGTGGCAAACAACTCCAGCATGTTCTGACTGCCTTCCAGTTGTTTCTGATTCATTGTTTTTCGGGTGGGTCTTTTAAAAGAAGCTCCCCAGGAGAGGGTGATGTGCATGAATTCAGGGAGGGGCCAGGCAGGCTGCTGTCAGATGATGCTGGGATGCACTGTGATGAGCCGCGACGAGGCTTCGTGAAGGCGGGGCCTCCCGTCCGTCCCCTGGAGGACGTGGTGCATCCCCAGGTGGGCTCTGACACCCGGCCCTCGCCAGGTGCAGGCTCCCAGCCTTCCTGCCCTGACGTCTGGCTGCTCAGCTCGGGAAGCTGGCACAGTCCTCCCGGACCTGGCAGTGTCTGGCCTGGGGCTGCCGCTCTGGCAGTGAGCTGTCACCATTCGTCTCCGAGGTCCAGCGATCGGAGCGGACACCACGCCATCATTCTGGACCAAGCCTCGGTGATCCTGGCTGATCCTGTTTTCCCCTGTCACTCACTTCCCCCTGGGTGAGGAGCACAGTTTGGGGAGAGGCGGGGCGAGGGGGGGGGGACGGGACTGCATTTTCAGACACACGTCAGATTTTCCTGGCCTCCGGTGGTGCAGGGAGGTGCCTGTGATCCTAGGAGCGGGCAGGCAGAGGGGGGACCGTGGTGAGGGGCTGGGGACACCTCCACCCTGGGCTCGCTAGGCTGGGAGGACGACTGTGTCCTCTCCAAAGCCAGAGAGCTGAGGGCAGCTGGGGCTGAGCGTGGACTGCCCTCCCTCCGGAGGGTGGAGAGGGATGAAGTCACTGCAGTGGGATGGGTTCATATCTGGCAGGGCGTGTGGGTTTGTGTCTTGAGTGGCTCCCCAAATCCCACTTGATCGCTCGTAATTCCAGCTAGGGCTCTGGAGGCCTCTGGCTGTGGTCTGGGGTGAGGAGACTGAGTTGGGCAAGAACGGCTCCGAGACTTGGCGTCTGTGTCTCATAATTAACGCCACTGGTCAGGGATGGAAGCTGCCCTTGGCCGGGCTCCGCTGTTTCCCCTTATGTAACTCTCACTACCAGCCCAGGAAATAGGGCTGATGAACCTCATCTTCTAGGTAGAGGAACTTGCCTGCGGGCCTAGGACAGTGATGTCTCAGCTAGAAGTCCAGCTGCTTAAGTTAGACAAGGCAGTGTGCTGGTTCTAGGGCTTCAGGGTGGACGTCAGGAGAAGCCGAGCCAGGTGTGTGACCTCGGGCAGATCCCCTCAACACACGAATCACTTCCCTTAAGTGCACAACTGGGGGTCCACAGTGGCTGGTGGTGTGGCCCCAGGGCTGTGCAGATGCGGCCAGCTGTGGGCAGCCTCTGCAGATCTTTCTGCCTCCTCAGAGACAGTGTCAGCTGCTCACTGGCTTTTTGGGGTGCTGTGGTTCCTTTTTGGAATCGGATTTAGGGGTATAGATTTCCTTGGTGGCTCAGACAGTAGAGAATCTGCCTGCAATGTGGGAGATCCAGGTTCGATCCCTGGGTGGGGAAGATCCCCTGGAGGAGGGCACGGCTATCCTGAGAGAGTCCTCTCCTAGGCAGGTTGATAAGAAGTCTAGGGGTCCCCAAGGAGAGAGGAGTCTGGAATTCTCAAGGAGGAAGAAAGGACAAACTTATTTTTCTCTCTACATTCCTTAGGATTATATAACAATAATGTATCCTGCTTGAGGACAGTCTGGAAAAAAACCTTCTGGCTAATCCTGTTATCTTAAAATGTAAATTATGGGAATGAGTCTGGTGAGGTCTTTACAACCTCCAGACATTCTTTTGATTCACTGTAATAACTAATTTGAGAGTATATAACTCCAGTGCTAATGCTAGCAAGGGGGCACTCTTTCTACCCCCTTCCGATGCCTATGTCAGAAGCTTTCTCTTTCTCCTTTATACTTTAATAAAACTTTATTATACAAGAGCTCTGAGCGATCAAGCCTCGTCCCTGGCCCCAGATTGAATTCTTCTCTTCCAGAGGCCAAGATTCCCGGCATCTTTGTTGTGATTTCATCCACAACCTTTCAGTCCACTCCTGTATTCTTGGCTGGAGAATCCCATGGACAGAGGAACCTGGAGAGGCTACAGTCCATGGTGTTGCAAAGAGTCAGACATGACTGAGTGACTAACACTTAGGGATACTAGGCCTATCTATAGTTACCCAATAGAGAGTTTTCTTTAAAAAAAAAACAGAACAAAACAAAATAATGCAGTCATTATGTAGTTAAAAAAAATGTGTAAATCCAGTCATCCATATTCAAAGTGCTGATTCAGATATCTAAGGGCAGCTTTTAGACTTATGGCCTCATTTGTGAAAGAGAGGACATGTCCTTTCTGGATCTCTTTCTCTAAATTTCTAGGGCTCTGAGAATCCTTTTATCACAGTTTTATCTCCATCCATTTTCTTATGAATAGGAAACTTCACACACTGCCTTACTTCAAGTGATGCCTGTGAATTTAGGTTGTTGGACCTAGAAGTACTCTTCTCTGCTATCTAAGATATTTCTTAAGGGCAGTCTCCTGGAATGACAAGTCATCCCACTGTTGACCCTTTAGGAAATTTACTAGCTAGTGAAGGACCGGGAAGCCTGGTGTGCTGCTGTCCTTGGGGTCACAGAGTCAGACCTGACTGAGCGACTGAACAATGATCTGCAACCATTATCCTAGATTTGCCTCCATTTATTGCTTTGAGATGACCCCAGGTCTTCAAAATAGGGGCTCCCAGGTTATTCTTTGAGGCTTACGGCGATAGTTTAAGAGGTCACCAGGAGCTCAGGTCCCGTGGGAGTGAATTCGCCAAATTATATATGAGAAACTCCACAGCTGTGATTTCTAATGATGGTCATTTCTTTGGTATGCTACCACCCCTGTGTTTTCATCACTTCATTTCTGACAGTGGAGAAGTTGGAGAGCCAAGAGACTATATCAGGGTAGAATATTACCAGACAAGGTGCCTGTGAGTTTCTTGATGTTTTAATAATGCATTTATTTTTTTTAGACTGTACAGATATCATTCCATTTAGTACTCATAACTGACCTTTGAAACAGAATGAAGAACTATGTTTTTCTTTCCTTTTTCCCCCTTGGTTGTGTGACTCTCTACCGTTTTTATTAAGAAGAGATTTTGAAATGTCATCAAACAAGAAAAAGCCAACAGGGGTATCAGAGCAGTCAGGACAGTATATATTTTATTTTATATCTATATAAACTATTAACACTTGTTCAGAATCACATGGATGACTATATAGCTCTAAACAGGGACAATTCCAAGTGGTTTATTTTTTTTATATTTATTTATTTTATTTATTTGGCTGTGCCGGGTCTTAGGTGTGGCATGAGAGATCTTCAGTTGTGGCACGCAGGATCTTTTTCTTCTTTAGTTGTGGCATGTGGGATCAGTTCCCTGACCAGGCAGGGCTTGAACGACCCCTGCATTGGGAGCGTGGAGTCTTAGCCACCAGGGAAGTTCCTGCAAGTGGTCTTACGTCTAGTAACTCATCCCTAGGACTGTCTGGTGAGGTAGGTACTGTTATGATCTCTGTTTTTACAGAAGGGAAAACTGAGGCTTAGAGATGAAGGAACTTACTCACAAAGTGGTGGAGCCTGCACTTTAACCACTGTGCTAGAAAACCTCTCTAGAATAAATGAGGCGAAGGGAAATGTTAAGTCCACATACCGTGGCAAGAATTATCACTGTGGTGAGGTGAAGAAAGGTAAGTGACTAGAGAACAAACTTATGGGGAGATGGTGGGGGAGGAATGGTCAGGGGGTCTGGGATGGACATGTACACACTGCTGTATTTAAAATGGATAACCAACAAGGACCTCCTGTGTAGCACAGGGCATTCTGCTCATTATTCTGTAACAACTTAATTGGGAAAAGAATTTGAAAGAATTTGAAAAAGAATAGATACATGTATACATACAATTGAAGGGCTTAGGGCTTCCTAGGTGATCCTAGTGGTGAGGAACCTGCCTACCAATTCAGGAGACGGTAAGAGATGTGGGTTTGATCCCTGGGTCGAGAAGATCCCCTGGAGTAGGACATGGCAACCCACTTCAATATTCCTGACTGGAGAATCCGATGGATAGAGGAACCTGGCAGGCTACAGCCCTGGGGGTTGCAAAGAGTTGGACACGACTGAAGTGACAGCACGCACGCATGTATAATGGGATCGCTTTGTTGTACACCTGAAAGTAATACAACATTGTTGATCAGCTGTACTCCAAAATAAAATCAAAACCTAAAAAAAAAAAAAGGAAGTAAGTGACTAGTCCAGGTTGCAAAGCCAGAAAGTGGCATCAACAGAACCAGACTCTCAGCCTTCCTTAGTCCTGTATCCACTGCCTTGCATAGCATCCTTCTTCAAATGCAAAACCTATGTCTTTCAGAACCTGGCAGTTGGGGCAGGAGCTGTTGGATCTTTGCAGCTGACCTACATCTCGAAGGTAATGTCAGCCTGGAGCTTTGGGAATTCATGGTCTGTAGGTAGGTTTAGTATCTAAACGAGAGGAAGTGCACACCTCGGGCATCGGCTCCTGGGGGTGTTGCTGGGCTGCGATGTGCTCCCCAGATGCTGGTGGAAGCTTATAACTGACCGGGGCTGGGTGACCTGTGGTCAGCAGGTTCTTGGAGGACGGTCTTGCAGCCTCTTACTCCTGGGACCCATTAGTCAGTGATGCTGCCAGCTCCTGCAAAGGAGGGATGGGCGGTGGGTGGGCAAAGACTGGGACATGATCTTTTTTTGTAATTGGGACCAAAAGGAACACAAACACAACGCAGAAAACCCAGTGACCATAAAGGATTCTCCCAGAGTATATGGTTTGACTGGCGTGGCTCAGAAAGCGTTGGGGTGGCACTGAAAGTTTATCCATCAGCTGGACCAGATCACTGTGGAGGGGAGACTGGGAGGGCCCCAAAGAGGTGCCCAGATGTGCCAGGAAACCGCTCAGTAGCCAGAAAGCAGCTGGAGGGGCTGGCAGGCAAGCTGACAGTCCATCCCCTGGTCCAGTTTGCACGGAAGAGGCAAGAGCAACCCCTCTTCTGGGCTGAGACCTGGGTAGGGACTGAGGGGCTCCAAGTGAATGCTGCCCACACATAGCTGCTGAATTCAGCTTTGTGTAGCGGCCCCTCCCTGGAGCAGGCACCCGTGCTGACCTGTAATGCAACAGTGATAAAAAAAAAAAAAAGAGGCCGGGGGACTTAGAGCCTTGCTAGAAAGAGAAGCTGTTCATCCAGCGAGGAGAGCCAGGTGGCCCCCAGCCAGGTTCTGGAAGGCCCTCACTCAGGCCTCTTGGGGACCTCAGCTTCCTTGTCCACGTTTTCCCCTCCTTAGAGGATGGGGCTCTGATCTGAGTGGCTCCTGGCTCCATCTCATAATAAGCTTTGTAGGTCTTTGGGCAGCCCTCCTATCTCAGCTGGGCCAGAGGGGAAGGCAGCTGCAGGGGTTTCAGGCCAGAGTCCAGCAGAGGTGACTGGGTGCAGGGCAGTGTTTGGGCGCCTTAGAGCAAGGAGGGAAGGACTGGGAGAAGGGAAGGGCCTAGGAAAGCAGGCAGTTTGCATGCTTTGTGGTCAGAATGTGGCTGCCTCCCGGCCACGCGGCCAGGGGCCTGGGCCCTCCCCTCTCCTGTCCTGTCTTGCTGTGAGCTCATTAGGTCATTTCATTAGGAGGTTGGAAGAGAGAGAATTCAGAGAGCGGGGAGCAGAGAACCTCAAGATTAATGGAACTCCAAACCATCTCCTGTTTGAGAGAGTTTTTTTTCCCCCTTCCTTCCTGATGGGAGAAGAGGGACTACAGTCTCCTGCAGAATCGTGATTTATAAATGCAGCCCGGACAAGGGTTTCTCGAATTCTTGGCTTGGGAGGCTGCTTCCTTTAGCAGGATGGACCTGCCTTTTACCCTCTGTGAAGGGGAGAGGCAGGCAGGGATGGGTTTTGTAAAACCCACAGCTGCCAGTGGGTCAGGTTTCACGGAGAGGAGAGCCTTGAACTGCTTGCTGCCCGACCCAGTGCCAGAAAGCAGGGATTTTCCCAGAAAAAAACATTTAGCCTGTGCTGGTATCAAATTTGGCATTCCAGGTTATTTCTTGTTAACCCCTAGGTGTCCGCTCTCCGAGGAATGTGTTGTACCAGCAGCGGCAGCCTGGGCCGTGGTGCGCGTGGGCTCTGCTAAGGGTGCTCGTCCTTGCAGGCTGGTGTTGGGAGCATCCATCTTTAGAGAGGCTAACATAGAGGAAGGTTCTGAAATTGATGTCGTCCAGGCTGTCCCCAGCAGCAGGGCCAGTTCTCAGGCCAATTAGAAAAAGATGGATGCTGGCCTCTGACTCCACCCACCTCCCCCCTTTGTCTGTGGATCCTCCTCTTCCACGCAGCCAGCCCCACCTCTGTTAACTGGCCTGACCCATGAGGCCAACCAAACTGAAACGTCAGAGTCAGGAGCAGAGAAAGGTTTACTGCAAGGCCATGCAAGGAGATGAGGTGGCTCACGGCCCTCAGAAGTCTCAAGCTCCCCGAAGGGTTTCAGCAAAGCGTTTTTAAGGGCAGATGAGGGGGTTAAGGGTCTCAGGGTGGGGGTTTCTCTGACTGATGGTGAGACAGCTGGGTGGTGTCACGGGAGTTTACCTTAGCTCCAGGAGATGTGGGACCACATACTCAAGGTCAACTAGTCCTTCCTCCATTTGTTGGTGGGGTGGGGTTCACATCTGCAAAACAATTCAGGAAATTTGCATCAGATACTATTATCTGGGTGCCTCAGAGAGGAGCTCAAGCAGAGGATCCAGGGGAAGGCTTTGTCTGTGGAAGGCCCCATAGGGTCCTGCTCACTTACACTTCCAGCTTGTGGCCTGGCTCTCTGTTAACTGTAGCGAAGACCTTCTTGGAACAGGGCTCACTCCTGGCTTTTGGCGGGCAGGGGCGGCGGGGGGTCATGGGTCCTTAGGAAAGTCTGATGAGAAGCGTGGATTCATGTCCTGGGCAAATCACGTGTGCGTGCACACCCCCTAATTTTGCCTGTGTCTCCAGGGCTCATTGACCCCCGGAAGCTGGTTCGGAAGTCCCAGCTTCGAGCCATGGCTCTGGGTGGTGACTGCCTCTTCCGCGGCTCCTGATGCCGCCTCGTGGGGCAGGGTCTCCCTGGGCGGCACCGAGGCTTCAAGGCCTTGGGCTGCTGCTGCTGCTGCTGTGGGCCCCAGCTCCACTTCCGGCCCAGGGGAGACAGGGTGGGGCGGGCTTACAGTGCCCTGGTGCCCCACAGCTTTGCTGCTCCTGTGGTCTGTGCGCAATCTGATAAGAGCAAGTTCCTGAGAGTCTGTCGGGCTGGGGAGCATGGGCGGCCTCTCCTGCGTCACTCTGCGGGTGACCTGTGCCCAGTCCCTGCCTCCCCCCAACCCCCCTGCCTCTCACTGCCTCCTCAGCCAGGACCCACCGGTCAACCACTGCTATGCAGCGACTTACTTGTGGCCAGAGTCAGCCCATCCACCACACTACTGCTTCAAGAGCCTCTCTGCTCCTTCATCACATGTGAGGGAGCTGCATGGGCTGGCCTAGTCACCACTAGCTGCTGCGGTGGGGGCAGTGGTGCTATCCCTTCCAGAAGGTGGGGGTCCTGCCCCCCATCACCGGGATCTGGGGGGAGGCCAGAGCTATACTCCTCCAGAGTGAGTGAGACTCCCCTCTTTGCCCCCTCCTTGGCCTTTCTGTTTGAGGGCACAGCTGCCAGCAGGTAGGACTTGCTTTGTTTTTTTTTGGCCACACCAAGGCATGTGGGCTCTTAGTTTCCCAACCAGGGATCAAACCCATGCTCCCTGTATTGGAAGCCTGGAGTCTTAACCACTGGACCACCAGGGAAATCCCTTTATTTTTCTTTGTCATTCTGGGACTGTAAGAAGGGGTGTAGTTGTTTCCCCTCTGGCTTTGCCAATCTGGAGGTTGATCAGAGATGTTGAGGGTCTTATCCTTGCTAAACAACCCATCAGGGTTGACCTAGAACTGGCGTCCTGTTAATTCAGCAAGAGCAGCTTGGCCAGGTAATCCTTCTATGGTCATCACGAGGCAGATTACAGGTATGCAGGCATGTAATCACACGTACTCCCAACTGAACACTGGATAAACATGTAAAAGCGGATGGAAAGCCAGGTGATCTCTTTGAAAGCTTTGATTTCCGGTAATAAGCACATTTTCCTTCGGGTCGGCTGGTAATGAGTTGTGGTCAGAGTGGACTGTTTGTCACCCAGCCAGGGTGAAAGTGTCCAGAAGGCCTGGATGGCCAAGGTAATTCAGGGTCATACAGGAACCGAGGGCGGGGCACACAGGAGCTCAGAGCTTGAGGACCTTCAGGAACACGGGTGCTGAGGGAGGAAGCCCACGAGTCACCGGCAGAGCAGAACATCAGATGCAAACAGGAAGAAGGCACGCAGTGTGGCTCAGGTTAAATTCCTGGGTCTGAATCCCAGGAGAACAAGATGATGTGGGGGCCAGTTCGCAGGGCTCCAGTGCAGAGATGCTAAAGAGGCCATGGGCTCTTTGTCCACTTTGAAGGCAGATATGCGGGCTCACCTTTGTTTAAATCTTCATCGTCTGGGGGATTACTTAAAGACTTTCTTAGGCTTTCCAGTGTACACCTCACATCGTGGTAAGCATATCAGAATGCACCCACCTCCCTCATTGGCTATAGTTGTCTGGCTGTGAGATATTTGAAAGGATTTTCATTATTTTCCTTTTTGAAATGATTTGACTGTGAGTAACTCAATTTATGATTGGCTCTAATTTCTCGGCTATTGTCTTGCATATCCAGGGATTCTCGTGAACCAAGAAAATCAAAGCTGCTAATTACTTTTGAATGTTGTGCAGTTTTTGAGGATGTTTAACTGGAATGTGAATGAAGTTGGCTTAATGCGACATCTTGTAGGCATTTAGTTAAATACTTGTTGATGAGGTTGGTGTAGCGTCATATAGACATTCAGTTGAATAGTTACTACTGTTGAGTGTGCTATATTCATTTTGTGTGTTGGAGGCCAGGTCTCATACATGTGTTTGGGCCCTGAGAAGCTCACAGGGCCCTCAGCATTTTGCCCATCATGCCAAGCATGAAAAGGGAAAGTCACAGTCGGGTCCGACTCTTTGCGACCCCATGGACTTGCAGCCCACCAAGCTCCTCCGTCCATGGAATTCTCCAGGCAAGAGTACTGGAGTGGTTGCCATTTCCTTCTCGAGGGGATCTTCCTGACCCAGGGATCAGACCCGGGTCTCCTGCACTGCAGGCGATTCTTTACCAACTGAGCTACTAGGGAAGTCCCTCTTGCCCACCAGAGCATGGCTTCTGTTAGTACGTGGAGTGGGTGCAAACAGCCCTCCTTGGTTGAGCAGCTTCTGCGTGATAAGGTGGGTTAAGTGCTTCACCTGCACTGTAACATTTAATCCTCATCATGGCCCTGTGAGAGCATGATTTATTATTACTGTTTGATGGACTAGGAAATGGTGAGACAGCTGCGACGCCTGGGATGGGGGCCCTGGCGCTCTGGCACCAAAGCCCAGGCAGTACCGCCTGTCCTTCCTTTGATCTTTTATAGGCTGCCACCTCGGTTCCCATCTTGAGTGTTCTGGGCAGTATTAATTTGGGTTGTTGAGAAATCTGGGCCAGGTCTGTAGAAAGAACTGAGCCAAGGGGGAGAATCCAGTCACCCTGGTGTGTCAGCTTGGTGCGTCAGTCATGATCAGATCCTGAGCCACTGTGAGCCAGGACAAGACCTTAATTTTCTTTCTTTCTTTTTTTTTAATGTTGGATCTTTCCCTCTTGTTTTTGTTTTATTTTATTTGCCTGCACTTGGCTCCTTTAGTTGTGGCATGGCAGGATTTTTTCCAGGTAGTCAAGAATCCACCTGCCAATGCAGGAGACACAGGAGACATGGGATCTGTCCCTGGGTTGGGAAGATCCCCTGGAAGAGGAAATGACAACCCACTCCAGTATTCTTGTCTGGGAAATCTCATGGAAGGAGGAGCCTGGCGGGCTATAGTCCCAGGGGTCGAAAAGAGTCAGACACGACTGGGCACACATATGCTACAGGAACTCTTAGTTGTGGCATTTGGGGTCTAGTTCCCCGACCAGGGATGGAACCTGCGTCCCATGCGTTAGGAATGCAGGGTCTTAGCTACCGGATCACCAGGGAAGTCCTGAAGCCTTAATTTTGACCCCAAAGTTTTCTTTAGCTCTTGGCTTCTAATGAGCCTCCTGTTAAAGCTGGAACCACTCCAAGAGCCCCAGGGTGAGAGCAAGTTGGACAATGACCATGACCGGAAATGCGGGGATGGTCTTCATGAGTGGATGAGAGCAATGTGTGAATATAGAGGTTCCCACTCTCGGTCCTGGGGGAAGGCGCTGCCTCCTTAGAAATCCCAGGTCCAGTGGTGGAGGCCTGCCCCAGGGAGGTTCAGCCTTCATCAGGGGCAGTTTTCTAATTCCATATGATGGAACATGCTTTCCCTTCCTTGTTCAGTGTATTTGAACTCAAACGAGACCGGCTCACAACAGGCACAGAATCAGAACATACATGAGGGGGCAGGCTTGAAAAACCAGGATGACACAGCAGGAGGTGGAAAAGGTCCCGCTTTCTTACGCCCTTGCCTTCAATAAGGGATGTGCCCTGATTCCACCAGCTGCTCTCTGGGCAGGTGGGGAGTGCTGATTTTCATGGTGAAGCAGTCAGGGTAAAGATAAGGGAAATTGACCTGTGTGTCTCAGTGCAGTTCGGACTCACATTTCTGTGGGCTCTGTTTAAAATCTGTGTATTCGTGACAGTTCCACCTCTAATTTAGGGGAGGAGATTGGTGGTTGGGAGAGGAGTGGGGTCTCGCTAATGTGAAAAGTACATAGATTTGTGGTCCAAAGAGAATTTTCTCAGGACTCAGTGGCTTGTGATCGTTTTTTGCAGATTGAACACAGACATCAAGATAGCGGTTATCTCTGAGGGTGGGGCCGGGATTCTATCTGACAGGGAGGGGCACAGAGGGCTTCTGAGAAATAGGATTGATAGTGGGTGATTTCTTAATCTGGATGATGAGTGCCAGGTTTCCACTCAATCATTGGTTTTTAAACGTTCTCATATGTTTCGTATACTCTTCTTTTTGTATCAGGTCTACTAATGTAAAAAGTTTTGAAGGAAAAAAAACAACACAACTTTACAACACTACTGGAAACACACTTACGTTTCTTTTCTTTTTTCATCTGGTTTAGGTGAGCATAGCCACCCCAAAGCAGAAACCCAAAACTCCGTTTTGCTTCGGTAAGTCCTGAGCAGAGGGTGGGTTTTCTGAACACTCCTACAGCAGCTTCCTCTTTTGCGTGGAGACGGTCCTGTGATCGATCACGTGTGACTTGTACCGTGTGTGTGTCAGTGACCGCTGTCCCAGCCACATCCCTGGGGCTCACATGATCTTCCTTTCCCTGGTCTCCCTGCGAAGATTGTTAACATAAGACAGAGGCACAGGTGCCCGTGATGGCAGGCAGATGCTCCTTAGGGCAGAGTGCCAGGTATCTACAGGAAGTCTTAAGGAACCTTTAACTCAGAGCAGAGGAATGGTATGGAGATTTGAGGGAACTAGGGAATGTTCTACTGGAAGTCTTATTGCCAATGAATGATGTTTGGGGGTGACCCAGGAAGCAGAGCCGCTCAGTGGATGCAGGTCATGGAAGCATCAGTATTTAACTGGCTTCTGCTGCCTTCTTGGTGCTGTACTAAGTGCTATGAGCAGATGCTAACAAATAGCTTCTGTTTTATGTCTGGGGTGTAAGCTCCACGAAAGGAGGAATGCTCCCTGGCTTTGTTATTGCTGTATCCCCAAGCACTTAGCGTGTGCTTCCTGGCACAAAGTGGTTGCTCAGTAAATATTCGCTGAAGGAATGAGTGAATAAACTAAAGGGTTCTTTGTCTACCCCATGATGCTCACCTCCTCCAGTTCTAGCTTATTTTTGCCAGGAGAGTAAAATGGTCCTTTAAGCTGTCCTCTTTTTCCCACTTCAGGTTGGTTCAAACTTCTTTTGCACTCTTTCTCCCACTTCCTTCAAATATCATTGCCAAGCTCAAAAATCTGACGCTCAGATTTTGTGGTCAGCAGATCTAAAAAAATAAAAAAAAAAGAACTCAGAAGTAAATTGTTGACCTCATGGAGTGCTGAGGAAGGACCAGGTTGAAAATGGGGTCTCGTGGTCACAGACTTGAACCCAGGCAACCTTAGTTCCATGTCTCAACCACAGACAAGACCCCTAACCTGGGTTGCATGGGAGCCAAACTTACATGTGTATTATCCTGACTGTCCAGCATTTGACGCCTCTGAAAAGCCGTCCAGGCTTGTGTCTGGTGGACCGTGAATGAGCCGCCTTTCTGCACAGCAGCACACGAAGGCCATTAGTGTTGTCTTGTGGCCAATGGAATAGTACTCCACGTTTTTTTAAGACTGAGAGCGCTCTGCTTCCCAGATATTCCCAGGTGACTTTGCACCATGGGGAGCATCTTGGTCTCCTTGGCAGGAATCCTTCGCCCTGTGCAACATCAAATACCTTAATTTTGGCATGCGTGTTTTGATCTGGATTCTTCTCTCTTCGTCCTGTACCTTTTGCAGTCATCAACGCCCTCTCGCAGAGGTATTTTCTTCAAGCCAACGACCAGAAAGATCTGAAGGACTGGGTGGAAGCCTTGAACCAAGCCAGCAAAATCACCGTACGTATGACCCTTCTCCTTGCTGGTGAGAGTCTTTCTGCAGTCGGTGCGTTCTGGGTGGGGAGTGGCCCACGTGGCGGCGGGGACTTTCCCAGGACCCGTTCCAGACCGGTTCCTCTACCTCTTCTTACACCTTGCCTGACTACCCCCAAGCTGAACTGAGAGTCTGAGTTTGAATCAGGTTCGAGGGGAAGTTTATGGAGTGTCCCCGCTCTGCTTCCTGGGAGGACTCCCAGGCGGTCGTGGTTTGGGTCATTCTGGGATGCTGATTCAGAATGTGGTGGCATTGGAAAACGGAGTGCTGACTCTGAGGAACAGAGTAGAGGGAACTCATGTGAGGAGGGAAGTCGGAACTTTTTCCTGTCTTGGGGGGAGACTCTTCTGACTTTAAGAGGCTACCTGGGGACCAATCCAGGCCGCCCACCGACCTGTCCTGGGAAAGCCTAACATTTATAAGCACCAGCTTGCTGGCTGTTCTATGAGGATTCTTGTTTTCCTTGACTTGGCTAGCGAATGACTCCTTTGTTCCTCCTTAGAAATACAGAAAAAGAAAGGGAGATGGGTAGGAATAAGGAGAGGGGAAAACCGTTTAAGGGAAAAAACTAGACCTTTAACCAATGATATAGGCTGACTTCTGGCATGTAAGCCACACTTTGCTGAAAAGCTTGATTTTCTGTATTATACCATCAAAAGTGCTAGCATTCTAGTGACTTCCAGTAAAAACCAGTATGTGCTAGGGCAGATTATTCTCCCCAATACCTCAGGGTTCCCATGAATAATTTCATAGAAGAAACCTGTACACTTATCCAGCACTTGTGATGCTGCCCCCGAGCAGAGAACATCGATGTGGTTTTGCTTGTTGGCTGGTTATTCTGATAAGCCTTGGTAAGGCAGTGCAAAGAGAGGGAGATGGTGGGGGTCTTTGAAGGGGGTAGCTGCTAACTCAGGCACATCTGCTACCCACACGCGGTGTGTGTCTGCTCTGCAGAATGCTGACTTGAAAAAGTTTTCTTTGTTCATGTTGGAGTCTTGACCCTCCTGGGTCTTCCACACTCTGGGGAGTTTCTTTCAGTGTTGAATACTTTGTTCTCATTCATTGTTATCTCTTTTTTTAAAAAAAGTTTTTTTTTTTTTTTGATGTGGATGATTTTGTTAAGTTTTTATTGAATTTGTTACTGTATTGCTCCTGTTTTATGTTTTAGTTGTTTGGGTGCAAGGCAGGTGGGATCTTAGCTTCCCAAGCTAAGATCCAGTCGTACCCCCTGCATTGGAAGGTGAAGTCTTAAGCATGGCACTACCAGGGAAGACCCTGGGGTTTCCTCTCTTAGACCTGCCTGGTGAACTGGACTACACAGACTGTGAGGCAGTAGGGGCCTCTTTGTCCTGCTTTTATGCCTTGAGCGTAGAGTTGCTCCAAGCGGCTAGTTCCACGTCCTCTTTTCTGGCCTGCTGGGATGTCCCAGCCTTTGCAGGGGCTCCATAACCTCTAGGGTTCCCCTGACTTTCCTCTGCTCCATTCATACCTCTCTTCACTCCTCCTGCCAAAGATCCTCTGGGACAGAAGGAAGGGGGGATACCTGACTTCCTCATTACGGGCAAATTTCTCTTAGCGCACCTTATATGCAAAGTGAAGCATCTTGGGGGCAGGGGATGCAGAGATGAAAGATACAGACCATGTCCAGCCAGGCTCTCTCACCAGCCACATTATTCACCCTTTGCATCACTCCTGTGAGGCAGGTGCTTTCACTGGCGTTTTTATGATGAGGAAAACGGAAATCAGAGTCTTGCCCTAAGTCTAGAGTTTGCTAAATGACAGAGCTGGGATTCAAGCCTAGGACCTTCTGACTTCTGAGACCTGGAAGGGTTTATAAAAATATGCAAAACAAGCAGCCGATGTGAAAGAAGTTAGATGACATACCACTTTTACATTCACGGCTTCTTGTTAGCCTCATGAAAACCTCAGGTAGGGAGGGCAGCAGTGATCATCTGGTTTATAAACGAGGCAGTTGGAAGTGCCTGGAGATCAGAGTGACCCACCCAGGTTCAGGAGCCGGTATCCACAGATCACTGGTCACTGAGTCCTTATGATTGAAGATAATGGCCAACATATGGTATTCAGCCAAAAGTGCAGACACCAAGGGGGGAGGGGGTGGGGGTGAATTGGGAGATTGGGACTGACATATATGCACTACCACGTATAAAAGAGGTAACTAATGAGAACCTCCTGTGTAGCACAGGGAGCTCTAGTCTACCCTGCGGTGACCTAATGGGAAGGGCATCCAGTAAAGAGGAGATATCTGTGTACAGATAGCTGACTCACTTTGCTGTACAGCAGAAACTAGCCCAACATTGTAAAGCAACTAAACCCCAATGAACATTTTTAAAAAATAAAGAGTTGAGGTTTGCTCAGAGTAGTATTCCTGCGTTAGTTCCCAAAGGGCTGTTGCAATAGGTGGGTGGGTTAGAGTAACAGAAATGTATTCTCCCATAGCCCTGCGAAGTCTGACATCAGGGTGTTGGCAAGGCCCTCCGGGTACCCGTAGAAGCCTCAAGGGGAGGATACCTCCTTGCCCTTCCTAGCCCTCGGAGCCTTCCCTGGCTTGTCGCTGCTTCCCTCCACTCCTGCCTCCGTCATTGTACCGCCTGTGTGTCTGTGTGACCCCTCCTCTTAGGAAGACGTGAGTCGTTGCACTTAGGGCCCACCCTAAAAAAGCATCCATCCAGTTCAGGCGCTCAGTCGTGTCTGGCTCGTTGTTACCCCATGAACCGCAGCACCCCAGGCCTCCCTGTCTATCACCAACTCCTGGAGTCCACCCAAACTCATATCCATCAAGTCGGTGATGCCATCCAACCATCTCATCCTCTGTCGTCCCCTTCTCCTCCCTCCTTTAATCTTTCCCAGCATCAGGGTCTTTTGAAATGGGTCATCAGGTGGCCAAAGTATTGGAGTTTCAGCTTCAACATCCGTCCTTCTAATGAACACTCAGGACTGATCTCCTTTAGGATGGACTGGTTGGATTTCCTTGCAGTCTAAACCGGCGTGGCTTCATCTTAGTTTAATTACCTCTCCAAGGACCCTATTTCCAAATAAAGTCACGTCTGAGGTTATGGCTGGACATCTTGGGGAGACATCATTCAACTCACTACATTTTTTCAAAAGGGTTAAAAATGGGACAGTGAAATTATAGCACGTCTTCCCCTACCACAGTTGGGTTATTCCTCATAGTCTTGCCCTGCCTGTGGGAAGAGAGTCCTTGCAAATGTCATTTCATGATGCAAATGGAACCCTGTGGATCTCCTCCATCAGGGGACTCTTCACCAGGGAGGGGACGGGGTGGTGGAAGAGGGCCCTGTTTCACTGGGATCTTGGGAGATGGACAAGCCAAGAGGATGCCTTTGTTTTCAAGACCTAGTATGTGGCTGTTGGTGAGTTTGTTCTCCACAGGCTGATTCACCATCTCAGGAAGTGTAAGCGGCTTTGGAGAGGGAGCCGATGATGCAGGGGTGTGAGCAGTGATGACCAGCAGTTCTCTGGGTGGGTTGAGAGGCAACACGACAACCAAGCTGCCAGGAGTCCTTTTCCAGCTGTCATAAACTCTGAAAGGCTACTCCCCTCCTTCTTTGCTGGGTTTCAGGAAGTCATTTGGGTGACTAGGGGGCAGGTGTTCAACATAGGACATATCACTGGACACCCCAGCATTAACCTACATCCTGAAAGGATGCCACTCACCAGAGCAAAACGCAGAGGAACGGGCAAGGGTGGTCCCAGTAGGTGGTAGGTAGTGGTGTTTAGTAGTGGCGATGACTTCATTTTAACGAGGTTTTGTTTACCTCATCTGTGAAATAGAGAAATGGATGCCTACCTGGTAAAGTGGCCTGAGATGAGCAGTAATGCAGGAAGGGAGGAATACTCCCTCTGCCTGGCACTGAACAGAGGCCCAAAGCAACTGTTGTCTCTCAGAAGGAAAGGGGAGGGGAGATTTCTGGCCTCATCTGGAGAGGTGGTGGGCAGAGGCTGCCCTTGACTATCTAAGCTGAGTGCATAGGCCAGAAAGAAAGGTCCTGTCTTCTTTCTGGGGCCCCAGTGTTGATCATGATGGTCTTACTCCTTTGAATTAGATGCATAGGGGTGTGGTCCTTCATTCGCATCCTTGGCAGGCAGAGTTAGTTCTCCTATGGCCCTCAGCTGTGAACTCCCCTGCACCCCTCTTCCTGGCTTACAGTAGCTTTTTAAAATTAATTAGGCTGCTCCAGGTCATGTATGGATGTGAGAGTTGGACCATAAAGAAAGCTGAGCACTGAAGAATTGATGCTTTTGAACTGTGGTGTTGGAGAAGACTCTTGAGAGTCCCTTGGACTGCAAGGAGATCCAACCAGTCCATCCTAAAGGAAATCAGTCCTGAATATTCATTGGAAGGACTGATGCTGAAGCTGAAGCTCCAATACTTTGGCCACCTGATGCGAAGAACTGACTCATTGGAAAAGACCCTGATGCTGGGAAAGATTGAAGGCGGGAGGAGAAGGGGACGACAGAGGATGAAGTGATTGGATGGCATCACCGACTCAATGGACATGAATTTTAGTAAACTCTGGGAGTTGGTGATGGACAGGGAGGCCTGACATGCTGCAGTCCATGGGGTCGCAAAGAGTCGGACACGATTGAGCGATTGAACTGACTGAGACCTTAGTTGCAGCATGTAGGATCTAGTTTCCTGACCAGGGATCGAACCCAGGCCGCCTGCATTGGGAATGTGGAATCTTAGCCACTGGAGCACGAGGGAAGTCTTAACAATAGTGTTTTTCTTTTTAAACTTTTTTTTTTTTAACAGTTTTTAAAGGTTACTTTCCATTTAAATGATTACAAAATGTTGGCTATATTTCCCATGTTGTACAATATATCCTTGAGCTGTGAGCTCTTGAAAGATCTGGATTCTTAGGTCTTTCTAGGTTCCAAGGCTATAGAAGAAATGAAACAAGATGTTAGGTTTTCTTGTGGGGTCTGCAGTTACTTTCCTGGCAGACTCACACGGGGTCTTGGGTCCTTGTGAAGGACAGGCTTTGTGATGCAGTGGGAACTGAACCAGCAGAGATCAGGGACTTGGTCTCTGCTTAGGTGTTATTATTAATCATGGCTTTGGGCAAATGATTGGACTGCTCTGGGTCTCTCTTGTGAGGAAAGATTTTCCAGTATAAATGAGAAATGGACGAGGAGAAAGAAAAGTGGCAATGTGAATGAGGATAAATGACCTTGGGTTGGGAGGATGGTCAGGATTGGTTCAAACTGAAGAATCTGTTCCCCATCCAAAGATCGAACTGCTGCTTTGCTGGAAAACAAGAGTTTTTTGTGTGAAATATTTCAGATTTTAATTGCAGGTTGAAAAACATACTGGATAGGACAGGCGAGACACAGTCGGGGCAAGTCTGCCTTTGGACCACCAGTTTACAACCTGTGGCATGCCCTAAAACGTCTGTGATCCTTTGATCAGCTGGAGAGGATCAGAGATAAATCATTTTGTAAGTGTTAGTACCATTAATAAGTTATTTAGAGGGACTCCCCCGTGGTCCAGTGGTTAATGCAGGAGGTACAGGTTTGATCCCTGGTCCTGGACGATCCCAGTGCCACAGGGCAGCTAAGCCAGTGCGTCACAACCACTGAGCCCACGCGCTGCAGCTGTTGAACCTGCATGTTGCAGCTACCGAAGCCCACCCACCTAGATCCCAAGCTTTGCAACAAGAGAAGCCACCACAATAAGAAGCTCAAGCACCGTAAGGAAGCACAGGCCTGGCTCACTGCAACTAGGGAAAGCCTGCGCAATAGCAAAGACTCAGCACGGCCAAAAAATATAAATTAATTAATTTTTTAAAAGTTTACTTAGACTATCTTAATTATACTTTTGTATTTCTATTCGTATTTTAAGTATTTGAATTTATATCCTCTCTTGTTTGATGACCATGTCAACTCTATGACTGTGTCACTCACTTAGTGAAAGGTCAGGGGTTACACCCCAAGCCCTGGGGTTGGAGACCTCACGCTCCCCAAGCCCTGTACCATACACCACAGGCGTCTTACCTGCGACCCAGCGTCCTTCCTCCCATCTTTATGTTCTTGGCTTCTTTTCATCCTCCAGTTCATCGAACGTTTCAGCATCAAAGGTTTCAGCATCTCTTCCCCTGGAGACTTACACCAACCATGCCTACAGTGCCAACCAGTCCCCTTAAGTAGTTGCCCTGCTGTCAGTCTCAGCTCCTGTTTATTGTCTTCAAGGCACTCGCCATGATTTGTAATTATTCTGATTGTTAGTCTTGCTGTGTGTTTGTGATCAGTCCCCCTGATCAGCATGGACGTGGAGTGAGGGCAGGACATGTGTCTCTGTTTGCTGGTTTATCTTTGGTCTCTAGCCAGGCAGGGGCTGACTCACTCAGAGGAGGTGCTCAGTACATTTCTTGAGTAAGTGTGTGCCTGTGTGTGTGTGTGGGGGGTGGGGATGGTTCGCTGGATTCCTAATATCCAGGTTTGGGTGGATGGAAGGACATGGGGGGAAGGGGTATCTTACTATAACTTTGCACATTAACTTTCTTCTTCCTCGTGCGCCCCGCCCCGGTCACCTCCCTGCTTTTTCTGGGCTTTCTGTTCCCCGTTAACCACACTGTCATTCTTCCCAGGTACCCAAAGCTGGCAACCTGCCCCTGAGGACGGAAGTTCTCAAGAGCCTAGCAACTCCTCTGGCCTTAGAGAAGAAGCCGCAGGTGGCTTACAAGACAGAGATCATCGGAGGGGTGGTAGTACACACGCCCATCAACCAGGTGCTAGGGCCTGGGGCTGCCAGGCTGGGGCACGGGGCCCCGGGGTGTCCATGGTGTGTCAGTGACCAAGGAAAGCATCCGGGATGGGGGAGCCTGTGCACTTGGGGTGGTGGAGAATATAGACAGTGCAGAGACTGAGGCCGCTGCGTCTGAAGCTCTGTGGCCAGGATGGCTCTGCATCACCCACGGGGACGGCACTTGCAAAGCTCGTGGGAAGCGGGGCCGAGGGTTGCTGGAAACAAGCCCACTATGCCTTTGCCTCGTCTGGTTTGCTTTCGCAGCCCTTCCTTTTCTCCTGGGTCTCCCGGCCCTCCCCAGCCTTGCTTTGTGAAAGCACCCTGTACAGTGCCTGCCCAACGCAAGAGTTTCCTTTCTGGTTTATTTCTCATTTGACCTCCCTCATGGGCCAAGAGGAAGAGGTGACTGGCCAGGGAGGGTGGGAAAGGCCACCCGCTGTGTTAGGAGCAGGGAGGCGCTAACTCTGCCGCCCCCGCTTCCATGTAGAACGGCGGAGATGGGCAGGAAGTGGGTGAGCCAGGCTCCCACGCCATCCTTCGGAGGTCTCAGAGTTACATCCCCACGACCGGCTGCCGGGGCCCCACCGGGCCGCCCCTCATCAAGAGCGGCTACTGTGTGAAGCAAGGGAACGTCGTGAGTGTCCATGAGGGGAGCTGAAGGGGGTTCTGGGTACCCCCCCCCCCCCCCGGAGCCAGTGGGTGCGGGCGAGCCCCAGGGAGGGCAGATTGCTGGGAGGAGGGCGGAGCCAGCCTCGCCCACGCCGGCCGACGGGGAGGGGCTTAAAGGTAAGGGCCCTGCAGGCCGAGGTGCTCCCGGGTGTTTGCCCAGAGGAAGAAATCCTTGCCTCCTCACCGCTGTCCCCCAAGCTGGGAGCCTGGCCTTTGCGGGGTGGGGTCCCCAAGAGCTTAGGACCAGAATGCACCCCCAGGGACCGCTTCTGACATTCTGCTCTCTACCCTCTATTGCAGCGCAAGAGCTGGAAGCGGCGCTTCTTTGTGCTGGATGACTTTACCATTTGCTACTTCAAGTGTGAGCAGGTTTGTCGTGGTTCTGGGGCCCTCAAGAGACCGAGGGGTCTCACACACACGTGTGTGTGCGCGCGCATGTGTGTGAGCAGAGATGTGGGCACACAGACTCATTTGTGTGCTGGGAGTGTGCAGTATCTTAGCTCCATCCACCTGGTGTGGGCAGCTTCGCCATGATATTAAAGTGGCCTCAATGAACTCCCTCCCTGTGTGTGCTGAGAACTGCAGAGCATCTTCTTAGATTTTTTGTTTTTTTTTTCTCCTCTCTTGATTGTTTTGAACCTTGTCTTGTTTGCGACCTGGTTTCAGCCAGTCATCTCTGATGATAATGGCTGGCTGGTCCCAGCAGTGGCCTTGGGCAGACAGCCTCATTCACTCTGTCTCCCCGTTTCCTCCCCCAGGACCGAGAACCACTTCGTACCATATTCCTCAAGGATGTTCTCAAGACCCACGAGTGTCTGGTCAAGTCTGGGTAATTGTCTCTCCTTCTTCTCTGCTTAGAACCCTGCGTGCTGTCTTAGCTCTCCCATTACTCCCAGTTTGAGGCTCTATTCCAGAGCCTTCCTTCAAGAGCAGGAGGACTTTGTTTCCCTGACATCTTCTGGCTGCCTGTCTTCATCCAGGTGGTCACAGCGGCAAGATGGTGCACTCGGCCAACCTGCCCACTTCCCAGCCCATAATTCTCACTCCTCAGATGAGCCTATGTAATACTGATCTCATGGAGGAAAAGAAAGAATATGGAACAGAGGAGAGAGAGGTCCTTCTCAGGTGCCGGATGCTCATTGTCCAGGAGGACCGACCCTCAGAGGGGGAGGGGGCTGTACCCTTACTCCCTCACTTTTCAGCTCATCTGCTCAGAGCTCTGTTTGTACCATTGCCTCTGACCTGAACTTGTTATGCCTTTTCTCTTCTCTTCCTTTTGACCAAGTCCCTGATATCTTCTTTAAAAAAAAAAAAAATTATTGCTTATTTTCAGCCATGCTGGGTCTTAATTGCTGTGTGGGCTTTTCTCTGACTGTGGCCAGCATAGGCAACTCTGTAGCTGTGGTGCAAACATAGGCATTTCATTCTGGTGGCTTCTCTTGTGGAGCACAGGCTCTAGAGCACTCGGGCTTCAGTAATTAAGGCTCATGGGCTCAGTAGTTCTGCTTCCTGGGCTCAGTAGTTGTAGGGCATGGGCTTAGTTACTCCATGGCATGTGGGATCTTTCCAGATCAGTGGTTGTCTCCTGCACTGGCAGGTGGATTCTTTACCACTGAGCCACCAGGGAGGTCCCCTGATGTCTTCATAACACAGGGCTGATTCACAGCAATGCTGTTGGGCAGGAAGAAGCAGTATTTTTTAAGATGTTCCCCTTTCCACCAGGAAATGGTTACCTTTCCAGGGCCATGGAGGGCAGGACGGATTTGGGACCTGGAGTCCATTCAATGGCTCTCCCTTATCCGACACCCACACCAGTGCCCTTGGAGCAAAGCTTTAGAGACCCAGGGGCATCTGGGCACCTGGGGGCCCTCGCTTGGCCCTCCCCTCTGCAGTCTGCAGGGGCAGTTTGCTGTATCTCCCTCCTACAGACTGTGTGTGCAGAGCCAGTGTCACCAGGGGAGCTGCTGACGGCAGGCTGACTGTTCTCACATGAAGGCGTGGGAGGGTCTTGCATGAAAACGAGGTGCTCTGTGGCCCAAGGAAGCGGGGACTGTCGTGAGCCTTGCAAACAGCAGTTGCAGAATTTAGAAGATAAGGAAAGTTCCCACCGACAGATTATCATTTGTAAGAGCAGTTACAGATGGAAGTTCCAGAAGCATGGCTCCGGAGGTGACCGTGGGTGGAGGAGAGATGAGATTTGTTCCCGGCCCTGGAGGCCTATGCAGATCAATGGGCGGGCTGGGGTGGCTTAGAGAACCCAAATAAGGTTTGGTCCTAAGAGCGCTTCACACTTCGCGTGAGCCGCTGATCTGCAGAGTCAGACTGAACTGTGGGGAAGAGAGCTGAGAGACAGACAGACCCCCTGGGAAGGGAGCTCTCAGACTCTGCAGGTTCCAGGCCTGTGAGACTGGGCTTCTCCCCAGCCCAGTCAAGGGGGTTCTGGGCATCTGGGTAATCCGTTAATGTTTGTTGAACTGAATTGAATTAAAAGGCTTCATAGGAGAAGGAAATGGCAACCCACTCCAGTATACTTGCCTGGAGAATCCCATGGACAGAGGAGCCTGGCGGGCTACAGCCCATGGGATCACAAGGAGTCGAATACGACTGAAGCAACTGAGCACAAAAGGCTTCATACAGCCTGAGAAATGGATGCAAAAAGGGTGGGGATTTCCTCCTGGTTTTGCTTTTTCCTCCCCAGCAGTTGATTACATGACTCTACGTACGTGCATGAATAGTGTGAAAGGTTAAACCACTTTAGCCAGAAGGAAGTGCCATCTCCTCTCAGATACTCAGAAAGGGACTACAATAGCTAATGACATGCATTTCAGATGAGCACTGTGTGACTGTCTCGTTGCACCAGATGCCGCATGTAACCTATAACTGATCTTTGTGGTGATAAGCTTGATAGAGATGGGCTTCTGATTTCCATTGTACAGCTGGAGTGCAAAGGCTCTCGCAAAGTTTTAAACATATTCCTGAAATACCATTTCCCAGTGGAGTCAGGATCAGGCTCTAAGTCTGTCTGACACCTCCCCCCCCCCGACCATAGCTGTCCCCTCCCTTGGGGGTCTTTAATCTCATGCTTCTCTTTTGCCCACATGCCCCTGTCACTGGCCACACATCTGCCATTTCCTTTGAGGTCCTGATTCCTGAAGCCAGTCCTGCCTGTGACCAGTCTTGTCTTTTCTTTCTTCCATTTAAAAAAAAAATTTTGGCCGTGGCGCTCAACATGTGGGATCTTAGTTCCCGGACCAGGGATGGAATCCATTATGCCCTGTAGTGGAAGTGCAGTCTTAACCGCTGGACCGCCAGGGATGTCCGCCTGCAGTTAGCCCTTTCTTGGAATCATTCTAACTCGTGGCATGTAACACATACTTCAGCGTCTGACTCTGTAGTTTTGCTTTTTAATGTTCTTTTATGGGGAAGGAGGTAGATCTCCTGCTCCTGTTATGTTCCCCCAGAGACTAGACACACCAGGCAGGTGTTTCAGCCTAGAAATCATTTCGGCCGTGTGGAGGCTTGTGGCTAAGCATCAGCTACTGCTAGCCTTCTTCCTTGCAGAAGTCAGATCCCTCTTACAAGCCTCACCCTCAGTTTGAAGCGCCTTTGAGTGGTCCACACTCTCCTTTCTTTTCTCCTCTTCCTCATCCCCTTCCTGAGAGCAGGGATTTGGTGAAGTGGATGCAGTTGCTGTGTGGATGGAGAAAGGCTTTGGAAATGAGAGATGTGGATCCCTTAGGACAGGTACCTGGTAGTGGAGTAATTGAGTGTAGACTCTGGAATCAGAGCTGGGTTCAAATCCTGACTCTTCCATTTACTTACTTTGGTGCCGTGGACCAGTCACAGGACCTCTTTGAGCCCGGTTTCCCCAGTGGTGAAAGTCTTGCTGCCTTATTGAATGATGGTGAAGATTGGATGAAATAGCGCATCTCAAAGTACAAAGACAGGGATTTCCCTGTGGTCAAGTGGTTAAGACTTTGCACCGCCAATGCAGGTGGCATGAGTTTGATCCTTGTTGGGAAACTAAGGTCCCACATGCCATATGGCTCAGCCAAAAGATTTTTTAAAAAGCACAAATAACAGATTGGTGGTTACTAGAGGTGGAGGGTTAGGGGTGACCAAAACGAGCGGAGGGAGTTGAGTGGTACAAACCTCCAGTTACAAAATAAATAAGTCCTGGGGATGGCGTATGGTGACTATGGTTAAGGGTACTGTATTTGAAAGTTGCTAAAAGAGTTGATCTTAAAAGCTATCATCTTATCACAAGAAAACAAATTGTAGCGTGGTGAAGGTTGCCTAGACAGTGATCATTTGCAGTATATACAAATATCGAATCTGTACACCGCAAACAAATTTACTCTTTTTTTATGAATATACTGTTATATGTCTGTTATCTCTCTATAATGCATACAGATAAATATATATATATTATATACATATTTAATGTAGATATAATGGATATATAACAGCATGTGTGTTTACACGTGTGTGATTGTATCCAATAAGACTTTGATTACCTGACCCTAAAATAAAACCCCTCACAATGGTACCTCTCACAAAGCACTTGATACATCTTGGCCACTAAAGAAACACAACTGTAGGCAGTGTGGGGTGTGGTGCATATGAGGCAAGAGGTCTTAGAAGCAAAGGAGCTTTGTCTTGTGAGACCACGTGGTGGTGTGTATTGGGGAGGGGGGGTGGGTCCATGGGGATGGTTAAAGCACTGGAGATTCTCCAGGAAGTGAAGCTGAAGGAAACGGCAGTGGTTTCTGAGCCAGGGGCTGCAGGAGGCATGGCCTGCGAACCCCCTTTTTACGGTAGGCGGCATAGGTACCCATCTTAGCCTGAATCAGGTCTCCAGGGGGTGACTAGCTTACCTGGTAACGTTCTTTCCCTCTCTCTGTCTAGCGATCTGCTGATGCGGGACAACCTCTTTGAAATAATAACCAGCTCCAGGACCTTCTACGTGCAGGTAAAAAGCTCCCCCACCCCGAGAAGACGGGGACTTTCCTTCTCTGTGGCGAGTGTACTTGCAGGCCTACCTTTCCCTTTGCTTTCTCTTTTATTTTGTTCGAAGTTTCTTGGTGGTAAATTTAGCCCCCCGATAGTCAGTCCAGGTCCCATTTCATTCTAAACAGGATGTTTGCCCCAAGCTTCCCAACCATAAAGTAATAAGAGCGGCCTGAACCACCTCACTGGGGCCTGTGAGCTTGTACCAGCTGCTCTCAGCTGCCGGGCGCCAGCTAAGCAGAGAAAAGGAGAACTGGTCAGTGGTTTCACTTCCCCCTTGGAGGGTATTTATAAGCCCCGTCTGTGTGTGGACGGCGCCGCGTGCGGAAGGACCAAAGCACAGAGGGCCCGGTGCGGGGACCCGGTGCACTGCCGGCTGCACAGAGAGCGCCATTGTGTGGGCGCCGACCGTTCGGCTCTCAGAAGCCGCTCCCCTCCGCCCACGGCTTTGGAGTTCTCCCAACTCCTCCTCAGATCATGGGAGCTGGAAAGGCAGATTTGCAGCTCCTAGCGCGGCCTAGACTTTCGAGGCCTAGTCCCCACCCCCGCCCGCCTAGCGGTCAGTGCACAGACGGCATGCCCCCTGACTCCCCCGCCTTTCCAGTGCCAGGGCTGCTATGGGGGATGTTGGTTGAAATCTGGGGCCTCCCCGCACAAAGCTGCTCAGGGCTCCCTGCACACCCCCCACTAAATGCCCTCCCTTTCGTGAGGCCGCCCCTCAGCCCTTTTGTGAGCAGCCTCGCCGGCCTAGCGGGTCCCGCTGGCTGAGCCCAGCAGAGCTGCTGACAGCCGGAGGCATCTGTGGGTTCCATTCATTCAGATGAACACCTGGGAAGAGCCCTGGAAAGTGCTGGGGACTTCGAGCAGCCTCCGTGCTGTTCGGGGCCAACGTCTGAGCTGTAGGTACAACAAGAACTTCCAGTTTCTGGATTTGGCAGGTATTTGTAGATTCTCCTTAGAGTGCCGGGCATTACCTCGTCCTGGGGACCCGACGTTCAAGAGAACAGATGCTGAACCAGAGAGGGAGACAGTCAAGAAAACCGGCAGTTAGAACAGTGTGATGAGGTGGGGGTCAGCATGTTGGGGAGATGAACACAGGTGAGCTTTCAGGGCAGCGAAACTATTCTGCGGGCTTCCCGGGTGGAGCTAGTGGTAAAGGGCACCCAGCTGCCAATGTAGGAGACATAAGAGACAGGGGTTCCATCCCTGGGTCAGGAAGACTCCTGGAGGAGGGCATAGCTACCCACTCCAGCATTCTTGCCTGGAGAATCTCCACAGACAGAGGAGCCTGGCAGGCTACAGTCCATAGGGGTTGCAAAGAGTTGGTCGTGACTGAAGCAACTTAGCACGCAGGCAACGGTTTTGTATGACACTGTAGTGGCAGATGTGTGAAATCGAATTCTACAGCACAGAGTATTAACTTTTATGCAAATTAAAAAAATCATTTAGATGGTTGGGTGACCCCAGTATGGCATGCAGAATATGACCAAAGAACCTACGTGTGTTAAAGTATGAAACAGCCTCACTCATGGAGGTAGGGGGATAAAAAAATAAGAAAATGTGAGAAGGGCTACCCTTAGAGTAAGCAGTGGTTGCTATGGGAACTCCTAAGAAGAGTAGCCCCCGTAGTCTCAGGGAATTAAGTTTCCTGAAGGAAGATGAAGGAAAAGTGGCCCAGGGAGTTGTTCAGTCGCTAAGTCGTGTCCAACTCTTTGTGACCTCGTGGACTGCACGCCAGGCTTCCCTGTCCTCCACCACCTCCTGGAGTCTGTTCAAGTTCCATGTCCATTGAGTCAGTGAAGGTATCTAATCATCTCATCCTCTGTTATCCCCTTCTCCTCCTGCCCTCAGTCTTTCCCAGCATCAGGGTCTTTTCTAATGAGTTGGCTCTTCACATCAGGTAGGCAAAGTATTGGCCCAGGGAGTGGGAACAGCAAGCAGCATGTAAAAAAAAGCCTAGAGGTGAAGGAGGCTCAGGTGCTGGAAAGCTGATACAGAGGGTCCTTGTTAAAAAGCTGGATTTTATCCTGGGGGTTAGGCCCTTGGAAGTTAAGCTGGAGCAGTGACCCAGTCAGATCTGCCTCTTAAAAACCCCACTTGCACAATGGCCTAAGTTTCAGAGACTTGTTTTCCTCATCTGTAAAGGGGATAGTCCTTGATCCTGGCCACTTTGATGGGACCCTGGACCCTGGCAATGAATGTCCTGGTTGGTGCGGTGTAGTGGCTTGGCAGTATAGGGGACAGATAAGAAAAGGGTGAGACAGGAGCCAGCAGAGCAGAGGGAGGCTATTGGCGTGGTTTCAGTGAGGGATAAGGAAGCCTGATATAGGATGGGTGAAGAAAAGTGGAAAAATTTGAAGAGTCCTTTCCAGGACTTTAAAGTTTGTTGGATGTGGGCTGAAGGGAGAGACGGGAGGTGAAGACCCTGCCGAGATGTCTGGCTGGAGCCTCAGGGTGACTGATGGCAGTCGTTACCGCGGTAGACGGACCCACAGAAGGAGGGGTTGGCGAGGGCAAAGGGAAGCCTTGCACAGGCGGTTGTGTCTGTGGTTCCTGCGGGATGTCCAAGGTGACCTGTTAGGACAGCCCTAGGTAGATGGACGGTGCCTGGCATGATGGTGGTGCTGAGTAAACATGTGTCAGGTGAACGATGATGCCAGGTGAGAGTCTAGGACAGAGCTTTGGGTGGAGATAGTGACTTGGGAAACATGAACGCAAGCTAAAGGTGTTTAGAAGACGCTGCGTCGTTGGCATGAGTGTCTGCACATTAACCAGAACCTTATTATCACTTCTGTCCTCCTTTTCCATCTGCTGTCACATTTCTAGGGTAAAAAGAACCCTCGCATGGCCCTGAATAAATAAATGAGAGACTGGGCAAATCTGGGTATAGCAGCAGACTCAGAAAGTTGGAGAAGAGCAGAGATGAAAACTCTTTAAGAATGTGTATTTATTCATTTAAAAAAACCACCGTAAACTCATCTATGTTATCACAAGTAACATTTTGTGAAAAAAATAACTCTGTTTCTAAAACAGAGAAGCAACAGGAGTAGCATAGTTTTTTTATATTTTTGCAAATCTCTTTAATGGCTGGCTTATTGGAAGACAGCAGGGTTCTCAGATCTGCTTCTGCATTCAGTCTGTGGCCATATGTTGTTTTGATGGAAGAGTATGAAGAAAATCTGGCCCCGCAGAGACATGTATTTGGGAAAAGGGGATATTTTAATCACTCTTTCAGATGACTGTGGTCAATTTTGCCCTTTGAATGAATTGTATGTGGCAGGGCTGTATCTAAAGGTGGGATTTGCTCCTGGGGAGAGGGTAGGGGTTATTAGCTGTTGGAAGGGAAGGCTGCAGAGGTTGGGAATAGAATTAAGAAGGGGCTGCCTAAGTATTCTGGGCAGTTGCAACAGAAGTAACCAGTAGTATATATTGGAAGTTTCTTATTTTTTAATTTTGATTGCGGAATGAGGATCTTAGGTCCCTGACCTAAGGGGTTTGAACCTGTGCCCCTTGCAGTGGAAACCACTGGACCACCAAAGAAGGTTCTAGAAGCCTTTTATTGATGACTTGTTAGAGTTCAGTGCTTAAAACCGTTGCATCTGTTATGATGCTGATAGCAGATCCTTAATCAAACCGAATCAGACTGCAATAAAAACCATAGTCTGCAGTGATTCATTTAATACCCTCTGTTCCTCTCACTTCAAAAACTGCCCTCAAGGGCAGAAACCCTACTTTTTCTTTTGAACCAAGCACCAGAAGCATAGCACACACTTAAGCAGACCTGTAAGAGATGAAGGTATAAGCTTGGCACTTCCCTTCTTATTCTACTGAGTTTTCAGCCTTTTTTTCCCAGTCTCTTAGTAATTCACCATAGGATGGGTGGATTTCAGCTCTGGTTTTTACCTCTGGTTCATGAAACTACCTTTGTGATGTGGTTTTAAGATATTTTTGAGTTTCTGATGAAAGCTAAGCACAGGCTTTCCATAAAAGATAGATATACACATATACTGTAATCTTTACATATACTTTTGAAAGTTTCACTGAATTTCTGTCACCTGTGGAGTCCAGTTCTTAAAACTAATAGAGATTTTAACTGTGAGCTCAATAACTTGATATTCTATTCTCATGTGGGATCGATATCTGTCTTTCTATTTGAAAAAATATTTAAAGCACTAGAATAATGTTTATCCAGAGAAAAGCAATATCTCAAAGGTGAATTGAAATACAAGACAGTTTTACTTTAAATGTCCAAACTATAGAAATGGAGATGAGCATTTATGAATATCATTATTTATAATAGAAATAATGATCAATATCTTTTCAAACAACCCAAGGAATCTGAGAGACCTCAAGAAATATAGAAATGTGTACAGAAATCCTTGGGAAGGCTGAAAAGAGTACAACAGAAAACAGGTAGGCAGTGAAGCCTTGGTCAGCTTCCCGTCTGTAAACCATTTTATGGAGTTGATAAATAAGCATATTAAGAAAAAGTATGTTATCTTATTTGATCCCAACAGTTTGATCCCTTTAGAATTATATGCAGTTTGAATATGAAGAAAATGAAAAAAAAGTTGCAGGGGAGAAGGCCATGAAACATATTTATAATATTGGAATTTAAGGCTTCATTTGAGTCTGTCATATGATAGTAATAACAACAGTGATAACTAATACGAAGCCTTTTCTGTGTATCAGGCACTTTCAAACTGCTTTAGCTAAATTAGTTCATCTAATTTTTCCCCGTAGTTCTACTTGTGGAGCAAGTCAACTAGCCCTGCTGTTAGTAAAATGCCTCCTGGAAGAATCTTGGAGACCATGTCCTGGTTCTCTTTTTGGACTCGGGATGGATTTCTTTTTCTGGGAAACCACCAGGTTGTCCAGTAACTGGGAAAAGTCCCGGGGAGAGAGAGAGAGAGAGAGAGAAGGTGGATTTACAGTGATATGCGTGAGAAAGGTCTTCCTCTGGGGCATCCTTGCTGCCTCCCTTTGGCCCAGGGTGCTGAGGTGTGAAACTGCTCCCCTTTTAAGTGCCCCACACACACCTAACCAGGGAGGGTTGGTTTGGCGTAACAGGAAGGGGTAGGTGGGCAAGTTTGAGGGTTTTAAGAAAAAAAATCAGTTGTGTGTTACCTTGGTGTGTAATGCAAAGAGAAAGAAACATTTTAGGGGTGGGAAGAGTGAGGGGTGTATGTGGAAACTTTTGCAGGGCCAGCCTGTGATTGTGTGCCCAGGCACGCGAATGCATGCTGGTAGTTTGGGGTGGGGCGAGGAAAGTGCGGGGAGACAGAGAGAGGTGAAGACATGTAAGTTTCTGGATGTCAGGCCTTCAGTCTTGGTCCAAACTCTGTGCCCGATACCTGATGTCACGTGTCACACTGGGTAAGGCCTCAGTAAACGTTTTGAGCTCAACCTGGTGAAGCTGGAAGGTACTGAGAATTCCCCGCTGTGTCTCAGCTTGGGATTTTCCTTTCTTCACAGAGCCGCTGCTGCCCCCTTCTGGGGTTGCTTGGTATTTCTGGGGGGGGTTAGTCCTTGGGCTACACTGCGCATTTTGCAGAATCTCAATTCCCCAACCAGGGATTCAACCCTCACCCTCGGCAGTGAAAGTGTGGAGTCCTAACCACTGGACCACCAGGGAATTCCCAGGCAAGAGCGTCCTAAGGGCTCGGTACACGTTGGTGAGCCAAGTGCTGCAAGTCTAGCAACTGTGGAGGCCTGGGTGGACTCAGGACAGACCCAGATCGTTTGTTTTTTGAGAGAGGCCCTGTTCCTGGAGAAGCTGCCTCTTTGGGAGATTTTGCAGAGGATTTGGTTTCAGTGGGACTGGAGCTGGAAGTAGGATTATTTGTTCAGATAGCTATAGTAAAACAGAAAGATGACTGCTTTGGGTATCTGGGGACTGGAATCAAAATCAGCCCTAAACCTTGGGCACAGGTTTTCTTAGCGTCGTTTTACTTTTCTGTGAAACAGGAGGTGAGTCCAGGCCAGTCTTGTTCCACAGTGGGTGAGGGACTTCATCTCTAAGCTCTCCCGCTCTCATGACCCTGTCCACTTTATTGATAAGGAGACAGAGACCACTTTGCTGGGGGAAAACAGATATCCTCCGGGGTCTGAAAGCCACTTGGATGATCTCTGAGATCCTATCCCGCTCCAGTGGTGTGACTTTTCTGAACTCAGAATTGAGTCACAGACGTGAAAGCTGAAGTCCCAGTGCTGTTCATGGCTCTGTAAGTGCCTTCGGTGTTTTGCAGGCGGACAGTCCAGAAGACATGCACAGCTGGATTAAGGAGATTGGGGCAGCTGTCCAGGCCCTCAAGTGCCACCCCAGAGTAAGTCACTTCCTTCCTGCTCACAGTAACTGTCAGCCTTGGAATGAGTTGTCCCGAGTGGGCGGGTTTTGGTGATGTAGGCAAGCAGCCCAGATGCAGCAGAAGCCCCAAACTGTCTTGTTTGTTTTTCTCTCTCCACTGATCTGGGTACAGATTTTTATTTCTGTTCAGTCGTTGGAGGAGGTGAGGTAGAGTTGGATAGAGAACCGTGGCTTCTGATGTGTCCTATACATCTCCCCGCCAGGCAGTCCTTGACCCCTGCGGAGTGAATGCCGCCGCTGGATATAGTTAATCTCTGTAGACATGTATCTCTGGGCCTGGGAGGAGGTGATCCTGGGCGGAGGGCCTCTTCCTAGTCCTTTGGGATGAATATTGTTAGGAAACCTCTTACTTTTCTTTTTTTTTCCTCCCTCTTTTATTTTCCGCAGGAGATGTCCTTTTCTCGGTCCATTTCTTTGACCCGCCCCGGCAGCTCCAGCCTCTCAGGGGGGTCCAACTCTGTCTTGTGCAGAGGGCGGGCGCCCGTGGAGGAGAGAAAGACCCTCTGCAAAGCCCCCTCCCTGGCCTCCTCCTGGCAGCCCTGGACACCTGTCCCCCAGGCCGGGGAAAAGCTGCTTCCCACCGAAGAGACTCCTGAGGACTCTCTGTTCACGCCTCGACTTGGGGAGAGCAGTACGTCTGGGGTGCTGCCCAGCTCCCGGATGAGGCACCGATCAGAACCCCAGCACCCCAAGGAGAAGCCGTTTGTGTTCAACCTCGATGATGAAAACATACGGACCTCTGATGTGTGATGAGGCTCGGTGCCCGGGAGGGAGAGGGTGGACTCGGACAAGGGGCTGTGACTCAGTGTCTCCATCTGATGCAGGACAATCGGATACCTTCCTGGCACTGGCATCCCTGTGGAGCCCTGGAGTGGGAATCCAGCTGACTTTTTAAAGAAAATGAATGCAGTGTTTTTCATTTGGGAAGGTCACTAGGCTAGACCTGTAGGCTTGCTCAGTGTGCCTCTTACTCCACTCTTCCACCATCCACCTGGTGAGAGGAGGTTGGAAGTCCAGTTTCATTCCTAACCAATTTTTAGTTCCTTGTCTTTTGTCTTAGCTTCTTCCCTTTGTTTTCAGGCCGGACACAGAGCCTTGAGGCCAGTTATCTGGTCTTATCCTATTCTTATACATTGGCGGAAGTTTGACTGTGAAGTGGTAGGGTGGTAACTAACCCAGCCAAAAGGGTGGTGGGGTGGTGGTGGTTGGGTGGGGGCAGGGGACCCAGGCTCCAGCTTGGTCAGGATACATTCTAAGGGATGGTGTTAAAATCTGGGGGCTTGTGGGGGGCCCTGAATGTCAACCAGGGAGATTCCTACCCCCACAGGGGACTGCCATAAGGGAAGAAATAGGGGCTTTTTGAAGGTATGGGTGAATAATTCAACCCCAATACCTCAGCCAATTTTGAGAATTACTCTGTTCTCTTTGAGATGTTCTTTGACCCCGAATACTGTCGCCATGAGAGACAGACCTGCCCACCTCGTTTCTGTGTCAGACCCTTAGGATGGGCTTATCAGTGTTCACTGTTGAGAACGAAATAGACATTGCCCTTAGAGTTGATGAGTGTATGGAAATTCACTTGTGTGATCCATCAGATCTCTATCTTAGAGTTTGAGAATTGCTGTAAAGCACGTGCCAGGAAGAGGTGGAGTTTAGTTCACCCAGCTAAAATGTTCTGATTTATGTTTTCCCGACAGAAGAAAAAGTCTCTTTTAGCAAAGACAGATTATCTCGGGTCCTTGCCTCTCAGCTCTTCTTTCATGGGCCGATACTAGTCTAGTTTTCAGTGCTGTACATGGTATATCTGGCAGATTTGAGTTCTTTCTGTTCTTTGTGTTGCCTTTTGGATGATGCCTTGTGTCTGTACTTGCATGATGACACCTCGTCATCTGATGAGGTTCTGTGTGCTTAACACTGAGGAGATAACAAAGATAGCCTTGAGAGATATTTATATTTTTAACAAAAATAGAAACTGTGCATAGAAACATTAAGAGGCTTTGCATTGCTGGCTAGAGATTTCCCAGGTAGAAGAGCATAGATTATATTTCCTATCCTGTATTTTAGGATGTACCTTCTTCCATTTGTCAAGAAATGCTATTTCCAGGGTTCCTGGGAAAATCTGTCCAGCTTATGTGGTGAACTGCTACCAGGGTTCCCTAAAGGGAGGGAATTTGACTCATTTCTGTCTGTAACTTTATATCAGTTAATTTTTGTCTTTAAATTAAAAATTAACAAATAAAGCAGGAGACTAAGAGAAGCATTTTACCTAAGTCAGTCCCTTCCCCTCCTAATGTTAACATCCAATGGCAGCAAAGAACATGTGGTCAGAAAATCCTTAGTGGCTTGAGGGAAATCTGTTTCTTTCAGCCAGGGTAGTTTCCTTGTCAGGTTGTGAAGGTTTCTTGACCAAACTGCTTTAGGGATAAGCTTCACTTAAATTGTTTCGCCCACTGGTCCTGGTTTGAAAAAGGAACTCTACCCTGAATTTCTCTTTCTCTTTTCTTTATTCTGCAGCCTCTTGTATACTTTTGTCTTGAAAATCCCTTGTTTGGGGATTATTTATTTATGAGTAATCAGGTGACAACATATTTCAAGTTACCTGATTTCAAGAAGCCATTCCCAATTTTTCAAGTTCTTTGTCTCAGATTTCATCTTCAAAGTTCCCGCAAGAAAATTCTTTGGCTAGGTCAAAGAAAATGCACAGAGATACAGAACTAATAAAAATAAATTAGGAACTTTTGAGCTCTCTTATACATTCCCAGACTCATGGCAAGAAGTCATCTCTTGGTGTGTTGGATGTGAAAATCTACCCATTTCTTCCTCTTTTTTTCAATAAGCTCTCTGCTAGATTACTACTGCTAAATTAATTTGCCGTTACGGTAAACTGATCTGTTTCTTACTCAGTAAGAGCTGTTTTGAGAATGTATTAAACATACTTATAAATCCAGATTGTATTACCATGATAGAGGGAAAACAAGGGTTCTAGTTGGCAGATACTTGGGAATTTTAAGTTAGAATGTTGTTAATGTAGCTCCAATACCAGATAAATATAATTATCTTCACTGAAGCCTAGAGGTATCCTTATTGCCAAATCTTATTTCAGAATTCCTTTTGTTTCCATTGCTTCTTAGCTTCTGGTTAATTTCACATCATACCTTTTAACATCACTACACTTGTGAGCCAAAGATGGTGCATATACGACCAAAGCGTTTGGTTTGAAATGTGAAAAGTGGAACCAAATGGGAAAAACAGGGCAGGGATGCAGGATTGGTTAGATGTTAAGTGCATATGTTCTGGGATAAGTCTTGTTTCTTTAAAAAAGGAATCAAAAAAGGTACTGCATTTGTGTGTGTGTATGGAATAAAAGCATTTTCTGAGTTGCTGTTTTTCATAAGACTTTAGATATGGTCTTGACCCACTGTGTCTAACAGTTTCAGGTTCTTGAAAATTAAGGATTTGCTAGCTCAGGGTCAGCTGATGGCTGGTGAACGTAGTTTGGCCTTTTGCATTCTGTGAGATGACAGCCCTACTAAGAAGTTCAAGTAAAGTGATGTTAGGTGAAATCAGAAGAGGTACACATTGGTTTCTTAATAGAATGCTGGGCTCCCAGAGTCCAACTTCATAGTTCACTTGAGGCAGAAGGTAGTTTTTTTGTTTTCTTACCTCCCCTCCTGCACGATGTAATTGTGGTCTGATATGAACTAGAAGGAGTCAATAGATAAGTGGCAGATTCAGTAGCTGAGCTGTGAGATTTGATATGTTTGTTTTCACTGTTAACCAGGTAGACATAAGGAGGTAGTAACTAGCATTTTGGAAATTGAGTTTCCCAATTAGCTTTGTTTATAAGCTTCCTACATGTCAGAAATAGTTTCAACCAGCCCTCACTTTCTTTTCCCTTACTCCCCTTTTCTCTCTGTGTTATTGCCTGCAGTAGTGAGTTACAATCACTCATGCCTGGTAGAGTTTGAATAAAGCGAATATTTGGCCAAAAACCATACTGTTTGTCCCCTTCCCCGCTGTTCCAGAAGGTGTGGTATGATCCTGTGTTTTGAACCAGTCTGTTTCAGCTGAAATGCACTGACTTTCAGGCTGAGCTGAGTGCATGGAAACTCTTATGCTTCTCATTTGATGTGATCTCCTAATTGGTATGTAGCAAAAATAATTTTCTAAAACTGTTTTGTTGCTTGTTTTGTAATAAAACCACGTGAAATACTGAAATACGGTGCATGTTTTCCTAACGCTGACCGTTGGTCCGTGGGTGGGTGATGTGTCTTGTCAGTCTGCCCCCGTTCTGGGTGTTGTTGGTTTCATGGGGTGGGTCCCTGGGGGAGGGTCGGGGAAGGGCCGAGGACATGTCTCCATCTCCTGGGACTGGACGGGATGGGCTGAACGGGGGGTACGGGCGGTGTGTGGAGAGGGCTGCCAGGCTCTGCCCCTTAAAGTCGGGGGCTGGCGAAGGCATCACCCCAGTCCGGAGACAGCTGCTCATCTGAGAGCGGCTGCGGGTCCAGACGTGGGAGGGAAGCAGGACGCGAGCAGGATGACCGGACCGCTGCAGCGGGCTGCTGGGCTCGGACCGCTCGTCCTGCTGGGGCTGCTGCTGCCCGCGCCAAGTGGGTGCGGGGTCCAGGCCGGGCCGCCCTGGCCCGCGCCTCCCTGCCCCGCGGCCTGCGAACCCACGCGCTGCCCCCCGCTGCCCCGGTGCTCGGCGGGGACCGCGCCGGTGCCCGACCGCTGCGGGTGCTGCCGCGTCTGCCCCGCGGCCGAGGGCGAGGCCTGCGGCGGGCCGCTGGGCCGGCCGTGCGCCCCGGGACTGCAGTGCCGCGCGCCGCGCGCGCCCCGGCTCCTCGGCGGCCGCCGGCTGGGCACCTGCGGCTGCCCGGCGGCGGGGGCGACCGTGTGCGGCAGCGACGGGCGAACCTACCGCAGCCTGTGCGCGCTCCGCGCCGAGAACGGCGCCGCGCGCCTCCGCGGCGCGCTCCCGGCAGTGCCGGTGCAGAAGGGGGGCTGCGGGGACCCAGGTGAGCCGCGGGCGCTTCTTGAAAGCAGCGAGTTCCCATCGCGGGGTTTGCCGCCGGCTCCTCCCAGCTGTCTTGCCAAAGGGAGTCAGTGCCTCCGAGCTCTCGATTTTATTCCCTCCTTAAGTGTGGTGGCTCAGGTAAAGAATCCTTCTGCCAATGCAGGAGATGCACGAGATGAGGGTTCGATCTCTGGGTGGGAAAGATCCCTTGGAGGAGGGCATGGCCACCCACTCCAGTGTTCTTGTCTGGACAATCCCATGGACAGAGGAGGCCTGGCGGGCTACAGTCCATGGGGTCGCAAAGAGTCGGACACGACTGAGCACGCACGCTCCTGAAGTTTGGTGTCTGGTTACCGGCTCCCATGTGGCTGCTCCCCAATTTCCTCCCCATAACTGTTGACCACCGTCTTCCCTTTTAAGTAATTTCCGAATCAGGATAACAGGTCTGGTCTCCTCAAGGTGTATCCTCATGGGGACCCCATGAGGGGTGAACACAGAGAGGGAGACCTTAGAGAGGAAAGGGAGGGAAAGACGGGAGAGAGGCCAAGAGATTCGAGAGGTGATACTCGATGCGGGCAGGCAGCCAGGGTCCTACTTCTCCAACCCCTGCCCTAAGAATACAGCATCTCTTCGCAGGGACCGGAAGTGCAGGCTGGCTCAGGAGCAAGTTCAACTTCATTGCCTCGGTGGTGGAGAAAGTGGCCCCGTCTGTGGTTCATTTACAGCTGTTTCGCAGGTAAAGGGGGTTGGAGGAGGAAGCTAGCCCCCTGGGCTAAGTTTCCTGAGCGCCTTCTAACCACACCCCCACCCCCACCCCAACCTCCCTTCTAGCATCAGTTAGTTCTCCCAGCATCACTTAGTCTTAAAAACTGCCCTGAGAAAATCAAGGGGCTCAAAGACGTTGTATAGTTTGTTGGTCTTTACACCAAAGAACCCTAGTTATAAGGATTCCAACTTGCAAACCTGAGCTGCTCCTCTCCCTCAGACAAATTCAAGGTCAAATGCAAGAGCCTGGAGGCATCTCAGTGGTGATCTTGCCTGGCCCTTCTGCATGAAAGGAATCCCAAGACACAGAGGGCAAGAGAAACTAGTCCTAGGTCACAAGGCCCGTTCGTGGTGGAAACTAGGGGGGGACCAAACTTCTCTGACTCCCTCCCTGCTCGGTGCTGGATAAAGTGGCACAAGCTCCACTTTTGCCCCCAGGATTAGGTTTGGTCACTGAGTTGTGTCTGACTCTTTTGAGACCTCATGGACTGTAGCCTGCCAGGCTTCTCTGTCTGTGGGATTTCCCAGGCAAGAATACTGGAGTGGGTTGTCATTTCCTTCTCCACGGTTAGGTTAGTTGTCTTTGAAGCAGAGGACAGCTGCTCTGAGCAGCAAGAAGGGGGCATTCCTAGAAAAGGAGAGTTGGAATCAGCTCTCAGTCCTGTTCCTAAGGGATGTCCAGGGCACTGAACACACAGAGTCCAGTTAACGTGGAGAGAAAGGAAACAAGGAGAAGTAAAATGTCTGAGGAAACTAGGTTGGGAGAATGTTTGATAAACACTAGGTTTCTCATGCTTCCAGACTGCGGCGGATGCCTTGATTTGCCCGCCCTTGGCTGATGCTGTTGTCTTGTTGAGACAGGTCACCTCTCGGCAGTGAGGATGTTCCTGCATCCAGTGCCTCGGGGTTCATAGTGTCTGAGGATGGGCTCATTGTTACCAACGCCCATGTCCTCACTAACCAGCAGCGGATCCAGGTGGAGCTGCAGAGCGGGGTGCAGTATGAAGCCACGGTCAAGGACATTGACCATAAACTGGATCTTGCCCTGATTAAGATCGAGCCAAATGTGAGTCTGTGTATTTGGAGATTTCCATCAACTTGCTGGTCTTTTCTCCCCCACCCGATCACACATCTTTTCTTCTTGGTATATGCTTCCTTCGCCCCCCACCCCGATTCTCTTTCTTTCCCTTCGTCACTCCTTCTTTTTTTAATTTTCTTCCATGCCCATCTGTCCGTCCCTAGCAATTTCTATTAACTACACAGCTGTCTTTTTTTCTCCTTTAGTTCCTTCTCCAACAGAGACTGCTTCTGGGAAACTTATTTCTCTGCTATCTTAGAACATGTCTTAGACGTGACTGTAATAGATTCCAAGCTGCTAAGATGTGCTTTGAGTTCCTTGTTATGCAAAGTGGTCCACACCCGGGCAGCACTGACGTCATCTGAGAAGTGTTTAGAAAACACAGATCGACTAATCAAGATCTGTCTCTTCTTTTTTTTATTTTTATTCTCCTCTATAATGCTTTGGTACTATGCTCTCTTTTATTTTTTTTCCTCTTTAGTTTTTAACTGGAGGATAATTGCTTTACAATGTGTGTTGGTTTCCGCTGTGCCGCAAAGTCAACCAGCTGTTTTATAGATGGTAGTGTGTGTATTCGAGAGCTACTCTCCTGATTCGTTCCACCCTCTCCTTCCCGCCCTGTGTCCACATGTCCATTCTCTACGTCTGTGAGCACCTACCTCTTAGTATGATTCCCAAGAGGTTCATCTACACAGTTAAGAGAAAGACTGCTTTGGGTGACCTCCTTTCTGTTCATGGCTTATTAACTTTGCAAACTTGTGAGCTGGAGTAGGGCTGAGTAAACTGCTAACATGGGTTTATGTTTCATCAATTAACTTCAGTTTGTTTACTTGTCATTATTTCTACAAGCAGTGATTTTAGATTTTAGTGATGGTCGGATCATCTTAACAAGTGAGAGTCTGGTGTAGTTGAAATGTAAGGAAGAAGCCTCAGGCAGTTGTAGAACTGAGGTGTGTGGTCGATTCTTAGATTTCAGGCGCTAAAATGGTAGAGCCTGTGTCATATATGTGTTGTATACAAATGCTGATTGAGTCCATTCTTGATCTGTCCATCTCATCCCTCCTCACCCACATACAGACTGACCTCCCTGTATTGCTGCTGGGAAAATCATCTGACCTGCGAGCTGGCGAGTTCGTGGTGGCCTTGGGGAGCCCGTTTTCACTGCAGAACACAGTGACTGCAGGAATTGTCAGCACCACCCAGCGAGGGGGCAAAGAGCTTGGGCTGAAGGATTCAGACATGGATTACATCCAGACGGATGCCATAATTAATGTAAGTCACAGGGGTGGCTGTCCTCAACCCATAAGATGCTGGGAGTACAGTGAGAAGGACACTTCAGAGTACCTTTGTTTCCCTTCGGCCTTTCAGGGATGTCCAGAGATCAGGTCTGTCCTCGTGGGAGGGATGGAGTGCCATGCTGTTAGAGGTCAGCCTCTATGATGTGCGAACTGGCATCCATGAATTTGTCTGCTTAGGATCTATCGCAGAGGTCACCGCTGCCATAGGAAGTGGTGGTCCTCTTGCTGTTGTTCTTTTTTCTTTTAATTTTAAAATATTCATTTATTTGTTTATTTATCTGTCTGTCTGAGTCTTAGTTGTGGCACTTGGGATCTTTAGTTGGGGCATGTGGAATCTAGTTCCCTGACCAGGGATGGAACTCCGGCCTCCTGCCTTGGTAGTGCAGAGTCTTAGCCACTGGACCACCAGGGAAGTCCCCTCTTCCTGTTGTTCTTTACCTGCATTGATTTCGGAATTGATGATGGCGCGGCCTGCCTTTGCCTGCCCTGGCGGAACAGGGGCTCACTAGAGCAGGCTGCTTTTGATAAATCTCTTTAGGGATAATGTAGACATGACCAGAAAAAATGTACTGATGGCTTTTTCCAATTCTGTCTTCAGCACGGGAATTCTGGGGGGCCTCTAGTGAACTTGGTAAGTAGCCACTTTTTCTGCTGCCTCAGCCCTCTTCCTAGCTTTCAGAGACTTGACATTTCATGGTGCAGATGGCGATGTTGCTCCTGTGTAGAGATGTGTGGTCTGGTGCTTTTCTATTATTGCACGCTGAGTAAAGAGTTAGGAAACTTTCAGATGTCTACGATGGGTTTGTCATCCTGGCACGTGAGCTCATCCAGCTGCGGGTGCCAGAATTTCCTTCACACCTACTTACATCTCTTCCATGTGTCCTCTGCTTTTGTTGGGTACTTAACAAAAGTCCTGGGTACTAAACCCAAATTATGTCAAATGACCACTGTACTGTGGAATGTATATCTTTGATGACCTCCTGCTTCTGCATGTGAAGAACTAACTCTCACCCCCAAATGCTAATTTAGTATTGACCTGCGTAGAGATTATAAAGGCATCAACAACAGTCCATTGCTCTGTCATATATTTAATTCTTAAATTTTATTCAACATCCCTGGTGGCAATGCCAGGGTTTCTAGTTGCTCAAATACATGTGACAACCTGAGAGGGTAGTGCCATCTGAAACACAGCCTGTGGCCATGGCCTCTGAGTCCCTTTGAGTGGGTCATTTTTGGCTCCTCTTTACATGTTACACTTGCTTGTAGAAAGATGAGTTGAGTGTGAAATCACTGAGCACTTTTTACTTATCACATTGCACGTGGTTTGGGGCCTGCTTTTTTTCCAGTAGACAATGAATTTACGAGAGTGGAGATGAAATGCAGAATTTCAAACCACACTCCAGACCTATTGAATTATAATCTGTATTTCACTGTGATAGGAAGTCTCTTTTTTTTTCTCCTGCCCATTACCTAACAAAAGCTAAGGGATGATGAAATTCAGAAAAAGGAAGTATTTCCCACTTCATAAATTATGTTTAGGGGAGTTTTGTCCCTAAGGTTAATTTGCTGAATCTTCTGAATAGTTTCATTGAAGTGTGACTGAAAGTCAACAGCCTTTTGCTTTTTCCATGTTTATTTTTAGTCTCATTTAAGGAATGGAAAGGCATATATTCCTTATCCTCATATCTATGTTGAAATATAAACTGTGGTTCACTTTGAAAAATCAATGTAATTTGAGCAAGGAAAAAAAAAACTGGGCTCAGGATTAAAATGCCAAACTCCTCAGTAGAAATCGGTACTGGAGTAGGTCCCCTCTGTAACCCACCACATTGCTGGTCCCCTAAGATGCTACCTGCTGCTCGCCCTAAGCATCCCTAAGCTTCTCTCCTTCCTTTGCTTGTTTAGTCTGCACAGCTGGGCAGCTGAGTGATGTTCCCTTCTTTGGCAGGATGGTGATGTGATTGGCATAAACACACTGAAGGTGACTGCAGGAATCTCCTTTGCAATTCCCTCGGATCGCATTCGGCAGTTCTTGGCCGAATTCCATGAGCGCCAGTTGAAAGGTAAGGGGAGTTGGTTTGGACTTTTCTTCCCCGCCAGGCTTCCTGGTGACTCAGATGGTAAAGAATATGTCTGCAAGGCAGGAGACCCAGCTTTGATCCCTGGTGAGTCAGGGAAGATTCCCCTGGAGGAGGAAATAGCAACCCACTCCAGTATTCTTGCCTGTAGAATTCCATGGACAGAGGAGTCTGGCAGGCTATAGTCCATAGGGTCGCCAAGAATTGGACATGACTGAGCAACTATTGCTTTCCCTTTTAACCTTTTTCTTCCCCTCCAGTGCTTTTCAGGAGCCCTCAAAGGGCTTACCTGTGGAAGAGATACTCCTTTGAGTTTTGTAGAAAGCAGAGTCATGTTTTATGTTAGGTCCAGCTCCGATCATAGTGGGGCCAGGCAGCAATACCGGGGACCAGGCACAAGGCCTGGCGTGAGGTGTGCCCAGAAATACTCGGATTGAATTGGTGTGGAAAGGAAAGCCTGGGGCTGGAGGTGGGGCGGTGAGCCTGCACTAATGACGAAGGTTCTCTGAAGCACCGTTTGTCTTGGCCCACAGCCTGAGAGGGCAGTTATAATTGGAAGGAATATTCGGTGACTCGGTGACTCTGGGTCTTTTAAGGTCTGCCAAAAGGAGAGAGGTCTTGTTGTCAGTAACACATTATAATTTTCCTTTCCAGGAAAGGCTCTCTCACAGAAGAAATATCTGGGCCTGCGCATGCTACCCCTCTCGATGAAGTAAGCACGGGCTTTGACTATGTCTGAGTGGTATTTCAGAAGCAAAAGTTACAGAGTCTGAGCGGGGAAGGTAGCAGATGTGGTCTGCAGCGGACGAATCACGCGCCACTTGTCACGGAGCCGGTGACCGCGTCTGCCGGCACCAGCGCGCGCTGTACTTTCCACGGGACTCTTTCGCTTTTGGCTGTATTTTTTAAATTTATTTATTTTTTTTTCGGCTGTACCACGTGGTATGTGGGATCTTCGGCCCCCGACCAGGGATTGAACCTATTCCCCGTGCTGTGGAAGTCCGGAGTCTTAACCACTGGACGGTCAGGGAAGCCCCCCTATGGCCACACTTTATAACGTCCAGTGGTTCTAGGCTTTGGCACCAAGAATCAGGGGAAGAGTGCCTGTGGCCCTGTGACCAGCTAGATGGCATCCTTGTCCCCTTGGTGCGAGCCTTGAGCTGAGCAGAGGGTCCCCGCTGAGAGCTAGGGGCAGGCCGGGGCTCTGGGGACTAGTTCACTGTGCTTCCTGACCTCCTGGGGAAACTCCTGTCACTCTTCCCAGGCTGCTTCAAGAAATGAAAAGGCAAGATCCAGAATTCCCTGACGTGACTTCTGGGGTTTTTGTGTATGAGGTGATTCGAGGAACGGCTGCTGAAAGGTAAGAGCCCCGCAGGCCCCGGCCCCGGCTCCGCCGTTCCCACTAGACGTGTCCCAGTGTCCTGTCCTGCAGCGTGGGCTCCACCCACCTGAGGGGTGTGACTGCCCGACTGCACCAGGCCCCTCTGTCCATAGCATTCTCCCTCAGTGCGGGAGACCTGGGTTCGATCCCTCGGTCGGGAAGATCCCCTGGAGAAGGGAAGGCTCCCCACTCCAGTATTCTGGCCTGGAGAATTCCAAGGACTGTATAGTCCATGGGGTCACAAGGAGTTGGACATGACTGAGCGACTTTCACTTTCCTCCTCCAGGAGATCGTCCCAAGCCAGGGATCAAACCTACTTCTCTTAAGGTCTCCTGCATTGGCAGGCAGGTTCTTTACTGCTAGCGCCACCTGGGAAACCCCATTTTGCATTTGACTTAATTCTAATTGATAATTAAATTAAAACAAAACAAAACAGAAGCAATGTAAAATGTTTTCCCATGAAGCATACCTTTTGTTGTTGTTGTTGTTGTTCTGGGAAGATTGCATTTTACTTTAATAACTGCACTGTAGAAGAAATTATCATCAGGTATATGCTGTATCTAGAAGATTTCAAAGAGTGTAACATACGTGTAATAATTATTAAAATATGACATGTTAAAATTGTATTTTAGATGTAGAGTTAAGGCATTAAAGCACATATTTATATGTTAGTTTCATCTGTTTAAAAATTAGAGGAAAACTTTTTTTAATGAGGCTACCAGTTCACATAAAATTAAATTAATTTTGCTAGAATTTCCAAATCTACTCTTTTGCTACCTTACTTAATAAGGATCAGAAGAATCCGGAGGGTTAGGACTTTAGGAACATATTTTAGGTACTTTAAAATCCTGGATGACACTAAAGAATTCTCTGACACTATCAGAGGCCAGCACTAAACAAGTACATAAAGTGAATAAAGCAAAGGCTAGAGACATTTTGAGAGATTTCCAGTAACTACTGAGAGAAAAGATGACTCGGCCTACAGTTATCCTCCTGGTCTCTCTCTTAGCTTCTTGCATATCCTTCCCTCACTGTTTTTGTTTTTTAAGAGCTCAACAGTCTGCTTAGATTATGCTAACTCTTTTCACAGGGCAAGAATCTATAGGGTACTAACTGTTCAGAAAAGCTAAGTGTTAGGCTTCCAGTTACTATATTTGACTTGCCATTGGCTTTTCTAGACTTTCTTGGCCCCTGCCCCTGCCCCTCCCCCTACTTATTTTTAACTGCTGGTTCAAGGCCAAAGCTATTTCTTTCAGCTCTTCAGTCCTTGCTTCTCAAAATATGGTCTGTAGACCTGCAACAATGGCATCAGCTAGAGCTTTTTAGAGTGACAGGAGTACCACTGGAAAAGAATTTGAAAAAGGATACACACGTGTACGGGTATAACTGAATCACTTTGCTGTACGCTGAAACTGACAACATAGGCCGATATAAAATAAAAAGTTTAGAAAGAATCAGAATCTGCCTTTTAAATAAGCTCTTCAGGAGATTCAGGTGCAGATGACACGGTGGGAATTGCCGCTGGCTTGAAGTCTCTGATAAACTGGAATCTTCCTGGCGTCACCCACTAATAAGAGTGATAACAATTCCAGTAATAACAGCTGGCATTTATCAACCACTTACTGTGTCAGGCATCATTTAAAGGGTCTTATGTACTTGTTCAAGCCCTGGATAATTTTGGGATATAGGTGTTATTTTACAGAGGCAGCCAATGGGGTACAGAGGTTAATTACCTTGGAAGTTGCATGATGTGTCAGTCAGAAGGCAGGGATGTGGGACCTGGCTTGGCCCCTGTATTATCCTACTCTGTGGCTGCTGTTATTGTTTCTGAGAGGCAGAGTGACTGGCAAGAAGATGGGTTTTCAGGTCTGAGACATCCAGAATGAAATCCTACTTTAGCTTCTTACAAGCTGACGGTTGTGGGAAAGGTCTCTTCTGTCTGAGCCCCACTTCCCCATATTTGATGCATAATTTGCATTCAGTAATACTTTGCAGGTTTCTTTTTTCTACTTACAGAACTATTGTGAATTAACTTCTTTGTGCACCATACCAGGCACCAACTCCCCCTTCTACGCGCTGCCCCCCTCTGCAACTGCCCTTGTTCTCAAGGTTTTCTCTGCTTTTAGCTCTACCCTTGAACTTCTCTTCGTATGCACTTCCTTTAAATTTGTTTTCTCTTTTCTTTTTTTTTTTTAAAATAAATTCCACATAGCCTGATCATCCTCCCGCATTATCAGTTCTTCCCTGGGCTTCTCAGCTTCCTATTTCTCACTTTTTTTTTTTTTTTTTTTGGCTGTACCTGGCGGCTTTTGAGATCTCCATTCTCTGACCAGGGGTCTAACCTGGCCCCCTGGCAGTGAAAGCACAGAGCCCTAACCACTGGACAGCCAGGGAATTCCACCAACACCCCCCCCACCCCTGCCATTCCCCTCAAATGGTGTCTCTTGCAGTCATTTGACTTCCAGCCTGTTTTTAAGACAGATCGTCCACATGGCTATATATATACTGTACTGTATTGTATTTGGAACTAATTTTGCTTCTAGAACATATATTCTATGTGAAAGAAATGTGTTGGAGGCTGAATGTAATCACAACTTTGAGGGAAAGAAGCCTAGAATCGGAGCCTTAAATATTTAGAGCCTGGAGCTTGGAGACTGGTTTTGGACTTTCTGGGAGCTGCTTCCGTAGTACAGCTCAGCATACCCTCCAGGTCCATAAACTCTAGGTGAAGGTGGGGCAGGTAAGTGGGCTGTCAACATCCAACTGATCAGAGTGTAATTGTCTGGAAAAATATGTATTGCTTAGGCTTTTCACATTTATTGGTAAGGTTGAGGGTATGTTTTAGGTTAAGTGAGGTTAGGGATTAACAGAAAAGAAAAGCTCAACTCCCTATACCAAACCAAACTAACATACAGGAGGAGCAAATTTCATACATATGATTCTGGTGGAATTTTAGAAAGGTGAATAGGGTTGTTGTCCCCAGTGATTCTGCAGCATATATTAGAACAGCCCCTGTATTTGGGAGTGAGAAGTGAAAGTGAAGTCACTCAGTTGTGTCCGATTCTTTGCAACCCCATGGACTGTAGCCTGCCAGGCTCTTCCAAAAATGGGATTTTTCCAGGCAAGAATTACTGGAGTGGGTTGCCATTTCCTTCTCCAGGGGATCTTCCCAACCCAGGTCTCCTGCATTGCAGGCAGACTCCTTACCATCTGAGCCACCAGGCAAGTGGCTTATTTGGAAGGATGGAGGCTATTTTTGGTTCCCTGGTTTGCATGCTTAATGTCAACACAATAGTAGTGCCTTAAGAGACAGACATTAAATTCTAATAGGGATTAAGTCAGACTCTTATAGTTTCATGGTCCTTTTTTCTCCCCTCCCAGCTCTGGATTGAAAGACCACGATGTAATTGTCAGCATAAATGGACTGCCTGTCACCACGACAACCGATGTGATTGAAGCTGTTAAGGCCAATGATTCACTTTCCGTACTGGTTCGTCGGAAAAGTCAAACTTTGATCCTGACAGTCACACCTGAGATAATCAATTAAGAGCCTTGCTTTAAAGATAAATCATCTAACAAAACCAAAGCTACATTACCTGGTTTGTATTGAAGACGTGCCAGTGATGGCAAGGGGTTTTAGGATCTCTTTCTTTTAAAGAAAAATGTGTGCTTTGAAACACACATACACACATTCCAGAACCATCAGGTTGGGGGTATTATAACTGCTGCTAAGGAGCCTTTCTAAAGCAAGTAGAAGAAGGACCTGGTGCCAGAAAGTCTGGGGAGCCGATAAAATTTTATTTAAAGGCAGGAAACAACTGAAAACAGGCCCAGTTTCTAATTCATCCTTGGTGGAAGGACACTTTAGTATTGTAAAACTGCTCTGTAGCCACAAACTGAACACTACACACACACACACACCTATCTACCAATATTAAGAAACTGAATCCAGAATGCAAAGGAAACCACATTTTAAATATTATTCCTTTACTCAAACAGTTTTTCAAGTTTATCACATTTGGCCAAGGTTTGTAAATACAGAGGATGGTCATCACCTAGAAGTCACACTGAAACTAACAAATTTGGATGGTCACAGAGGAATATACAGATTCTCAGGCTGTCAGCTAGCAGTGGAAACAACTCTGGTTCCCATCAGTTTTTCTGTGAGGAGGACTTCTATAAAATATTCTATAAAATAGAAACGTTAATAATTTATAGACTTACCTCTTTACCCAAGTTCTTCTTCCTGGAAACATACATGATAATGATTTTAAGTCTGAAAGCTGCCACAGTTTATTTATTTATTTTTGAAAAATAACTTTTGGTGGGGTTTGTGAATATCTTTAAGGAGGTTTTTTTTTTTAAGTGTGAGATGAAGCAGGATTTGTGGTTTAAAGTAGTATCTTATTTGGGGCAGGATTTCAATTTTAGTTTTCCAGATTTTTCTTAAAAGTGAGTTTTTCTTTTTAAAAAGGGGCATCCTTGAACCCTCTTAAGTTCCATGCACAAATATTAAGTGTATGTGCATTCTCCTGGGGAGAAGGTTCGATTTCATCAGGATCCACAGCAGTTTAAAATATACTGGCTTAGACTGTAGAGATTATAAATAAGAATCTATCAATTTACAGTTATGAAGAAGTTGAGGTCAATGTGGTACAGAACTTTCAAGACAAAAGAGAATAATCTGTTTTCATTTTTACATAATTGCCACCATTTAATACCATAAGAAGAGTGGTCATATTAATCAGGGATAATAAAGGTGAAACTTTCAGGAAAACTGCTTCATAATGGTAGAGAGTATCCAGTTATTTTAACTGGGACTCTTGGTTTTTATGTCAATTATTACGAGACTAAACTTTAAGTGGTTCTACCTTGACTGTTTCTAGAATTTATACGTTGCCCAAATAGCAGGCTCTTTGTAAACCCCTGTTTTACTTTACACTTAATAGTTCTTTTCAACTCAGATTGTAAGGCATGGGAACTAAGTTTTAAAAACCACAAGTTCAGAACATTATTTTTTAATTCCCTGTGATGTGGGAACTCGAAAACTTGACTGTCTCTTTCCCTATGACTGACCGCTGTAGCCCACAGTGAGAGACTTTGGTACCATGCTTATTTTGACAAATGTGTTCAGTTTCTTTTTGTTTCCCACAAATCACAGCCTAATTCTATCTAGCCCTCAGCAGTAATATCCTTTAAGGAAGAGTCTGTTTTTCTTTCCAAGGATGAGAGGCTCTTCATTTTATCTTATGTAACAATGAAGAAGGGATTTAGAGTTACTTATATAATTTTTTTTTTAATCAGTCTATAACATGGGCTTTCTAAATTGGTAAATGATACCTTTTCAATAGGAAAATTCTGTCAAGAGGATAGCTGAACCCAGACATGTCTGGAACTGTTGGCTTTCAAAACATAATTGGACATTAGAGGGAATTACTATACTGGATATATTGCCTCTCAGGAGTAATAATGATGAAAACAATTGGGTTTATTAATAGGCTCATTTCAGATGCTCAGCTTTAAGCACATCAGATATTGAGTTTGATTCTACCTACTGAAAATACCCAAACAAGCGTTCCAGGTTGGCGACATTCATTCTGCAATTTAAATTCAGAAAGTCAGAATTTCAGCGTATATTAAAATCGACTGCTGTTTCTACTTCTGCTGGACATTTTCGTTGGTTCAGCTTCTGATCTCCACGGCATGAAGACTCAGGGTCACAAAGGCACAGGGCAAAAACATCCTGTTGGGTCCAAATTGCTCCAAAGGGTTGATGACATAGCAGCACACAGAAATAAAGAATAAGGAGACCCTTCCGCAGCTTATAAGTTAATCACTATCCTTTATATTTTTGGTACACGAGGAAAGGTACAAACTCGATACCCACAATACTGTCAGCTTGTCATTTCTAGCTTGCAAGGTCAAGTCTGGGTTGAACATCCACTGTCTGAAGCCACCTTCTTAACCAAAACCATTCTTTCCAACAAGGGAAAATGCCGGTCAGGCCTGACATTGAGGAGTTCTGAGGCTGCAGAGATGAATCCAAGAGCCTTGCCTCTCTGGGCCACGGCAGCAGCTCTTCTTAGTAAACAGTGCACCAGTTGCTGCCGTCACTGGGCATCAGCCCTCCAGTGATCAGCAGAATAAGGTCAACAAACCACCAAATCCCAAGTCCTCCAAGGGTCAAGAGCTTCCCCACTGCTGTGCCAGTGTGTCCCAGGCAGAAACGATCTACTCCAAAACATCCCAGGAAGAAAGAGTAGAGCAAAGTGGTTATGAAGTAGTGGCCGGTATATCTAGAGAGAGGGGATCAAGAGGAAGATGCTTACCACGTGAAAATGAAAACACTTAATGCTTTATTAGTGGATTTCACGTAAGTGGCAAGATGGGAAGATAGGCCCTCTATGACTTCTTACCAGCCCCCTCTCCCCCAAAGGAAGATCTCTAGTTTGTCTAGATTCTCAAAAAGGTACTTGCTAAGGTATGGAGGGGGCTTCGCAGGTGGCGCTAGTGGTAAAGAACCTTCCTGCAATGCAGGAGACACAAGAGATGTGGGTTCAGTCCCTGAGTTGGGAAGATCCCCTGGAGGAGGGCATGGCAACCCACTCCAGTATTCTTGCCTGGAGAATCCCAGGGACAGAGGAGCCTGGTGGGCTACAGTCTGTAGGAGTACAGAGTTGGACACGACTGAGCCACTTAGTACACAAGGTATGGAGGACCCAGAGCAACCAAACAGAGTTGGGCTGAATAAGAAACTACTAAGGACATGTACAGGACAGGTGTCCTGGTAGGAGTGGTGTCTGGGCGCCCAGTCCTTTCCTACGTAGGCTCCTATCCTGAGGGAGGCTGCAGTTCTGAATGTAGTTCTCTCATGAGGTGTTACCTTCCCTTAAATGAACACTGATCTCCACGTTCCTTTCCTGCTGTTTCATGGCACCTGAAAAATGGGACTTCTTGGAAGGACTTCTGTCTTACATGGGATGACGTTCAGTTGCAGATACTCTAGTGGTATCACCTAACACAGTCACAGCTCTCCATCAGCAAATGGTATACGTAACTTCTGTGCCTTCAAGTGGGGTTTACAGAAATAACCCTAATTCGTTTTTTAGAAAGTCAATTAATTTTTGGCCGTGTCAGGTCTCAGTTGAGGCACTCGGGATCTTTGCTGTGGTGGGCAGCCTTCTCGTTCTTAGCACGCGGGTTCAATCATTGTGGTGCGTGGGCTCAGCTGCCTCACAGCAAGTAGGAGCTTAGTTCCTGGACCAGGGATTGGGTCCACAACCCCTGCGTTGGAAGGTGGATTCCTAACCACTGACCACCAGGGAAGTCCCAATAACCCTAATTCTTCAAGATAATACTGCTTTTCAGGGAGAAAGGCCTGCACTTTTCATAATACAATCTTTCCTCTTGACATTCTGTGGCTGTTTTCAAAGGATTTATGCCGATCGTAGGCGTTCTAAAGTTGGATCATCGGTTCCACCTCCTTCATTTTGTGCAGGAGGGCACAGAGACCCTGGGTGCCCAGAGGTCCTTTAGCTGGGTGGGGAAAGGGACATTTGGAATTCCCAGCCTCTGGCCTCCTGGCCAGTGTCCCCTGCGTCATCACCCCATTGCCCGTGTCCATGGAGTATGCACAGCAGTGGTCATGCTGCCCCTTTAACACTTAAGGTGAAAGGAAAAGTCGACATCGAGAGAGGACAGAACGGCCCTACCTCCAGCTACTCCACGCAGCCAGCACTTACTTGATACAAGGTCTGTTCTCTCGGAGGAAGGTCCTCGGGCTGGCACACTCGATTCCGTCCAGGGCCCGGCACTGCACCGAAGTGTGCTCCACCTCCCTGTAGGCCTGACCCCCGAACTGCGGGGCGACAACCACAACAGAACAACCACGCTAGCCAGGGCGAGCCACACAAAGCACCTCTTCACAGGAACTAAGGAAAGCTGGCCCAGGACAACAGCTATTCTAACGAAGGTGGGGCAGAGCTGTGCTAAAGGGCGAGGGGTTCAGACACATACTTCAAGCGACTTTCAGTGAGTCGATCCTAAATGGACATGCTTTTAAATAAACTCCTTTTCATTTTCTTTCCTTGTGACTACCTTCTTTGATGATATAGTACAGAAGTTTAAAATCGGTTTCATTAAATGCCATTTTGGATTGGCGGGACACAATGCTTTAATTAATCCTGTATTTACAGAAGAGAAGAGCACATGACTGCATATTTGGGAACGGGTACTCAAAAAGTCAATGTATGGAGACTATCATCCAGAGTGAAGTCGGAAAGAGAAAAACAAGTATCGTGTATTAACCCATATATATGCAATCTAGAAGTATGGTACTGATGAAAGTATCTGTAGGGCAGGGCCAGACACAAGGAAGTAGAGGATGGACTTGTGGACATGACGAGGGGATGGGAAGGGAGAGGGAGGAACAAACTGAGAGAGTAGAACTGACACACATACGCTACCAAGGATAAAACAGCTAGAGGGAAGCTGCTGTATACCACCAGGAGCTCACCTCGGTGCTCTGTGATGGCCTAGAGGGGTGGGAGGGAGGCTCGGGAGAGAAGGGATGTATGTATACATATAGCTGACTCACACTGTTGTACAGCAGAAACTAAAACAACACTGTACAGCAATTACACTCCAATTAAAAAAAAAGTCAGTGTGTATTTGAGGTCTATTTTATATGTATTATAAATAAACATTGTTAGGAAAGAACTCAGCATGTCAACTGACTCAGGATTTTACGCAGGTCTTGAAACTGTGATTTTCAGTTCACATCCATAGTAATGCAATACTTCTATATGTAAGTTTAAGTTCCAGCAAAAAATTTCAGAAAAAGACCTCTGACCCTTTGTGTAACTGAATTCTAGCAGAGAAAGCACAGCTGGGCATTCTCCACTCGCAACTTATTAAGTGCTTCACTACTGTTCTTGCTGGAACATTCCTCAAAGGGAAGTGGGTAGAACGTGAGTATGCTTACTCCTTGCCCCTCCCTTGGGACTTGGGGGCCTGAATGTTGACAGTCCCCCCAGGACTTCTGGGGGAAGAGACAGTCTGAGCATGTTGACAGGATCAACCCACTGTTTTAATGAAAATGGGCAAAAGTTAAGTATTATAGAGATCACTTATTTTTGCCCATTTTCATTAAATACTGGGTTGATCCTGTCAAGGTGTTCAAACTGATCTCTATATGATACTCTGGGCTTCCCTGGTGACTCGGTGGTAAAGAACCTCTTTGCCAATGTAGTAGATGAGGGTTTGATCCCTGGGTCAGGAAGATCCCCTGAAGAAGGAAATGGCAACCCACTCCAGTACTCTTGCCTGGGAAATCCCATGGACAGAGGAGCCTGGTGGGCTAGTCCATGGGGTCACAAAAGAGTTGGACATGACTTAGTAACTGAACATGAGCATACAATGCTCAAACTTTTATCAATAATTACCCATAGAACAAAATCTCATTGTATTGAAAATATTTCTTTACTTGTGACTGCAGCAAGAGTTGCCTTTTTGGCCTTGTTACTTTCAGGTTTATTTACCTGTGTCTGATTTAGTAACAGAGAATATTTTCCCATAATTCTCTTATAGCTGACGGTGTCTTGACTTGCATTCTGCAGCATGATATAACATAATGGTGAATCCACAGAGGGGAGGAAGTATGTGAACTTCACTGGTTTTGGGGAGACTGACCAGGAAGCATGCGTCCAGCTTCAGGGATATTATTAATGGAAGGGCTTCTTTTCATTCTAAGGGGCCATTGTTCTCCAAGGCTCCTCCTGAATGCTACAACCCCCTACAGACATAAAATGATGAAAAGTGAGTGTTAGTCGCTCAGTCGTATCTGACTCTTTGTGACCCTGTGGGCTGTAGCCCATTAGGCTCATCTCTCCATGGGGATCTCCAGGCAAGAATATTGGAGTGGTTTGCTGCTTCCTTCTCCAGGGGATCTTCCTAACTCAGGGATCAAACCTGGGTCTCCTGCGTTAGCAGGTGGAGTCTTTACCACTGAGCCACCAGGGATAGGCCTGGTCTATTTCCTAAGGACGTGGTGGAAACTGCTTGCCTGGTGAAAAGAAAGGTCATTGGCAAGAGGAGCTTTGCTCCAAATGCATATGTAACGAAGATACTGCTCAATCCAGCATCAGTTTTAGAAATTGCATAAACCTTCCTTTTGCTCTTTCAGGAAAGTACGTGCCTTGAAGGGTAGTCAGGGGTGATATCTGAGCTTCAAATTTGTCAATCTCAATGGCTAAAGGAACCAAAGACAGGTTGGTCTTTGCACGTAGGTAGTTTTGGCACAGCAACTGCTTCTTTCTGAGAAGACTAAATGTCTTGTTCAGCCACTGACCCTAACTGTGCTGGAAATTTTCAGTAAGTCATTTCAATGAATTTTACAAAAAAATAACTTCATACTCCTCATACTTTTCTGTAATAGCATTTAGGCAATATTGTTTCTCTATGGAAGAGTTTGCTTATAAAACCAAACAAAAGCCCACCTTGAGACAACCATAACCAAGTTCCTGGGATGCTGTTGTGTTTCCAACATGATCCACTGGGTCTTCACATTCTATAAATTCATCGGGTCTGTAAATCATCAGTAAGATCATCATTAAGGTCTTTGTAAGTGGCTGTTGACATGAATATAATCATAACAGGCAACAGACATTTCTTCAAATTTTCTGGGGGTTAATGTCCCTCTGAGTCTTTGCCAACACAAGAGATGCTGTCAATCAGGCTGAAGGACAGCAGCTCAAACAGCCATCCAGTGACGCTTTGGTTGGGGCGGGGTGTGTATGAGGGGTGCTTCTGGTCCTTTTTCTACACCGATTCTACCACTGCCATGGTTTCATCTCTAGGCATCTCTAGGCAAACAGCCACAAGGCTATGGGGGCAAAATCGAAGCCAAAGGATTGCCAGCTCTCCTGCACTTTTCAAAAGCCTTCTGTTATTTGACTTAAAAGAGACGTTGTAAGTTTTGACTTGGTTCCGCAACGCTAAAGTTACTGCTTTTATTAATTTTTTTTTAAGGAGGTGCCACGTAGAGACGAATGATATACTCCACTTGTGCACCACTCAGTACCAGCACGAACGAGGGTGTCTCCTTCGGTTAAAGGGAGCAGGTACAACCTCGTACCCTTCTTCCGCCGGATATATAATGTCTCTCTTCCCTGGTTCTCCTCTTCGAGGAGACCAAAAGATCAGCCACCGACACAGGGGGGTTTTCCCCTGCAGGAGTGCGTTGCGTGAGAAACCTGTCTTGGTTATTTTCCTCCCGCATGTCGACGATCAGGTAGGTCCTCCAGGTGGAGAGGGACTGGGGGGTAAAAAAAAGCATCCTCCCTCCCCCCGCTCCCCCGCACAACCCCCGTGTATCCCAGGGCCCCCACCTCCATCTCCACCCGCCTCGACGACCGGGTAGCTTACAGGTAAGAGCAGAAGATGACTGGAGAGTGGGGGTCGCCGTACTCCCAGCTCGCAGCCCCGGCGGAGCCCTCCGGGTGGGCGGCGCCGGCGGACGTGAGCTCGGGCTCGGCGGTGGCGTTGTGCGAGTGGCTCCGAGACACACAATGCAGCAGCAGTAGATTCCCCAGCAGCAGAGCCGCCTGGCCGCAGAGAAGTAAGTAACTCACCGGGCAACCCCCCAGCACCATCTTCCCGGGCCCAGAGGCGGAGACCCAGCCTCAGACCCCCACCCAGCCGGCAACCGCGGACCCAAGCCCTGCCAGGTCCAGGCCTCTCGGCGGAGCTCCACGCCTCGATGCCAAGCAGCCAATGGGAGCGCGGAAGTTTACGTCCCGCCCAACCCCGGCAGCCAATAAGGAAAGGCTGCGCAGGAGGCGGGGCTGCGTTTCGTTTCTGCGGGTCAATTCCGCTTCTGGGGCTGACGCTCCGCCTTCTTTGCCGTGACGCGTGCTTCTTTCAATAGGCTTCCTCGGCCCGCCCCGGAGTAGGCGGGCCTTGAAGCAGGGGGGCGGGGCGAAGGCAATGGGCGGGGCCAGTTCCTGAGAGGGTCTGAGGGGATCGGAGAGAAAACCCGTTCTCTCGCCCGGGACGGAGCGCTCCCTACGTCAGTGAGGCGAGCGGGCGCCGCGTCGGGAGCGAGCTCGGACCGGAGCCGAGTTGCGTCAGTGCCGAGCGCGCGCGCACCGCTGCCGGCCCTGGGGCTCCGGCGGGGCCGGGGAGTCGTGGAGCGGGCGGAGGAGGGGCGGCCGAGAGCTGAGGAGAACCTGCGGGCTCGGGCGGAGATGGGGTCGGGCGCGGGCTCGCCCTCCGAGACCCTCCGCGTCCGGTGGCTGCTGCTGGCGGGCTTGCTGAGCCCGGCCCTCGGCGGGGCTCGGTCAGGTGGGTGTCCGCCCCCAGGGACCTTTCGGGAGTCCGGGATGCTCGGAGTTTTCACCCCGCGGTGCCTGAGAGTGGCGGGGCCTGGCCTGGGCACTGGAACCCGACCCGAGTCGGGAGGCGGAGCCGCGGGCTGCCTGCGGACCGGGGCTCGGACCCGAGGCTCCGGGTCTGGGCGCCCCCGGTTCTCCTGGGCGCTGCTCTCGGGTCTGGTTCCCAGTCCTCGCTCTCTGGCCGAGCAGAGCCTTTGAGGGGCGAGCCCGACCCCCAGTCTCGCGCCAAGCTGGGTCCCCGCCCCAAAACCCTGCCGGGGCGACTCTCGGTCCGACCCCGACCCTCGGGGACTCGGCTGAGAGCCTGGGAGGCTGGCTGAATGCGCGCGGAGGGTTTGAGAAGTGCTTTTGAGAAATGGAGCTGGGGCTTGCTTGCGGGGTAAATGTCACTGGGAAAGAGACCGGGAGATGGAACTTTTTGCTCCAGGTTTTCATGATTTGAAATTTTGACCATCATTTTATTAGCAGAGTCACCAGTAGGTACCACAGGGCTGAATTTAGCGATGAAATAAGAGGAAAGGGGGGGGGTTTGCTTTTTTTGGCCATTTTGTTGTTTTAGTAAGAATACTTCTTTTGGGGGGAACTAAGTGCTACATTTTTATAGCCAGTCTTTTATCGCCGTTTTTACTGGGTTGGTAAGGTCTCAAATCCAGGCAGATAATCCCTGCTCTGCTTAAGTCACAGTCTTATGGTAAGAATTAAATCATTTATGTGAAATAGCTTTTGACTTGTGAAACTTCCCTTAAATACATAAGGTATTTGTATTGGAGATGCTCAGACATAGTGGAAACATTTAAATCGCCAACACAAGCATTTTTCTGAAAACACCGTCTTTCTTTGTTTTCGCTCGTGTTAAATTATTGTTTGCGTGGCTGTGTTTTCCTTATCAGCCATAGAGTATGATGGAGAAGGGGGTTTCTACTAAATCATTATCTTGAGAGCTTTTCAAAGGTGAGGATTTCAGTGCAGGACTAAATTTAGATTTTTTTTCCTCCTTATTTTATTATTTTTCAATTAAGAAAATTTGCACCATTGCAGCAGTTTTGAAGCTCTAAATACTGAAACTTTCTTGACTGGGAGGGTACCACATCTTTTCTGTTTGAACCTATTTTTGCTATGGTGTTCTAGTAATACACGGTTAACATTTACCAGCGTTTAAGGGTAAGCAGGTTAAACATCTGGAGTTGTAGTAATCCATGATTCTGTTTGGAATACTTTAAATAAGACTGATTTTTAAAGTTTATGTATTGATTTTTACATTGCTGAAAATAGATGGATGGAATATCCTTATGTTTTTTAACAACAGCTCTAACAGTTTATAGTTAAACAGTTTATAGTTGAATAGTCCCTCACTTAAGCAGGTATATGCTTTCAAAATCAGCCTTCATCGAACACCTATGAACACCGAGCTCAGTGCTTGTGGAGGGGCAGAGAGTGACCAAATGTGCTGAGTTTATCTGAGGATGTAGGGGAAGGTTTTATTGAGAAAATGATATTTGAACTGATCTGTATGGGTGAATATTCAAGGACGGTTAATTCAAAACAGAAGGGTTTTTGCAAGAGTCTAGAGAGAGAAGAGAATAGAACTAGTTAAGGAATGATGAGAAGTCACCAGGCATTCATTCCCCTGAAAGGGAGGCATGGAAAAAACTAAGGTAAGTTGATACCAGTTGGGAAGAGTCTTATGTGATGTGCTATGGGATTTGGACTTTACCATGGAGGAAGTTCTTTGGGCAGGATGGTTTTTAAGTAGGGATGTGGGCTTCCCAGGTGACGACAGTGGTAAAGAACCCACCTGCCAATGTAGGTTAAATGTAAGAGATGTGGGTTCAGTCCCTGGGTTGGCAAGATCCCTTGGTGGAGGGAATGGCAGCCCACTCCAGGATTCTTGCCTGGAGAATCCCATGGACAGAGGGTTACAAAGAGTTGGACACTGCTGAAGCAACTTAGCATGCACTTAGCATGTGGTGTAACTTAGATTTGTGATTATTGTAACTGACTACACAGTGGAGGACAGACTATGGGAGGGAGGGACTGGAGGCTGGGAGGGACCAGTTAAGAGGCTTTGTACTAGTGTGCAGTGAAATCAACTCATGTTTCCCTACGGGAATGTTCTAGAATCAGCTGACCAAATTTTTGCAATACAAGATGTTTAAAACATGCGCTTAAACCGTTTCAACTAATGAAAGAGGAATTTGAGTACTCAGTAAGAACCACCCACACATCAGTTATACTAGGAGTTAAATAGATTTTGTAGGATTTTTTTAAAAATTTTTACCCTTTATAACAATTGTGTGAATGAGGAAGTGCAGTATATATTCCTAAAAGCTGACATAGTACACTTAAACCAAAAAACTAGGGCTGACAGAGGTAACTTTGTATCATTGAGGAAATTAGGCAGGTATGCAGCCTCACTTGATTTTTTTCTTTTAAGGTAGTGATTATGATGTACAGACCTAAATTTTTTTTCCCCCAAGACTATAATTCTAGAGGAAATGAGTTTTAAAACTTACTCATGGTGAATCACTGTGAAATGAACTAGGTGGTAAGAACTTGGTCCATACTAATTTTGTTTTTAGGTGCCTGTGAATTGTTTGAATTTGGTATGTTTGTGCTAAATAGGAGAATGTAGTCTTTTAAATATAAAGATAACTTGTTTCACACTCTTATGTAAGAAAATAAAAGTATTTACAATGAAAATATGTACAAAACAAGTTGCTGGGTTCCAAACGTACTTTGAATTTTACCTTACCAGGAATTCCCTGGTCCAGTGATTAGGAGCTGCTTATTTCATCGTGGAAGCTGTAGGTTCTATCCCTAGTCGAGGAACTAAGATCCCACAAGCCACATGGCGTAGCCAAATAAAAATAAATAAATAAAATTTACCTTGCCAAAGTTGACTATGTATGTATATGTATTTAAATCCTACTTTATTATAGAATCCCCCCAAAGATGCATCCTCTAAGTAACTGGAAGCTTTTTCTTTGGAATAGCCACAGGCTCAAATATATGATGTAGATAGGCTCATGATATTTCTTTTTTTTTCCTTTGATGCCTAGTATACAGCAGAGACTTGGAGTTATGCCATCTTTTGTGTCAGAACTATGGGACTGCCTCATAAGTAAATTTGGTCCTCTTGGTATCACAGTAAATAACCCCTCCTACTACCCTGCTTTTGAATGGGGCCAACATGGACCCAATTAAAGTTGAATTGCCCTTTGAATTGTACAGTCGTGTTCATATGGCAAGATGTTATTGTATCAATAGTTAATTTTTCATCTTGTGAGGTATCATTTCAGTCAAATGGTTTTCCCCAAAATGAGTTAGGGAACGTGAGAAGTTCACCTATTTTAGTCAGTTTTTTAAAAATATGCAGTTGTTTTGTATTTGTTTATGTTGATTTTAACATAAGAATTAGAGTATTTCAGCTTATAGTAAGTAAAAATGATGTCACTGTCAAACATTTGTCATATTGTAGGACAAAAAAAGAAATGCTTCTTTCTCTTTGACATATTTTTTTTTTCCTTTTCATGAGAGTTTTTTTTTTTTTTTTTTTATGGTTTAACTTATTTTAGAAAGAATCCTTCCCACCCTTTCCTTTAGTAGGTCTTAAGAACTCTCTTACAAGTAGAGCCCTAGAGAGCCTATTCCACATCCTTTGATATGCTGGAATCTTGTCATGAATAGAAGCTCCCATTTCAGCTGCTTAAGTAGGGAGGGTAAGCACTGTATGAAGTATCAATACAATAAGTTCTCTTCATGCAAATGAGTTCTGTTCTGAGTGCCTTCCTAAGTTCAACAAAGTTAACCTAGCTACCCAACTAACACAATCAACTGTATGACACTATACTGTAGTAGGCTTAGAATACTTTTCACACAAATATACATAAAAACAAAAATAAAAACATTTAAAATCTTACATTACAGTACCTTCAAAAGTACAGTAGTGCAGTACAACAGCTGGCATACATGGGCATATTGGCATCTTTGAAAGTTTGCAACTTCAAACTTGGGGACTTATTGTACAGTGAAATATAGCATTGCGTTAACATGGACAAATGTGTGGGCATGAGGATTTGTGGGAAATTGCTATGAAAGATGCTAGTCATAAAAAATAAAGCTTATTTTAGGTTGTGCATGAATATTTGCAATTATAAGCTCTATATGTATAGCTGTAAAGATCAAAAGAGGTCATTTACTCAGTATATTTATTGAATGTCTGTTGCACTAGTGCAGGAAACAGGATGAATAATGTACTGCCCTTTGTTTCAAAAAAATCTAAATTTCTTGGTAGAGGAATTTAAATCCTCTGTGGTATTAAATCTTATAAATGGTGTTTTTCCCAAAGGACCGCTTACACACAATGACAAAAGCCCCGTTTGTTTTTAAATGTAAAAATAGGTAAATGTAAAACAAAAGGTGATAATGCAAAAAATGTCAGAATAGGACATAGCAGTGGAAATTATGATTATGTTAGAAGATAGGTATTAATGTATATGTTCATTTGGCATTGACCTTGTAAGTGAAATGGAAATAAATGGCTCAACATAACAGTGATTTATGAATCTAATTCGTTTCTCTTTAAGAAATAATTCAGACAACAGAATTATCTTCAGCCTGTATGTTGAACCCAGGTTTATTTTCTGTAGTGAAAATGCTTAAGGGTGACTCTTTGTTGACATAGTAGGCGGGAAGGAAAGGAGAAAAGTCCTTGGCTGAGGGTTCACATTTGTTTGCTTTGCATTTAGGTAGAATTCTTGTAACTTATTTCTGTCTACAGTTGTAACGGAGGAAGGACTTCAGTGCCCGGGGCACAGAAAGCCAAACTGTGACAGCAGGTGTTTGCAGTGAAGTCAGGATTTGTTGTACAGAATGGGAGACAAGGCTCAGATCCACCTCAGCTTGGCTTTTGAGGTTTTTTTTCCTTTTTTTTTTTAAGAAGAAGAGCAAAGATGCTGGGATTTATCATCATCTTGTGGCATTTCTTTTTTTAAAAACTTTAAATTTTTTATTGGGGGTATAGCCTATTAACAATGTTTGGACAGTTTCAGGTGGGCAGTGAAAGGGTTCAGCCATACGGATTCATGTATTCATTCTCCTCCTGGGCTTCCTGGGTGGCTCAGTGGTAAAGAATCTGCCTGCCAACGGAGGAGACATGGATTCAGTCCCTGGGGTTGCGAAGATCCCCTGGAGAATGAAATGGCAATCCACTCCAGTATTTTTGCCTGGAGAATCCCATGGACCAAGGAGCCTGGTGGGCTACAGTACACGGGGCTGCTAAAGAGTCAGACGTGACTTAGCGACTAAACAACAACTCTTCCCCCAAACGCCTTTCCCATCCAGGCTGCCACATAACATCGAGTGGAGTTCCATCTGCTATACTGTGTCATTTTCTGACATTTCGTAATCATGGTTCTGGGAGTCAGAATGTGTCTGGTTTATGATTCACTGGCCAGGTGGTCTGTGGCAGGAGGCCTGGGAGCTCATCCTGCCCTGGAGAAATGATCTGAGTTTACACAGGAATGCTAGTATCTATAAGAGCAGTTTCATCACCTCAGCAGTGTTATCGGCAACTGCAGTCTTCGTCACCTAACTCTGGTTGATGTGTTCAGTTAGTGTAGGACTGAGGTCAGAGGGGACAGGAAAGGGGATAGAGTTTGGAATGGTGAGATTAATCATAAACTCAGTAAGGGGACTCAGTTTCACAGGTACTATTATACAACATGTAGTCAGACTTCCTCCAAAACACAGTACATAAAAATACCTAAGGAGTTAGAGGAAGAAAATAGTGCTACTAATTCACACCTTTTTCTTTCTTTTACTAAGTATAGGACGTTTTAAGTTTCCTGTTTCAACCCTTACTTTTATCTCCAGCCATGTTTTCTAGTAATGTGACTTTTGTCGTGTTATGTACAAAGTCACATAAGCATCAAATTCTGTCACATTTGAGCTGATTGTATTAAGATTTTACTTTGTATTGTGAACTGTCTACCAGTGGTTTTTTTGGGGGGGAGGTAATTTTGCTCCCTAGAAGGCATCTGAAGGATATTTCCTAGTTGTCACACCTTGGAGCTTCTGGATAGGGTGGGTAGAGGTCCTCACTACCCTGCTTTGGCCAGAAAAACACCCACAGCAGAGAATTTTCTGGCTGCAAATGTCAATAGTGCTGAGGCTGAAGCTTTGTAGTACAAATAATGTGAATGCACGTCCTTTACAGTGACATGGGAAGCTTGGTCTTTTGATTCCCATGAGAAAGGGCTACTAATTAAGGACTAAAAAATAAAAGGAATTTGGGGAAAATCTATGCAAGGTATGAACAGGAAAAATACAAATAAGCCAAGATAAAGTGATAAAGGAGTGTTGAAAAAATATAGGAAGGAGGGTTTTCATACAGCAAGTGTATATTTGGGATAGAAATGAAAACTGACCTTTTCCAGTCCTGTGGCCATTGCTGAGTTTTCCAGATTTGCTGGCATATTGAGTACAGCACTTTCACAGCATCATCTTTCAGGATTCGAAATAGCTCAACTGGAATTCCATCAGCTCCACTAGCTTTGTTTGTAGTGATGCTTTCTAAGGCCCACTTGACTTCACATTCCAGAATGTCTGGCTCGAGGTGAGTGATCACACCATTGTGATTATCTGAGTCGTGAAGATCTTTTTCGTACAGTTCTTCTGTGTATTCTTGCCACCTCTTCTTAATATCTTTTGCTTCTGTTAGATCCATACCATTTCTGTCCTTTATTGAGCCCATCTTTGCATGAAATGTTCCCTTGGTATCTCTAATTTTCTTGAAGAGATCTCTAGTCTTTCCCATTCTGTTGTTTTCCTCTATTTCTTTGCAATGATCACTGAGGAAGGCTTTCTTATCTCTCCTTGCTATTCTTTGGAACTCTGCATTCAAATGGGAATATCTTTCCTTTTCCCCTTTGCTTTTCGCTTCTCTTCTTTTCATAGCTATTTGTAAGGCTTCCTCAGACAGCCATTTTGCTTTTTTGCATTTCTGTTCCATGGGGATGGTCTTAATCCCTGTCTCCTGTACAATGTCACGAACCTCTGTCCATAGTTCATCAGGCACTCTAGTGCCTTAAATCTATTTCTCACTTCCACTGTATAATCGTAAGGGATTTGAATTAGGTCATACCTGACTGGTCTAGTGGTTTTCCCTACTTTCTTCAATTTAAGTCTGGATTTGGCAATAAGGAGTTCATGATCCAAGCCACAGTCAGCTCCCGGTCTTGTTTTTGCTGACTGTATAGAGCTTCTCCATCTTTGGCTACAAATAATATAATCAATCTGACTTCAGTGTTGATCATCTGGTGACGTCCATGTGTAGAGTCTTCTCTTGTGTTGTTGGAAAAGGGTGTTTGCTATGACCAGTGAGTTGTCTTGGCAAAACTCCTATTAGCCTTTGCCGCTTCATTCCATACTCCAAGGCCAAATTTGCCTGTTACTCCAGGTGTTTCCTGACTTCCTACTTTTGCATTCCAGTCCCCTGTAATGAAAAGGACATCTTTTTTGGGTGTTAGTTCTAGAAGGTCTTGTAGGTCTTCATAGAACCATTCAATTTTAGCTTCTTCAGCGTTACTGGTTGTGGCATAGGCTTGGATTGCCATGATGTTGAATGGTTTGCCTTGGAAAGGAACAGAGATCATTCTGTCATTTTTGAGATTGCACCCAAGTACTGCATTTTGGACTCTTTTGTTGACCTTAATGGCTACTCCATTTCTTCTAAGGGATTCCTGCCCACAATAGTAGATATAGTGCTAATCTGAGTTAAGTTCACCCATTCCAGTCCATCTTAGTTCACTGATTCCTAGAATGTTGACATTTACTCTTGCCATCTCCTGTTGGAACACTTCCAATTTGCCTTGATTCATGGATGTAACATTCCAGGTTCCTATGCAATATTGCTCTTTACAGCATCAAACCTTGCTTCTATCACCAGTCCCATCCACAACTGGTGTTGTGTTTGCTTTGGCTCCACCCTTCCATTATTTCTGGAGTTATTTCTCCACTGATCTCCTGTATCACATTGGCACCTACCGACCTGGGGAGTTCATCTTTTAGTGTCCTATCTTTTTGCCTTTTCATACTGCTCATGGGGTTCTCGAGGCAAGAATACTGAAGTGGTTTGCCATTTTCTTCTCTAGTAGACTACATTCTGTCAGACCTCTCCACCATGACCCTTCCGTCTTGGGTGGCCTCACACGGCATGGCTTAGTTTCATCTCACATGCTAGTAAAGTGATGCTAAAAGTTCTCCAAGCCAGGCTTCAACAGTATGTGAACCATAAACTTCCAGATATTCAAGCTGGTTTTAGAAAAGGCAGAGGTACCAGAGATCAAATTGCCAACATCCACTGGATCATCAACAAAGCAAGAGAGTTCCAGAAAAACATATATTTCTGCTTTATTGACTGTGCCAAAGCCTTTGACTGTGGATCACTATAAACTGTGGAAAATTCTGAAGGAGATGGAAATACCAGACCATCTGACCTGTCTTTTGAGAAACCTGTATGCAGGTCAAGAAACAACAGTTAGAAGTGGACATGGAACAACAGACTGGCTCCAAATAGGAAAAGGAGTACGTCAAGGCTGTATATTGTCACCCTGCTTATTTACCTTAAATGCAGAGTACATCATGAGAAATGCTGGGCTGAAAGAAGCACAAACTGGAATCAAGATTGCTGGGAGAAATATCAATAACCTCAGATATGGAGATGATATCATCCTTACGGCAGAAAGTGAAGAGCAGCTAAAAAGCCTCTTGCTGAAACTGAAAGAGGAGAGTGAAAAAGTTGGCTTAAAGCTCAACATTCAAAAAACGAAGATCATGGTATCTGGTCCCATCACTTTGTGGGAAATAGATGGGGAAACAGTAGAAACAGTGTCAGACTTTATTTTGGGGGGCTCCAAAATCACTGCAGTTGGTGATTGCAGCCATGAAATTAAAAGATGCTTACTCCTTGGAAGGAAAGTTATGACCAACTTAGATAGCATATTAAAAAGCAGAGACATTACTTTGCCAACAAAGGTCCGTCTAGTCAAAGCTGTGGTTTTTCCAGTAGTCATGTGAATGTGAGAGTTGGACAGTGAAGAATGCTGAGCACAGAAGAATTGATGCTTTTGAACTGTGGTGTTGGAGAAAACTCTTGGGAGTCCCTTGGACTGCAACGAGATCCAACCAGTCCATCCTAAAGGAGATCAGTCCTGGGTGTTCATTGGAAGGTCTGATGTTGAAGCTGAAACTCCAATACTTTGGCCACCTCATGTGAAGAGTTGACTCACTGGAAAAGACCCTAATGCTGGGAAGGATTGGGGGCAAGAGGAGAAGGGGAGGACAAAGGATGAGATGGCTGGATGGCATCACCAACTCAATGGACATGGGTTTGGGTGGACTCCGGGAGTTGGTGATGGACAGGGAGGCCGGGTGTGCTGGCGGTTCATGGGGTCGCAAAGAGTCGGGCACGACTGAGTGACTGAAATGAATGAAGGAGTGTATATTTTTGAATGACATAACCACAAAATGCACATTTCTTATGTTTTGAACTCATGTTTTGAACTCCGAAAATGGATCTTTGGATTTTAAAACCAGGAAGTCAGTAACAGCATAGTAGCTCTTATGTGTAGAAGTTATTTTGGTGTGGTGTAATTGTGAAAGCCTTTTAAAGATAAATGATTAATTTCGCTTTTTTTTTTTCCAAAACAAGAATTGTGGTTGAAAATGTATGGAAGGAAAGGATGTATCTTATATTCCTTTATTGGATTTTCATTCTTTGCTAACAATCATGGTAAAAAAAAAATCCATAGTCAATCTTGGCTGGAATTTAGTAATGTGACCTTAACAGGTTTCAGCATAAGAGCTCTTTAGATATGTGCCTGCTCATTTGTAGTTATCTTTCCTGAGATATTTCTTTTTCTCTGTGATGTTTGTTTCTGAGTTGTAACAAAGAAATTTCAGTTGAGTTGCATATGGTTTAGCTCCTAGCATAATGGTTGCCTGAGCCTACTAACATTTATTTCCCTGCCTGTAATGATTTACTTAAAAAATCTTTTATTTTGAAATATTGATAGAATCACAGGAAATTCATATAAGTGCACAGAATGATTGACTTTTTATCACATGGAGCTTCTCATCTGTTATCCATGGAAAGTATTTTATTCCTATCATTACTTCTAGAGTGACTGTCCTAGTAGTTGAACAAATGATCATGATCTAGAATAAAAATTTTAAGGGAATTTGAGAAAACTGAAGATCTTTGAAAGGTTTATTTTGGGCAAGGAAATAGTCCTATACCTCAGTTAATTTAGGATTAAGGATGTTTTTACTTAGTGCTTTGAAACCTGCATCTATTAAGGCCATGGATTTCTTTTGAGATGGCTCCCAACTGACAACTCCAAATATCTGAGGGATATTTTGTTAGAGTGTGTCACAAGATCACCTTATGTCAACCAGCCCCTGATTGCTTTTGTGCATATTGGAGTCCGTTTCTGATATCTTTATGTAATGACGTGAAGCCTCATTTAGTTGCTGTTATGCTAAACAGGGGTAAGAGTTTGAAAACTGTTAGTGTGACGTGTTGTATTGAACATGAAATAAATTATATTTTCCTGTTTACATTGTATCTTTAAAAATTCCAAACTAGACAAGGTTATAGACATTTTAATGCACAGTGGTGTTTTATGGAAAGTTAGACTTCATTTTAACCTGCATTTGAGACCTCTGAAGGACATAAGGCAGTTAAGGAGTGAATGACCGTTAAGAGTTTGGATCGAAAGGAGGTGAGTGGGAGTAGAAGGTGTCACAGTCTAGATGTGAAGTTGATGAGACTGATGGGTAGACAGCAGGTGCTGAGATGCTAGATAATCAGTACTTTAAGTAGTTTGTGCCTTTTTTTAAAAAAAATTGAAGAAACACCCCTTTTCCTTCCCTTTTAATTTCAGCAGTATTTGGGGTTTCAAAATACTCATTATAAAAACAAATTCAAACAATACAGTCAGCCTTGAGTGCAGGAAATAAAAGTCCGAGTCCTTATCTCATTACTCCCTAGTTCTATTCCATGGTGGTAATCGCTTTAAACAAGTTTGGTATGTTTACTTATAATCCTTACATGTTTGTTTATGACACGCCTTTTGGTCTCATATATGGGGAAGGAAATGGCAATCCATTCTGATATTCTTGCCTGGAAAATCCCATGGACAGAGGAGCCTGGAGGGCTGCAGTCCATGTGGTCACAAGAGTTGGACAGGACTGAGCAATTAAACCACTAGCACCATGGCCTCAGGGCTTCCCAGGTGGTGCTAGTGGTAAAGAACTCACCTGCCAATATAGGAGACATAAGAGACATGGGTTCCATCTCTGGATGTGAAGATCCCCTGAAAGAGGGCATGGCAACTCACTCCAGTATTCTTGCCTGGGAAATCCCATGGACAGAGGAGCTTGGTGGGCTACAGTTCATAGGGTCACACAGAATTGGACACGACTGAAGCAACTTAGCATGCACCGTGGTCTCATATATAGGATATGTGTTGTAGTTGTAACGTTTCATAGAGATTATAAATAATACAGAGTTTATAAAGTGAAGGTAAAAATAAAAGTCTCTCCCCTCCTCCCACTCCCTATAGATTATTACTTTTAAAAAATATTATTTTACTATAAGAAATTTAAACATTCACAACAGTAGAGAGAAGAGTAATAAAAAGGAAAAAGAAAGAAAGAAAGGGACTTTCCTGGTCGTCCAGTGGTTAGGGCGCTGCACTTCCACTGCAGGGGGCGCAGATTTGATTCCTGGTCAGGGAACAAAGATACCCGCATGCCGCAGCCAAAAGGAAAAAAAAGAAGTAACAAACTCCTGTGTACCCATTATCCAGATTTTAATATCATTTCATATGTGTCTGATCCCTCAAACGCACACTGAATTATTTCGATGCAAATCCTGGATGTCATGTCATGTTGCCCTTGAATATTTAGAATGAATCTCTATGACATCAGGCCTTTTAAAGGAAATCTTACCCACAGCATGCTTATTACACTTAAAAAAATTAACACTAATTCCTCAAGATTTTCACATATCTATGCAGTGTTAAAATTTCCCTGATTGTCTCAGCATTTTTCTTTTCTGTTGATTTATTTTAATTAGGATACAGATAGGTCCAGATATTGCATTTGATTATATGGCTCTTTTAATTTATAATGTCCCCCTTTCCCCCTCTTAATGGCATTTGTTTGTTTAAGATATTCTGCTTATTGAATTTACTTCCTAAACTGATCCCCACTGAATGGGAGCTCTGAGTCTGTTCTTCCCTCGGTGTTTCTGTTCTTGTATGCCATTCTCAAGCCTCATAATGAGTGTGGTTTTGATATATGAAGATAAAGAGAGATAGAGATTCTTTTGACCATGGTCCTTAGATGGTGACCATCTATTTCATCAAGTTTGCTGAATAAACTGACGTGCCTGCATCAGCAGTGGTGCTGGAGGAAGAAGAGATGTGTTGGATGTATTAAGAGACTATCAGATGCCAGCATGAGGGTGTGTCTTCCTAAGGGATTTACATGGCTTGCTTTTATTATGTCCAAATTTTGCTTAAGTGATGACTTTATTTTTTTCTAGTTATCTTATTTCTCAAATAATACATGATTATTTAATACCTTTGGTAATTTCAAAAGGGACCTAACAGTAAAATTTGGTAATTACCAAATGGGACCTAACAGTAAAATTTTATATTTATACATAAATCCTGCTTGATTACTTCAGTGACAATGAAACAAAATGACTTTGTGCTCATTGTTTTATTTACTTATTTTCATTTTTGTTCTTTTAGGTAGATCTTACTTTTTAAAATTGAAGTGTAGATGACGTACAACACTGTGTTATTTCCAAGGGTACAGCAAAGTGATTCAGTTATATATATTCAGATTATTTTCTATTATAGATTATTATAATAGAACTAAATTGAATTTAGTTCCTTGTGCTATATAGTAGCACAAGGTCTTTTTTTTTTTAAGCTTTTGTTGGAGTATGGTTGATTTACAGTGTTGTGTGTGTTTCAGGTATGCAGCAAAGGTGTGCAGTACATATATATATGTGTGTGTATATATATATATGCATGTATATTCATTCTTTTTCAGATTCTTTTCAGTAGTTGCTTGTTGCTATCTGTTTTACATACAGTGGTGTGTATCAGTGAACTCCACACTCCTAGTTTACCTCTCTCCCCTTTGAAGTGATGATTTTAGAAGCCAGGCCCCCGTGATTCCACTTTGTGGTGATCTGTACAGGTTGGAATTGGGAGAAAGTCTTGTATGATGGTTCTGAGTTCTTCATTTTTTATACATTTTAACTATTCAAGTTTTTAACAGATTAATAGCAGTAATTTCATTGGAGATGATTGCTACATTGTTAGGTGTTTACTTATTAGAGTTAATACATCAGGCATTGAAAGTAACTTTTTCCTTTTATTGTCCTTGACCATTTTGAAGGCGGCCCCATACCATCTCGGGATGTCATTCACATTGGGTGAAGGTGGGAAATGAGAGAGAAGTGAACAGATCCTTCTCTCCATTTCCCCACGGGAGCATTTTTTTTTCCCTTGTGTTTATATCTTAAGATTTCTTTTAAGACAGAGGGTTAGGGTTTATAGCTAAAAAGTTTTTTGAAAATGATTGCTGTGTATACACTGTTTGGATAAAGGCTGACATTCTTGTTTTTAAGAAATATGTTTCTTCCCTCTTATACTAGGCTTCCCCGGTAGCTCAGATGGTAAAGCATCTGCCTACAATGCGGGAGACCCGGGTTCAGCCCCTTGGTCAGGAAGATCCCCTGGAGAAGGAAATGGCAACCCACTCCAGTACTCTTGCCTGGAAAATTCCATGGACAGAGGAGCCTGGTAGGCTACAGACCATAGGGTTGCAAAGAATCGGACACCACTGAGTGACTTCATTTCCCCCTTATACTATCTAGTATGTTGCTATTTTCCTAGAAAACTTTATATAAAACTGAATATTTTATTTTGTATTACTAATTTTTTATTTTCTTATCTTTTGGTTGCGCTGCATGGCATATGGAATCTTAATTCCCTGACCAGGGATCAAACCCACACCCCCTGCATTGTCAGTGTAGAGTCTTAACCACTGGTCCACCAGAGAAGTCCTGAAACTATATGTATTTTAATATGAGAATGTCAGATGATTTTTCTGAGATTTGAACATTCAGATTTTTTTTGAATATTTGGCTTTTGATTTCCATTATATTTTGGGGGGAATGTATTTTTTCAGGTTCAATTGTTATGTAATGTTTGTTGTTCCTTATTCTGTAGGCTTTCAACAGACCTCCCATCTCTCTTCTTATGAAATCATAACTCCTTGGAGATTAACTCGAGAACGAAGAGAAGCCCCTAGGCCCTTCTCAGAGCAGGTAAGGTATCTCTTGAGAAATATGTATGTATTTCAGTTTCACTCTTTTTGAGATAAGAATGTTATTTTCATCAGTGACTGGTTCAGTGAGTAATGTTGGCCCATTATGGCACTGGTGTCCATTGGACATTATTCTAGTAAAAGTGACATATTTATTCTTAGGAGCTTGCTTTTTTTTATGACAAAATAATCAACTTGAAACAAAAGTGGATGAAATAGTCAGTTAAATAAAAGTCTATGTCCAGTGTAGGACGCTGGTTACGTAGACTTCTGGCCCCTACCTGACTGGTGATAGTTACAGTGGTCTTCTTACAGCAAGAGTTCACCCCTCTCTTAGTGTATGACAGGTAGAGTACTGCATGCTGAATCTTTACTCACCCTGGAGAATGTGTGTTATATGCATGTATTTTATATCTGGGAATGTTTGCAAAAGTGAGTTTTATCGCCATATCAGAAGAAACATACTATACCAACAATGCACAAAAATTATTTTTCAATACTATTTTTCTCTTACTGTAAAATTCAGAAATAATATATTTGGATATCAACTGATTTTTTGCAAACCCTTCAACTTCATCTAAGTATAATTTCAACTTTATTTTGATTGATCAGTAACAAGTGATGAGGATAAAGACTTTAGCTTATCACCTCTGAATTGCCAAAGTAGTTCTAGCTAGGAGGTAGGTTGTCCATTGTTTAGGGACTAGGCGGAGTGAAGAGGACACTGGAGTTAACATCAGGCATTTTCAGAGTTACCCTCCCTCTGGGCATTACTGTGGATTGCGTAGATCATTTGTCTTCATTTACTTCTTTATAAGTAAAGAGTATATAACTCTAAGATCTCCTTCCAGTGGAACGGTTTATAATTTTTCCTTGCTTTGTTTTGAAATGGACATTCTCTTTGATTTTATTTTGCCTTTATTAATTTGTATTTTCATTGCGGTTTTCCCCCTTTTCTTCACTTAGTAGCGTAGGGACAGTGTCTTTCTACCTCATCGTGTCCCTGATGATCTTCATCAGCTTTGCACACATAGATACTTGAGATTGTTGTGAATGTCCTGCATGTGCCCTGATGAATACATGGGAGCGAGGTGGAAGCACTGTTTAAGCCCTGGGGATACGGTGTGAACAAAACAGACAGAATTATGTCCCTGTGGAGCTTCCATTCTCATGGGAGGAGAGACAGAGACGAATAAGTAATATAATTATAAGATTAATAATAGAGATTATTTAAGATGGTAAAGAGCCTGCCTGCCAGTGCAAGTTAGACGTGAGAGATGTGGGGTTGAGCCCTGGGTCAGGAAGATCCCCTGGAGGAGGAAATAGCAACCCATTCCAGTATTCTTGCCTGGAGAATCCCATGGACAGAGGAGCTTGGCAGGCTGCAGTCCGTAGGGTCGCATGGAGTTGGACGTGACTGAAGCGACTTAGCACACACGCGAGATGGTAATAAGCATCGTGGGGAACATTAAAGCAGCAAGGGATTGGGGAGTATTGGAAGTGGGAGTGAGGGGTAGGAGGGTTTGTGTTTTTTAATAGGACAGCCTGGGAAGACCTTTCTAAGAAGGTGACTCTGTAGGAGGGCAAAGACCGGAAGGAAAGGAATGAGCAATACAGGCAGCTATTTGGGGAGAGAATGTAATAGCATAAATTCTCAGAATTCTCAGGAGAGATGACAGTGGTGTTTTTATACCCTGTATTTGCCCAAGAGCAGAAAGGAATAGAAAAACACGCAAGGAGACTGGTATTGTTGTTGCCTCTGGAGATTGAGGTCCCCACACAGGATTTGGCAGTAGAACCTCAGGACATGGATCTGGTCTCAGCCTTAGGAGTCAGATGCTGAAGTGCCTGAGGAAAGGGGATCCTGCAGTTTCTTGGCAAAGTGTTCACTTCCTGTCCAGAAGGAGTAGGGAGAATAATAAGCGTTTATTATTTAATCATTACTTAATTCTAATAATAAGGACGTTTCTGATAATATTATTGTTCGTTGAATCCCTCCATGACTATCTTTTTTTATTAGAATTAAGTTTCTAGAGATCACATAAAGTGCTTCTGGCTAATGAACCGGTGAGTCACTGGGGAAGTTATTTTAGTGTTTAAGGTAGAGAAGAGGATCCCACAAGCAGAGGATATGTAAGTTGACTTATCTCAGTTCTTTGATTCTAAGACACAGTCTTCATGAGGTACCCTGTTATTTAACGTACCAGTAATTAAGAAAGAAACAGACTGCTGCCAGTAGACTACTTTGCCTCTGTGCGATGTGTCCCAGTTTCAGAGATGTTCACCGAGATGTGAGGGGGAAAAAGTAAGTTTAGGACCGATGAAATGTGTTAAGTCCTGTGAAGGTGTAAAGTCATGAAAGTATTAATTTCATCTAGCTTTCAGATACCCAGAATGAGAGATAATCTTGTGAAACTAAGAAGTTCATTAGATTTAAATAAAAGGAAGAATTTCTTTAGTATAGGTAATACAGGAATGGACTTAGTAAAAATAACCCCTGAAGTTATAGCTCAATTGCAATTATAAATGAATTGAAGAAGACTTCAGATAAACAGGCAGGTCGTTTTCCACAACAGGTTATTAAAAGAAGGTAGGGATGATCTGAGTCTATTTTTATTATTTATGGGCATATTTCAGGTTGTTTCATAAAAGAGTTCTTCCAGTCAGTGCCAAATTATTTTCATTCAGGATGGAATTTTTAGTGTCCTTTAAATACCTGTTGTTGCAAAGTTATTTAGAAGATAGTGTTTTATTGTTCTTTTCTCCTTTGTGCATTTAGGTGTCTTATGTCATTCAAGCTGAAGGAAAAGAGCATATAATTCACTTGGAAAGGAATAAGTAAGAAATTTAATTTACTTTGCCTTTTTGGTAATTTTTTTTTTTCAATACTATATGGGTTTCTTTTCTAGTTAGATATTGCTTAGTAGGTTGTTAAGAAGTTGAGACCAATAAGAGTAGAAGTATGGAAAAAGCCCTCCAGTTTTGCATTTCCACTGACACGTGAGCAAAGGAAAATAAATCTAAATTAAAGGAAGAGAAGCTTGTCCTTAAGAAAACTTTAAAATCGTGACTGGCCCAAGAAACCACTGAGCAGTGGTAAAGAAGTCTTTAGTGGCTTTATCTGTCTGCTGGGGCTGCCCCAGTGAAATACTACAGACTTAAACAACAGACGCTTATTTTCTCCCAGGACTAGAAATCTAAGATCAAGGTGCTAGCATTAATGTCTGGTGAGGACTCTCTTCTTGGGCTGCAGACCTTCTGCCTGTCACTCATGTGGCCTCTCCTTGGCTTGCACAGGAGGGAGGTAGATGGAGGAGCGAGCTCTCTGGTGTTTCTTCTTATGAGGACACTAATCCCATTGGCTCGGGGTCCCACCATTATCACCTCATTTAACCATAATTTCCTTAGTGGGCTCCATCTCCAAGTATAGCTACACTGGAAGTTAAGGCTTCAGCATAGGAATTTTGGAGGGGACACAAGCATTCAGTCCATAAGTCCAAGCATTCAGTCCCTCCTTTTTAGTTTTGGCATATTTTGACCTGATCCTGCCTTGGTAATCTGTGTTCTTCTGTTGCTTTTTTGAAATTTGATGCTTCTGACTGTGCTGAGCCACCCGCTGTCTTGTGGCTTATCCTGCCCTGCCCTCCCTTTTCTTATGAAGGTAAACTTCCCGTATCTTTTCGTGAGAGATCTCAGAAAAAAATCACCTAATAGACCCACTTACATGGATGTGTGAATGATGGGCTGTAAAGTGCTGCTCAGAGATGTCTCCCAGAACCAGTAGCAGCAGCTCCAGAGAGTTTTCTAGAAATGCAGATTCTCAGGTCCACCCCTGGAATGAAGTAGAATTTGGGGAGGTGTCACAGCCATATGTGTTTTAACAAGCCTCCATCCTGGGAGATTTTTTACCCACCCTCAAGTTTGAATAACACTTTTTGTCTTAGAAGAGAATACTGAACTGAAGAGAGTGAGATCTCTCTGGCAGGGCTTTAGGCACTGCGACAGATCCTTTTGGACAGAGAGGCTTTTTGTGTTCTGGGCACCATACCCGGTACTTTTAATTGTATTACTTATTAATTTTCTCAGAACTGCTGAGGTCCAGCTTGCCTCCAATGTAATGAAGTCACTGTGTACAAGAAGTTTTAATAGATATAAATATTTTCTCTTACTCTTTCTATAGGAAATGCAAATTAAAATGATTTCAACATAATGACAGTTTCTTATATTTGCCTGGTTTCAGCTTATAAAGCATTTTCCTCACCTGTATCTTGTTTATTAGACTGTCGTATCAATTTGATAATAGAGGAGTCTTGTGGTCCTTGCTTCATACTCAGAATGCTAAGGTTCAGGAAGTTTACTTGATTTACTCAGCATCACATAGTTTGTTAAAGGGGCACATATCCTAGTCATTTGACCTGAAGTCTAGTGATGTATATGTGTGTCTGTGATGTTGTGTCTAAATCCCTATGCTTCTTGAATTGGGGGGCAAATGGTACTTTTTCCAGGCATTTGTTAAGAGTTTCCAGGTCTTTGAATGTCTTTGAGAAGCAGTCATCAAAGCTAATGATCACTAGTGAGAAAGAGTGAGGGTAGATAGCCTATTATAGCTATCAGTGAAGAAGTGAGTATGTTTGAGTGCTTACTTTTTTCTTCCCAGGGTCTAATTTGTTTTGGACCGTGAGTCCCTTGGTGAAAGCAGTGAAGCCTCCTTACAGAGGGATGTACATAATTACTTATGTTGGGGTATTTGGCCGGGACTGGGGGGTTGTGTGGCCGAAGATAGCACACCTCTTCTCTCCCTGTGCTGAAAAAATTTAAAGATAAAATAAAGGAGTGAGTTAGATAGAAGGTTAAAATATCCCTCTCATGGTTGATGAGGACTGGGTTAGCGGATTTACCAGAGAAGGAGCCCAGTGGACCTGCCAGCCCTGAACCCCGGATTAGGCAGATTCAGCCACTCACATCAGCGCTGCACCACGGCCGTCCTTGTCCTGGAGGAGCGTGGTGGAGTTTGTTCCCGCTGGCAGTCAGTGACTTCCAAGGAGGAAGAAGGGCAGAGCAAGGCCAAGTACCCTCTTCAGTTTATTCTTTTTAAATTTACCACCAGAGGGAGCAAAGAGTGTGTGTATGTTGGGGAGAGAGGAGAGACGGGGCAGAGACTGGACACGGTAGGATAACTGAAAGGACTCGGGACTCCCCAGGCTCCTCACGCGCTCACTCACGGAGACTTTCATAAAGGTAAAGGGGACAGGACTCAGGACGAAGACAGCAGAGGAAATCATCGAAGGTTCAAAAACTTCCAGGCAGGGTCCCTCAGGATCCTTTCTCAGTTGTACAGATGTCTTCAGATTACATATCACTGAGATATGAGTAAATCGTCGCCTTTTCAGGGTAGCCCAGGCACATGTTTACTAAGGGGGTCGTTTTATACCACACTGGTCACGTGGCTAAAGTCAGGCTGTGTAACTGATTTAAACAGCATGCCAACCATCCATCTCTCCATCTCTTAAAAACAGTCTAGACGCCTGGAGATTTAGAGCCTTAAGAGTCGCATTGCAAACCACTAGCTGGCACCTTGCATCCCTGACTTGTCCGTAAGCCCTGAAAATAAGTATATTGCTGCTCCAGTTTTGCTGTGAAGGAAACAGAGCCTTTGGTTGACCTAACTTTGGTCAGGCTCCTGAACCTTCTCCTGGGTCACATCTGTACACTTTTTTGGAAAATCCAGTTTTAGCAAGAACCCTGCTAAGTGAGGTTTGCAAGAACCCCCCACCCTCAATATCTAATCAAATTTCTCGTCTTCCACCATCCTTCCCAGGTGATGTCTGATCACCATGGTCTGTCTTCAGTAAGAGTCTGTTTGATTGGTTTAGCCAGAGCCTCCTTCACCCTGGTGTTTCATCTTAGTAATTTTGCACCCACTGACCTCCCACCTTGCCCATTGGGTACAAATTCCCACCTGCCCATGCTATGCTTGGAGTTGAGCGTGACCTCTCTCCCCCATTGTAAAATCCCATTATGGTGGTCCCCATAACTTCTACCAAGCTCCTAAATAAGATTGGCCTCACCATCTTTAACAAGTTGTCATGGAATATTTTTTTCTTTGACAGTCATGGTGGTGTGACTCAGGTAGGATCAGATTCATCACTAGACCCCCGACCTCTCACTCTGGACCCTAAATATGCAACTTCAAAAGCCCTCATCTTCAGCCCTGACTGATCGGGGATCCATTGATGAGTCTGACTCCTGAACCATTGCTGCAGACGAATGTCCACTGAAACTGGTAAAGACAGACTTGATTCTTAAGGTTTTGAGTGTATTCTCTGAAGTTGAGCCAGAGTCCCAGGCTTCTTTCGACAGGTACCTCCTGGGCTGGCAAGTCTCCTTGGCTCCTTGTTCTGATTGGGGATTACTCCCTGGCTCCCTGTGCTGGAAGTCCCTTCCTCGTAGCTCTGTGTGAGGTCTCTCTCTTCTCTATCTTAGATCTGGCTTCTCCCATTGGAACGTCTCAGTCAACTAAACCACCTCTTCTCCCATCCTGCTGACTCTCTGTTATGCCAGCTCTGTCTTCTTCCTTTCTTCTTTACATGTTTTGCTGAGAATAGTTTGGAACTTTGTTGGTGCCTTTGGGAAACTTGAGAGCGTCTCAGATTGACTGCTCCCTGCTTGTTGCTTCTGCTCCTCCTTCCTCTTCTTGCTACCATCAATCCCCCCCCCCCCACCCTGTTCCCTAGATCTTTTGATATGTCCCACTTTGAACCCCCACCTCCTCCATCCTTCTGTCTACCCACAACAGACTTCAGACTTTCCCCTTCCACGGCAGCACCTCAGCTTTTTAGTTCATTTTAGTTTCACTGTTTAGCGCCTCATTTTTAGTTCCTTGCCCTCCATTAGGGGCTCTCATGAAACTCAGATAGCTCTGAAAATAACTCTACTTGAGTCTGAAAAGAAAAAATGGAAATAGGTTGTATGACTCAAGTGGGTTTTGAAAACATCCAGAAAGCAGTTAGATGTCTCCTCAGTCACCTGCCTAAAAGTTAGACCATGGCAAAGGAAGATTACATACTATGGTGAAAGAAAATCTTAAAAATTTCTTCCCGAAATACTGGTAGGCAGGTAACCTTAACTTGTTTTATTTGCCAGAGTCAATTCAGTTGAAGATACAAAATGGAGATAAACCACTGAGATTATATTGCTGCTTTACTGACTCATGGCTAAAATTTTAAAATGAAAACCATGTTTTCTATTTGTGTCTGTCTGTAAGTTGATATATGTCTGTGTATATGTATGCATGTGGTATAGTTTATTCCTGCTGGAAATGAATCACATTAATTTGTAAAATCCCTTTAAAAGTCCAATTCAAATAGATTTAGAGGTGGAATGAGCACTTACATAAATTATTTTCTTACAACTATCAGGAATACAGACACTAACCTGTTTATTTTCCCCCAAGTTCACATGATCTTGAATAATCTTTTTGCTGGTTTTTATAGTGTAGATACAATTGTTGATAAACTTTGACAACTTCAGAGTTGTCAGTATTAAATATGTAATACAGATATGTAATTTTTTTCTACCTTTGTTTTCTATTCAGATAAGCTTATTTTATCTCTATCAGATTTTAAGATTATAAATTATAAATCAGCCCAAAGAACAAAATATATAATAAAAAATGAATTGCATGATATCAAGCATGGCAGTTAAAAACAAAGGGGGAAGAACCATGAATATATAATTTTTTTTTCTTTTGTGATTTTTTTAAATTTTTGGATACTTGCCTGATTTGTCAATAAGAAAAACAACTTAAGATGATGGCTCACTATCTAGCTTTGTTTAATAACTGGATCATGATATTTTCATGATTCATTCAAGAATAATTGTTCTTGAATAAAATAAATAAATATAAGTGGCATAGAAGTTAATAAGTGAACTTTTCAATGGTAATTAAGTTTTATGTCTCCTTAAAAATGGTTTCAAAAATATTTTTTCATAACTTGAAACGTAAAAGCTATACTAAGTTAAAGATGGATAATTATTGGCTAGATAATTTCTAAATAAGATAAAATATTCAAATATTAATTACTGAAGAGAAATTTAATTCTATTTACTTTGGCATCTTGTTTTTATGTGGTATAGAGAAGCTAAATGTATTTGTGTCTGTTGATAAGCATGAGAAATTATATGAAAAGATACATCTCTAGAAATTATGAAATAATATATTCATAAATTTTCTACAGAATGATAGCATGTAGCAGACAGTTTGCAATTGTCTGCTTTGTAGCTTTTACTGAAAATTAGGATTACTAATGACTAAAATCTAATCAATATACATAAATGAAGCTTTTAGGAATAATAAAGGTAAAGAAAACAAACTATATGTAGGGAAAAGAAGGTGTATTTTTGATAAGGAAGGATATAAAAGATATGTTTTGCTAAGGGAAAAAGAATAATTTTGTCCCAAAGTAAATGGTTGTTCCAGAATGACAAAGAAAAATGTGGAACAAAAACTGAATGATATAAAAAAATTTGTGGGAAAGGGACCTTGACCTTGAGTGGTCAAAATTTGCTGTTGGATGGATTTATTTGTAAGGTTTTTTGGTTTCTTTGTTTGTTTAATATGCCTAGTATTAATAGTACACTGATGCAAAACCAGAATTTGGTTTTCTTTTTCTATTAAAACAAGGTTTCCGTAGATTATTGGTTTAGTTGTTTTTCTTTACGTTTAAGTACATAGCTTGAGAAGATAAGATGTGTTTTAAGATAATTTCCTATGTGACATGTGTTTATCAGGTCTTTGATTATGTAAGAAAACCAAATCTTCTCAGTATTAAGAGAACTAAGTGTTTTTTTTTTTTTTTAAATAACTATGTAGCTTTCTGTGTTTGCCTTTGAAATTTTTTATTGTGACTTTGGCTAAATGGACAGTTAAGTGTTGTTTCACAGTGACACTTGTGATCCAGTTTAGTCAAATGTTGAAACCTTTTGGCATGTTTGACAGTTTCTCCAAATCAAGTTCTAGTTGGAGTCTTTTTGACCTCAGACTAACTTTGAGATTTCTCAAATGGATCTTGGAAAATCTCAAAGGATTTGTCTCTCCTTACAAAAAGGGATACAGAACTAATAAGGCTTATTTGACATGTTAACGCGTCTTATTTTTCATGGCAGTATAGTTATTTGCATAAGTCAGTTAAAATCTGCTCTTGTAACAAGAAACAATTGGAAACCTTGGTTTTATTACCAAGGCTTTGATTGTAAAGTCATATTTGGGAATGATGTGTGTTGAATCAGATATGATCAGATACCTTTAAGGAACTAAGTTTGACTTTAAGAAGGCAATGTTTAAACAGCTCCCCTTGGGAAAACTGGCCTGTTCCTGGCTTACAGGATTTCCTGCCTAACAGGTGAGTAAGGAAGATCACTTGTGGCAGGGCCAGGAACCTCAGGATGTTTGGGGGACCTCAAGAAGAGACTTTACTCTAATCTATAGATATTGCAGGCATATCCGGTGGCAAGTTCTTGACTTGGCTTCCTAGCCTTAAGAGTCTGGTTCCTTCTGAAATGCTCTAGCAAAGCAAATTCAAATGAAATATTATAGGGTCAATCACTGTTTTTGCTGTACTTATGTGAATAACTAGGCCAAATTTAATGAGGCCAGACTTACCTGCAAACAAATTAGTCTTACTTTGTCTTTCACAGAAATGGGGGTGACTATAGAGAGAATGTGGGGTTTTTTTGTTTGTTTCAATGGAAAACTGTAGCGAACCGTTGCTGCTTTCATCTTGCATATTTTGCCAACTTTACCAAATCCCAAATTCTTCTAGTTTCCTTTAGTATCTGGCTATAACCCTCTAAGTTATCATTTCCAATTTTTATCCTTTCTGACTTGGAGTCATTGAGAACTAAAATAGCCCTTTTCTTGAAACTCTAAGCTGCAGCTGGAAGATTGATGGAGCCTTCAAAAAAAGGCTGTTTCAACAGATCACATGAGGCAGTCTTTATGCCTCCTGTGGTGTGGGCCACTCAGGAAGTTCAGCAGAATACCTGATGCTGTCACCAATGACATTCAAACCAGGAAAATTTGTCAGGTGGCCAGTTCTGCTCTTACTGTACCATCTGAAGATGCCCTAATCTCAAATCTAAAAAACATCTTGATGGCTGCCCACTGAGCTCAGAAACTAGGTTTCTAACTATTCAACTTTGTTTTTCTTTTATTTTCATAGCAACTCCCCTGATTAATTGCCTGACTGCTAGCTCCACCCAGTAAATATCCCCTTCCACCAAGTTCCAACAGATGATTCAGCTGGTCTGTAATGAACAAAAGACAACTGAATGAGGAAATGGGCTTGTATTATTCAGAGGAAAGAAGAATATCTTTTCTTTCCTTAAACAAGAGAGGAGACTGACAAAGATTTTTTGCTTGACCAAACTTCAGTCAGGTTCCAGAACCTTCTCCAAGGCCTATCAGTGTGGTTTGTTGTAAAATCTAGTTTTAGAAAGAATTTCCCCTCCCTTCATATCTGATCACTCTGGATGTCTGATCAGGTTCTTTATCCTCCACCCCACTTCCCCCGCCCAGTGATGTCTGATTACCTTGGCTTGTCTTCAGCAAGAATGTATTAGGTTGGTTTAGCCAGAATGCTCCTCACTCCTGATGTTTCCTCTTAGGAGTTTTCCATCCACTGATTCCCACTGTGCTCCTTGGCTAAAAATTCCCACTTGCCCATGCTGTATTTGCAGTTGAGCCTGCTCTTTCTCCCCACTGCCCTATAAAATCTCTTTGCAGTGGTCCCTGTACTTAACATTGATAGTAAAATTGGCCTTACTGTATTCAGCAAGTGTCATTGGATATATATATATATTTTTGTAATAAAGCCAACCCTGTCTTTGCACGTGTGGTTTACACTGCGTATCTCCCTTAACATGAGAGGAAGATTCAAGAATCAGCAATGATTGCTTCTTTAAATAATAGAAATTTTGCCCCTGTACTTAGAGATTAAAGGCAATGAGTGCTGCTTCTTTATGCAGGACATTTAAAAGAGGGTAAAATAATTTATTTTTTTCTGGAAATGTGATGTACCATATAACCAAATTTATACTTTTCCTACAAGACGAATCAGAAAACTTTAAGGACATTATAAATGTTTTTTGCAACCAGTGTTTTATGACCATGAGAACAGATGCGCAACTCAAACATTTCTTTCTGATTGGAATGCACATGATTTCAGATGCAAGTCCATTCATGGGCTTTATGTTTTATGGCAGCTCTTTCTTTAAACAACAATTTATCAGGTGAATGTTTTTATTCCTGCTCATCTCTTCTAGGAATAATGCCTTATAAAAGTTGTGTTCTTAGCTGTAAAGAGAAAAAATAATCTTATATGGTGTGTTTTATTCTTCTTGCAGAGACTTTTTACCCAAAGATTTTGTAGTTTATACCTACAACAAGGAAGGGGCTCTGATCTCTGACTACCCTAATATACAGGTAATTTATTTTCCTCCTGACCATATACAGAATTTAAAACAGTTATCATTTTGAAGTGCATTCTCTTCAGGTGCTCTGGACTGTTACCCGAGGGCCTCCTTTGATATGATAATATATGGTGTTGTCCTGGATGGGAGTGGTGGGTACATTGACATAGATTAAACTGTACCTTGTAGCTCTTCTGTTTCTTCATGGTTAAGTGTTTTTAAAAGACCAGGAAAATAATCTTCTACTTAATATAACCCCTACTGATCATGAAGGGGAAAAGTTTGATTTATTTTTTGAATTCTGATTTTGCTGAAACTTGATGAATACAGCACATCTCAACTTCCGTATTAAACCATTCGACTTACCATTAGTACTTACTAAAGAACAAGCACTTGTTTGCTATTAGATGTTCTACTTTTCTGTTGAGAATTCTTTTCTAAAGAAGTGTGTTCCTCTCTGCATCAGAGAACAGAGTATTCCTGAAGATAGAACTGGAGGAATATGTGCAATAATTGATAGATGTTGACTTTGGCTTTTATGTATTATTTAATTAGAGCACAAGCATTTCTTATTTTAGTTTGGAAGAATGTCTTAAAGTCCCTTTTGGCAGGTATTATTATTTTTTTGCTATAGTTTTCAGGAGAAATCTTTACGCCCGTTAAGGTTTTTCCCCTGAGTTTTGTTACATTTTGCTAGGTGGAGTTGTGTTAGTTTTGTACTTTTGCAGCACTCTCAAATAAATAGAAGACCAAAGCTTTATTTTAGATTATTTATGAGACTTTTAAAAAAGAAGGCAATGCTGACTTAGACCTATCCTTTTCTGGTCAATCTTCTGATTTTTTTATCTTAGTGTTTTGTTTGTTTTATTTTTTTGAAAAGTGCATTGTATTCTTTTATTGTTTGTCTGGTGTTGAACAGCAAAAAGTAGAGCAGTTTAAATGTGTTGATAGCATTAACTAGACCACAGATCATCCATTCATCCAACCATCCACCCAGTTATCCTGAAGATTACTATAGCGCAAGACCAAAGACCACATAAGTTATGCCACTCAAGGAAAGCAGTGAGTTTTTAAAAAGTCATTCTTTTTCTCTTGGAGAGGTTTCTTGGCCTGGATTTTTGTGACACACACTGCTTGGACTTGATTCCTGCCTCTATTATTTATTTGCTGGTCAAGTTTCTTTAACTTGCTTGGGCCTTAGTATCCTCACCTTAAAATGGGAATAATAATTATAACTTCATGGGGTTATTGGAAGTTTAAATGAGTTAATACAGGTAAGATAATTTGCTTAATCCAACAACTATGAACTGAGTAAATATTATTTGTTACTATTATTGAAGGTTTATATGCTTAAAACTGCTAAAAATAGATTTCAGTTATATGGAAATTTATGCAACTTTTATAAAAGTGAAAGTGAAGTCATTCAGTCTTATCCGACTCTTTGCGATCCCATGGGCTGTAACCTACCAGGCTTCTCTGTCCATGGGATTCTCCAGGCAAGAGTACTGGAGTGGGTTGCCATTTCCTTCTCCAGGGGATCTTCCCCACCCAGGGATCGAACCGGTGTCTCCTGCATTGCAGGCAGACGCTTTACCCTCTGAGCCACAAGGGAAAGCTTTTATAAAGTATTACAATTTAATTATGGTTTCTTGGGTGTTAGAAAAATATAAACTAAGACAGATGAAGCCTTTCACTTATTGGCTATTGAATATAGATAGTTTCAGATAGATAAAAATGGAATAATTTTGAATTCAGATAGATAGAAGTGTGACTGTGGATCTGAGATAGCAATTAAAACTTTGATACTAGGATTTTTCTGTGTGTGACAACATTGTGAGATAGCATGGTGTCATAGACATTTAACGTTCATAAAATGCAGTTAAGTCACACTGAAAAATGTAAATGCTTTCCCTTGTGATTCTTCTATTTAAATTAATTTGTAAATCTCTTATATGGCTTTCATCATCAGCATCTTTTGCAAGGCCATATTTTTTTTACAAAGAAACACGGTTTTAATAACCACTTGATATGAGTTGCTGTGTGAAGTCAAAACTCCAAATTAGTATTAGTCTTAGACCTTTGGGTACCTTGCAAATGCATTAGAAAGTGTCTTAACTAACTCCCTCTATTAATGAATGCTCCTTCTTTCCTCTGAAAAGACTGCCCCGAGCTCACTGGCTCTTGTGGCAGGAGGCTATTCTCAAATAGTTGTGAGTACTTCTGCTGCTAGTAGTTGAGTATTTTTGCTTATAGTTTCTGTGTTTCCAAACTGTTTATGCCGTTTTACCTTTACTATAATCATGGGATGCAGTTAGGTGTTTTGCAAACTTGCAAAATAGGGTTTGTTGTTTTTTTAAAAACTAAATTGAAGGTTTTGGAAAGATTTAATAAAACCAAGTTATTAAATACCATTAAGCTGGTAGATTAAATGATCAAGTGCTAAATTTCAGTCATGTCAAATGATGAGCCCTTCTATAGTAGTTGAAGTGAGAAGCTTCACTGACACATTTAACTCACAAATTTAATTTTGTGAGTTACTGTGTTACTGTTCCGTAAGTGCTACCCAATCTATAATAGAAGAGATATTTCTTTCCCTCTGGTGAGAAGACAAAATCAAAGCTAGACTTTAAGTTCAAAGTGCTAGAAAGAAAAACAATGGTTGTAAATAACCCCACACTGGAAAAAACTGTAAAATGTTGACATTTAGCCTGTGTTGTTTAGTGCATAATTTTTTCCTTTTTTTAGAAATTCTCACATTAGTTGCAGGAATAATAGAAACAGTCATGTATACCCTTCACCTAGATTCTCCGAGTGTTAATGTTTATCACATGTACTTTATCCTTTCCACTCTATTTTTTCCCCCTGAAGAGTATGTTGTACACCTGGTGTCCCTTTACTCTTTAAATACTTCAGTGTAAATATCCTAAAAATAAGAACTTCAAAAGAAGTCACCATAGTATAGTTCTCAGAACTAGGAAGTTAACACTGAAGCAGTACTGTTACTCAGTTACATACCTTATTGAGACTTGTTTTAGTCCATTATCCTACTGATGTACTTTATAGGGAGAGAAAATTCAAGTTCATGTGTTGCACCAAGCAGTCTTCCATCTCATTTAGTCTGGGAATCCTTGCTCTTCCCTTGTATCACATGACATTGGCATTTTTGAGAAGTATAGGCCGACGTCTAGTAGAATGTCCTGAGTTTGTGTGATGTGTACTCACAATCAGATTCAGGTTATGCCCCTTTGGCAGGGGTCCACCCTGGAGGGTTCCCTGTATCGTATCATGAGCGTGTCCTGTAATTTAGTTTATCACTGACAGTGTTAACGTTGATTATTAAAGAGTTGTCTGTTCGGTTTCTTCTCTGTGAAGTTACTTTTTGCTTTTTTAGTTAATCTTTTGTCTAGATGTATTGAGGCTTACAAAGCTACAAACTATCCCATTCCTTCTCAGGTTTTTACTCACTGGCTTCAGTATTTAATACTTGCCCCAGTTGTTATGTTGGTTGTTAAAATGGTGATTTCCTAACTTCATCAGTGCCTCTGTATGCATTGATGGTTTCTACTGTCAAGAAGAGTTTTTCCTTCTTATTCGTTTATATCAGCATTGATGCATGGGCTCTTACTTTATCATGAGTGAAATTGAAGTCTTTTCATTTATATAAGGGCATTTTTATACTTTTTGTTAATTGTCTGTTCAACTCTTTTGCACTGTCTTCTGTTGGTAATCTTTCCCCTTTAATGTTTCAAAGTTCTTTGTATTATACGATAGTATAGTTTTAGCTATGATAGAAGTTACAAATAATTCCCTCCAGTCTGTGAGTTGTCTTTTTATTTTTTCTTGGTGTTTCTTTTAATGCAGAAGTTTTAAAATCTTTTTTATTTTTTTAATGCAGTAAAAATGATCAGTCTTTCCTTCTGTTGCATCAAGATTTTGAATGATAGAAAGTCTTTCTCTACACCAGGTTAAAGAGGAATTCAGCTATGTTTTCTTTTAGTTCTTGCATAGGTTCATATTTTTTAATGTTTGGATTCTTGATCCATTTGGAGCTTCTTCTTTTTAAAAAAATTTTTTTTCTTCCGTATGGGTGCACATGTATCTCCCCATCCTGAACCTCCCTCCCCACCCCGTCTTGGAGCTTATTCTTATGTATAATGTGAGGTATGGATCTACTTTTATCGTTTCTCAAATGTCTAATCTGTGTGCTGAGCACCACTTATTAAAAGTGCATCTTTGCCTCAGTGATTTGAGATAACCACTTTTATCATATAAGGTTCCACATGTATTTTGGTCTGTTTTGAGACTGTGTTCTACTCCACTAGTCGGTCTCTCAGTTAATGCACCACCAGGACCCTACTGTTTTAATTATTAAGGGCTGGTGATATGTCATAATATCTGGCAAGGTTAGTCCTCCTCTTCCTTCTCCTACTCCCTTTGGCTTTTTTTTTTTTTTTTTTAGTGCTTTACAATTGTTTTAAAGAGGAAAAAAAAATCTCCTTGTTGTACTAAAAAATCTGGATATGCTTATATTTCCACTGGTCAATTTCTTGCTCAAAATGAAGAATAAAGGGTCTTTAATTTATCAAGATGGTTAAATGTATAACTAACAATAATAATATAATCAGTATGCTTAGGCAGAAAAAGAAAGTCAAAGTCACTGTTTTTGCCTTGTACTGAATTGTTTTCCCCCTTGGTGTCGTTAGCCTGTCACAAGGTCCTCTTCTGTATTGGGTTTCAGTTGGCTGCTGTGGTGTCTTCTTACCTGTGATTGAAAATGTTAAGCATGACATTATGCTGCCTTGTTTTGCTTCTAGGTTTAAAGGTTATTGGGGTGGAGTTATTTATACTTAGTATCCTCTGGACTTCTGCCTTAAAAACTTGGCAGAAATTCAAATTCTTTGTACCCATAGGGTGACAGTAGACAGTCCGAAGATAGTCCAAAGAATGCCATGTGATAATTATGGGATGCCAGTAATCAAATTGGAGAAGGAAATGGCAACCCACTCTAGTATTCTTGCCTGGAGAATCCTATGGACAGGGGAGCCTGGCAGGCTACAGTTCATGGAGTCTTAAGAGTCAGACACGGCTTAGAGACTAAACCAATAATAGAACAAAAAGTTTAGTTGGTTGGCCTTAAGTAATTTTTAGTTCTGCACTCTCTATGATGATTTTCAGCAAGGTAATAGTATTTTGAAGATGACACTTTTTTTTAATCGTTTAGAATCATTGTCATTATCGGGGATATGTGGAGGGCACTTACGATTCATCCATTTCCCTCAGCGACTGTTTCGGACTCAGGTAAGGAACTTTCTTTATCAGCATCTTTTTCATTCGCTTAATTCATTTCCCTTTACCTATCTCTGTCTCCAGATCAAGTCATTTTAGGGTACTTAATTTCAGATTTTACTTTGATGCTGCTCGAGGTCTTTCTAACTGTGTTTCAGATGTCATTCTTGGCGTGTTTATTTAGGACAGTATTACAGGTGATGAATTTTAGTACCTAAATAAAAATTTTGATTTTTTTGAGACCACTAAATAAACTTTGCTATTTAAAAATACAGCATACTTTAAATTTCTGTCACCTTTTAGGTTCATATAACTTTTACTTCTGTTCTTTCATCTAAGTCTCATAATGACTGTGAGAAGGGGCTGATTGCTTCCACATTTAGGTGAGCAAGCTGAGGTTCAGAGAAATCATACCATGTGTCAAGTGAAGTGATAATAATATTAAATTTATGAAGGGCCTGGCAGTATATCACACTGGACTGGTTGATTGGTTACATGATTGATTGAACTAATAAATATTACTTTAAATTCTCAAGCAAACTATATGAGATGGTGATGAGTACTATCTCCATCTAAGCTATGATGCTTGTAGAACAATTACTGTGTACCAGGCAGTGTCCTGCTATTTTTTGCGCTCGTTAAATAGTTTTCAGGACAACTCTAGGGAGAATGTCTACTAATGCTAGTAGGAAACATTTAGGATTCAAACTTTGGTGCTTCGGCCTCCAGACTTCACACTTTAAGCCACTATTCTGAATTGCCTTTATACAGTGATCTCACAGAGGGGTTAAGTAACTTTCAGGCCAGTTAGTAGCTGTCTTGAGCTTCAAATTTAGGGCTGCCCGACTCTAAAACCTCTCTATTTTTTTTCAGCACTATGTTACCCCTTCTTACATATGTTAAGAACTAGGACTTGAATTCATGTTTCTTAATTCCTTTTCCTGTGTATTTTTTTTTTTCATCCTGGAAAACTGTGTATGTGTGATACAACACTTAGAGGCTTGCTGCATATAGAGAATGTGAGTTATGGGATTGAACCCTTGCAGAACAGCTCTCGTTTTGAGCACGTCTTGTATCGAATGGATGATGTCCACCAAGAGCCTCTGAAATGTGGGGTTTCCAACAAAATTATGGAAGAAGAAACCACAAAGGATGAAGAAAAGGAGCCTCCTAGCATCACTCAGCTACTTCGAGTAAGGAACTAATGTCTTTCTTCATGGCTCTGATTTAAGTTCAAAAACAATCATGTATTTGTGCATTAAACCAATACCTGTTATTACTGTGTGTTTGCCAGCTTTGTGCCAGACATTGTGATGGGTACTAGGGGATTAAAAAGATGAGTAAAATATAGTTCCTGCCACCAAATTGAATACAGTCAGACTTCTGTGTTTTGGAAACGAGGGCTTAAGCCTGCTCTCTAATAATCCATTACCATGACTTTGAGAGAGCAATGGACTTTTTTATGTGAATACCCTTTACACAGACTGGAGCTCTAAAGTAAGAGAGAGGGAGAGACAGAGAGGGAAAGAGAGAGACTGAGTTTTAGGACTTTAATGATCTCAGATGTTTTCCTGGGGCACTCGTGGTATCCCCATTTTGAGACTTCTGTAGGATTCCTTGGCTTCCTCTTGACAGGGGTCTCTTAACCTGAGCTGTTTCTGGGACCAGAGGAGCCTCAGTTGCAGACAAAGGCAGCTTTCTCCATAATGTGATGATGTCGCCATGCCTCTACAAGAGGCTTGTGCCTCTTTTAGAATATTTTAATTAACTCATACTAATTTATGGCATTGTTTTCATCATCTGTTCTGCCATTCATTCTTTTGACTCTTGGATGGTTCTTTTTAAGTTTAGTCATTGGAAAACACTTAAATTTTAGCTCATTCTATACTTTACATGGGGGCTTCCCAGGTGGCTCAGTAATAAAGAATTCGCTGGCCAGTGCAGGAGATGCAGGGGAACGTGGATTTGATCCCTGCGTCAGGAACGTCCAGTGGAGGAGGGCATGTCAGCCCACTCCAGTGTTAGTGCCTGGGGAATCACACGGACGGAAGCCTGAGGGGCTGCAGTCCGTGGGGTTGCACAGAGTTGCACACAATCGAGTGGCTGCACATATATGAACATATATGTACAATTTGCATACGTTTTCGAAAATCACAAAACTAGTCATTGTTTAAAAGTAGCAACCTTGTATGTCAGTGCAAATTGTAACTCAATAAAGCTGGAAGGAAAAAAATAAAGGACAAGAACAAAAGTACAGACCTTGTCCTTCCTTCTCCTTGGGTTATTAGCAGATACTCTTTTTTTTACTCTTGACAGAGTAGTAGGGCATCCAATTAATTTTGTATGTATGTATAGTTTTGATATTAGAGAATCAGTAATTCATCTTTGGAGACTTGAATAACTCATGTTATCTTTAGAATTTTTCTCAGAGCACTACAGATGGTATATATCACTTTTAAAAACACATGGTTTTTGGCCTTATTGATGTAAGATGTGTTAAAAATCATTTTATGAAATTCTTAGCAGACATGAAACAAATGACTAGTAGTTAGGATAAGATCATTGTGTGTTAAGAATAGGAGTCTTATATGTAGTTGTCTCATATGTAGTCTGAAGTATGTAGTCTTTTAATTTTGCTTTCCTTCATGGTGTTTGTCTTTTTTGACAGGGAAAAAGAGACATCTTGCTACAGACCCGCTATGTAGAGTTGTTCATTGTTGTAGACAAGGATAAGGTAGGATTGGTGACAGTTTTTCTCTTTTTCATGAAAAGAAGGTGAGAAGTGAGGACCCCATGAAGGAAATATGAAATATATTTGTATTGATTTTTGTTAAATTACTTTTCTCTGTAATATTCATACATGATATTCATAATACCTCCAGAACTGAATGTGGCACTGACATTACTTCTACCTTTATTTTTTACTGGTGATGTTTTTCCACTGTTTCTTTTGGGTGATTTGCAAATGTTAAACTTCTCCCTTTTTAGGAGGGAGCAGAGTTTAGATGATAAGCTTGAAAGGGAGCAGAGGAGAATGGGTCAGCTTCACATTTACTATTTACTTCATTTTACAGGATAAGACAGGACAGTTCCCTTATTTATACTTAAGATTGTGCTTTACTCAACTAAGAAAAGTTATGTATTTATTTCAGCATTTATAAGATTATTAATTTTAGATAATAGATGCTATATATTTTAACCTATAGATTATTTGAAATGTTTTATCTGACTTCTGCCAGCTTTGCTGTTGCTGTGAACAAGTTGTTTGCAGAAAATTAACACAACTGACAAGTCCTTTTTTGTAATCTGCAGACACAGTTTTGATAATCTTTATTGTTTTTTTAAAAAAACCCTTATTGTATATAGACTGGAAAATAATAAGCCATACTTTTAGGAGATAGAAATGTATTCTTATTTGTTCATTATAGGTTCATTATCCTCAAGTATAGAAAGAAGCATAAGGGAATGTGATAAAGCATGAACTCTGTCCCAGATAATGTATTAAAGGTTCCAGTAGAATATGATGACAAGTGATAAACAAAGGAGACTTGAAATATTTTTTCTCATTACTTTCTCCACATAGGTAGAAAATGGTTTAAATAAAATATTTGGATTCTTATATTGAGATTATAGAATTTTTTTCTTCAATTGCTTTGGTGAGCATGAGTTTTCTTCCTTGCCTTTCAGTATAATACGATGGGAAGAAACCAGACTGCAGTGCGAGAAGAGATGATAAGTTTAGCAAACTACTTGGATGGCGTAAGTGTATTTTCTATCAACTGGGGTTATTCTTTCCTTTCCTCTCACAGCCTCTGAATAGAGTTTTAAAATTGTCTGATTTGGGGCTCTGATTATTCTAGAGGATAAGTAACTCAGTCTTTCTGGAGTTTGCTCTCAAATTTGTTTTGTAACTTTTCTATGTTTAAAAGTAAAGTATAATTTTAAAGAGAGTGAGACAAACAAGAAATTTCAAATTAGCATCTACATTATCTTGAGTTTTGAGGAGAAATTCATCAGTTGATCTAAGAAAGAAATGAGAAGTTTATTCGAGCCAAATTTGAGGATTATAACCCAGGAAGAGCATCTCAGAAAGCTCTGAGAACTGTTCTTCCCCTTAGAAGTCAAGGCACAGTTATGTAAGTTTTTTTGAGACAGAGGAATGTACATTCAGTGAGGAATTATTGACAGTTTACACAATCCAAAGCTAAGCGTCATCATGGCCCTAATAACGTCAAGAAGGGATATTCTTTTTTGATGTTAGCAGAATGCTGCTATCTATGGTCGAGCAGGTATTTCTGCCAATGGGGAGGTTTGGTTGATGCCTTATGCCGATATACTAATACACAGTGGGATAAGAGAGGAGGCCAAAGGGCAGAGAAACATTTTTCTGTATAAATTTTTCTTGTCTTGCCATAAAATATGACTTTTATTTCACGGTAGATAGACTGAGGTTCTATGGTATTTATGAAGAGATCTTTGAATTTTTACTGAGAGACTCTTATTTTAAATAAGGCTGTCTCCTGCTCTGAAACCATATATGTCTGTGTGTGTGAGAGAGAGAGATAGAAGGAGGGATTTGGTTTGAGATTTTAGAGGTTATTCATCTAGTGGGAGATATTGAAGAATTAGATACATGTTCCTTTTTTAAGTTTTTCTTAGAATATGGTTGATTTATAATGTGTTAGTTTCAGGTATTACAACAAAGTAAATCAGTTATGCATATACATATATCCACTCTTTTTTTTTTCAGATTCTTTTCCTAGATAGGCCTTTACAGAGTATGGAGTAGAGTTCCCTATACTATACAATAGGTCCTTGTTAGTTTTATATGCAGTGTATATGTCAATCCCAGTTTCCTAATTTATCCTTCCCTCCTTTATCCCTCGGTAACCATAAGTTTGATTTCCCCCACCTTACTTTACTTCTGTTTTGTAAATAAGTTTATTTGTACCCTCTTTTTTTAAGAGTCCACATATAAGAGCATGTATCATACTGAGTGAAGTCAGACACAGAAAGACAAATGTCATACAATATCACTTGTATGTGGAAAAATTTAATCTCTAATATGAATATGAATACCAAAAGTAATAATGATGGTAATGATAGTGATAATGTTCTCTTGAATGTTTATAATGTACTAGAAACTGACTCAAGTGACTTATATTTACTAACTCATTTATTCCTCACAGTATCTCTGTGAAATAGAGATGAGTTCTATAAACCTTTATCTGAAACCCTTGGGGTACATGTCATTAGAATTTTAGATAAGAGTTTAGAAAGGTAATATTGTTCACTATACAGTATATGTATAACATGTAGTTCACTGTGCATCGATATTACTTTACAACTCTAAAATGATCCTGGGATAGCACCTTGTAATCTAACTTGATATTTCTATAGTGAAATGTATGAATGTTTATATTAAGTGAACTAAAGATAAACAGTAAATAGGCTTGCATTAGTTTAGGGAGAGGTTTGGGAGCAAAATACCAAAAACTTTAAATATCCAGAATTTGTCAGATTTTGGAATGGAAGATAAAAAGGATTTCGAATCTTTGTTACTTTTGTTTTATGAATGAGGAAACTCAGACCCTTGAAAAGTTAGAGTTCCACTGTATTGAAGGAAACATTTTTGATAAAGAGGAATCCTGTGTTTAAGTGGTTATGTTACTTATAAGTTCAAAGATATTCTCATATTCTTCATTTTATTATATTACTTTTATTGAAGTATATTTGATGTACAGTATTATATATATTACAGAGGTACACTATAGTGATTCACAATTTTAAAGGTCATACTCTATTTATATTTATTATATTGAGTTGGCCAAAAGGCTCATTTAGGTTTTTTCATATCTGTTTATGAAATGCCTGACAGAAGTTTTTGGCCAGCCCAATAAAATATTGGCTATTATTCCCTGTGTTGTACAGTATATCCTTGTAACTGATAGTTTGTATTTCTTAATCCTGTACACCCTCCCTTCCTTCTCCCCACTGGTAAGCACTAGTTTGTTCTCTATATCTATGAATCTATTTCTCTTTTGTTATAGTCACCAGTTTGTTATATTTTTTTTAGATTCCATCAAGTGATGTTGTTGTTACTTAGTTGCTAAGTCGTATCCGCCTCTTTGCGACCCCATGCATTGTAGCCTGCAAGGCTTTCCTGTCCATGGGATTTCCCAGGCAAGAATGCTGGAGTGGGTTGCCATTTCCTTCTTCAGGGGATCTTCCTGGCCCATGTCTCCTCCAGAGGCAGGGAGATTCTTTCTCACTGAGGCACCAGGAAAGCCCTCCTATAAGTGATACCATACCGTATTTGTCTTTCTTTGTCTGACTTATTGCACTAAACATAATACCCTCCAAGTCCATCCATGCTGTTGTAAATGGCAAAATTTCATTTTTATGGTTGAGTAATATTCCGTGTGTGTGTGTGTGTGTGTGTGTGTGTGTGTGTGTGTGTGTGTGTATGTGTGTGCGTGTTTATACCCAGTCATCTGTTGACAGACACTTAAGTTGCTTCCAAATCCTGGCTATTGTAAATAATGCTGTGCTGTGAACATTGGTTTGAACATATCTTTTCAAATTAGTGTTTTTGTTTTTCTCAGGTATATACCCAGGAATTGTTCTCATGTTCTTTAATAAATTTTGTATTTGTTTTTTTCCCAGATGTACATTATGTTAAATATTAGAATTGTGCTAGTTGGGCTTGAGATTTGGACAAATGAAAATCTGATCAGTACAGCTGGAGGTGCTGGTGACGTGTTGACGCACTTTGTACAGTGGCGGGAAAAGTTTCTCGTAACACGTCGGAGACATGACAGTGCACAGCTAATTCTGTAAGTGATTCTTTTTAAAGGTGCTCTTTATGATATGGTCAGAATAATAATTTTCACTTTTTTTGTAATCATATTCTCTTAAGGTTTTTGAGCATTCATTTAAATGAGGAAAATGTTTGATTTGTAGAATGAGTGCAAATGACCTGCCTTTGTTAGCTCTCTTGTGACTTTTATCCCATGTCCGCTTCCTCTTTCCTGAGTGTACTTCCTTATTTTAGTATGGCATGTTTTCTAGTTTCTTTTTGTGAAAGGATATATTGAAAGAAAAAAGTTCTGACCTCTTTCATGTCAGAAAATGTGCTTTACAATCTCAAAACAGAATTTAAAAATTATCTCTGGTATACCAGAAACAAAATATTATAAATCAACTATAATTTTAAAAATTATCTCAATTTGACCTCTGATTATCCTAGTGCTTAAGTAACTCATTGTTTCAGGGCTGTGTTTTTTCATTTGTTTTGTACGTTTATTTTGTCAGGTCTAACATTTTTGGCACGAAATCTTTTTCCTTAAGAATTTTGAAGGCATGGCCAGTGGTCTTTTGACTTCCAGAATTACTGTTGAGAAGCCTTAATTCATTCTTTTTTTTAAAATCACTTTAGAATGGGTGAATTTTTTGTACATAAGTTCTATCTCAGTACAACTTCACTGAGAAAATTTAATGCATTTTGTTTCCTGTTTTTTAGTATATGCTTTTTTTCCCCTTCTTTGGGAACTTGTAGGATCTTCTCTAGAGGTTCCCAGACCTCTAAATTTTCTTGATGCTATGCTTTGGTGTAGGTCTTCTATCACTCAGTGTGCAGTGTTCTTAGTGGGTAATTTCAGTCTTGAAACTGTAGTTCTAGGAATTTTTCTCAAATTATTTTGCAGGTGATTTCATCCTCTTTATTTTTATTCTTCATTCCATTAGGGGTTCCTTTTACTCAGCTGTTGAGTTTCTTGCAGTTTTCCTCTAATTTTATTATCTTTTGTTTCCTTTCTTCTCATTGTCTTTTTGTTCTATTTTCTGGGGTATTTACCTTCTAAGGTTTTTATTGTGTTCCTCATTTCAACTATCTTATTTTTAATGTTTAATAGCTGTTTTTGTTTCCCTTAAAATTTTTATGTGGTCATATTCTTATTTCATGGATATAATAGTGTTTTTAAAGTCTCTTTGCCATCCTTCTGATATATTTTAAACATTTTTCTTTTTTTTACATAGCATTTTCATGATACTATAATAAAACTTAAGCTTATGTGATTAGTTAATACAGATATATTCCAAAAGCTTATAACAAAACCCTCACTTAAAATATAAAAAAAGTGTTATTCTTAGAAATTTTCTGGTTGATAGGCTGACTTTTTGCCAAAAAATATTTTATGTAATAATTTTTCCCTCTTTCTTTGTTGAATGGTACCTAAAATAATTTTTTCGGAGGTGAAATTTACCTTGATTTTATTTTATTTTTGTCATATGAGTTAATTTAGAGTAAGGCACTGAGAATGCCTACATGGATTTTTATGACCCCATAACCACAAAAGCTTGATCCTGACATTTTAATTAATTTTTAGTAAAATTGTACCCAGAAGTGTCCTCATACCCCGACAGTGTGTATGCCTTCTTGTTCTCAAAAGACCAAAAGGAACGGACAACAAGCACTCCCTGGGCTTTGCCCAGCCACATCTACCAAGCTGTCTCTCTGCTCTGTTTGGTCTTCGACTGCGATGTTAGAGGTGTTTTTCAGATATCTGATAATCCCTGATTGGTTGTGGGTTGAGAATGGGATACTGAAAAGCCTTTTTTGAAGCATTGAGGACATAAATGGGGCTCACTACAGGGTGATCTGGCTAAAATGTTTCCGTGGCCGTATGTCCTTATGTCTATATCAGCCTCTTTTCCTGGCTGATCAGGTGTCCCAGGGAAGGGTTTATTCATTTATTTAAAAGATGTTTGTTATGTGTATATCCTAGTCCCTTGGTTATGGCAGTGAACAAAAGAGACAATTCTTGCTCTCATGGAATTCATACTATGTTGAAGGAGATTTATCTTTTAAGATAAATAAGTATATATATTGGGTCAGCCAAACAGTTTGTTTGGGTTTTACCCTAACAGCTTATAGTATGCTAAATAATGACAAATGGTAAAGAGGAAAAATAAAGCCGAGAGGGTAGAAGTAGAAATATTGGAGGAGTGAGGTTGAAATTTTAAGTAATATGGTGAGGAAGGCCTCAGTGAAGAGATGACCTTTGTGTAAAGACCTGAAGGAGGTGAGGGAGTGATATGGGTATATATTGGGGAAGGCACAGGGACCAGGTCCTGAGATACAGATGTGTCCCCGATGTTTGAGGAGCAACCTGGAGACCATTCTGACTCTTCTGTTCTCTGTGCTCCCTGCCGGCAGCCTCCTGTATGAATATGCCATTTAGTTCATTATCTGTCTCTTTTCACTAGAATTTTTGAATAAATAAATATAATGCATTTTAGGAAGGTTTTTCATCTAAAAGGTAGAAAACAAGTTGGTTTGATATATCTAATGTATATCTTCATTTGTCTGAACAATGAACTTGTAATGTCAACTTTCACTCTCCGAAGATAAAAAGAGAAAAGGCTTTAATTGAACTCTGATTTTTAAAGTGCTATTTATCTTTGCATTGTTCTCCTAGTTTTTATAGGTTTACCAGTTAGTTTAAGATTACCCAAAGAAACAGGAGCAACGTTTACCTTTTTTTCTCCTCAAGTACATTTTATAAATTTTCCCTGTTCTCTTCATTTAGGCAAAGAGGGTTTGGTGACATTGCGGGAATGGCGTTTGTGGGGACGGTCTGTTCAAGGAGCCACGCGGGTGGGATTAACGTGGTATGTTTTCTTCTTGACACCTTTGCATGTCCGCATCATGAAATGTCCAGCGATCGTTTGTCCCCTCTCCTAGTCCCCACAAGAATGCTTGGAGTGCTACAAGGGCCATAGCAGATGTGTTCTTTCCCTAGAGACTGGATTAAGGCTTCTAACACTTACTATGTGATCATTAATGCCTCACTTTTTATGAATTAAGAAACAGAGACTCCATTTAAGGAAATTAAGTTAGAACCACGATTTGTTTTCCCATCAACCACCATGCTCCTGATCTGTTGCTTGAATGGTCTCCCTCCATCGTCAGTATGTTAAGCCACACCAGTTTCTTACTAGACTGCAGTGTTTACAATCTGATGTTGGATGCTTGCTTTATCGTGTCAGCTGTCAACATTGTAGTGGTGAATCTCCTTTTGTGAAAAAGTAATTTTAGAAAAAAAATAATCCTTTTTTTTTAGAAACTTAATTAATACCTTCCTGTGTTTGGACAGTTTGGGCAGATTCCAGTGGAGAAATTTGCACCCATTGTTGCTCATGAGTTGGGTCATAACCTTGGAATGAGTCATGATGATGGGAGAGATTGTCACTGTGCTGTAAAGAGCTGCATCATGAATTCAGGAGCAACGTGAGTAACTGAATTCTTTTTATTCTTCTTCTTTTTTCTTTTTTAAAACCATCTATTGAACATTTGTTTAATGCTAAAAATAAACAATGAATGTATCCTGCCGGGGTCCAGCCCCAGCGGGTTCCAGATGTCTTGAGGGATGAGTGGCGACCGGGAAGTACTGAACTGAGTCAATGTGTTCCCCAATCTATCATCGAAACATTCCCCTTGCAGAAGTCAGATTTCTGCATAATCAGATTTAACAATAGTGTGTTTACCATTTGATTGTCTTCAGCATACTTCATTCAATCATGATAAGTACATCAATCGAAGTAGAAAGGTTTACATTTCTCTTATCAGGTGCAGCTGTGTAGAGGCTAGAGGGAAGGGCTAAGCTTGAAACTGTTTTTGTTCTAGTAACCTCAGCCACTACCTGTGTCATTCTGTTCTGACACTCCGGTTCTTACGAGGAAAGAGGACAAAGAGAAAGTCTAGCAGCACTGCTTTAGTGATAAAACCCTATTAACCTTATATAACTACTCTAATGAATTCCTGTGTCTACACTATCCTAAAGCAATCAATGTCTCCAACTATGCTGGCCACAGTTATGAGCATTCCTAAGTCCCATTCCCCATGGTCTCTTCAAGGAAGGGAGCCTCCACTGTGGAGTGGTCGGGGGAGAGGGAGGTGGAAAGGTGACCTAAGTATGAGCCCTTCTGGTGGTGGCCTTGCCATGACCCCCAGAGAACTCTTGGTAAACTCCTCAGGAAGGAGTAGGAGGTGTAGTAATTTAAATGTCCCTTTTATTCCTCCTTAGTCCCCGGGGAAGGGAATCCGCCTTCCCGGATCCTCTGAGGGAAATAAGGTCTGAAGGTCTGAGGGAATTATCTCAGGATGAATTCTTTCTAACTGGGACTGATCTGAGATGAGCTAATGTTCCCAACAGAACTTCCCAGGAAAAATACCAGGAGGGGTATTTTGCCCCAGGATGCCCTGAAGGAAAATCCGCTTTGCAGTTTCCTTCTTAGTCTCATGACCTCGTCATCCGAGTAAGGGGGCATCCTGACGGCTCCCAGCAGTATCCCTCATCAGCACTCAAATTTCTGGGAGGAAATTATTTTTCATGCTCTATAAAGCAGTATATCCACTGTCAGTATAAGTTTTCTTTCATCTGAATGGTATAAGAACCCTACTCTAATTATTGATTAATTCATCTTATTTAAATTAATTTGATTTGAAGTATAGTTAATATAATGTGTTAATTCCAAGAGAACAGCAGAATGATTCACTTATGGATATATGCATATGTGTGTGTGTGCTCAGTCCCTCAGTAGCGGCCAACTCTGCGACCCCCTGGACTTAGCCTGCCAGGCTTCTCTGTCCATGAGATTTTCCAGGCAAGAATGCTGGAGTGAGTTACCATTCCCTTCTCAGGGATCTTCCTGAGTTAGGGATCTAACCCGCATTTCCTGTGTTTACCTGCATTGACAGGCAAATTCTTTACCACTGAACCACCTAGGAAGCTCTATGCGCGCATGCACACACAAACACACACACACACATTCTTTTTCTGATTCTTTTCCATTATGAATTATTACAAGGTATTGAATATAGCTCCCTGTGCTATACACTAGGTCTTTGTTGTTTACCTGTGTTATGTATAATAGTGTGTATATGTTAATTCCAAATTCCTAATTTATTCCTCCCCCCTGCCTTTCCTCTTTGGTAACCATAAATTTGCTTTCTGTCTGTGAATCTGTTTTTGTTTTATAAATAAGTTCATTTGTATCATTTTTTTTAGATTTCACATAGATATATGATATTTGTCTTTCTCTGTCTAACTTACATTACTGAGTATGATAATCTCTAGGTCCATCCATGTTGCAGCAAATGGCATTATTTCATTTTTTTCTTACGAGCTCATGGCATTCCATTATATATACATATCACATAAATACATACACACACCCAGCACATCTTCTTTATCCACCTATCTGTTGGTGAGTATTTAGATTGCTTCCATGTCTTGGCTGTTGTAAATAGTGTTGCTATGAACCTTGGAATGCATGTATCTTTTTGAATTAAGAGTTTTCTCCAGATACACACCTAGGAATGGGATTGATTGCAGGATCATATGGGAGCTCTATTTTTAGTTTTTCGAGAAATCCTCACATTGTTTTCCATAATGGTTGCACCAATTTACATTCCCACCAACAGTATAAGAGAGTTTCTTTTTGTTCACTCCCTCTCTGGTGTTTATTATTTGTAGACTTTTTAATGATTGCCATTCTGACTGGTATGACTGACTGTAGTTTTGATTTATATCTCTCTAATATTTAGCAATATAGCATCTTTCCATGTATCTGTTGGTGATTTTTGTGTCTTCTTTGGAGAAATATCTATTTAAGTCCTCTGCTCAATTTTCTTGTTTTTTTTTTTTTTAATGTTAAGCTGTATGGGCTCTTTGTATATTTTGGAAAGTAATCCCTTGTTGGTTGCATCATTTGCAAATATTTTCTTCCAGTCTGTAGGTTGTCTTTTTGTTTTGTTTATGGTTTCCTTTGCTGTGCAGAAACTTTAAAGTTTATTAAGTCCTACTTGTTTATTTTTTGTTTTCATTTCCATAACCCTAGGAGAGGAATCCAAAAAATATTGCTTTAATTTATGTCAACAAGCGTTCTGTTCTGTTTTCCACTAAGAGTTTAATAGTATTTGGTTTTACATTTAGGTTTTTAATCCATTTTGAGTTTATTTTTGGTGTTAGAGAATGTTCTAATTTTATTCTTTTACATGTAGCTGTCCACTTTTCCTAGCACCATTTATTGAAAAGACTGTCTTTTATCCATTGTATATTCGTGCCTCCTTTATCATACATTAATTGACCGTAACTGTGTGGGCTTGTTTTTGTGACTTTCTACCCTCTTCCACTGATCTATATGTCTGTTTTTTGTCAGTACCATACTGTTTTGATGACTGTAGCCTTGTAGCATAGTCTGAAGCCAGGGTGCGTGATTCCTCTGGTTCTGTCCTTCTTTCTCAAATTTGTTTTGTCTCTTTGGGGTCTTTGTGTTTTCATACAAATTAAAATTTTTTTTGTTCCAGTTCTGTCAAAAATGCCATTGATCATTTAATAGGAATTGCATTGAATCTATAGATTGCTTTGGGGAGAATGGTCATTTTAACTGTACTGATTCTTCCAGTCCAAGAACATGGTATATCTTTCTATTTGTTTGTGTCACCTTCAATTTCTTTCATTAGTGTCTTATTTTCAGGGTATAGGTCTTTTGCCTTTTTTGGTAGACTTTTTTCTAGATATTTTATTCTTTTTGATGAGATGGTAAATGAGATTGTTCACTTAATTTCACTTTCTGATATTTTGTTGTTAGTGTATAGAAATGCAACCAATTTCTGTGCATTAATTTTGTATCTAGCAACTTTACCAAATTCATTGATGAGCTCTTGTAATTTTCTGGTAGTGTCTTTAGGATTTTCTGTTCATAGAATCATGTCATCTGCAAAGAGTTTTACTTCTCTTTCAATTTGAATTCCGTTTACTTCTTTTTCTTCTCTGATTGTGATGGCTAGGATTTCCAAAACTATATTGAATGAAAATGGTGAGAGTGGGCATCCTTGTTTTTGTTCCTGAGCTTATAGAAAATGCTTTCAACTTTTTACTATTGGGATGTTAGCTGTGGATTTATCATATATGGCCTTTATTATTTTGAAGTATATTCTCTCTTTGCCCACTTTCTGAAGAGTTTTTGTCAGAAATGGATGTTGAATTTTATCAAAAGCTTTACCTGCATCTATGGAGATGATCATATGTTTTTTATTCTTCAACTTGTTAATGTGATGTGTGGCCCATTTAAAAAAATTGGGTTATTTGTATTTTTGTGGGAGAGCTGGATTTGTCATGAATACAATTCATGTCTTTCCTCAGGGTATGCTGACAGCTATCACCTTAGTAGGGGTGGGACTTGAGATGGGGGTTCTGGAGCTAGAGCTGGGGTATTTGATGGCCCTTCCTCTCTGATCAGTGGCCAGGATTGCCTTATTGGAGGCGGGGTTTGGTCCCAAGTTGCCTGAGTACAAGCCCTGAGGGTTGGGTCTTAGCCCGCTTTATTCCCTTTACACGTGTGCTATCCCCCCTCTCAGCACCAGTACTCTCTCCCCAGAGGAGAGTAGTGGTTGGCCAAGAGGGGCTGTTGTGGACCCTTGGCATGGGTCTGGGCATGAACTGTGGCAATCCAACCACAGGAAGAGATCTACAAACAAAGGCAGTTTTGTTTCTTTCCTAATTTGTATGTCTTTCATTTCCTTTTTTATTGCATTAGCTAGGACTGTCAGTTTTGCCTGATACTAATTTACCTTCCACAGATTTTCTTTTTTGGTTGAGTTGACAGTATATATTTTCTATTCCTTTGAACTTTTCTTTATTCTTATGTTTTTAGATATATGCTTCTAAGCAACCTACATTTAGGTTTTGTTTTATAATCTAGCCTGGAAATATTTGTCTCTTAATTGAATCATTTAATCTGCTTATATTTAATATGATTACTAATGTACTGTATTATGCAAATGTAGATGCCATTGATATGATACCCTTACAGCATACCACTTAGAATGAAAAATGCTAATTAAATTGACACAAATTGTAAGATGAATTCAGAGTATTTTAAATGTTTAAAGAATATATTTTAGAAAAACACATCAAATTTGCTGTGTTATGACTGTGGATTTTAGTTCCCTGCCCAAATTTTCAAGCGTCTCATTTTTGTCTCTGACCAAAGCATGCAGAGATTTTCTTTTTGGATGGTTATTGTTTGATAATTCTAGTATCTGGAGACTTTATTGAGTTTATCTGGTTTTTTTCTCATAGTGTCTTTTCTTTTTTTTTATAGTTGTTCTCATATTTTGTGTCTTCATGTTATGTTTTGCTAGTGCATTGGACATTGTATTTGAACAGTTTTTTGTAAAGATTAACTTCTGCTTCCTATGCTATTTAATGAACATTAGTTGACTGTTAGAAGTTGGGCCTTATAAAATTTTTTTATTTAAAATTTTTTTAAATTTATTTTTATTTTGTGTTGGAGTACAGTTGTCTAACATAAGCCTTTATTTTGGATGCATGTGATAGTGATGCTAGAGTTTTCCCAGATAATCAGTTGAAGCCACCTCTGTTTAAAAGGTAGATAATCTAACTTTGTAATGTAATTTTTATTATTTAAGATATTTGAGGGAACTGGTAGTATTCTCCTTACACACTGCCCTTAGATGCCTGGTCGTATGAGTGGTGGTCTTCCTGGGAGGTGTCTTTTCTAGAGACAGGTCTTTCTTAACTCTGCCCTTCAGTATTATCAGAAAGCCTCCATTATCAGAGTGCTCTTTTTTTTTTTTTTAAATTTAAAAAAGAATTTTTTTTTCTGTCCACACTGTGTGACATGTGAGATCTTAATTCCCTGACCAGGGATCAAACCAATGTCCCCTGCACTGGAAATGGAAAGTCTTAACCAGTGGACTGACAGGGAAGTCTCCAGAATGCTCTGAGGAAAAAAAAATCTGAGTGCCATCACTTGCAGTTCCTTTTTAGGACTTCCTGTTCCTACCTAGGCTATGGGGATTAGGATGGTATGGTGGAATTGTGTTCTTGTTATTTCCAGATTAGTCATAGAGAGAATATTCTAAATGATAGTTGATTTTTGTGGGTCACATCCTGATAGACCACTTCCATCCCTTCTACCTTCTTTTGCATCAGTTCTATAAAACTCACCTTGATGTGATGGAAGAGATGTAGAGATGCTTTCAGTTATTATCTTAGTACCCAGAGGTGATAGATAGAGAGTAGGAATGCATTAATTGGTATTCAGGCCAAGAAAAGAGGAAGCTCATCCTCTTGTTGGTGACAGCCAGGGATGACTAGGGAAAATATCTTTGTTTTATTATCCAAAGTGTTTGTGAAGGCCAACATGGAGATGTTTGTTGTTATATTGGTTTACTAAAATGCATAAGTGGTGAAGATTTTGTGATCCTTCTCAGTACTATAGCCAACTTCCTTGTGTGTGAAACTGATTTTTTTGTAGATTGCTTTAGAATCACACAAATAAAACATTGTTTCTATGAGAAAATATGTCCCAAGGACTGAATAACAAGTTTATTTAAAAAATAATCTGTTTAGAAGTAATAAACTCTGTAGATTAAAATTAGGGACTCAAGTATAGGAAATATACACATGTCTGCATAACCCCTGTGACTATTAGCTAATTAATATATTCTTAGATTATAGAAGAATGTAGGAATATACATTGTTGCAGGCACTATGTTGCAGGCACTTGTATTAACCATTTAAAGAACAATAACAGGAAATAAAAATTATAGGAAATAAAAAATGACTGTTTAAATTGAAGTCTTGCTTGTTTATCAGTTAATTATCTCATGCTCTAGTTTGACATTTCCACTTGACATCCATTAGACTCAAACTCTTATTGCTTCTTAAAACCTGCTCCACCCTGTCAGTTACTAATAATGCCTTCTTTCTAGTTGTTGCTTCCTGTGAGATTTTCCTGCCTAGCATAGCCAACCTGGTGATCTTATTAAGACATAAATAAGGTCACGTGGTTCCTGCTTCATACTTTTCATTGTGTCACTACCCTGCCTTAATTTCACTCATCGTAAAAAGTCAGATTCATGCAATGGCCTCTTCCCCCTTTCTTATCGTACCCTCACTGCCTTACTCCAGTCCAGCCCTGCTGGCTTCCTTACTTGATCCTTGAGCATAGCCGGCAGACTTCTCCCTTAGGGCTTTTGCACTTGCTGTTTCTTCTCCTTCTAATGTTCTTCACCCCAAAGCCAGTTTTCATTCACTTGTCCCAGTGTTTGAAGTGCTTGTCCTGAGCTCTTTGAAAAACTCTGATCACTCTGCCCCCAACAAGGGTCATCCCCTTTACCTCCTAGCCTTTTCCCCCAGCGGCACATATCTTCTAATGTATTATTGAATTTATTTACCCATTGTGTTTATAGTCTGTCTCACTCAGTAGAATGTCACCTTCACAGGGGCGGGGATTTTAATTTTGGTCTGCTTTGTTTACTTTTTTCTCCCTTGCACAAAGAAGAGTGTCTTGTATATAATAGATGTTACACAAATACTTGTTGAAGGAACAGATATTGTTCAAAAGGACTTCTCCTCCTCACAATGTTCTTAAGCAGAGAGGAGCAAGAAAAAGAAGAAAATAGAAAACAAGTGTTTTCATTATTGTGGGAAATCTTGTGCTAGGTCTTTACTTACTGTGTGATTGCTTTCCAGTCCTAAGAGCCAAGAGCTGGGACTGAATACTTCCTGGGACGCTCTGGTCTGGTTAGCAAGAAGAGGTTACAGAGGACAAGGTCTCCCAAGAAAGGATCTGTTGCTTTGATTCCCTGAATGTACAGAAGACATGGAATCAATAGGAATGCCTTCTGAGTCGTTGCCATGTAACACAGTTCTCTTCCCCACAGCTGCTTTTGGCACCGTTGCTCAAACCAATGAACAGGAGATTCTTTTAGGGCACCAAATGCCTCTGATAAACTTTTACTATGACTTGGATTTCTCACAGGTTCTTGTTATAGATGAGTTTGTTTCCCACTAGTCTTCAAAGTGAAAATAGCCAATGGGACTATCTAAAAATAATGTTATTAAGTAAAACAATAAAGAACTCCAGCAACACATAGAAACACATCAAAATTGTAGTTATATAAATATCACATGGGGCTTCTCTGGTGGCTCAGTGGAAAGAATCTGCCTGCCAATGCAGGCGATGTGGGTTCAGTCCCTGGGTCGGGAAGATACCCTGGAGGAGGAAATGACAAGCCACTCCAGTATTCTTGCCTGGAAAGTCCATGGACAGAGGACTCTGGTGGGCTAGAGTCCGTGGGGTTGCAAAAGAGTAGGACACAACTCAGTAACTAAACAACAACAAAGTAAATATGTAGTTCAAATCGCACCATTTCTAGAAGCCCATCTAGCCTTCAGAGTATTAACTACAATTCTTGGAAATTACAGTCAGAGGCAATTAAACCTCAAACTGTAGCTGAAATTCTGCCCCGGTGCTTGCTGCTTCTCTGTGACAGTAGTGTGTGGTTCCTGACTGGGTGTGCACATTATTGTCACATAGTTCCTGGTGTTAGTGAGGGGCGCACAGGAATGTCATTGAGTAGAGGGAAAAGACGGTGGGGAAACAGAACTAGCTTCTCATATTTGAAAGAACTTTTACTGTGGAAGATAAACTCAATTCTAGATAGGACTAGATAATTTTTGAGCAAACTCTGGGAGATAGTGAAGGACAGGAAAGCGTGGAGTGCTGCAGTTCATGGGGTCAAATAGAGCTGGACACGACTTAGTGACTGAACAACAACAACAATTTTTGAGGTCTCTTCTGATGATGAGATTTATGATTTTGTATTTTCTGTATCTTCTGCTGTTTTATTTAGTTTTTTTGATCACACTACATAGCTTGCGGGATCTTAGTTCCCTCACCAGGGACTGAAATAGCACTCAGCAGTGAAAAGGTTAAGTCTTAAACACTGGACTTTCAGGGAATTCCATCTGCCATTTTATTTACCTTTTTTTTTTGTAAGTAGTCAGTGTCTTTCTTTTTTATAATTTTTATTTATCTATTTGTTTTTGACTGTGCTCGGTCTTTGTTGTTGTGGGGCTTTTCTCTGGTTGTAGTGAGCAGGGCCTACTCTATGGTTCCAATGCATACGCTTCTCCTGGAGGTGGCTTCTCTTGTTGTGGAGCATAAGCTTTGAGGCCTGCAGGCTTCATTAGTTGTGGTACATGGGCTCAGTAGTTTCGGCCTCCTGGTACTAGAGCACAAGCTCAATGGTTGTGGTGCACGGGCTTAGTTGCTCCACAGTATGTGGGATCTTCTCAGATCAGGGATCGAACCTGTGTCCTGTGCATCGGCAGGCATCTTCTTTACCACAGAGCCACCAGGGAAGCCCCCCTCTGTCATTTTAAATATTCACTTCCTGTTGGTTGAAGACATGACTTAAGACTTTCAAAGTGAATAGATCTTTTTCTTTATGTTTATTACAGAGGTTCCAGAAACTTCAGCTCTTGCAGTGCAGATGACTTTGAGAAGTTAACTTTAAATAAAGGTGGAAACTGCCTTCTCAATATTCCAAGACGTGATGAAGCCTACAGTGCTCCTTCCTGTGGTAATAGGTTGGTGGATCCTGGGGAAGAATGTGACTGTGGGACGCCAAAGGTCAGTTTAACATGTGATGTTTGCTTTGCAAAGTTACCTTGGGATTTGCAAAAAATAAAATAGCTCACTTTGTGTGACTCTAGCATAGGAGGTAAAGTAAAATTTAGTGGCAAAATGAGGATTGGTATTTTGCTTATGGGAATATGTTCCTGGGGGGTTGATTATCCCTTCCTTCGTAGAACATAATCAATGGTGTAATCTGTTTTGGTGTCCAGGAAAGTGCTGTGTTTATTTTCCTGTTTTTGCTACCTTCTGCCATTTCTGTTATGGTTATTGAGTCATTTATTTATTTTAAAGAACGACTCAGTTTTTCACTTGGCTCTTTACTTGTAAGCGTTCACTATTCTGTCACTGCCAGAAACATTTATTTCAGAAACATTTGTTTAGTTGACCTCATTTCAATAATAAATTGGAGCTGGCCTGTTCTGCAGACTTCTTGGTTAACAAAGTTCTTGCTACTCAAGTTAGCATTCTCCCTCTGTTAACCTTCAGTTTACCTGCTCCTGTCTGGCTTTCTCATATCTGTTAACCACTCTTAGAGCCTTAAGTCTGGACCCATCTTTATTATTAGTGTTCTGCATCTCAATCATTTTCCTGTCAAAAGGCCTACTTAACACCACCTAGACAAGGCTTAGGAGGAAAACAATTTTTAATTACATTTAAAAAATTAAAAAATGTTAAATTTAAATTTTAAAGAAATTGGTTCAGTTGTTTGTAAACTTTACCATATTCTCAATATTTTCCACAAGTGGAATTTCTTTTTCCTTGCCTGATCACACAATGCCTGGCTTTTGCCAGAAGACTTCACATTCTAGAAAGGCAGTATGGTTTTCTTTGTGTGTTCTGTTTTATTTTGGGGTCATGCTGCATGGCATGCAGGATCTTAGTTCCCTGACCAGGGATCAAACCTGGGCCCTTGGTAGTAAAAGCACAGGGTCCTAACCACTAGACTGCCATGGAATTCCCAGGCAGTATGTGTTTTATAATGAAATTGTGATGGGCTGTCATTACACCATTCCTGCACATTAGCAACTTCTGCTTAATGTTTTTACATGGTATAATCCTCTCAGTGACCCTTGGAGATTCATTATTTCTTTATATCCTCATTTTCAAATGAGGAAAATAAAGGCTAACGAGATTATGTTTAATCTCTAAATTAATGTTACACTGTTAGGATGACTGAGCTCTTCTTTTCAGGCATGCTCCTTAATTATTTTATATATTCTGATTTCTCCTGTTTACTTCATTATCGAACTGAAATAGTCTGCATTTGCTTCTTGAACTTTTTACTACAAATTACTCTAGAAAAAAGTACTTCTTCCCTTTCAAATATCACAGTTATTTTTCTTGGTATTGAAATTTCAAATAGTAAACACAAGCAAAATTCCCTTCATACTTTTATTTCTTCCATATTTTTTTTAACTTCCTTCTGCTGCAGCAATTATTCTTATAAGTTTAGTGTGTTTCTCTATAGATTTGTTCTGTGTTTATAGACTTACATACAGTATGTGTATTTGTATCATAGTTGGGTTTGTTTTAGGATTTTTTTTTTTACATAAATAAAATCTGACTTAGTATGTTCAGTAGAATTTTTTTCTATTAATATATCCTGAGGATTTTTTTCTATGTCATTGTTATTTGGACATAATCCTTTGATCTGTTGACTAACATTTCAGTGTAAGGAATATATTATGATTTATTTTACCATACTCTCATTAAAGACAGTCACTCACTATAGTTAGTATTTTTCTGTAGTGAACAGTATATCCTTGTATATGCCCAGTGTATGTGTGTGTGTATATGTGCATATATATATATAATATATATACACACACACATAAGTCTTTTTCTAAGATAATTACATAAAGGTAGAATTATTGAATTGAAAAGCATGTGTTTTTATTAGAGACTATTATTTTATTAGAGACTATCAAGTTTCCTGGAGGAAGGGTGTGTCAGTTTGCACTTTTACCAAAAGAATGTCATGGCATTTAGTGTGCTCCCCCCATAATTTTGTAACTGAGCAAGGTACAAGTTTTACTCCTGTTTCAAGATTATCATCATATAGCCCCTCTATGCTCTGTTATTTTTTTCTAGCGTTTTTGTAATTAAAATTTTTATATTAGCTCTATAATCGGGGGTGGTGTCATGTGGTGAGTGAGCTACAAAACCATTTAAAACAGTACTTTAACCGTAAACAAAATTCCTATATACATAAGTCTGTTTCCTGATTCTCTTTTCTTTTATGAAGCCATCTGTCTTAAATAGTATTTTTGAAAAAAAAATTAACATCTTTACTGAAGTATAATTGAATACAAGGTCACCCCCCCCACCAAATTTGGACTTAGATAAGAAAAGGCTTTATTCAGGAGAAAGACTATTGTAACGGAGAATATGCTGATCTCAGAAATCTGGAAGCATCTCAAAATCAAACAAAAAGGTTTCTCTTTTATAGGATAAAGGTGGGGCAAACTTTTTTTTAAGCAGAAACTTTTACCAGGAAGCTGGATAAACAGGGGCAAATGCCCACTGAGGTCTCATAGGAAGTTGTCCTGTGGTCTGGTGATTTCCAGGAGAAGCTGATAAGGGGTGGGGATACTTGCCCTCAAGTACTTGGGGGAGGGACAAGTATCACCAAGTATCTTTTTTTGTGCGGACAAGTAGAGTTCAAGGGTCTATAGGAAAGAGAAAAGCCTCACTAAAGTTTGGTCAAGACAAATCAAGGGTAAGAAAAAGGCAATTATGAAGACTTGTCAACAATGAACAGCTCTGTTTAAAACACAGAAGTTCCTTTTAAAAATTATTATCATTTTTTATCTTTATTTTGATTTTCTTGTCATACTGCATGGCATGTGGAATCTCAGTTTCCTGACCAGGGATGGAACCCATGTCCCCTGTGTTAGAAATCTTAACCAATGAACATCCAGGAAAGTCCCCCTTAAAAGCATTTATTATTGCTGTTATTTTAAATTTATTTATTTTTATTATTTTATCTGTTCTAATTTTTAAATTTATAAGAATTTTTTCCTTCTTTTTTTGTCACACTGCATGGCATGTGGACTCTTTGTTCCTTAACCGGGGATCAAACCCATACCCTCTGCAGTGGGAACAGAGTCTTAACCACTGGACTGCCTGGGAAGTCTCAACTAAAAGTGCTAAAGCATACAAGTTAAGCTTGACACCTGTGGTCATATGTGAAACTGTCACCACAATCAAGATAATGCACATATCATCATCTCAGAAAGTTCTTTGTGACGCTTGGCACCCCTTATATTTCCCAGTCCTCCTGATGCCATCACCGATCTGCTATCATTGTACTACAGATATTGCTGTCATTAGTGTGCATTTCCTAGAATTTCATGTAAATGGAATTACTCTTTTTTATCTAGGTTCATTCACTCAGCATAGTTATTTTGAGATTCATCCATGTTGAATGCTACTATGTCAGTGGCTCATTCCTTTTTATTGTTGCTCATCATTAAGTAGTATGGAGATACTACCTGCTGTTTATCCATCTGTTGATGGGTATTTGGGTTGTTTCCACCCCAAAAGCTGCTGTGAACATTCATGGTCAAGTCTTTATATGGATTTATGTTTTCACTTCTCTTGGGTAAATACTTTGGAGTGAAATGACTGGGACATATGGTGGGTGTATATTTGACTTTCCAAGGAACTTTCAAACTGTTCCAAAGTGGTTGTACCATTTCACAGTTTTGCCGTCAGTGTACCTGAGTTCTGGCTCTTTTAAAGTCCTTTTTTCCACCTCATAGGGTCAGGTTTTTCAATTTTGGATTTTCTGTTAGATGTGAAAGTGAAAGTGAAGCTGCTCAGTCGTGTCCGACTCTTTGTGACCCCATGGACTGTAGCCTACCAGGTTCCGCCGTACATGGGATTTTCCAGGCAAGAATACTAGAGTGGGTTGCCATTTCCTTCTCCAGGAGATCTTCCCAACCCTGGGATTGAACCCAGGTCTCCCAAATTATAGGCAGATGCTTTACCGTCTTAGCCACCGGGAAAGTTAGATGTGAGGTGGTGCCAGTATTATTGAGGTTAATTTCCTTTTCTCTATGACTAGTGATGTTGGACATGTTTTCATGTGCTTATTTGCCATCTCTATCTCTTTTTTGGTGACATGTCTCTTAAACTCCTTCCCGCCTTTAAAAATTGGGTTGTTTTCTCATTATTGAATTTTGAGAGTACTTCTTATGTTCTAGATACAAGTACATAATCAGATATATGATTTGCATATATATTCTCCCATTCTTTTCTTTTAAGTACTTTAACAGTATCTTTTGACGAGTAGAAGTTTTATATTTTGATGAAGCCAGTTTGTGCCTAATGGGTTGTGCTTTTGGTGTTGTATCTAAGAAATCTTTGTCTAATTCAAGATTGCAAATGTTTTATCCTGGAAGCTCTATCATTTTAGGTTTTGTATTTATTTAGGTTTATGATCCATTTTGACTTAATTTTTTTGTATGGTGCATGGTTTTAGATGACTTTCCAAGTTTTCAGATTTTTATTATGAAATAATTACAAACTGAAAGAATGTTACAAAAACAGTCCGAAGAGTCCTATGTATTTTTCACCCACTTTCCCACAAAGGATGACAAATTATGTAGTGATAGAGCCATGTCATACCAGTGATACTGACATCGGTATGTTAACTATTAATAGTTGACAGACTTTATTCAGCTTTTAACATTTTTAACCTGCAGTCGTGTGTGTACTTTTATGCAGTTTCATGCCATATAGAGATTTATGTAACTACCACCTCAGTTAAAATACAGAACTATTCCATCAACGCAAAAGAACTCCCTCCTGCTACCTCACTGTAATCACATCCACCCAGACTCTGGCCCTTATCCCTGCGCCTGGCTTCCATCTGTGGTTTTGCCATTTCAGTAATGTTTGTCACTGCAATAATAATGGAATCATACGACATATAACCTTTTGAGGCTGACTTTTCTCACCAAGCGTAATACTTTTGAGGTCAGTCTATGTTGTTGTTTCATTACTTTTTATTGGGGAGTAACAGTCCATTGTATGGATGTTACTTCAGAGATTTGGAATAATGTTTAGGCTGGTATTTCCACTAGCACAAAGGGCCTATCTGAAGTTTGTTAAACCTTTCATCCATTAAGATATCTAGGTTGTTTCTAGTATTTTGCTATTATTAATAAAGCTCCCACGAATTATATCCCACTCTTTATCATCAGAGAATTAAAGAAAAATATGCTCTTCATGAGTAAAGAGATGAATCTCAGCAGGGAGATGTATAATAAAGAACCAAATGGAAATTATAAAACTTAACAAAAAGTTTAATAAGTGAGATTCATGGATATGATTAATAGCAGAGTAAGATGGCAGAAAAAGAGTCAATGAACATAAAGTAGAACAAAAGAAATAAGGAGAAAGAGAAAAGATTAAAAACAATGAACAGAATATCAGGGACATGTAAGCAATATCAACTAGCCTAATGGAATTATAAGTGAAATCTCAAGAGGAGAAGGAGAAGGAGAGAAGAAAAGTATTCAAAGAAATAATGGCTGAAAATTTACCATATTTAACAGAAAACATTGAGTTACAATTCCAAAACACTAAGTAAAGCCAAATCCGAATCATTACAAGGAATGATCATGAGTACATTGTAATCAAAGTACTGAGATAAAGAGAAAATAAGATAAGAAGTCAGAAGAAAATCTGGAACAAATACATCAATAGTGACTGATTTTATGGCCAGAATAAAATAGAACAGCAGATTTATGGTTCTGAAAGGAAAAAACCATCATCCTAGAATTCTGTAATGTAGGAAAATAAATATTCTTCAATAATTAAAGCTTATTTCCCCTATTTCCTTCTTGCCTCCTCGTCCTCCTCCTCCTTTCTCCTTCCTTTCACAAACAATTCAGACTTGAAGACATTAGTTTCAACATAGGAGAGTAGCTGTGTCTGGGTGGAAGGTGGGAGGGTGGGAGTGGAGAGCCATGGGGTGAGACAAGTGGGGTGAGAAGTCAAGCAGTGTAATGTCCACTTGGGTAAAAACGTACCCCGCAGAGAAGTCAGACCCTGAGCGTGAAGAGAAGTGCATTTATGGATGCTCAATTTCCTGTGGAAATTGGAGAAGGAACTGGCTACCCACTCCAGTATTCTGATCCGGAGAGTTCCACGGACTGTATAGTCCATGGGGTCACAGAGAGTCAGACACGACCGAGAGACTTTCACAGTTTGCTGTGATCATCAAACCTACTGTTACAGACTGAATGTTTGTGTTCCCCAAATCCATGTGTTGAAACTCTAACCCCCAAGTGTATCTGCATTTGGAGAAGGGACTCCAGGAAAATGATTAAGATCAAAATTCGGTCATAAGGGTGGGTCTTGATCTGATAGGATTAATGTTCTTATGAAAAAAAGCTTGCTTGCTCCTGTTTCTTGACACATGCTCTGAAGAAGGGCCATGTGAGCGCACAGCGAGAAGGCAGCTGTCTACAAGCCAGGACAAGAGTCTGCGCCAGAACCTGAATTGACTAGGACTTTGATCTTGGGTCTCTAGCCTCCAGAGCTGTGACATAATAAATTTCTTTTGTTTAAGTCATTAGTCTATGGTATCTTGTTCTGGTAATCCCAGCAGACTAAGACACATGCTCTCAGGCCACCTGATGCAAAGAGCTGACTCATTGGAAAAGACCCTGATGCTGAGAAAGATCGAGGGCAGGAGGAGAAGGGGACGACAGAGGATGAGATGGCAGGATGGCATCATCGACTTGATGGCTATGGGTTTGGGTGGACTCTAGGAGTTGGTGATGGACAGGGAGGCCTGCCGTGCTGAGGTTCATGGGGTCGCAAAGAGTCGGACACGACTGAGCGACTGAACTGAACTGAACTCAGTCCTTTGAAATACGTTTAGACCTGGATGATAGCTGAAGAGTTGCCGATAAATCCAGAAGGATAGTTAAGTGACTGTCTCCGGAGAGTACCTCTTACAGCCAGGTTAGGAAGAAGCATAGGTTGAAAGGAAGAATTTTATTAACGAGTCTTGAGGGCAATAATTTCTTTCTTTACTGACAGTCATTTTCTTTTCTTAGGAATGTGAGTCGGACCCTTGCTGTGAAGGAAAGACCTGTAAACTTAAATCATTTGCTGACTGTGCATATGGTGCCTGTTGTCAAGACTGTCGGGTAGGGAATTCCTCCCTATTTGGGAAAAAAAAATAGGAAAAGGAAAAATGTGCCTGTATCAAAATTGGTTTTCTCTGATCTGTAAGAGAGCACTATTTTTATTACATGATTAGATGGAAAATTTTATGATACTTGTTTGCAGTTTTGTATCATCTTCTTTTATGGCAAATGGTCTAAAGAGATTTTTTTCCGAAGTAGAAACATTTTTTTTTCTAATTTATGGGTGACCTATGTTTTTCATTAAAAATTCAACAGTATAAAGTTGACACTGAAAGACCTTCTATCATTTTACCCCCTTCATTTAGCCATTGCTGATGATTTATTTAGTCACTTTTTCCTATGTAAATATGAATATGTGTGTGTGTGTAAGTGGATAAACATAGGTATACATATTTTTACTATGTCCTTTTTTCAGTAATATACTATCGATTTTCTTCCATTCATTTAGTTCTACAGGTTTATATAGTTAGTGTTCCTTTATATGGCTGTACCATAATTTCTTTATCTGGTCAACTAATGATGGACATTTAGACTGCTTCCAATTTTTGCTTATAAGTAGTATTGCTGGAACAGAGTATGCATGTGAAAGTTTTGACACACACATTTTTATACTGTCTGCAGATGTGCCAGTCTGTATTTGCCAGTGTAATCAATGCACTGATAACTGTACAGTGTACAGTACTGATTATACTATATAATGATTGTTTTTGTTTTCTCTTACTAACGTGTCTTCCTTGGTGGCTCAGATGGTAAAGAGTCTGCCTGCAATGTAGGAGACCCAGGTTCGATCCCGAAGTTGGGAAGATCCCCTGGAGAAGGAAATGGCAACCCTCTCCAGTATTCTTGCCTGGAGAATCCCATGGACAGAGGAGCCTCGTGGGCTGCAGTCCATGGGGTTACAAAGAGGCAAACATGACTGAGCGACTAACATTTTGACTTCACTTATTAACATTTGTTGTTAGCCAGTGTTATAATCCAGGTTAGTTTGATAGGTATAAAGTGCTTTTATATCTTCATTTAATTTGCATTTATTTTGGTCATCTATGATGCTCTGCTTTTTTCATTTTCCATATTTCATGACTTTTATAAATTGTCTATTATTGGCCTTTGTTCACTGTTATATTTGGTTATTTAATCTTCTGTTTTTGTTAGAATTTCTTATAGATATAAATACTGTGGTTTCAGATTTGGTTAATTTGTGGGAATTTTCCTGATATTCCTGTTCAATTTCAATCCTATTATTCCAGTTCCGTCCAGGAGGTACTTTGTGCCGAGGAAAAACCAACGAATGTGATGTTCCAGAGTATTGCAATGGTTCTTCTCAGTTCTGTCAGCCAGATGTTTTTATTCAGAATGGGTATCCTTGCCATAAGAACAAAGCCTATTGTTACAATGGTGTGTGCCAGTATTATGATGCTCAGTGTAAAGTCATCTTTGGCTCAAGTAAGATATTTTATTTATATTGATTGCTTTGCTTTTATTTATGTATTTTTTGTTTTAGTTTTTGTTAAAAATGAAAATCAAACATTATTGCTAAAATTGAAGTTTTCCTGTTTCCTGTCTCCTATCATGTCTCCATCTTTCCTTCTCCATAGGCAGTCAAAGTCACGAATTTGATGCATCCAAATTCATTTGGTGATTTTTGCTTTTACTTTCTCACCACTCTGTCCTATGTATATTAACATTATATGTATATATACATGCACAGTATTGTATTTTAGCTTTAATAAACTCATGTAAATAGTATGGGGATATACACATAGGTCTTCTGTTTTCATTGCTCACTCAAAATGTTTTTGCATTCTGTCTGTATCGCTGTATTTAGATCACAGAGCATTAGAATATTGTGTTATATAATTGGAATCCATTCTTTTCCTAGTAGTATATATATATATATATTTATTTTGTGTGTCTTTAAATTTTTTTTTTATCAAAGTTATATATTATAGAGTCAAATTATTCATCAAGGTTTTATGAAAAAGTAAAATGTACTTCTGGGCTTCCCAGGTGGTCGTAAAAGAACCCACCTGCAAATGCAGGAGATGCAGGAGATGAGGGTTCAGTCTCTGGGTCTGCAAGACCCCCTGGAGTAGGAAATGGCAACCCACTCCAGTGTTCTCTCCTGGAAAATTCCATGAACAGAAGGGTCTGGCAGGTTACAGACCATGGGGTTGCATGACTGAGCACGCACTCAATCAAAGCATCCCGCTTAATAGCCCATCCCTGAAGGCCACCACTTTAACCTTTTCTTCCTCCCTTCTAGCTAATTACTTTGTTACTGGCTCTAGGTCTTTAGATAATTTCTTGGTCATGACAGTTTTTCTATTTTTCCATTCTAGGTATTAAATGTTAAGTTGTCACTTTGGAGGATAAGGATTCAATTTCTTCCCTTCTCTTTTCCCAACAGTTGTCAACTCTTATCCTACTCATGTTCATTTTTCATTCTCCACCTTCTTAATATGGATTAATTATAATTTTAGGTAGAGCTGTATTGACTCTTGTAATCTTCTGATTTATAATAAACACATAAAAAAATTGGTCTTTGTTCAGTTCCTGGCATGGACTGCTAAAATCTTTGGAATTTCCCAAATGATAAGAGCCTTAAAAATGTCTTTTGTTATTTCAGTCAGGTGACTTTTTGGCAAACCCCTTGGTAACCTAAGGATGGGCTGGTTGCCAGAGAACGAACCCTGTGGTTAGTGGTTGGAACTTTAAGTCCCCCTACCTCTGGGGAGAGGAGAGGGACTGGAGATGGAGTTACTCTCAAGTGGCCAGTGGTTTAATCAATCTGCCTATATAATGAAGCCTCCTTAAAAACCGGAAAGGACAGTTTGGAGACCTTGGGACTTAGTGAACTTGAGGAGAGGCAGGAAGAGAGCCTGTAACCTCCAAGCCCCTTTCTCCATACCTTGCCTTGTGCATCTCTTCCATCTGGTTGTTCCTGAATTATTGATATATTCTTTGATAATAAGCCAGTAATCTAGTGAGTAAAAGTTTCTCTGAGTTCAGTGAGCTGCTCTACAAATTAAATCCAAGGAGGGGGGTCATGGGAACTTTGACCAGATAGGGTCTGAAGAGAGACCCTCTCAGGAGAGACCTGCTCAGTCGTGTCCAACTCTTTGTGCTCCCATAGACTGTAGCCCGCCAGGCTCCTTTGGCCATAGAATTTTCCAGGCAAGAGTACTGGAGTGGGTTGCCATGCCCTTCTCCAGGGGACCTTCCCAACCCAGGGATCAAACCCAGGTCTCCCGCATTGCAGGCAGATTCTCTACCATCTGAACACCAGGGAAGCCCTCTAATATATTGGTTTGTCCAAAAAGTTAATTGGTTTTTTCTCTAAGATGTTATGGAAAAACCTGAGCAAACTTTTTGGCAAACCAATATTTTGCACGAATGGGCAGGTTTGTTGCTGTTTAGCCCCTCAGTTGTGTGCGACTCTTTTGCAACCCCATGGATAGTAGTCCAGTGGGCTCCTCTGTCCATGGGATTCTCTAGGCAAGAATACTGGGGTGAGTTGCCATTTCCTCCTCCAGGGACTCTTCTCAACCCATGGATTGAGCCAGTGTCCCTGCGTCTTCTGAATTGCAGGTGAATTCTTTACTGCTGAGCCACAGGGGAAGCTCTGATGAGCAGGTTATTGAAGACCAAAAAAAGTAATTACAGATGGGGGGTTGTTATTAATTTAGCTGCATTTTCTTAAATAAATGTGAGCATGTGTGTTTTGCTAGGGTTATTGCCACGTGACGTTTATCCTGTGGAAGTATCCTGCATCCATTTTCAGATTACTTCATCCTCTGCCTCTTTTTTGTTCCATCTCCTTTCACTGCATGTCTATTTTAAACTGAACAATATTGTACCAGGTGTGTAAGAGAGACACACGAATTTCCATCATTAAATGGAAAGTACTGCCATTTTGGCTGCAAAATGTTTCCAAATAAAATATGGACTATATATAAGTGGCAAAGTTGAGCATTAAGGGATACATATATAAAATATAAGAAAACAAGAATGGATTGATACTTTGTCAGTGTCATGGCTGTTTGTCAGTGTAATTAATACCTAAGTTAAGCTTCCATATATGGTAAATTGGGCTGCCCTGGTAGCTCAGTGGTAAAGAATCCACGTGACAATGCAGGAGATGCAGGTTTGATCCCTGTGTGAAAAAATAATAGCTGGCAGTGTTTTCACCAGTCCTCCCCAGCCTGATCTAACCAGGGGTGCAGTGGAGCTTTGAAAATAGTGAAAATAAGTAGACTGAAAGTGCTCCATACTGTGCATGGTTTTTGATTTATTTATAATTTCATCTTCTTTAATGACACTCCTTTGAAGACTTGAGTGTTTGAATCCATGCTAACGTTTTAAGTATCATTCAGGCTTTATCTTTACATTTTGTTGTTAATTATAAATGTGGAGCAAAATGTTTTACCTGTAGGTTCTGAAATCTTTTCATAGTTGTTGAGGCAGTTCATGCAGGCATATGGATTGTTGTGGTGAGTGCTTTTATTCCTGAATTAAATTGCCAAGTCTTAAAAACATTAAAATTTTTAAAAAATTTTATTGGAGTATAGTTGATTTACGATGTTGTGTTAGTTTCAGGTGTTCAAAAAAAAATTTTTTTTTTTTTGGTTTTATGTTACAGAAGCCAAGGCTGCCCCAAAGGAATGTTTCATTGATGTGAATTCCAAAGGTGACAGATTTGGCAATTGTGGTTTCTCTGGCAAAGAATACAAGAAGTGTGCCACTGGGTAAGTGGAGGCAAAAAAAAAAAAAAAAATAAGAACAACACATGAAAGGTTGTGATATCAATCATCTGTAGGATGTTTTACAGCTCCTTGTGACTGCTTCTCCTCCTTAAATATGTAACTTTTCAGATTTACAATTTTGTAAAACATGGCTTCAGAGGGATTGAATAGGAATGGTAAAATAATTCATAGCTTTTGACATTACCTGTCTGAAATGTAATGTTTTTTATGTCACTTTTATTTATCCTTGTTCTATAGTAAGAACCCCAAATAAACATTCTTTTTCTTTTTCCTTTTGTTAAAAGAGTATGCTGCTAAACCCATATATAAAGGTACCTGCAGAATTAATTCAGAACTTCATAATTTTCTTCTGGCTCTATATAATTTTATTAAAGTGATTAATTAGAAAACTTTTTTGTTTCTGTAACATTTGCCTATTGTGAAAAATAATATTACAAAGTTATAAACATGAGAAAAGTTATCATGATCTCTCTCTCTGTATACGTCCACTAATTTCAGTGTACGTCTTCCTTTATTTTGCTTCTGTGCACTGTACACACAGTAACATTAGGTTTACAAAATTGGAATTAGCCTATAATACTGTGCTTTCCAGATACACAGATAGATAAATGTATGTATGTAAACATATAAATCCCATGGACAGAGAAGCCTGGTAGGCTACAGTCCATGGGGTAGCAAAGAGTTGGACACGACTGAGCGACTTCACTTCACTTAAACATATAAATCATTCTGAACTGAGCTCTTCTGGTGAATGTGAGGGCAGGAAATTCCTACCAGCTGAGGTTCACCCAGAGGCTTTGACCATGAAGCCATGGGGCTCTAGAGAATGAGCTGGATACTCACTAGACTGTATTATATCTGTTGCAGTGTTAACATTCTGTATCAATTACTGTTTTTGTAATATTCATATTTTTATTCTAAAAATGGATATAAAAAGCCAAAAAAATTAAATACATAATACTGTGCTTCTCTTCCACCCACTTCACCTCCTACTCTGCTAGTTAATAGCCATGCAACTGAGGTAAAACAATGCTCATGAAGAAGAAATAACAGCTATGTCTTCCACGTTCCTAAATCTAACAGAGTATCTTTTGGTCTTCAAGCTTCTGGACCTTTCAGTAGCATTCATCTGTGTTGACCATTTTCTCCTTGAAGATGCCCCTTTCCTTGGCTTTTGTGTGGAATGCTCTTCTAGTATTTTTTTCTGTTTCTGGATGCTTCTTTAATGTATTTATTTGTACGCTCATCTTTCTCTACTGAGCCATTACATGTTAAGAAATGCTGCCCCTCTCCTGATCTGGCCCTCTGCCACAGGGCCTTGGCATGTGCTGTTCCTCCGGCCTGGTTTGCTCTTCTGTCTCTGCCAGATCTCGTTTTAACCAACTCCTCTAAGATAGACTTCCTCAACTTCCTTCACAGGGTCAGATGTCCCTCTTATAGATGTGCTTAATGCCATGTGCTTTAAAAAAAAAGCTAGTCAATTTATATTGTTCTAATTCTTTACAAATTAATTATTCATAGAAACTATTTCATAGAGTATTTACAATATATCTTTCTTGATATAGAAAACAGAGTAGGTTGAAAGAAGTTAGAAAAACAGGAAAGTATTTAAAAAGAGGGTATATGACTGTCTTGAGTAGTCTCAAAACTAGTTGTAGCACTTTTTTTCTGGGGAACTTTTTTGTATATTTAACTTGCATGGGAAGGCTTTATTGCCTTACTATTGCCTTAGCAAGAACACTCATTTAAAAATGATACTGCCTTAGAATAGATAGATGCTGTAATAGGTAATTTTCTATATAAAGGGAGAGTCAGATACAAAACCAGTTATAAGCACAGCATTTTCAAGATTCTTTTATGATGTTTAAGAAGAACCAAGGAAGACTCTTTCCTGCACTTTGGGGAGTTTGCTCCATCTTGGCTAACATAATTAGGCTAAATCAAAATGAGAAAAGTAGCAATTTGAAAGTTGAAGGAAGGGTGACCTGGTTAAAAAGTTGCATGCTTCTTTTTCGTTGAATTTGATATATTGTGTTTTCCTTATTGTTCAGTTCATAATATTTTCTCAGTTACATTGTGATTTCTCCTTTGACTCATGAGTTATTAAAAATTTCCAAGTATTTGGGAGTATTCTGGTTTTCTGCTTGTTTTTCGTTTCTAGTTTAATTCTACTGAGAAGATACTTTGTATGATTTCAGTTCTTTTCAATTTGTTGGGATGTAAATTACTGTCCAGCATATGGTCTGTTTTGGTGAATGTTCCATGTCAATTAAAAAGCAGAGTACTCTGCTGCTGTTAGATATATTGTTCCGTAAATGTCAAGATAATTAATTGTCATATTCAAATCTTCTGTATTTTGGGTGTATTTGCGTATTTATCTGTTTCCCCTTCAGTTTCTGAGAGGGATGTGTGCAGATCTCCAGCTATGATTATGAACTTGTTTACTTCTTTTAGTTCTGTAAATTTTTCATGTATGTGTTTTAAAGTGTGTTCTTTGGTGCTTATGTTATTAGGTGCATACACATTTAGGATTGTTATGTCTTCTTAAGGAACTGAATCTTATTACCAAAGTGTCTACTTTGGAATTTTTTTTTTTTGGCAGTATTTGTCACATAAACATTTTATTTACTTATATGACTATTTGCCTGAAGCAGTTTTTCTATTGGTGCTTGCAATTTAATATTTAAATGAATATAACAGTAAGCATCTCTTAGCTTTATTGACTGTTTGCATTTCTTCTTTTGTGAATTGCATATTTGCATCTTTTGTGAATATGCATATTTGCATATTATTTTCCTGTTGAAGTTACTATCCTTTTAATGATTTGTGATCATTTTTTTTAATATATTAAGAGTATTTATTTTTCTTTTTTTTAATTTATTTTTTACTGAAGGATAATTGCTTTACAGAATTTTGTTGTTTTCTGTCAAACCTCAAAACAAATCAGCCATTTTCCTTTTACACTTTAATATGTCACCAAGACTATACATGAGACATTGAGTACCTTATAGAAAAATAAATTTTGGTAGGTTCCCAAAGATGCTAACAGAGATCCATTTTATTCTATGCTTTGTTTTAGAGGTTTTCATAACTAATTTCAATTAAGTATGTGACATTGGGCCTTCCCTGGTGGCTCAGATGGTGAAGAATATGCCTCCAATGCAGGAGACCCGGGTTTGATCCCTGGGTTGGGAAGATCCCCTGAAGGATGGCATGGAAACCCACTCTAGTATTCTTGCCTGGAGACTTCCATGATCTGAGAAGCCTGGCAGGCTACATAGTTCATAGGGTTGCAAAGAGTTGGGCACAACTGAAGCGACTTAGCATGCATGCTTGCATGTGACATAGGCATCATTATTTAGCTCTTGTTTTCACATGAAGAAACTGAATTTCAGAAAGTATAAGCACTTTACTCAGGTTGCCTCATAAGTAAATGGTGACGTAGGAATGCATATAGGGACTTCCCTGGTGGTCCAGTGACTAAGACTCTGCTCTCAATGCAGGGGGCCTGGGTTCAATCCTTGGTCAAGAAACTAGATACCACATTCCAGAATTAAAGATCCCAAGTGCTGCAACTGAGACTGGTGCAGCCAAATAAATAAATTAATTAATTTAAAAAAGAATGAATGTCAAATTGGGACGAAAGAACGTAACTCTTAAGTGCAGGATGGAAGGAAGAGCAGGCTTAATAGCAGCATGCGCAAAAAGAAAATAGAGGGTTTAGCTAAGGATAAATTCAAGGATATCAGTGATATAATGTGGTTTCCATAAGAACTACGGTCATCCTGGGCTTCATAGAAGTATAATATCTCAGTGAAGTAAATGACAGTTCATCTTGTTCTTTACTTATCAGACTGTAACTAAAGTTTCCTGTTTCACTCCGAGCACTGTGCTTCAATAGGGAGTGAAACAAACTGGAACATACTTAAGAGGGGAGCTTCCTTGTTGCATGAGAAATAATTGTAGAATATTCCCCTCGTGAAGTAAGTCATTAGGACCTGTATGATAGTTGTCCTAAAAGGTTGCTATGTAGAGGAAAGAAAAGATATTATGTGTGGCCTCATGTTGACCATCTGGGACCAATGAGGAAAAGTTATAGAGAGAAAGATGTTAACTCAGGAAGTAAAAGAATGTTAGTGTGAGAATGTTTAGGAGGAGATGAATTAGAGGAATTGGATAATCATATCCTACAATGACTTGGTCGTAATATCATAAGGGAGATTTAATAGGGTAGGTGCTTAGATCAAAAGACAAGGAATTAAAAAGGAAATTTCAGTGCAGTATCTTAAGAGTTGATGTTAGGGATACTTAATGTATCATGAAGGGATATAGGAAGAACATTAACTCACACACCCTTGGTAATAGGAATTGTAGTTGGGGAGGTCTTTGTAGAGTTCTAATACTGAATTAGTGAATTAATGAACTAATGAATTGAGTCTTTCAGTAAGTAAGAGTTAGCCAAGCGGAGCGATAGAGTTCCTTCAGGCTTGTTTAACATGACAAAATCTGAATTTTCTTTATTGTAACTCAATAAAAAGACACCACTGAATTTCGATATAGTTCTGTTATTTTCTATGTAAAAGCATTTATAAAATTATATCACATTTAAAAGCAACTACATTAGTTAGACTTTTTTGAGCCCTAAGCAGATGGTGAAGAGGGATTCTTAGGTGTCGGCATCAGCACCCCTGGTACCCTAGGAATTTGTGTCTTCACATGCACTTACCTCTTCTCTTTGCCATATTTAAAGAGAGCTACTCTGATCTCTGTTGCTGTCATACACTTTCTCTGTTGAGATTCCCTTCAGCTAAATAGAAATAAACTCTCTGTCTCTATACAAAAATATGTAAGTTTTCTTTTGTATCTACACCAGATGCGTTGTAGTTTGCGTTATTTCTCTTTCTTTCCAGAAATGCTTTGTGTGGAAAGCTTCAATGTGAGAATGTACAACAACAACTGCCGGTCTTCGGAGTTGTGCCTGCCATCATTCAGACTCCTGGAAAAGGCACCAGATGCTGGGGCGTGGACTTCCAGCTTGGATCCGATGTTCCAGATCCTGGCATGGTGAATGAAGGCACCAGGTGTGATGTTGGAAAGGTAATCACAATGTTTTTTAAAACAAAGTAAAAATTTAAGAATTAGAAAAAAGATCATCATATAAAGCGAGTGGTTCTTTTCTGGTTATAAAAGAAATCTCTACCTATGGTGGAGATTTGGGAAAACAGAAAGCTACCAAGCTTAAAATTAAGAATGGCTATACTTCCTGATGATTTATAGCCATATAAAGCTTTCTTTTCATTTAAAATTTCTATTGGAATATAGTTGATTTACAGTGTTGTGTTAGTTTCATATAATGCTTTCTTTAACTTCAGAAATGATCAGTTTTTATAATGGTCGCTGAGTTGGAATATTCATTCGCTGCATCTAATTTGGTAGTTTCCACAATTTCATTAAAGAAACTTCTATATCTGTAAAAAGAAGCTGTAATTCTGTTATTCTGATTTCTTCCTTAGAGTCATGTATTATAACCTGTTGTTTCTATGTTGTAATATACTGGGCACCTCCCCCACCCCCCTTTCAATGTGCTGTAGTTTATTAGCCAGGGTACTACTTGCTGGGACATTTAGGGGATTTCAGCAGTGTGTGTGTGTGTGTGTGTGTGTGTGTACATGCATACGTGACTGTACTAGAAGTGTCTTAATGCTTGTCCTTCCCACTCTTCCTGCTACTCTGACCACAGCTGTTTGGATCAGATGTGAGCCAAGAGTTAGCTGCTGAGTTACTACCAGTGGTTCTGGATGAGATGAGCGAGGCCTAATTCCATTTGTGGGGGGAATACATAAGTAAAGAAAGGCAGTTAAGAGTACAACTGAAACTGAGAAGTCTCTGAGAGATGCCGTAATGTAGGAGTAGGACAAGAAGGGTGATAGCAAGCTTAAGCTATATACAAGAGATCTAAGGATGCAGGATTGTTGAACAAGTTGAAGAAACCAACTCATAGGAGAACAGAGGAAGAAAGAGCGAACACAGTTGACTGATTATGGGACCATGGACCACATGGAAAAGACAGAGGGACCCTCAGTTTCTACCAAGTTTTCAATTCCCATTCTGTTGTCTCTCATTCTTACAAAGAGACCCTTGTGTTTTTGTGTCTGCCTTTGCCATGGGCTTCCCTTGTGGCTCAGCTGGTAAAGAATCTGCCTGCAATGCGGGAGACCTGGGTTTGGTCCCTGGGTTGGGAAGATCCCCTGGAGAAGGGAAAGGCTCCCCACTCCAGTATTCTGGCCTTGAGAATTCTGTGGACTATAGCCCATGGGGTCCCAAAGAGTTGGACATGACTCAACGACTTTCACTTTGCCATGCTGTTAACTCAGCTGCTGTGGTTAGTATAAACAATGTTGAGGTAAAGGACTTTCTAAGAAATTTCACAACATCCTGGCTGTTTTCTGAGGTTAAAGGCTACCCTAATGGGGTACATATGTTTAAGGTTTTGTATATAGTTTTGCCAAGTTTTTTCTCTTTAGAAAAGTTTTTCCCCGTTTACTTTCCTGGCAGTTTTCAATAGTAACTGTTTCAATTCTCTGTATTGTAATCAGGATTAGGTACTATTGTTTTTAAACTTTCATTGGTCATTTTCTTTTTATTTTGCTCTTTCTTGACTATTAGTGACATTCAGTTTTTTAATCTCCATATATTTATTCCTTCTTTTGTGATTTGCTTATTAATATTCTTTGCTCATTTAAAAAATGAGTTTTTCTTATCAATTTTTAAAGAGCTTTAACTTATGTCATATAAAACTTAATGTAATACATTTTTAAAATTTATTTGCCCAGTTTATTACTTGCCTCTTTTGATTTTAGTATTTTTTTCCATGTTTACCTTTTTATATAAACAAATCTATTTTTTTTTTCCTTTAAGAAAGGAAAAGTAAAGAAAGTCCGACTTTACTTTCAAATTTTAAAGACTTCTTAGTATAGTATCAGAGCATTATTTTCTAGGACATTTAAAATTTTTTAAATACTTATCTCTTTAGTCCAGTTTGAGTGTATAGTATGAGGTTGGCATTCTTTTTTTCCTTTTATCATTTTATGCATTCAGAGATGATGACTGTATGCTGACTTCTGTTACTTTTTTTAAGAATGATTTGTTATTTGCCTACACCTCAAGTATAATCTCTCTTTTAATTTTAAATCTTATTTAAATTGCTTATTAAATTTTTATATATACTTGGGCTTGATTTCTGCTTTTTCAGGTCATGTCCACTAGTTGGTCTGACTACTCATATGTCAGTATTTGACTTCTTTTAGTTTTTATCAGTTTTATAATGTATTTTTAATATTTGGTTATATAAATGCCCCTTCATTCTTTTTTCATAGTTTTCTTTGCTATTAATATTCATTTATTATTACAGATGAACTTGAGATCATTTTGTCAAGGTGCCAAAAAAAATTAAAAATAAAAGCGCTTTGGAATTTTGGTTGGGATCAAATCAGATTTATAAATTTGTAATGGGGAAAAGTGACATCTTTACATTATTCAGTCTTCTCATAGAAGAACATGGTATGTCTCTCAATTTTAAAGCTTTAGCTATGAAGCTCCTTTTCATTTTTTTTGTTATTCCTAGGTATTTTATATTTTCATTACTATTTTGAATAACAGATTTATCTTATGTTTTCTAATTTGTTATGTTACATTTTTAATTTGTTTTTATTGGTAAGGGAAGCTGTTTTGTTTATATTTTTATTGACTATTATTGATATTTAGAAAAATATATTCACTTGTGTATATTCACTTTGTCACCAGCCATACGCTTAGTGTTACATATTTTTACTATTGTATTAGAATTTTTTAGGTAAGCTGTTATCTGTAAATGATAGAAAGTTGATTTCCTTTCTGATACTTAAAATTTGAATTTTTTTCCTGTGTAATTGCAATGGTAAAACTTGCAGGATAATTATAATAATAATCATGATAGTGTACTTTGTCTTCTCCCTAACTTGACTGGGGATGCGTACAGTCTTTCAGGGTTATACATGATTTTGACTATTGGCTTGGGGTAGATAGTGTTTTTCATTTAATGGAGAATCCTTTTAATTGTAATTAGTAAGAAGAAAAGGACAAATAGTTTTAAAATATTTAAAATAGTTTTAAAATATTTTCCAGTAGCTGTTTAAATAATCACTACATATTTTCCTTTGACTTGTTCATGTACTGAGTTATGCTGATAAATTCCTTGTCATTAAATTGTCTTTACAGCACTGGAGCAAGCACTGGTAATGTAGATTTATTTCTCAGTCTTTGTGCTGGTGAATATACTTTTATATTTCTGAAGCTGTCCACTTATGCTTTTTTAACTGATGAAAATTTACTCTGTGTATTTTAGTCAGTACTCTTAAATTTCACAGAAACTCAGCTAAAACTGAATTAAATCATAGCAGGAAATTTACTGACTCAAACCACAGAATCAAATACAGAGCGTTGGAACCCAGAATCTCAGATAATGTTCCTGTGGTTCTTTTACTTTATCTTTCATCTTTGTTTTCCGTTGTTGTCCCCCTGCCACCTACCCTCCAGCCAAGCCCAGCTTTATTAAAATACAATTGATATGTAACATTGTGTAAGTTTGAGCTGTACAATGTGATGATTTGATATATATTGTGTAATAATTAGCACAGTAAGGTTAGTTAACACATCTATCACCTCACATACATTTTTTTTTGGTGAGAACATTTTAAAATTTACCAACTTTCAAGAATATAATACAGTATTGCTAACCATAATCACCATGCTGAATATTAGATCCCCAGAACTTATTCATCTTATAACTGAAAAGTTTATACCCTTTGACCAACATCTCTCCATTTCTCCCATTCCCTGGAAACCACCCTTCCATTCTCTGAGTTCAGTTTTTTTTTTTTTAATTCCATGTATAAGTGAGATCATATAGAATTTTTTTTTCTCCATCAGACTTATTTCTCTTAGTCTAAATACCCTGAAGATCCATTCATATTGTTGCAAATGGCAGGACTGGTTGTTCAGGAGTGTGTCGTTTAATTTTCAGTTTTGTGAATTTTCCAGTTTTCCACTAGTTATACTACTGTGGTCGAAAAAGAAACCAGATAGGATTTCGATCTTCTTAGTCTTGCTTTGTGGCCCAGCATATGGTTTATTACCTGGAATGTTCTGTGTGTGATTAAGAAAAATATATATTCTATTGCTGTTGCATGAAATGTTCTGTATATATCTTTGGGTCTATTTTGGTCTATAGTATTCTTCAGGTCTTCTGTTTCCTTATTACATTTCTGTATGCATCATCCATGCAATATTGAAACTGAAGTCCCCTATACTGTTATTGTATTGCTATCTATTTCTCCCTTCAATTCTGTTATTATTTGTGTTAAATATTAGATGCTGCAATATAGGGTGCATATATACTTGTAATTGTTATAGACTCTTGATGAATTGATCCCTTTATCAGTATATAATAACCTTCTTTGTCTCTTGTGATTGATTTTGTCTGAAAGTATTGTATGTGATATAACTGGTGCTACACCTGTTCTCTTTTGGTTACTATTTGCATGGAATGTCTTTTTCCATCTCTACTTTCAACTGGTGCCTATCCTTAAAGTGAATCTCTTGTGGGCAACATATTGTTAGATTTTTTTTCTTTTTTTAATACATTCAATCACTTTGTGTCTTTTGTTTTAGGAATTTAGTTCATTTATGTTTAAAGTAACTATTGATAGGTAAAGACGTATTTAACTATTATTTTGTTAAATGTTTGTTGCCTGTTTTGTAGTTTTTTTGTTCCTCTCTTTCTGTCTTGTGATATATTTTATTGTAGTGCATGCTTTCTTTAATTCCTTTCTCTTTCTCTTTTGTGCATCTACTATGAGTTTTTTTTTCCTTTTATTGAAACTTTATTAGTTTCCTTTGGTGATATCATATTTGCTTGATTTTTCCATGTAGCCTTGCATTGGTGTCTGTGTATCTGAAGAGGGTAAACACCTCTTCCAGTCTTAACAGAAAGGTTTCAGCTGGTAAAGACCTCCTGTCTGTTTTGTGTGCTGATGGGATTATCTCTGGAATCTTAGTTTGCCTGGTTTGGAGCTGGTTTCAAATCTGTCTCTAGATATGCAGTGGGACCTATGGTTGGTGAATTTTTTATCAGGAACTTGGTAGGGCATGGGTGCTAACTGGTACCTGGGTATATTGAACTGCCCTTTTCAGGAGGTAGCCCCAAGACATGGTCTACAGTTGGGTCCTGAAACAGCAGGCCTATTACCAATTGCATGGATGGGTGGAGCTCCTATTAGGTACCTAAGAAGGCTACTGTCTGTTCACTAATTGGGTCCCTGGATGGGCAGGACTGGTTTGTGGACTGTGATCGAAATGGACTGGAATGAAATCCCAGGAGCCATTTCACATTTTGCAGCCAAAACTTAAGTCTGTAGACCTGGTTCTTGAGGCATGGATATTCCTGTCCCCAGCGAGGTTAATTCTGATGTGCTGGGCTGCTTCCTGATCATGGCTTGAGGGGCTGGAACTGAGCGTAGGATCAGTTCAGGATCTCATGAAGTACAGACATGACTGTCTCCTCTCTGATGTCTATTCACACAAGGGAACTAATCCTATTGGACCAGGGTTTCACCACCATGACCTCAACACACCCTAATTACATACCTTCAGATATCACCACACGTGGATTAGGGCTTCAACATAGATGTTTTGAGGGGAACTCAAACATTGAGCGTAACAGACAGTCACTAGAATAGACTTTAGTTAATAGAAGTAGAGAAATATTCATTCTTGTCTCATGCCCATGTAGCTTTTGCTGTTGAGTTGTACATTGTGCTCAGTGTGCTAAAGTGCAGTTTACCTCAATTTGTGTACAGTGTAGTTGTTTGGGGGTGTTTATTCTTGGTTTGAACATAATAGAGAAACAATTGATCAAGGTTCTCCAGAGAAACAGAACCATTAGGTTGTGTGTGTGTGTGTGTGTGTATAAGGTTTTTTAAAAATAAGGCATTAGCTTACACAATTATGAAAGATAACAATCCCAAGATCTGCAGTGGGGTAAGTTGGAGACCCAGAAGACCTGATGGTGTACTTCCTGTTCAAAGACTAGCGAGTTTGAATCCCAGAAAGAGTTAAGACGAGTCTGAGTCCAGAGGCAAGGAAAAAAACAAACAAACAAAAAAACCCACCAGTGTCCCAGTTAGAAGGCAGGCAGCAGGAGAAATTCTCTCTTATTTGGAGGATGGTCAGCCTTTTAATTTTATTCATGCCATTAACTAATTGGACAAGACCAACATAAGGAGTGTAACCTGCTTTACATTTGATTAACTTATGTGTTAATCACATCCAAAAACGTCCCACAGAAACATCTAGAATAATGTTTGATCAAATATCTAGGCACCCTGTGGGCCAGTCCCTATAGCTGGTATTTTTTAACTGTCTTCGTCCCTGATTCTTTATTCTCTTTGTTTTCAGCAAGGACTTCAGCTGATTAGTGTTCTTTACTTGGCAGGATACTGTAAAACTTTCATTCCTGAAGGCTCTGGACTATTAGTAGTCCGGTCAGGATTGGGTGGTTCTAGTTTTCTAGTGGTCTTGGTCATACTAAGAAACACCCTAAGGGAGCGCCTATATTCCACACATACTCTTCCTTATTCCATTGTGGAGTAACAGTCCAGTTTTCCCTTGGGAATGGATCAGTCACGTCAGCCCACAGTAACTCCCTTCTTTGTCTGTTCATTCAGAGGCATCAGGAATCTGAAGTGAGTGGGTGGCAGTCTTAACTTCCAGTTCAGTGGAATCACTGATGTGTTTCCTGATGGAAGCATTCTTCCCTCTAGAATTAAGACTTGTAGATTAACTATAGAGCATAAAGTCGTGGGAGCAGGGAGCAAACATTTTGCTTGTGGGTCACTAAAAGAAATAGTGAGTGGTGCCGCTCCACTTCCATGCCTTGATTCCTGGACCTCTGTCTTATACAGGCAGACACATAAAAGTAATCATAACAGTCAGTTAGAACAAGTTGTTGCAAGTTCAGAGTGAAAATATGAATTGGAAAAAAACCTATGAAAGATGCTGGATTGCAATATTCATTTATTGTTTGTCTGCCAATTTCTCTCAAAATATAAAGGAACTAATTAGGGAATAGATTCCAAAGTGTGAAGTATATGAGATTGCATCAGTAGATAAAAATTTCAACAGGTTTTGAAAAATTTAAAGAGGAAAGAAAGTAGTTTGCTAGAGTAGTAGGACCTACAACTTACAGTGCAGACTGATAGAGTATAAACAAAGAGCCTGTATCTTAGCCTGGCAGAACCCTAAACAGAGTGGTGATTTGGAAACAATGGTTATAGCTGAGAGGGGTGGGGGAAAACATGATATTGAAAATGGACTTAACATTTAGTCGACTGATGGAGAAGCTAGTCCTCCTTCTGTCTATCTGCTTCTCCTATCTTGTCAACAAAGCAATGAATTGCCTGTTACCCTAGGAGCAGGTTGGAGATGAGAAGATAGGATTTTTGATATTAGTTGGTCATCCTCCTAGGAGATGTCTGTCTCCCTATCCTAACCCTAGTACCCTGTTCATCTTCGTGCATATATAACTGAAATATAGATTTATTGTTATATAAAGTTGGAGAATTTTGTGAGGAAGCTGAACAGAAAGACTGAAACAGAAAAATGAGAGGAAAGAGAAAAGGCTGCAAGAGTAAAGGAAAGGTTTTAAACTCCAACTAATTTAACTCTAATTTAAAGAAAGAAAACAAATGAATAGTTGTGGAGTTTCAGAGCCTTTTCAATAGTAGTGGGATTATCTCTGTCTGATTTGAAAAAACCCATTTGTGAATATTTTACTTTAGATTTTCACATGTATATTTGTATAGAAGGATAGATTATAGTTTTGTTTTAAGCCTTTGTGTCATCTGTCCTTTTTGATTGTTAGTTCTATGTTAGTTAGTTAATTTCATCAGATATGCAGTATGGGAATTAACTGTTCCTTAAAAGTGTGAAAGAATTCAGCAATGTAATCGTCTATACCCAGGTCTTTTTTCCGGCCTGGTTAGTTTACTAATGTGTTCAAGTTTTCTTTATTCATTACTTCTTTTTCTTTCAGATCTGTAGAAATTTCGCATGTGTAAATGCTTCTGTTCTGAATTATGACTGTAACATTCAGGAGAAGTGTCATGGACATGGGGTAGGTAACAGTCTCTTTTGGTTTGTTCACGAAAGTAGTGCTTGAATAATGAGAATTCGTGGTGAGGATTCTCAAGGTTTTTAGATATTGGGAAATTTAAATACCTGATAAATTCTTCATTCTTAAAAAGAATGTCTATGGATTTGCATGAATTTAGTCTTTTCTCTTAGTTTCTATCCTTGAGTTCATGATTTAGAATGTCATTCACAATTAACGAAAGTGGTATTTTGATTGTTTTGAAGGTATGTAATAGCAATAAAAATTGTCACTGTGACAACGGCTGGGCTCCCCCCAACTGTGAGACCAAAGGATACGGAGGAAGTGTGGACAGTGGACCTACGTACAACGGCAAGTAGTAGAGAGGAGAATGAGTGTGAGCTCTCTCTGGTCCGTGTCAGAAATCTGGCGTCCTGTACCTTCCCCTCACTTCTCACATCAGTTAATGTTTGTGTCTTTATATTTAAGTGGGTTTCTCATAGGCAGCGTTTAGCTAGGTCTTGGTTGTTTTTTTTTTTTAACTCGGCCAGTTTCTGCCTTTTAATTGAGTTGTTTTGGCCAATTATATTTTGTTTGATTGTTGATGTGCTTGGGTTTAAATCTAACATAATGATATTTTTCTATCACAGTCTCCTTTCATATGATATTGTGCCATTCCAGGATGCTTCCATTTCTCTCCTCCTGGCTTTCGTACTGTGTTATCATACCATATATGTTTTAGAGCTATAATACATTGTTATCACTTTTGCTTTGAACGGGTGATTATTTTTAAAAGAAATTTAGATAATAGAGAAGGTCTTTATATTTACCCACATAGTTAGCATTTCTGGTGCTCTTCTGTTTTGTGTAAAGTCAGGTTTCCATGTGGCATCATTCAGTTTCTGCTTGAAGGACTTCTTTTCACATTTCTGCCAGTGAAAAATTTACTTTCAGCTTTCTTATATCTGAAAAGGTTTTCATTTTGCCTTCCTTCTTGAATAATAACTAGGTAAAGAATTCTAAGGTGACAGTTTATACCCCCTTTACTTCTTCAAAGATGTTCCTGCATCGTCTTCTGACCTGCATTGTTTTTCCTGAGAAATCTGTCATCTTTTTTTGGTCTTCTATTTGTAGTGTTTTTTTTTTTTACCCTCTGGTTGCTGGTAAGATTTTATCTTTAATTTTTAGTGTTTGATTATAATGTGCCTTGGTGTGCCTGGGGTTTCTTAAACTTTCTAGATTTGTGCTTTTTTCTTTAAATTTTGGAAAAGTGTGGTCATTATTTCTTCAAATATTTTTCTCCATCCCTCAGGGACTCCAATTACATGTATATTTGGCTACTTGAAGTTCTTTCACTTCTCAGTGTTTTGCCCTAATTAAAAAAAAATTCTTTATTTTTGTGTTTAATTTTGGATTGTTTCTATTATTCTTCTTCAAGTTTACTCTTCTGTGTTGTCCCATCTGCTATTAAGTCCATCCAGTGTATTCTTTATCTTTGATGTTGAAGTTTTTATGTCTGTAAGTTCTATTTCTCCCTCCCCTTTCTTCTCCTTACTCTCTTTCTTTCTTTCCCTTCCTTTTTTCTTCTCTCCCTCCACTCCCTTCCTCCCTTCCTTTCTTCTTTCCTTCCTTTTTTGACTCATTGGAAAAGACCCTGATGCTGGGAAGAATTGAGGGCAGGAGGAGAAGGGGACAACAGAGGATGAGATGGCTGGATGGCATCAATGACTTGAGGACATGAGTTTGGGTAAACTCCTGGAGTTGGTGATGGACAGGGAGACCTGGTGTGCCGCGATTCATGGGGTCGCAAAGAGTTGGACATGACTGAGCAACTGAACCGAGCTGAGCTGAGCATGTTCAATCTTTACTCTAGCTTCTTGAACATGTAGAATACAGTTATAGTAATATCTAATGTCTTTGTCTACTAATTCTGTCACCTGTATCATTTCTTAGTTTTTATGAATTAATCTTCTCCTCATTTGGGTACTATTTTTTTCTGCTTCTTTGCATGTCTTATAACTTTTTTACTGAATTCCAGGGATTGTGAATTTTTCCTGTTGGATATTAGGTATTTTTGGATTTCTGCTGATGAGCTTTGGATGTAAGCTTAAGTGGGCTTAAGTTACTTGGATGTAGTATGGTCCTTTAGAACCTTTTTTAAAGCTCTTTTTGGGGGGACCTGAGCAGCGTTTAGCCTCGGATTGATTTTACCCCCATTACTGAGGCAAACCCTTTCTGTTTATTCAATTCAGTGCCATTTTAACTATGGAGTTTTCCACTAAGAGTGGTAGGAACAGGCATTCTTCCTAGTCCTGTGTTAGTTGTGTGTGGAGTTTGTTCCCACTAATCCTTTCAGGTGATTCTTTCTCTGGCTTCAGGTGATTTCCTTACATGCATACATTGATCAGTTCTCAACTGAGTATCTGAGGGGAACCCTCTGCAGATATTTCAAGTTTTGTCTGTGTAGCTTTCTCCCTTCTGGTACTTTGCCTGTGAACTCTAGTTGTCCTGGCTTCTTCCTCAGCCAGAGTTCATTCCTCACCTCAAGGAGACCACTGGAGTTACTGAGGTTCTCAGACCCCTCACCACGATCTGCTGACTTTCCCTAGGCAGTGGACTGGGGCGGTTGTAGAGCCCACCTTGTCGAGCTCTAAGGGGTCACTGCTCTTCGTTGCCGTTTGTCCAGTGCTGTGAAAACCATTGCTGTAAGTATTTTGCCTGGTTTTCTGGTTGCTATAGTTAGCAGGGTAAATCTGGCCCTTGTTACCCCATTTTGGCTAGAAGTGGAAGTCAATGGGTGAGGTTGTGAGGAATCCTTATACATCGCTGGCTAGCATGCTAACTTTTTAAGACAATTTATTTTATTGAAATATAGTTGATTTACAATGTTGTGTTAATTTCTGCTATACAACAAAGTGATTCAGTTATACATATATAAATATATACATCCTTTTTATGTTCTTTTCCATTGTGATTTATCACAGGATATTGAATACAGTTTCTTGTGTTATGTAGTCAGTTCAGTTCAGTCACTCAGTTGTGTCCAACTCATTGCAACCTCATGGTCTGCAGCACTCCAGGCTTCCCTGTCCATCACCAACTCCTGGAGCTTGCTGAGACTCATGTCTATCGAGTCGGTGATGCCATCCAACCATCTCATCCTCTGTTGTCCCCTTCTCCTCCTGCCTTCAGTCTTTCCCAGCATCAGGGTCTTTTCTAATGAGTCAGCTCTTTGCATCAGGTGGCCAAAGTATTGGTGTTATATAGAAGGACCTTGTTTATCCAGTGCATATATTACAGTTTGCATCTGCGAATCCCAAACTCCCAGTCCATCCCTCCCCCTCCTCCTATTCCTCTTGTCATTCAGAGTCTGTTCTCTGTGTCTGAGTGAGTCTGTTTCTGTTTTGTAGATAAGTTCATTTCTGTTATGTTTTAGTTTCCACATATAAGTGACACCATATGGTATTTGACTTTCTCTGTCTGACTGACTTCACTTAGTATATAATTTTAGGTCCATCCAAGTTGCTGCAAATGGCATCATTTCTGTTTTATAGCTAAGTTGTATTTCATGATATTTAAGTACCACATCTTACTTGTCCATTCATCTGTCAGTGAACATGTAGGTTGTTTTCATGTCTTGGCTATTGTGAATAAAGCTGTCATGAATATAGGGGTGAATGTACCTTTTTGAATTATAGTTTTGTTTGATATATGGCGTGCTAACTTGTAACTACCACTGTGGTAGACAAGTTGATGATGCCTTTGAAGAATGAGTGCATTTACCCTCTGATACGTCAATTCTACTTTTGGGAAATTCAGTAGGTACATCTGTATGATATGACATGTATGCAAGGCTATTCATTGCAATATGTTTTTGTAATAGCGAAGATTGGAAAAATGAAAGTATTAGTGGATACTTACTGACTGAATAAACTACAAGGCATCCTTGCAGTAGAGTTTTGTATAGTTGTATAGAAAAAGAGGTGGTGCTCTGTGTATGGTTTGGGAAGATATGTAGTATGGCTAAGTGAAAAAGTAACGTGTGGAATGGCATTTATGCCATGCTACCTTTATTTATTTATTTATTAAAAAAATTTGTTTTTTGCCATGCTACCTTTTGTGTAAGAAAGGTTCACAATAAAGTATATTTTGTTCTTTCTTATCTTTGCTTGAAGATTAAAGTGTAAGATTAAAGAAATTAATAAAAGTGGTTTTCTTTAGGAAGGCAGAGATGAAGTGGGTAAGCAGGAGGAGTCAATAGACTTCTCAGTGTTTTTCAGTTGATATCAGTGTGACTTTTGAACAATGGGAACAATGAATGTAAAATGTATCATCATCTAGTGTGTTTTAGTTAATACAAGTTAACTTCTAATTTAATTATCATTAATAAAAACTCCTTCTTTCTAGAAAAGGATACTGCCTTGAGAGACGGACTCCTGATATTCTTCTTCCTAATTGTTCCTCTTATTGTATTGGCTGTTTTTGTCTTCATTAAGAGAGACCAGCTACGGAAAAGCTACTGCAGAAGGAAGAGATCACAGACAAATGAGTAACTAGATTATTTTTCTTTTAAATTCTTACTAAGTAATTTAATTATGTATGATGATAATTATATCATAGAAGATAGTTTATCTCTCTATTCTTTTGACATGATGAGCAGAAATTAAAGGGTAAATGGTGACTCAGCCACTTCTTATAATGGTGAGGGAAAAGGGTTATGATGACAGCAACCTGTATACTACTGAAAATGGCCCCTAGGCTTCATTTTATTTGACTTTGATTTCTGATAGTGGGGTAAGTAGAATTTGGGGCTACAACGTCTGATTTGCATACCATTAAAATTTTTTCTTCCTTGTCTATTTCCAGTATCCGTTCTCCTAGAAGTATTCTTCAAGTCTGTTTTGAAAACAGATTTTGTGAATCATCAGCTTTTAAGAAATAATCTTTGATGGAAGAAAGGGTTGTCATAATTCAGACACCTGACATTTCTAGACTACATGTTGGACTCTTGTACTGCTGCCTCTCGACAGTCATTTCTAATACGTTGGGATTGTAGTCAGACCTAAGTTTAGGTTCTAGCAAAGCTATCATTTGGTAGAATTATGAACAGAAATAATAAGTATCTGAGCCTTGGTTTACATCCTCTACAATGAGAATAATAATATTACCTGTCTCTGGAGAGCTTCATGTGAGGATTAAATAAGGAAATAGTAACAAATAAAACCGATAGCACAATGCAGTTACTATTTTAATAGCTAGTTTTTGTTATGGTAATGATCCCAAAATATTCGTATCTTGCTTGGACTGCTCACCTTTACTTCATTGCCCTATTTCTCACTTACCTCACTTAAAAACTGCGTAATATTTTCCTAGAGAATCTTCAGGTTAGCTTTATTTTTTTAATGTGTTCTAAAACAGATGTAAGATTTCTTTTTGTTTTTAAAATATAGTTGATTGAGACATATGCTTCTACCCCTTTTTTTTTTGACCACACTTAGTGGCTTGGCAGGATCTTGATTCCTTAAGCAGGGATTGAACCTGGGCCCCTGGCAATGAAAGCACCAAGTCCTAACCATTGGATTGCCAAGGACTTCCCCAGATTTATCTTTCTATCCTTTCTTTCTTTTAACTTTCTTTCACATACTTCACATCTCTGAAATTTTAGTTTCATAGCAATAGTTGCCTCCTGTACCTAGCTTACTTGGCAATATCTAACTCTTAGCTGACACCTTTCCAGCCAGCTTGTTTTGCTTCTCTTGGACTTCCTAATGTTCAGAGTGACTACTTTAGGCCTAAGACTATTATTTTACTAGTCTCTGATTTCAGGAAGACTTGAGGAGTTTGAAAACACTGGCCTGATTGTTTAAATTATTTCTTAGTATTTCAGTTTATTTAATTGTAAAATGAGATTAATGAAACTTTCTAGTACTCTAAGGATTAAAACTGGATGAGAACTGTTAAAAATGCCATATGAATTTTAGCTATCATCATGATCATCACCACCACCACTACCAGTATCATTCTTCTGTATTTGGGAAAATACAAGTCATATTAATACTATGTCATGTAGAAATGTCTTAATCTTAATTTAGCTCAAAAGTAACTGTATCTTTCAGATTAGGTGGCAAAAATCAAGCACAAGTTTCTAGACAGCCAGAGAGAGTTCCTGGACCTGCTTCTTCAGTGACTCCTCCCAGAAATGTGAGTTTAAATGAAAAAATTCTTTTCCTTTATTATATTATGGCGCCACACTTTTAGGGCTTCCCTGGTAGCTCAGCTGGTAAAAAATCTGCCTGCAATGCGGGAGACCTGGGTTTAATCTCTGGGTTGGGAAGATCCCCTGGAGGAGGGCATGGCAACCCACTGCAATATTCTTGCCTGGAGAATCTCCATAGACAGAGGAGCCTAGCAGGCTACAGTCCATGGGGTCGCAAAGGTTGGACATGACTGAGCAACTGAGTGCAGCACGTCACATTTTTTTTTAAATATATTTATTTTCTTTACATTATTGTGTTGGTTTTGCCATACATTGACAAGAATCCGCCATGGGTATACATGTGTTCCCCTTCCAGAACCCCCCTCCCACCTCCCTCCTGATTCCATCCCTCTGGGTCATCCTGGTGCACCAGCCCTGAGCACCCTGTATCATGCATCAATCCTGGGCTGGCGTTCATTTCACATATGATAATTTACATGTTTCAGTGCTGTTCTCCCATTTTTAAAGCTTAAAAAATTGTTACATCATATCCCAGGTGGTGCAGTGGTAAAGAATCTGCCTACCAGTGCAGGAGACACAGCAGACATAGGTTTGATCCCTGGGTCAGGAAGATCTCTTGGAGTATGAGATGGCAACCCACTCAGTATCCTTGCCTGGAGAATCCCATAGACAGAGGAACCTGGCAGGTTACAGTCTGTGGGATTGCAAGGAGTCTGACACAACTGAGCGACTGAACATGCACACATAGGAATAAACATAGATATTTTCCAAAGAATTTAGGAGTGTGGTCTGCAGATGGCCTCTGGGTTAGTTAATGGAATAGCACTAGGGTCCCTGGCTTAGAGGAGATGGGAGGAAAACGTTAGACATTGAAAATGTCTTGCCTTGAAACCAAGCCTAGAAAATGACCTGGGTTTTTTGCTGTCACTCTTTTTTCCTATGTCTGCTATCTTTCTGTTTTCAATACCTGGCTTCCCCAGGGCATCTAATTAAAGATCTGGTGCTGAGCTCCTGGAATAATAGGTCTAGTTGTCTCATCAATGGGACCAAGAATCACTGTCCTTCGGAGTGTATTAGGGAGTATTGGGATAATAATATACTTTTTCTAATATGCATATATCCCTAAGAAATAACAAAATATTGCTTTATCTGCTTTTAAACTTTGTATAATGTTTTGTTTGCTATCTTACATATGTATCTGCATCACACTTTTCCCCCTTAACATTGCTTTGTGGTTTATCTCTATCAATAGATGTAGCTCTAATGCATTCATTTTCACTGTTGATATTATATTACATAAATTCCACACGGTTTAAAAATCCATTTTTCTTTTACCAGTTTCCAGTTGTTATTACTAATAAAGCTGAGATGAATATTCTGTATGTTACTCATGCATATGTGTGAGTTCTAGGGTGGTACTAGTACAGTGGTTACTATCCACATGTGGCTATTTAAATTTTATGTTATATTAAATAAAATTAAGAATTCTCTTCCTCACTGACATTTTAGATGCTCAGTAGATCACCTGTGGCCACTATTGTAGGGGGCGCCATAGGCACAAAATGTTCCCATCATTACAGAAAGTTCTATTAGAGAGCTCTGACACAGGGATATACCAAAGTTAAATTGCTGGGTTGAGAGCTATTTGAATATTTACTTGAAAATTTCAAATTATTTTCCAAAAGGATTATGCCATTGGGTGATTGCATTGTCAGTGGTTTATGAGCATTCCTGTCAAAGTAAATTTTGGCAGCATTTGGTACTGTCAGACTTTTAAAGTCTTTCCAATTACAAGGAGGTAAAATGATTAGATATCCTTCTAAAATGGAAGGGTATGTATGGAATCTCCCTGTTCTTCTCCCTTTCCTTTTATAAAAAAGAAACAAAAATTGTTATGCTCTTTTCCCTTAATCATAAGTCTCGGGGATTTTTCCATATTCTACATATACAGGATGATCACACAGTTGCTACATATACAAGTTAGAAATTATGTAATATATAATTTTTTGTCTTTGACATTTTTTTTCCTTTTCTACTGTGGTAAAATATGTATGCGGTAAAAGTTGCCATTTTGACCATTTTTCAATATACAGTTCAGTGGCGTTAATTACGTTCACGGTGTTCTGTAATCATCACTGCTGTCTATTTCTAAAACTTTTTCTTTACCCCAGACAGAAACTCTGAACCCATGAAGCAGTAAGTTCCCATCCCTGATCCCCCCACTGTTCTACTTTTTAAAAATTGAGATAAAATAGACATATCACAGGCTTCCCTTGTGGCTCAGCTGATAAAGGATCTGCTTGCAGTGTGGAGACCTGCGTTTGATCCCTGGGTTGGGAAGATCCCCTGGAGAAGGGAAAGGCTACCCACTCTAGTATTCTGGCCTGGAGAATTTCATGGACTGTATAGCGCAAGGGGTTGCAAAGGGTTGGACACAACTGAGTGCCTTTCACTTTCAGACATATCATTATATAAGTTTCAGGTGTGCAGCGTGGTTCAATATTTGTATACAGTATGAAACGAGCACCACAGTAAGTCTCATTAACATCGATTGTTGTACATAGTTACACATTTTTTTTCCTTGTGATGAGAACTTTTAAGATTTACTCTCTTAGCAGTTTTCAAATATACAATGAAGTATTATTACCTATAGTCACCATGCTGTACCTTACATCCCTATGACTTATTTTATAACTAGAAATTATTATCTTTTAACCACCTTCATCTGTTTTTACCCATCTCCCTCTCTGCCCTCTGTCAGTCTCCAATCTGTTCTCTGTATCTAAGCATTTGGTGTTTTTTTGTTTATTTTTAGATTCCACATGTAAGTGAGATCATACAATATTTGTCCTTCTCTGACTCATTTCACTTAGCCTGAATGCCTGTAGTCCATCCATGTTGTCACAAATGGCAAGATGTCGTTTGTTTGGTGATTGAATACTATTCATATATATGTACATGTGTTTGCCACAGATGGACCCTTAGACTCTTCCATATGTTGGCTATCATAATTAATGCTGCAATGAACATGGGGTGAAGATAATTATACAAGTTAGTGTTTCAGTTTCTTTGGATAAATACCCAGAAGTAGAATTACTGGATCATATGGTAGTCATGTTTTTAATATTTTGAGGAACCTCCATACTGTTTTCTATGGTAGCTGTACCAATTTACATTTACATCAACAGTGCACAAAGGTTCCCTATTTTCCACATTGAAATCAAGAGTTGAAAATTAGTGGTATTTACAGTACCATTTAGGGTGTACGTTTGGCAATACATTTTTGGAAGGTTTTATTTAAAATATATTGACCTAGGAAATATTAATATGTTACCTTTTAACTAATGGAGTTGATCAGGGCCAAGGTAATACTTTATTATTATTGAATTTAAAAACTATAGCTTGAAAGGATTAAATATTCCACACTCGGTGGCAAAGATATGTTGAATAAGCAAAATATTTTAAATGTTAAGATTATAAGTCATCTATTCATTGATTTTTAAGTAGATTATTTTTATGTGGAAAATAACCTATATAGAAAATATATTGATGAGTGCATTGTGGTAATAACCTTTTTTTTTTTTTTCTTTTTAGCCTATACAGACAAACAGATTTCCAGTACCAACTTATGGAGCCAGGCAGCCTCAGCAGTACCCATCAAGGTCTGAAGTGAATTCACTTGGATTACTTGATCAGGATAGAACCCAGGGTTAATGTCTCAATAGTTCCCTTGTATTTTAATTTAATTTAGGACACGGTATTTATTGCCAACAGTATAGATAGAGCACAGTTTGCAGAAAAGCTCCTAAGAGGATTTATAAGTTTGATCATATTAATGCAGTATCAGAATGAAATTTTAAATAGGCCTCAACAAGAAACTGAACAGCTGCTATGGCCTGTGGTAGCCATAAGATCTAGAAGCAAGGACCTTTATAATAACCAGCAATGGCAAATCACATAGGTTTGACCAGACCTCCCATTAGCAACAGCTAGAAAAGCTAGACAATATAAGAAAATATGAAGTCATCAGAAAACTACTAAAGAAATGAAGGATTATTTTTTAAGGTCCAGGAGAGGAAAGCATTCCAGAGGTGACCTCAGCTTTTGGGACCATTTTTACCTGTTCTGCATGGGCAAGGATAAAAAGCTGAGGAGAGCTTTCAACAAACTAGGGCTGAGGGGACAAAAACTGGAGCCCTGCCAGGGAGATGGTACCCTAGCAAGTATCCCAGGCTTTGTGTTGGGACCCAGGAGCAAGGGTGAATCAGACCCTCGACTTATTTCCTACAGGTTTGGTTGTTTTTTTTTTCACTATTTGCCCCCAATTTAAAATACCTTAGTTGGTAAAGAATCCTCCTGCAATGCAGGAGATGCTGGTTTGATTTCTGGGTCACGAAGATCCGCTGGAGAAGGGATAGGCTACCCACTCCACTATTCTTGGGCTTCCCTGGTGGCTCAGCTGGTAAACAATCTGCCTGCGAGACCTGGGTTCGATCCTCTGGGTTGGGAAGATTCCCTGGAGAAGGGAAAGGCTACCCACTCCAGTATTCTGGCCTGGAGAATTCCATAGACTGTTTAGTCCATGGGTTGCAAGGAGTTGGACATGACTGAGCAACTTTCACTTTCACTATCTAAATTTAAAAAGCTAGACATAACAAGAAAAGAAAATGTGATTAAAACCAAGAAAAGTGTACTCAGAGGGTATCCAGTTGATAGAGTTTATGAGGTACAGACTTTAAAGTAGCTATGATGATAATATCACAGAATTAACAGTCAAGATTGAGAATTTCAGCACAGAACTAGATGTGCTAAACTTAAAAACCTAAGAAAAGAATTAAATGGAAATTCTAGAACTGAAAAGCACAAGAAAAATGAAGGACTCAGTGTATGGGCTTAGCATCAACAAGAAAGGAGAAGATTTTATTATTATATTTTGCATTGCATAAGATACATCTCTGAATTGCACACTGAGTAGTGTCCTCAGTATAATCTTCATTATGCAATAAGAATGCACCGAAATCCAAGTGAACATCAGGAGAAGAATATATAAATTGTGAGACAGATACTCACCAGGAAAAATTCAGTGATGGTTTTAAGAATGGTGTTATGAATGTAGCTTTATTTCATTCAGTTGATATATACGATTAACTGTCTTTTTTACCACTTCACAGGCCACCTCCACCACAGCCGAAAGAATCATTTCAGGGAAATTTAGTTCCTGCTCGTCCTGCTCCTCCGCCTCCACCTCCTTTATATAGTTCCCTCACTTGATTTTATTTTAGCCTTTCATTTTGCAGACATCTTCAGGGAACTGAGCTAATACTTTTTTTTTTTTCCTGATATTTTCTTGAAAATCCTTCCTTCCTGCTGCAATTATGAATGAAAACAAAATACCACAAAACAGACTTTATTAATACAGAAAGACAGGACTTGTGTAGTGGAAAGTGAGAAATAGAAGAAATGCAGTAAAGCCAGGGAATTTAGAATAACATTTTCATTTCCATTACTGAATACATTTTATTCAGTCATCTGTGAGGTTAATGCGCCTGACATGAATTATGTTATTTTGAACATGTTATTATAATGATTCTCAAATTAACTGTATTGTTTCAAGTTTTGTCATTATGTGCTTAAATGTAACTCTGAATTTTGACCTTAGTTATCATTAGTGTAGTTTCTGGTTGAACATGTATTAATCTAATACCTGTGAAAACTAATTAGCTGCCAATTAATATCTAATATTTTTAATCTTGCACAGACTAATAATCATCATACATTAGAATTTTGTGTATCTCATTTACTACATGAATAAAGGAATACTCTGTATTCAGAAGAATGCACAAAATACACAATTAAGAAATCATAATGCTATTTAAAAAGTACAAAAACACACTAAAAGCGTGTATGTGTATACTTAAACGAAGTTGTTATTTTCCATTTTTATGAACATTGTATGGATAAATGCTTCTATGGATTCTATGGATAATAGATTCCATGGATCTATCTATGGATAATGAATATTAGCCAAGTTAATTTAAAAATAGAATTTCTATTATGAATCATGTTAAAACATAGCATCCTTTTACAATAGCATCACTTTAAATAAATTATAAACTGTAAGGTACGAAATATTTAATAGAACTAATCAGATACGCTGTTGATTCATAGCTGTAATAAAATGCAGGAGCAATTATAATATCTTCAATCAATTGAGCTGTCATAAAACCACTTGAGAATCTCATGAGCACTTTAAGTCCAAAATCTGAAACTTCAAAGATTGCTATTAATATACTTTTGAATGTTTACATTTACTAAGGTGTGCTTGATAATGTCTCTGTTGATTCTAATCATTTTCGAGAAATTAGGCTGGAGAAAGAAAGAAAAGTTTTCTTAGATAAGTGCAAGAAAATTAGTGGTATCTGTGAGTTATTGTCTCAGCTGTGATAAAAAGTGAATTTTTACTATGGAAGAAATGGTATGAATGATGAAAATTTAAGCACCTAAAATTTTTTCACAACCTTTCATAATAAAGTTTATTAATAAGTTTATTAACTGAATCTTTAGTTTTTTAAAAAATTTTTGGTTTGTGTATATATATACATACAAACATGAGATTTACAATAAATAAAATACTTGAAATTCTGATTTGTGTTGTCTAGTAACTTCTTAAATACTCAGCTATTTATAACCTTATTAATTAAAACATACTGTTTTAGGTAAAACTACTAGTCAAATGTTTACAGATACGATCTCACTAATTTTCAAGACTTCTGGCAAATTGTGAACAAAGGCTTTTTGTTTGAAAGAAACAGATTGATTTCGAAGAAGACACACATCTTAGTCCTCTGAAGATGGTACATTATTTTAACAATCAGGTATATATTAAAAATTGTAAACAATCAAATAGTCTTCATTTCAATTTAAACTCTGAATGAATTAATATACAACTAAAAAGTTTTGTGTTTGTCACTGATATAATTCCACAAATTTTGCACTTGTAATTCATATCACTGAAATTTTACAGTTGGTAAATATTAACTCTGCAACCTAAAACTTCCTCAGGATTAAATAATTCCTTGGATCTTTGAATGTTTAGGATTTTTTTTCTTCTACCACAGGTCAGGTAGGATCTTAGCTCCCTGACCAGGGATCGAACCCATGCCCCTTGCAGTGGAAGCATACAGTCTTAATTGCTGGACCATGAGGGAATAAACTTTTCTAAAAGATTATTTGATCAGCCTGAACTTCTTTTGCTTTTATATGCATTTTTACATATTTTATATGCTTTTCACTTAGGTTTGTCCTTGATTTATCTTGGATTGTTATTTTAAAAGTTGTAAAATTTCTTGGTCATAGATGCCACTTCGGAATTTGAAAATATTAAAGGTATTCTTTGCTATCTGCTAAAGATGTTTTAATAATCAAGGATAAATTATATGTAAATTTGGTGTCACTGTATGGCTGTGTTCATAGACTTATTACGTTGTTCAAGATATTATATTTTCCCTTTCTTTCAGGCAAATGCCTGGGTCTACTAACCATATAATTAAACACAATCCAGGTTTTCTAAGCACAGATCAGATTTTATAAAAGTCTATAAATGTTTACTGAAACTACTATCTTGCAGGTACCATATTAGATCATATGACATAAATTCTGGATGGGACATGACTTACATTACAGAGAGAGCCATATACATAAATAAGGATAATATAAAGTCTGCTTTTTAAAAGATTTAAACAGGAAAGAGTAAGGAGGGGAAAACAAATGGGATACTGAAAATTCATTCAAAATATTTAGCACCAATTAACAAGTCAAAGCATTTACTGTAACTGTTCTAATGCTGTGAAGCAAGATGAAACAAGCTTTTGGCTCAACTACACCCAAAAAGAAGTTTGGGTATAGCATTGGTTGTTTCTGTTGAGGTGCAAGCTAGGTGTATACTGTTGACCCTTGAACTACATGGGTTTGAACTGCACAGATTCACTTACAAGTGATTTTTTTATTCCCAGTAAAAACAGTGACACTGTATCTGCAGGCTCGCATCCATGGATTCAACCAACCAACCGCAAGTGGCAAAACAGTTCAGTATCCATGGTTGGTTGAATCTGCACAGATGGAAACCAGAGGGCCAATTTTGGGACTTGAGCATCTGGGCATTTTGGTATCCTCCAGGGAAGCTGGAATCAATCTCCCTGTGCATACGGAGAGGCCAACTGTTTTCATTGCCATGTTTCTGCTCATTCCGTTCTTTTTCAGGCTGAAATAACCCTGTTGAAAGCCTCTGCATCTAAAATTGCATCTCCACTGTGAGTTTAGATGTGGGGTTTCTCCAAGTGAATTTTCTGTTACCACCAGACCTTATTGGTGTACCTGCCTTTCTGTTAATTGATGTGAGAGATAACTTGTTCTTTGGGATTTGAAAAGAATTAAAAGACAGTGCATAGAGGTAGAGACTGGGGAGTGAGTCTGGGAGGGAGGAGGCCTTGCAGTCCAAGGTAATAAGGCAATTTTCATTCAGGAAAGATGGGAAGTCATAAGTGGTCCTAGCACTGGGGATGAGAGGAAAAGAGGCAGCAGCCTGAGCTACAAATTTAGAAAATTTTGAATATTGAGGAATGTGGTTAAAATTCTCTACTGGAACATATGTAATTATGGGCAGGAATCTTCCCCATCTCATTCATTACCTGAGTATTCATTGTACCCAGAAGTTAACTGAATAAGGGCAGGCCATTATATGAATTTTAGCCGATGGTCTGAGAACCACATGCAAAGTAGACGCAGCCTGGTTACAAGGTGTATTAGGGCAGTGGATCTAGAAAGTGCCCTGGTAGGTGCCTCCTCAAGATACCAAAACCTACTCACTTCACCCCCCCCCTTTTTTTTTGGAATTCTCTTTTACAAAAAATCTATCTGCCCTTTTTAAAATTAAAAAACCCCAACTTTGGTAAATATGAATGCGTAATTCATGTGTGTGCGCGCGCGCGCAGGTTTATATCCAGCAAGTGGCGTCTGGCAGCGGACAAGAACTGTCAGTCCTTTCAGGGCCATCCACGAGAAGCAAAGGGTTTGCGGGAGGACGGCGGCGGCGACGGAGAGGGCTGGGGCGCTCCGGCACCTCCGGATGAGCCGGGGGCGGGGGTGGGTGCCCGGGCCGCCGAGGAGGGCGGCAGGCAGACGGCGAGGACCCGAGGGCCGGCGCCCCCCGGCGACGGTGGGCGGGGCGCCGCGCACCCAGCTCTCGCGTGGGCAGCCTCGCGAGAACGCGGCTCCCCGGAGGCCAACGGTCGCAGGGCTTCGCGTCCTCAGAGAAAGCCCAGAGGTCACGCTATGTTCCGCTTAATGATGTTGCTAGCGGGGCTCCGTGGCTTGCTAACGTCCAGACCCGGTAAGGCCGCGGATGCCCTGTGACTCCGGTGTGGGGCCTGAGAAGGTTTTTCTTTTCCTTCTGTACACGCGTAACCTGCTTGGGTCGCACTGCGTGGCAGCTGGACACTCAAGTCCCTTTCCTCGTTTTTGGTTTCCTTTGCCCACCAGGGAAACGGGCCGTTTTCGGGCGCTGCGTAAGCACAGAGAAGGGACTCCTGAGAGAGGAAGGTGATTTTAGTAAGCTCAAGGACAAATCTCTGATGCCCCGACTCTAAATCTGAATTGGGGGCCTCCTCTTTTTGTAGTTCTGTTATGCACTAACTCAGAATTTCTTGCACTCAAAAGCACTCCAAAAACTTAATGTACTCAGACTCCAAAAAACTGACTTTCCTCAGATGTCATATGCTCCAGTAAAATAACTTACCCTGTGTACAATAATAGTTTGTTTTGAAATACAAAAAATGCCATTTCTTGGAATTGTGCAAGATGGAGCAGCTTATGTCATGTCTATGGTCTGGACATCATCTCAACTTCTCCCACTTGGTGGGAGTTTCAGGCGCTACAAAACCACTCATAGAATATTATCTACAGCTCAGAATATTATCTCTAGCCCTTGAAGAGGATCTGAAGGTCCTTGACCTTTTTTAATGGCTAAACTATTTTTTCTTGCTTGACTACTTTCCTTTGCTTTTGTATTCCCCCCCTCCCCACCTTTTCTCTGATTAAATTTATTCTTTGGCTACAGTTTTTCTGTAGACAAGAGGTAGGCAGAAGACATACAGGGAAGGTTTGTCATGGGAAGATCCATAGGGTCCCGGTCAGTTACAGTAATAGACCTATTATATGTTAATATAAGTAACACATTAAAAAAATGAAAACTGTTTTCCAAAACAGAATTTAGAGTGATGTTGTGAATCTGTTTAAAAGGTTTGGTTTAATAGATGACAGCTAGATTCTCAGATCTACTTCTGCATTTGATCTGTTGCTAAGTGTTTTATTTGAAGTATATGTAGTTGGGAAAGGAAGAAGTATTTTATGAGCCTTTTCAGCTAATTACCAGTATTCCCCTTTGGCTGCTACACCAAATACACACTTGATAAATGGTAAAGGTTAGTTACAACGTGGAATGAACTTTTCTTAATATGTTAAAATCCATTGGTCTATTTTGAACTTGAGTGGATATTTTACCCATTTTTTAAAATGTATTATTTTTCTTTTTAAATTATTTTAAATTGTGATAAAATATAAAAAACATAAAATTTGCCATCTTCAACCATTTTAAAAAATGAATGAACTTTATTTTTAGAGTGTTTGAGGTCCATAGCAAAACTGACAGGTACAGAGATTTCCCATATACTCCCTGTCCCCATATGTGTAGTCTCTGCTATAGACATCCTGCAACTGCAGTGGTATATTTGTTAGAGTTTATGGTCCCACACTGACACATCATTATCACACCAAATCTGTAGTTTACCTTAGGGTCCACTTTTGATGTACATTCTTTGGGACAAATATATAATGACATGTATCCACCAGAGTAGTTTCTCTGCCCTAAAAATCCCCTGTGTTTCACTGATTCATCTCTCCCTTCCCCCTAAGTCTAGACAACCACTGATCTTTTTACTGTCCTCATCAGTTTTACCTTTCCCAGAATGTCTTATGGTTGAAATCTTACAGTATGTTGCCCATTCGGATTGGCTTCTTTCACTTAGTAATATGCATTTATTGTTCCTCCTTGTCTTCCTAGGGCTCCATACCTTATTTCTTTGTAACACTGAGTGATATTCCATTGTCTGTATATACCAGTGTATTTATCCATTTACCTACTAAAAGACATCTTGGTTGCTTTCAAGTTTTGGTAGTTAAGAACAAAGCTACTATAAATATCCGTGTACAAGTTTTTGTTTGGATATAAGATTTCAATTCCTTTTGGGTAAATACCAAGGAGTGCTTTTTGCTGGATCATATGATAAGAATATATTTAGTTTTGTAAACTATTCCTCCAAAGTGGCTATGCCATTGTCTAGTCCCATCAGCAGTGAAGGAGAGTTCCTGTCACTTCACATCTTTGCAAGCATTTGGTGTTGTCAGTGTTCTTTACTTTGGCCATTATAATAGGTGTAGAATGGTCATAGTCTCTATGACTATATAATGTCATAGTCTCTAGTGACATATGATGTCAAACATCACTCTTCTTATTTACCATCTATATATCTTCTTTGATGAGGTGTCTGTTCAGGTATCTTGCCCATTTTATAGTGTTTTTTTTTTATTATTGTTGAACTTTAAGAGATCCTTGTATATTTTGGATAACAGTTTTTTTTTTTTAATCAGGTGTGACTTTTGCTTTTTTGCATTTCTTTTTCTTGGGGATGATCTTAATCCCTATCTCCTGTACAATGTCACAAACCTCCATCCATAGTTCATGAGGCACTCTGTCTATCAGATCTAGTCCCTTAAATCTATTTCTCCCTTCCATTGTATAATTATAAGGGATTTGATTTAGGTCATACCTGAATGGTTTAGTGGTTTTCCCTACTTCAATTTAAGTCTGAATTTGGCAATAAGGAGCTCATGATCTGAGCCACAGTCAACTCCCGGTCTTGTTTTTGCTGACTGTATAGAGCTTCTCCATCTTTGGCTGCAAAGAATATAATCAATCTGATTTCGGTGTTGACCATCTGGCGATGTCCATGTGTAGAGTCGTCTCTTGTGTTGTTGGAAGAGGGTGTTTGCCCTTACAAATAGCTGTGAAAAGAAGAGAAGCGAAAAGCAAAGGAGAAAAGGAAAGATATTCTCATTTGAATACAGAGTTCCAAAGAACAGCAAGGAGAGATAAGAAAGCCTTCCTCAGCGATCAATGCGAAGAAAGAGAGGAAAACAACAGAATGGGAAAGACTAGAGATCTCTTCAAGACAATTAGAGATACCAAGGGAACATTTCCTGCAAAGATGGGCTTGATAAAGGACATAAATGGTATGGACCTAACAGAAGCAGAAGATATTAAGAAGAGGTGGCAAGAATACACAGAAGAACTGTACAGAAAAGATCTTCACGATTCAGATAATCACTATGGTGTGATCACTCACCTTGAGCCAGACATCCTGGAACGTGAAGGCAAGTGGGCCTTAGAAAGCATCACTACAAACAAAGCTAGTGGAGGTGATGGAATTCCAGTTGAGCTATTTCGAGTCCTGAAAGATGATGCTGTGAACGTGCTGTACTCAATATGCCAGCAAATCTGGAAAACTCAGCAATGGCCACAGGACTGGAAAAGGTCAGTTTTCATTCCTATCCCAAAGAAAGGCAATGCCAAAGAATGCTCAAACGACCGCACAATTGCGCTCATTCACATGCTAGTAAAGTAATGCTCAAAATTCTCCAAGCCAGGCTTCAGCAATACATGAACCATGAACTTCCAGATGTTCAAGCTGGTTTTAGAAAAGGCAGAGGAACCAGAGATCAAATCGCCAACATCTGCTGGATTATTGAAAAAGCAAGAGTGTTCCAGAAAAACATCTACTTCTGCTTTATTGACTATGCCAAAGCCTTTGACTGTGTGGATCACAATAAACTGTGGAAAATTCTGAAAGAGATGGGAATACCAGACCATCTGACCTGTCTCTTGAGAAGCCTGTATGCAGGTCAAGAAGCAACAGTTAGAACTGGACATTAACAACAGACTGGTTCCAAATAGGACAAGGAGTACAGCAAGGCTGTATATTGTCACCCTGCTTATTTAACTTATATGCAGAGTACATCATGAGAAATGCTGGGCTGGAAGAAGCACAAGCTGGAATCAGGATTGCTGGGAGAAATATCAATAACCTCAGATATGCAGATGACACCACCCTTATGACAGAAAGTGAAGAGGAACTAAAAAGTCTTTTGCTGAAAGTGAAAGAGGAGAGTGAAAAAGTTGGCTTAAGGCTCAGCATTCTGAAAACTAAGATCATGGCATCTGGTCCCATCACTTCATGGGAAATAGATGGGCAAACAGTGCAAACAGTGGCAGACTTTGTTTTTTTGGCTCCAAATCACTGTAGATGGTGATTGCAGCCATGAAATCAAGAGACGCTTGCTGCTAGGAAGTAAAGTTATGACCAACCTAGATAGCATATTGAAAAGCAGAGACATTACTTTGTCAACAAAGGTCCATCTAGTCAAGGCTATGGTTTTTCCAGTGATCATGTATGGATGTGAGAGTTGGACAGTGAAGAAGGCTGAGCGCTGAAGAATTGATGCTTTTGAACTATGGTGTTGGAGAAGACTCTTGGGAGTCCCTTGGACTGCAAGGAGGTCCAAGAAGTGCATCCTAAAGGAGATCAGGCTTGGGTGTTCATTGGAAGGTCTGATGTTGAAGCTGAAACTCCAATACTTTTGCCACCTCATGTAAAGAGTTGACTCATTGGAAAAGACCCTGATGTTGGGAAGGATTGGGGGCAGGAGGAGAAGGGGATGACAGAGGATGAGATGGCCAGATGGCGTCACCAACTCGATGGACATGGGTTTGTGTGCACTCCGGGAGTTGGTGATGGACAAGGAGGCCTGGCATGCTACAGTTCGTTGGGTTGCAAAGATTTGGACACGGCTGAGTGACTCAACTGAGCTGTGACTTTTGCAGATGTTTTTCTCATTGTAACTTCTCCTTCTCTTGACAGTGTCTTTCAGAGAGCAAAAGTTTTTAGTTTTAATGAAGTCTAGCTTATCAGTTAGTTTCTCATGCATCATGTCTTTGGTGTTATGTCTGAGAAGTGAAGTGAAAGTCGCTCAGTCATGCTGAACTCTTTCCAACTCCAAGGACTATACAGTCCATGGAATTCTCCAGGCCAGAATACTGGAGTGGGTAGTCTCTCTTCTCCAGGGGATCTTCCCAACCCAGGGATTGAACCCAAGTCTTCTGCATTGCAGGCAGATTCTTTACCAGCTGAGCCACAAGGGAAGCCCAAAATAAAGAATATTTCTAAGGAAGTGAAGTGAAGTGAAGTGAAAGTCTGAGAAGTCTTTGCCATACCAATGGCATCTAGGTTCACTCTTCTAGGAGTTTTACAATTTTGCATTTTACGTTTAAATCTATGATCCATTTTAGGTTAATTTTTATGAAGTGTTAAAGTCCGTGTCTAGATTATTTGTTTTGCATTTGGAAATTCATTTGTTGTAGTATCATTTTTTAAAGACTATCTTTGCTCCATTATGTTGCCTTTTCCTGTGTCAGAGATCAATTGATTGTATTTATATAGGTGCTTTTCTGGGCTCTCTATTCTGTCTGATTGACCTTTTTGTGTGTTCTCTTGCCAAAATTACACTGTCTTGATTACTGGAGCTTTACTATAAATCTTTAAGTCAGATAGTGACAGTCGTTTGATTTTCTTCTTCTTCAATATTGAGTTTGTTTTTTGGGATCTTTTGCCTGTCATAAATTTTAGAGTCAGTTTATTGATAACCACAAAATATTGTGGTGGGATTTTGATTGGGATTGCACTAATCTATAGAACAAGTTGGGCAAGGATTGACATTTTGACAATATCCATTTTGAACTTTTTGTTAGCTATTTGTCATCAAAGTTTTGTAGTTTTCCTCATAGAGATCGTACTCATATTTCATTAGATTTATAGCTAAGTATTTAACTTTTGGGGATGCTAATGTAAATGATAGTATGTTTTAAATTTCAAATTCCAATGCTCATTTCTAGTATATAGAAAGTGAATGACATTTGTATATTAACGTTTTATGCTGCAAATTTGCTATCTTAATCATTTTTAAGTGTATAGTTCAGCAGTGCTGAGTACATTGACATTGTTCTATAATGTATCTCTGGGAGCCTTTTCATTTTGCAAAACTGAAGCCCTACACCCATTAAACAAGTAATTAAAAATTGTGATAAAATATATGTAACATAAAATTTACCAGTTAACCCTTTTCCACTGATATTGCATATTTGCTTTTTTAAGTAGAAGCTAGTTAAAACATCTGTATTCAGTTTTCCCTTTATTTTTATAGATTCTCTCTTTTTTTCTGGCTTTTCCTTAGGTTTTATACTTTTATATATTTTTCTGTTACTAATTAATGTGCTTTTGTTTTAGTACAGAGAACGGTAACATTTCTTGTGAGGCCATTCTCCTTTAACTTTTGTTTAGAAATTGTTTATCTTTCCTTCAGTTCTGAAGTACAGCTTTGCCTGGGCCTGGTATTCTTAGGTGGAATTTTTTTCTTTCAGTGCTATGTATTGAATGTATTATCCCACTCCATTCTGGTCTGCAAGGTTTCCCTGAAAAATCCACTGATAGTCTTATGGGAATCTGCTTGTACATAACATATTGTGTTTTTCTTGCTGCTTTTTTGAGGGTCTTTCTTTGTCTCTGCTTTTGGGAAGTTACAATGTATTTCAGTATAATTATTTTTGAATGCCTTTTTTTGATTTTCTTTTGGCTTTCTAGATTTGGATATTAATTTTTTTACCCCAGGTGAGAGAAATTTTCAGTCACTACCTCTTTGAATAAGTTCTGCCCTCCACCCTGACTTCTTTGCCTTCTGTGACTTCTATGATGTGTATACTGCTCTGCGGGATTGTGTCCCATATACCTATGAATCTGTCTTCACTCTTTTTCATTCATTTCATTCTTTCTTTCATTCGTAAAAAGTATTTTGCTCCTCTTATTGGATAAATTCTCTTGATCTGTCTACAGGTTTTCTGATCCTTTCTTTCACTTGATCTAGTCTGCTGTTGAACCCCTCTATTGAAAATTTCAGTTCTGTTACTCAGCCCTCTGATTTCCATTTTTTACTCATTCTAACCGTTTTTAAGTGTACAGTTCAGTGGCATTAAGTACATTCGCTTTGTTGTGCCATCACTATCATCCATTTCCAGAACATTTTTTTAATCTTCCCAACCTGCAGCTCAGTACCATTTTAATAGTAATTCCTCATTTTTTGCTTCCCTTGGCTCTTGGCAACCACCATTTTACTTTCTGTCTCTATGGATTTGTCTACTCTGGTTTCCTCATCTAAGTGCAGTTATACAGTATTTTTCTTTTTTGTGACTTACTTATTTCACTTAGCATAAGGCCCTCAGTGTTTATCCAGCTTGTTGCATATGTCAGAATTTTCTTTTTTGAAAGTGTGGATAACATTCCATTGTGTGAAATACATATGGAAAAATATATATTTCATTTTATTTATCCATTTATCTGTCGATGAATACTTAGGTTGCTTCTACTTTTTGGATATTATGCATAAATCTATTATGAACATGTATGCCACATACTTATTTGAGTCCCTGCTTTTAATTCTTTATATAGATTTATATATCCAAAAGTGGAGTTACTGGATAATGCAGTGATTCTATATTTAACTTAAAAAATAATTTATTTATTTTTTGCTACACTGGGTCTTCATTGCTGCTGTGGAATTTTTTTCTAATTTTGAAGAGTGGGAGGCTACTCTTCATTGTGTTGCGTGGTCTTCTCATTTCAGTGGCTTCTCTTGTTGCAGAACATGGGTTCTAGGGAAAGCGGGCTTCATTAGTTGTGGTTCCTGGGCTCTAGAGTACTGGCTCAATAATTGTAGTGCAGGGGTTTAGTTGCCCCTTGGCATGTGGGATCTTCCTGGACCAGGGATCAAACCAGTATCCCCTGCATTGCAATGTGGATTCTTAACCACTGGACCACTGGGGAAACCCTGTATTTAACCTGAAATTTACATTGTTTTCTGTACTGACTGCACAGTTTTGCATTTCTGCCCGTAGTGAACAAGGGTTCCAGTTTCTCCACATTCTTCCTAATATATGTTATTTTATTATTAGTGATTATAGTCTTCCTAATGGTTATGACGTGGTATCTCATCATAGCTTTGATTTGTATTCCCCTAATGATTAGTGACATTGAACATCTTTTAATGTGTATTGGGCATTTGTATATCTTTTTTGGAGAAATGAATATTCAAGTTGTTTGCCCATTTAAAAAATTAGGTTGTTCATTTTGTTGTTGAGTTACAGGAGTTCCTCTTATATTATGGATACTAGACCTTCAGTCAAGTGATTTGCAGATATTTTTTTCTCATGCTGTAGGTTGTCTTATCTGTCTTGGGAGTGTTCCATGACTCACAAAAGTTTTAAGTTATGATGATAGAATCTAATATATGTGTATATATACGTTTTTTCTTTTGTTGCTTATGATTTTAGTGTCATATCTAAGAACAGGTTCAACAGTTATTAACTCTTGGCTGATTCTGCTTCAGTTTTGTGTTCCCTACCACTTCCTCTATTAAGCAAATTAAAGATATTATGTCATTTTATATATAAATATTTAAGTGTATATTTCTAAATGACAAAAATATAATTCTGAAATATAACCACAGTGTCATGCTCATGGCTTAGAAATTAATGACAGTTTCTTCTATCATCTAATTTTCAGTCTGTGTCCAAATTTTCAGTTGTTTCGCGACTGTAATAATTTTCCCTGCAGTTTGTAATCACCAAGAAATAATGCCTACACAATGCTTGAATCAGCATCCAAAATACATACTCATTGAATTGGCTTCTCCCTACTCCATTTTATTTAGTGTCTGGCTTTTAGTACCATGTTGATACTGATAATTCCGATTTTATATTTCTTCTCTTGTACTCCTTAGGAAGCCTGTGAGATGAATACCAGTGTTTCTCATATCCTGATAATCATGCCCTTGTGTAATCCCTTCCTCTTAAATGTAAGCTATATTTTATGATTTGTTTCTAGTGAATAAAATGTGGTCAATGGATGTCTTTTCTGAGATTAGGATACAGGAAGACCGTGTCTTTCTCCTGGTGCTCACTTTCAGTCTCTTTTTTGGATCCCTTATTCTGGGGGAAGTAAGTTGTCATATTGTGAGTATCCTTACGGAGAGGTCTTCTGAGATTTCTCATTAACAGCCTGGAAAGACCCAAGGCCTGCCATCAGCTAAGTGCATGAGCTTTGAAGTGGATCCTGTGCTAGTCAGGCCTTGAAATGGTTGCAGTCCTGGCCAACACTTTGATTGCAGTTTTCTAGAGACACTGAACCAGAGGCATTCAGTTAAGCTTTACCCGGATAACTGACCCAAGGACCCTAGGAATTAATAGTTTTTATTGTTCTAAGCTGCTAAATTTGGGGATAATTTTTTATGCAGCAATAGATAATTAGTATATCATCCTTCAGTTAAAATCTAAGTCAGATCATGTCTCTCTGCTCAAAATCTTCCCGTGGTTTCTTATGTCTCCAAGAATAAAAATTAAAGCCCTATCCATGACCTGTTCTGCCCTGTAGGATCTCAACAGCTTGTCTCTTCCTCTCTGACCTCATCCCTTGGTCTTTTCCTCATTGCTCCTGCTACTCTGACCACAGTTGCTTCCTTATGGCGTTCCAAACACACCAAGCATTTCCTTCCAAGAGTCTTAAATACTTGATTTTTTTCTTCCTGGAGTGTTCTGCTGAGATAGTCATTTGTTCCCCTCCTCACCTTCTTCAGGTCTTTGTCCAAATGCCATCTTCTCAGTGAGCCCTATTTAAAACTGAATCTCACCTTCAGCAGTCGCTATTCTGTCACGAACCCATGACATTTTCTGTCATAATCCATGATTCTATGGGTTAGTGGGACTGTTGTTTTGGTTTGGACCAGGTTAGCTAATCTGTGGGTCATTTGTACTCTTTCCTGCAGCTTCTGTCAGCTCCTGAATTGGTTGGCAGCTGAATAGTATAGGATGGTCTCACACACTGGTCTCTCTGTTAGAATGTGTTTAGCTAGGGTGCCGTGGCCCCCTTTCACATAGTCCCCCACCCTCCTATAGGCTTGCTCAGGCCTGTTTACATGGGATTTCAGGATTCGAAGGCAGTGGCAGGGCAAGCCACAGTGCATAAGCTCTTTTCAGGTTTGCTTGTTTTACATTTGTTGTTGTCTAATTGGCCAAAGTAAGTTACTTGGCTAAGTCTAGAGTTAATTCCTAAGTATATCCATGGGAGAGAATACTTTCTGTTGTATCTATCACATCTGATTTCTGAAATTTTTTAGAGTTTTTCTAGAATTTCTCATCTATCACACTATTTTTAGCTTATCTAGAAAATTGTTGAGACCTCTTAGCTGGTGATAGCACTTTACCAATTTCCCACCTTTTTTTTGGTAAATGATTTTCACCATAAAAATCTGTGACTTTTTCACTTATTTTCTGGATGCCTTGTATTTGTATGTTCTTTTTTCCTCTTAATTTAGAATATTTATAATCTTTTTTATATAACAGATTTAATTTTACTTATATAGTAATATTATCTGTTTGCAGTATTTATTTACTTGTCTGCACTGAGTCTTAGTTGCAGCACATGAGATCTTCGATCTTTGTTGTGGCATGCAAGGTCTTTAGTTGAGGCATGTGGGATCTAGTTCCCTGATCAGGGATCAGACTCGGGCTTGCTATATTCGGAGCATGGAGTCTTAGTCACTGGACTACCAGGAAAGTTCCTCTTACCTGTTTTTAAATGGTTTTCAATATTTTTATAGGAGTACACAGGTGATAACTCATATTTGCATAAGCAAGTCTTATAAAAGAAGATGCACTAATATTTAGTCAAGTTTAGGACGCAGTTATTGACTGTTTTTTTCTTTCTTCAGATTTTCAAAATTCATTTCTACAAATCATACTTCCAGAGAAAATCCAACCAAATACAAGTGATAATTCAGAAGTAGAAAATGTAAGAGATTTTCCATAGTTAATGCCATTATATGAAATTTCTTATTTTTATTGCATAGCAGTGAAATACATAAATTCCATTATAGTATAAAAAACTAATATTACTACTGATAAGAAATTTAAAGTTTTGATGGTAAAAGCAAATATATAAATCAGAATGTTTTAATTTTTCTAACATTTGTCATTTCCTCAAGGTAAAATAATTTTTAAGAGTTCAAAGAGAGAATATAAAGAATTAGAGTCTTATCTGAGTGGTATCTAGATGATTCAGATAAAGAGAATAATTTTCTCCAAAACTGCTAAGGAGAATCTGTTTTAAGTATAATCTTCTTTCTTAATCTCTACCCTTGCATTTGCCAGTTTTCAGAGAGTATAAACGGACTATTCTGTTATTTTTGTTGGAAAGATGATAGTTTATCCTATTTATTGATTGAGTTAACAGATATTTCTCTGGACTTGGGTACATAGCTATATGCTAAGAGCCTTAGGAGATTAAAAAAAAATACAAAACAGCATGCCTTGCTTACGAGTGACCGATCTTTTTTTAAAAAACATTAATCAATTAACTATTTCTGAGTGTGCTGGGTCTTTGTTGCTGTGTGTGGACTTTCCCTAGCTGTGACAAGCAGGGGCTCCTTTCTGTTGAGACGCACGGCCCCCTCACTGCAGGGGCTTTTCTGGTGGAGCCCGGGCTCTAGAGGCTCCCGGAGTCGCAGCACTCAGGCTCAGCAGTTGTGGCTTGTGGACTCCGGGGTGTGGCTCAGTAGTTGTGCAGCGTGCTGCTCTGTGGCGTGTAGGATCCTCCTGGCCAGGGGTCGAACGCGAGTCCCCTGCATTGGCAGGCAGATTCCTTACCACTGGACCCCCAGAGAAGTCCGGTGGCCAATCTTTTGATAGCACTTTATTTTTAACAGTTTTATTGAGGTGTAATTTAGACACCACAGAATTCACCCTTTGTAAGTGTGTAAGTCAGTGATTATTAGTACATGAATTACATAAACATTGCCATAATCCAGTTTTAGAACATGTCTGTTGCCTTAAGTTCCTTCCTGCCTGTGTGTAGTTCTCTGCTTTCGTCCGCATCCCTTGGCAACTGCTGATCTGTTTCTGTAATTATGCATTTTCTAAACATTCATGAAAATGAAACATATGATACTATAGGACTATTTGACTTCTTTCACCTAAGTTATCCATTTTGCAGCATTTATCAATATTTCATTAATTTTTACTCATTAATAAATGTTTATGATACATTTGTTTATCCATTTATTTAGCCTCTGCTTTAATTCAAGATTGTTTTCAGAAATTGACTATTTTGAATCATTCTGCTATGAATATTTATGTATGGACATATAGTTTTCTTTCTCTTGAATAGATTTTTAAAAGTGACTTTGCTGTGTCATGTGGTAAGTTTATGCTTATCATTTTAAGAATCTGACAGACTATTTTCCATAGTGACTTAATAGTTTACATTTCTCATCAGCAATATATGAGGATTTAAGTTTTCCCACATGCTTGTTAACACCTGATGTCTGTTTTGATTAAAGTTATTCTATTGGGTGTGTAGTGGTATCTCATTGTAGCTTATATTTGCATTGTTCTAATGAAAAATGAGGTTTCATAACCTACTAGCCATCTAAATAATTTTTGGCAAAATGTCTTTTAAATTATTTGCCCATTAAAAGTTTTAACCTATTATTTTTAGCATGTTTATTGGGTTATAATTTATAACATTCTATTAGTTTTAGGTGTACTCTATAGGGATTCGGTATTTTCATACATTATGAAATGATTACCACAGTAAGTCTGGCTGCCACCTGTTACCATAAAAGTTGGTATTCAATTATTATTATTTTAAAAATTTTATTCATCCTGATGTATATTTATTTATTGAAGTATTGTTGTTTTACAATATTGTATAGTTTCAAGTGTACTGCATAGTGATGCAGTATTTTCACAGATTATCTTCCATTATAAGGTTATTACAGGATGATGGCTACGCTTTCCTGTGCTATACAGTTTATTCTGTTATCTATTTTATCTATTAATCCAATATCCCTGATTTGTCCCTCCGTCTTTCCCTTTCCCTTTCGTAGCCACAAGTTAGTGATTCTGTTTTTGAGTCTGTTTCTGTTTCGCATATACATTCATTTGTATTTTTTAAGATTTCACATATAAGTGATAGCATAAGTATTTATCTTTCTCTGACATCTCATAAGCATAATATTCTCTAGGTTCATCCTTATGCCTGCAAGTGGAAGAAATTCATTCTTTTTTTTAATGGGTGGGTTATATCCCATTGTATTGATATATCACATCATCTCAACCCAGTTTTCTTTTGATGGCCATTTGTGTTGTTTCCATGCCTTGGCTATTGTAAATTGTGCTGCCTTGAACACTGGGGTGTGTGTATTCTTTCAAATTAATATTTTTTTCATTTCCTCAGATATATAGCCTAGAGTGGAATTGCTGGATCATATGGTAGTTCTATTTTTAGTTTTTTGAGGAACCTCCAATTGTGTTCCATAGTATCTGCACCAATTTACTTTCCCACTGTCAGTAACAAGGATTCCCTTTCCTCCACATCCTTGCCAACGTTTGTTGTTTGTAGACTTTTTGACCATAGCCAAGAGTGAGATGATAGCTGATTTTTGTTACACTGTTGACTGTGTTCCCTATGTGCACCTCACATTCCCTGAATGACTGATTTTTAAATTGCAGTATGGTTGATTTATATTAGTTTCAGATGTGCCACATAGTGATTCAATATTTTTGTCGATTTTACTCCATTTGAAGTTATTACAAAATAATGGACACAATACCCTGTGCTGTCAAATATAACCTTGTTGCTTTCTTATTTCATATGTAATACTTTGTACCTTTTAATTCCATACCCCTAACTTGCCCTCCACCACTTTTCTCTCCCCACAGATAACCACTAACTTGTTCTCTGTATCTGTGAGTCTGTTTCTCTTTGTGTGTACATGGTACAGCCACCATGAAAAACAGTTGGAGAGTCCTTAGAAAACTGAAAATAGAATTGCCATATAATAAAGCAGTTCCACTTCTGTGTACATATTCCAACCCCCCCGAAAACACTAATTCAAAAATTTACATGCACCCTAGTGTTCTTAATAGCATTATTTACAATAGTCAAGATATGGAAGTAGCCTGTGTCCGTCAGCAGATGATTGGATAAACACACACACACACATACACATATATACATATGATGGAATATTACTCAGCCAGAAAAAGAATGGAATTCTGACATTTGCAGCAAAATGGATAGACTTAGAGGGTATTATACTTACTGAAATTAATCAGGTAAAGACAAATTCTCTATGTTATCACTTATACATGGAATATAAAAAACTGAATGAATGTCTATAGCATTGAATGTATAACAATGATATATTAAAAATATGTTTATTTATTTATTTGGCTGTGTTGGATTTTAATTGTGGCTGGTAGGATCTTCTTTGTGACTGAGGGATCGTTAGTTGTGGCATGTGGGACCTTTTCATTGCAGCGTGCATACTTTTAATTGTGGCATGTGGAATCTAGTTCCTGGACTAGGGATCGAACCCAGGCCCTCTGCATTAAGAGCATGGAGTCTTAGCAACTGAACCACCAGGGAATTCCCTCATTGTGGTTTTTACTTTCATTTTTCTGATGATTAGTTATGTTGAATATTTTTCAATGTGACAGTTGGCCATCTGTAGGTCTTTTGTGGAAAATGTCTGTTTAGGTCTTCTGGCATTTTTTTTTCCTGGGTTGTTTCTTTTTTTTGCTTTTTGAATTGTATGAGCTGTTTATATATGTTGGATATTAATCCTTTATCACTTGTATTGTTTACAAGTACTTTCTCCCATTTACTAGCAGTTTTTTCATTTTGTTGATGGTTTCCCTTGCCATTGCAAAAGCTTTTAGCTCAGTTAGGAAAGAATCTGCCTGCAGTTCAGAAGACCCAAGTTCAATCCCTGGGCTGGGAAGATCCCCTGGAGAAGAAAATGGCAACCCACTTTAGTATTCTTGTCTGGAGAATACGGTGGACTGGGGCGCCTAGTGGGCTATAGTTCATGGGGTCACAAAAGTTGGATGTGACTTAGTGACTAAACTACCACCAGGACCTATTTGTTTATTTTTGCTTTTCTTTTGCCTTAGGAGTCAGATATTAAAAATATTGCTATAATTTATATCAAAGAGTATTCTGCTTATGTTCTCTTCTAAACATTTTATGGTTTCCAGTCTTACATTAAGGTCTTTAATCCATTTTGAGTTTACTTTCTCTGTATGATGTAAAGAAAGATTCTAATTTCATTCTTTTACATGTAATTGTTCACTTTTCCCAGCACCATTTATTGAAGAGACTGTCTTTTCTTCATTGTTTTCTTGTCTCCTTTGTTGTAAATTAATTAACTGTGCATTTGTGGGTTTATTTCTGGGCTATTCTTGCCTATTGACCTTTGTGTCGGTTTTTGTGCCAGTACCATGCTATTTTGATTAATGTAGCTTTGTGGTATAAAGTAGCTTCAAATTAATTTGAAGTCAGGAAGCATGATACTTCCATCTCTATTCTTCTTTTTCAAGATTGCTTTGGATATTTGGTGTGTTTTATGGTTCCATATAAATTTTAGGAATTTTTTGGTTCTAGTTCTGTGAAAAATGTCATGGGTATTTTGATAGAGATTGCATTAAATCTCTGAATTGATTTGAGTACTATATACATTTTAATGTTAATTTTCCTAATCCAAACTTTCCATTTCTTATCATTTTCAATTTCCTTCATCAACATTTTATAATTTTCAGAATGTAAGTCTTTTACCTCCTTGGTTATGTTTATTCTGAGATATTTTATTCCTTTTGATGCAGTTGAAAGCAATTATTTTCTTGCTTTCTCTTTATGTTAGTTTATTATTAGTGTATAAAAAAGGCAATGGATTTCTATATACTAATTTTGTATCCTGCAACTTTACTGAATTCATTTGTTAGTTCTAATAGGTTTTTGATGGAGACTTAAGGGTTTTCTTTGTATGGTATTGTGTCATCTGTAAATAGTGACAGCTTTACTTCTTCCCTTCCAATTTGGATGTCTTTATGTCTTTCTTTCTTGTCTGACTCTTGTGGCTAGGACCTCTAATACTGTGTTGAATAGAAGTGGTGAAAGTGGGCATCCTTATCCTATTCCTGATTTTAGAGGAAGGGCTTTTTGTTGCTGAGAGTTTTATGATGAGTCAATGTGGAATTTTGTCAGGTAAATTTTGCACATTAATTGAAATAGTGTGATTTTTATTCTTTTTGTTAGTGTGTATCAAATTGATTTGCAGATATTGAACCATCCTTGTATTCCTCTACTAAATCCTACTTGATTATGGTTTTTGAGCCTTTCTATATATTGTGTTTGGTTTGTTTATATTTTGTTGAGGATCTTTGCAACTATATTCATTAGCAATATTGGGGTGTTATTTTCTTTGTTGTAGTGTCTTTATGTGGTTTTGTTATCAGGGTGATGATCTTACAGAATTAATTTGTGAATGTTCCATCCTCTTCAATATTTTGGAATATTTGAGAATGATAGGTATTATCTCTTCTTTAAATGTTCAGTAGAGTTTCTTTATGAAACCCTCTGGTCTTGGACTTTTGCTGGCTGTAAGTTTTTTAAAATCACAAGTGCAGTTCCACCAATAGTGATCTGTCTGTTCACATTGTCTGTTTTCCTGATTCATCTTGGAAGTTGTATGTTTCTAGAAGGTTATCTACTTTTTCTAGCTTTTCCAGTTGGTGCATAACTAGTATTCTCTCTGTGTGACTTTTTTTTGTATCTCTGTGATATTGCTTTTTATTTACGTCTTTCATTTCTGATTTTTCTGTTTATTAGGGTCTCCTCTTGTTTTCTTGATGACTCTAGCTAAAAGTTCATCAATTTTGTTTATCTTTTACAAAAACCAGCCTCTGGATTCCTTTATCTTTTTTTTTGTTTGTTTTGATCTCTACTTATTCCCTCTTTGATCGTTATTATGATTTTGGGCTTTACTTGTTCTTTTTCTAATTTCTTTCGATGATAGGTTAGCTTGTTTACTTGATATTTTTTTTATTTTTTGCATTTGTCCTTTTTTAAAATAAATTTGTTTTTAAAACTGCTTTAGCTGCATCTCATACGTTTTGGGAAGCTGTGATTTTCATGTGTATTGGGGTATTTTTTGATTTATCTTTGATCTCTTCATTGACCCATTCATTTTTTAGTAGCATAGAAAAAATGTTTAATACAGTTTTTACCATTAAATTGTTAAAAGTTGTTTTATGACCTAGTGCGTGATTTGTGCTGGAGAATATTCCTTTTGTGTTTGAAAATAATATGTATTATGATGATTTTGGATAGAATTTCCTGTAGATATCTAGTAAGCCCAACTAGTTATTGTGCCATTTAAGGTCACTCTTCTCTTATTCATTTTCTGCCAGGATGATCAGTCCATTGATGTAAAGTGTTAAAGTTCCCTACTACTATTGTATTATTGTTAAGTTTTCTGTCTGTTAACATTTACTTTATGTATTTATATAAATATAATATAATAATATATATGAAGTTTTAAAAACACATGTGCACCTAATACAAGTGCTCCTATGAAAGGTGCATATATGTTAATGAGTATAATATCTTCTTGTGTTGATCTGTTTACTATTTTACAATACCATTCTTTGTCTTTTGCTATAGACTTTGTTTTAAAGTCTATTTTGTCTTATGAGATATGAGATATGAGAATTGCTACCCCCTTTTCTTGTTGTTGCTGTTTTCAAGAAATACCTTTTTTCATCCTTTCACTTTCAATGTGTGTCTTTAGTTCTGAATGATTCTCTGGTAAGCAGCATAAAGACTCATCTGTTTTTTTTTTATTTGTTTTTTTAAATACAGCTAGCTACCTTATGTCTTTTGATTGGATGTTTAATCAGTTACATTGATGTTTAAAGTAATTACTGATAGATATATACTTATTGCCATTTTGTAACTTGTTTTCCTCTTGTTTTTGTAGTTTTTCTCTGTTTCTTCTTTTTGTTTCTTTGCTTGTGGTTTGATGATTTTCTTGTCTTGTGTGTTCCTTTATCTGTAGTTTTTTTGTATCTATTGTAGGTTTCTGATTTGTGGTGACGATGGGGGTTCATATATGTTGACCTATAACTCTTGTTTTAACCAGGTAGTTCTTTAAGTTCAAAAACATTCTTATAGAGCTATATTTTTACTCCCCTCTCCCACATTTTTTGTTATTGTTGTCATATTTTATGTCTTCAGGTTTATCCCGTTGCTGATTATTTTAGTTTTACTTGATTTTTCAATTTTTAATTTGAATTTTCATGCTAGCTTATTTAAGTTGTTGATCCTCAGCTTTTATTTTTGCCTTTATTAGTGGGATTTTTCCTTCCCTGTAGATTCTTACTTCTTATTACAGCCTTTGTTTTCCTCTTAAAGAAGACCCTTTAATGTTTCTTTTATACTATCTTTAATATTGATAAACTCTTTGGCTTGTCTAAAAACCTCTTTATCTCTCCTCCAATTCTAAATGATAACTTTGTTCACCAGAGTACCCTAGTTTTCAGTGTTTCCTTTTCAGGATTTTGAATATATCATACCACTCCCTTCTGGCCTGCAATTTTTTTGCAGAATAATCAATGGATAGCTTTATGAGGGTTCCCTTGTATATGATTTTATCTTTCTCTTGCTGTCTTTCAGATTTTCCTTTTATATTAACCTTTTGCCATTTTAATTATCATGTATGTATTGATGTATGTCTCTTTGGGATCATCTTATTTGGGGTTCTCTGTACTTTCAGCACCCAGATTTCTGTTTCCTTTTCAGATTTGGGAAGTTTTCATTTATAATTTTTAACTCCTAAGTCCCTGTTTTATAATTTCAGTTTGGGTTGTTGGTTCCCTGACTCTTGAGATACTACTGCAAGACTTTGTAACCTTCTTTGGAGAATTGCCTTTCAGTTATTGAGCTGCCTGGGAGTTACTCCTTGACCACATTCTCCCAGGGTAACCCTTTAGCCAGTGACTAATTGTTACATTGGTTTAAAATTCCAGGTTTATTGTCTCAGGTCCGAAGAAACTTTGAGGCACAATGTCTTACTCAGCTAGGCTAAGGCTAGAATTTACCTGTAACCATATTTTCTTTAGCTTTATCATTCTCCCTATTTTGCTTCTCTCACTTTCTTGCAGGTTCCTCCAGACAATGCTTCCTAAATAGACCATTGACGAAAGTATCCTTATTTCACAACTTGCTTTTAGGGAACCTGAACTAAGACACTATCCAACTAGTCCATGCTGCTGCTGCTGCTGCTGCTAAGTCGCTTCAGTCGTGTCTGACTCTATGCGACCCCATAGACGGCAGCCCACCAGACTCCCCTGTCCCTGGGATTCTCCAGGCAAGAGTAATGGAGTGGGTTGCCATTGCCTTCTGCAATGCATGAGAGTGAAAAGTGAAAGTGAAGTCGCTCCATCATGTCTGACTCTTTGCGACCCCATGGACTGCAGCCTACCAGGCTCCTCTGTCATTGGGATTTTCCAGGCAAGAGTACTGGAGTGGGTTGCCATTGTCTTCTCCGCCAACTAGTCCATAGGTTTTATTAAACAGAAAGATAAATTCTCAATGTAGGTCACTGTAAATCCAGATAAATCTACTTTTTCAAGTCCCCCAATGCTTAAAGAACTGCATGGTTTCTAGACCTTTAATTAAATATGTTTTGTGAAGATGAGTGATTTTTTTTAGAATTTTATGATTTTTTAAAAATTAATTTTTATTAGAATCTAGTTGATTTAAAATATGTTAGTTCTGCTGCACAGCAAAATGAACTGATTACACATATATCTTCTTTTTTTAGATTCTATTCCCACATAGGTGATTGCAGAGTATTGAGTAGAGTTCTCTGTGCTGTATAGTAGGTTCATACTAGTTACCTATTTTATATATAGTAGTTTGTAAATGTCAATCCCAGTCACCCAATTTAACTGTCTCCTTCTCCTCCTTGGTACCCATTAGTTTGTTTTGGTAACCATATCTATGACTCTGTTTTATAAATAAGTTCATTTGTACCAATTTTCTTTTTTTTTTTTGATTCTGCATGTAAGCAATATCATATGATATTTGTCTTTTTCATCTGACTTACTTTACTCACGATGGCAATCTCTAGATCTATCTATGTTGCTGCAAATGGCATTATTTTGTGTTTTTAGTATGTCTGAGTGATACTCCATTGAAGTATGTACCACATCTTGATATCTTTATTCACTGATGGACATTTAGGTTGCTTTCATGTCCTGGCTATTGTAAATTGTGCTGCAGTGAACACTGGGATGCATGTATATTTTTGTTTTTGCTTTTCAGTAAATCTTTATTTATTTATTTTTTATTGTAACAAATTCAAGAAAGACTTTTTTCTTTACATTATTGTGTTGTTTTTGCCATACATTGACATGAATCCGCCATGGGTATACATGTGTTCCCCTTCCAGAACCCCCCTCCCCGCTCCCTCCCGATTCCATCCCTCTGGGTCATCCCGGCACGCCAACACTGAGCACCCTGTATCATGCATGTATCTTTTTGAATTATAGTTTTCTCCAGGTATATGCCCAGGAGTGGGATTGCTGGATCATATGGTAGCTCTAGTTTTAGTTTTAAAATGAACTTCCGTACTGTTCTGCATAGTGGCTGTACCAATTTATATTCCCACCAACAGTGTAGAGGAGGGTTCCCTTTTCTCCAGTCCCTCTACAACATTTATTATTTGTAGATTTTTTGATGAAATTCATTATTTATTCAATTTTTTGATGATGGCCATTCTGACCAGTGTGACAAGATACCTCACTGTAGTTTTGATTTGCAGTTCTGTAATTTGTGATGTTGAGCATCTTTTTATGTTCCTCTTAGTCATCTATATGTCATCTTTGGAAAAAGGTCTATTTAGATCTTCCACCCATTTTTTGATTGGGTTTGTTTGTTTGTATATATACTAACATAAAATGTTAGTATATTTAGGTGATTAACCTCTTGTTGGCCACTTTGTTTGCAAATATTTTCTCCCATCCTGTGGGTTGTCTTTTCATTTTGTTTATGGTTTCTTTTGCTGTGCCAAAACTTTTAAGTTTGATTAGGTCTCATTTATTTATTTTTGCTTTTATTTTCATTACTCTAGGAGATAAATCAAAAAGATATTGCTTTGATTTATGTCAAAGAGTGTTTTATGCATGTTTTCCTCTAAGAGTTTTATAGTGTCCAGCTTGTATTTATGTCTTTAATGCAGTCTGAGTGTATTTTGTGTATGGTGTTAGAGAATGTTCTGATTTCATCCTTTTACGTGTAGCTATCCAGTTTTCCCACCACCACTTTTTGAAGAGACTGTCTTTCCTCCATTTATATTACCTGCTTTGCCATAGATTAAATGATCATAAGTGTCTGGGTTTATCTTCAGACTTTGTATCCTGTTCACTTGAAGATAAGTGAGTTTGGAATCATATGAGCAAGTGAACAGGAAAATTGTTTTCTGATGAGTGTTGAAATTGTTGTAACCCTTTGCAAATAACATTATGGTAGACTTACTTGGAAAGTCCCAGAAGGGACTGAATTTCTTAATCTTCAAAAGTCTGTTATTAAATATTAAAAACATATTCGCTGGTATTATTCAATAAATTCTTGTTTTAGCTCCATTAATTAAACTCTCTACATTTTAAAAAGATCCAGCTAATTCTCTATATGTAGTCTGTAAATAGAACACACTTTATGCTTACTCCCACAGTGAAAGTACAGTGAGAGAAAGTATTTCTGGTATACCAACATCTTAATAATTATTATGCTTTTGTTTTGAGAAAAATATTCACCTAGGAACTATTTAGGGGGGCTTGTATATCAGGTCCACTTTTAAAAGAGATAAAGATTCTGCAGCATCTCTGTTTAGTTATTACATTCAGATCCCTGAGAATTATTTCTCATCCACTGTAAATTTGAAAGCTAGGACATGCTAATACTTCAGTATCAGGATCTTATGTTTGGTATTTTTGCCTTTTTTCTGACATATTCTTGTTTTGCTTCTTTCTGGTCTTACTTTAAAAAAACTTTTAAAATTTTGGCATGATTTTAGAGTAACAAACATTGCAAAGATGCTACCTCGAATTCTCATATAAGTTCATTCAGTTTCCCTAAAATTAGTATCTTATCTAACCATTTTTGACCACTTACTAGGCCTTTTAGCAACTTGCCTTATTATTATTATTTTTTTTAGTTTGTATTGTCTTCTGGTTGTTTCTTATTTTCACTGATCCTGTGTTCTGGTATTTATGTCTTTTTAGTTTTTACTGAGTTTTCTCTTTAATGATATTCTAACTCTTGCTTTTCACGTGTTCTCTTTTGAAAGATAAAGTCTCATCTCTTAGATTCACTGACCAACTGATATTGCAACTCACTGCCATGTTTTCACTTGAGAATAGTAGAGTTGGAGTAAAAATCTATGCAAAACTTTGTTTAAGAGTCTTCTGCTTAAAAACATAGGAAATAGGGCATACATTTCAGGAAAATGGTTAAAATAAGTGACTTTTTGCTTAATGGAGTAAGTTACGCTTCACTGAATTAGAGTACCTTAATATCCCAGTGATGCAACTGAATAGATGTTATGACATGGCACATGGTCTCTTCTTTTAACAGAGCTGAAAATTCAGTTACATATAGATTTCTAGTGCTTTATGATTCCTTATATTGGACTAATTTTGTGGAAATAGTAAGAATAGATTATGCAATAAACATTACAATTTTTGATATATTATTGCAGATTTTAAATCACACATAGTCTGAGACTTTTAAAGCATTATTTGGAAGGATTAGTCAATATAAAATTGTTGTTTTACCTCTTCTGTTACATTTGTCTTTACTCTCAGTTGTTCTGGACTCTCTAGGAACAGGTATCCTATAGTATTTCAATAGATGAGAAACCGTATACTGTGCACCTTAAGCAAAGGTAACTTTTTTATTATTTATTTTTAGACTTAATTTTACTTATATGAACTCATTTGCCTATAATAAAAATATAATATTAAAAGTAATGTAGTTATTAAAATGTTTAGTTGTCTCAGATGAACAAATGCTTCCTGTGAATTAATTTTTTGGTCCGAATGCCTTAAGTAGTCTTTAGTGAATAGGGAGGCTAGGAACAGGAAGAATAAGGATTCATCTGAAGATTAATCTGTATGATCTTAAATTAGGAGAGCCAGCAGGATCTATATAATCAGGGCAGGATGTGGTAAGAAAGAAGTAAGTCTGTAACTATCTCAGTTAGGGTTTGATCAGGGAGGCAGTCTCACCACCAAGAATATGAAATAAGGGATTTAGTATCATTTAAATCATACAGTACTGTGGGAGCTGGTGAATAGTTTATGGAAAAAAGTAACAGCTACATTCCATTCCTAAGAGTATGGTGAAAATAGTTTAAATAACTTTATATAGGATTTAATTCTTTGATGGAAAACCAGTTGAGAAATGCTGGCTTGGAAGCAATTTGTACCTTTCAAGAGGTTGATTTCAGTTAAATTTTGGGTGTAGAACTAGACTATGTGGCATGAAGGTGAGCTGAATTTTGAGAAACTGAAAGTTTTAAATGAAAATGACTTCCAGAAATGTTTGGCAGAGAAAAAAGAAAAGAAAAAACGAAGTATTTTAGCTGACAGGAAGTTTCTTAAAGAGAGAAATATAAACAGTGATTCATTGTGTTGTTAGATGCCAAAGAATGGCATTGAGTAAAAGAAAAGATAACCAGCTCCTTTAGACAGAAGGGAAGAATAGTAAATGACAACTGAAAGAACTTTTCAAGTGCGTAAGAGAGAATGCATATTGCATTTGAATATATTATCAGAACTATAAGCAGTAGTAAGAAATAAAGGGATTGGAGCCTGGGAGATGGATTGAGCATGTGTATACTCTATTTTTGGAAATTACCTGTATAGTAATTAGGATGGTATGACAATTATGAAGCTATTGCAAAAGTTATATGAGATAAAATAAGAAGCACAATTGTGAATGTGTAAGAGGTTTTTTTTTTTGAGATATAACTGAGGTGGCAAAAAAAATTAGATATTGGACACAATGGTAGCAGAGATTTGATGGGGCAGTGAGTGAAGAGGACAGGTCTGTGTCAGAGGATATCCAGGAGAAATGCCCAGTGGCAGTAAGACTGATTGATTGTTTGGTTGAAGTATAGTTGTCTTACAACATCTTATTAGTTTCAGGGTACAATGTAGTGACTATATATTTTTATAGATTACAAACTATATATAGTATTATAACTAGTAGTTCATATCTCTTAATCCCCTTCTGTTAAAGGCCATTTTTACAAACCTACAGCTAACATCATACTCAATGATGAAAAGCTAAAAGCTTTTTTCTCTAAGACTAGAAGTAAGACAAAGATGCTTGCTCTCACCGCTTTTGTTCATCATAGTATTGGAAGTCCTAACCATAGCAGTTAAAAAGAAATAATTTTCTGAGGGAAATCAACCCTGAGTATTCATTGGAAGGACTGATACTGAAGCTGAAGCTCCAGTACTTTAGCTACTAATGCAAAAAGTCAACTCATTGGAAAAGACCCTGATGCTGGGAAAGATGGAGGGCAGGAGAAGAAGGGGGTGACAGAAGACGAAATGGTTGGGTGGCATCACCAACTCAATGGACATGAGTTTGAGCAAACTCCAGGAGACAGTGAATGACAGAGAAGCCCAGCATGCTGCTATCCATGGGGATGGAAAGACTCAGACGTAACTTAGCAACTAAACAACAAAAATATGCATCCAGATAGGAAGGGAAGAACTATAATAGTCACTATTTGCAAATGGCGTGATACCATAGAAAACCCTAGAGATGCCACCAGAAAACTATTAGAACTAATAAGTGAGTTCAGTAAAACTACAGGATACAAAATTAACATACAGATCTGTTGCATTTCTATGCACTAATAATGAAATATCAGAAAAATAAATGGAAAAAATCCCATTTACGATTGCATCACAAAGGAAAAAATACCTGGGAATAAATTTAATGAAGGGAGGTGGAAGACCTGTACTTGAAAACTCTTAAGACATTGATAAAGAAATAGAAGAGAATGCAAATAAATGCAAATGTACCCCATGCTTACACATTGGAAGAATTATTATTGTTAAAAGTCCATTCTACTAACCAAGGCAGTCTACTGCTTCAGTCCAGTTCTATAAAAATACTCATGAATTTTTCATGAAGTAGAACAGATAATCCTAAAATCTGTATGAAATCACAGTAGACCTTGAATAGCCAGTTATATATATTTTAGGTCACGGGAGAGAAGTGTAGGTTTCAGAGCCATCTTTTTAAAAATATATTTTAGGTATAAATGAGGCACCAGAAATGAACAAGATAAAGAGGTGGGGGTGAATATTAACAATGAGAGGGAAAAACAACCAGAAAATGAATGCCAGGGAAACATTTAAGTGAAGAAGTAAGGATCCAGATGAAGGGACTTATACAAGTAGATAAGGTGATATGAGGGAAAAATCAGAGGTAAGTGGTATGATTGAAGTTGAAGAGCAGATGGTTTAAAGAAGGGGAGTATGGTCAGTAGTGTGAAGTGCATCAGATAGTTTTATTTGACTCACACTGCTTTTTCTTTTTGGATTTGACAATGAGGGGGTCATTATATGGCATCAGTTTTAGTGGAGGATTCTCTGCAGAAGCTACTCTGCATGATCTAGTTACATTACATTGGCTTGAGAAGTGAGCACTGGGTGAGGAAGCATAACTAAACTAGCATAATGGGGACAAGGAATGATACCAGAGAAGGCTGAACTATGACTGTTACAGAATGCTCTGCTGCTTCATTATAGTAGTATATATTCATGATAGTAAGATTGAGAAAGAATGAAAGAATAAAAGAGTCTTATAATCCTAAACCCATTTCATATTTTTGTAAACTTTAAAATGCTTTTCTTTTGTCTTATAGTTTGTTTTCCTTATTTTTTAAAGGAATATAATAAGATGGGAAATAGTATTTTGAGTAAATGCATATTACTTTGAACAAAAATTACACACAGGTTGAAAGAAAATACTACCTTTGTCAGGGATTGGCAGTCTTTTTCTCTAAAGACCCAGATAGTAAATATTTTGGGGTGTGAAGAGCATAACAGCTCTGTCAAAATGACTCATCTTTGCTGTTGTAGCATGAACCATATGTAAGTGAATGGGTATAGCTATATGCAAATAAATTTTGTTTACAAACACAGAGATAGGTCAGATTTGGCTTTGAGGGTGCTAAGTTTGCTGACTGCTGCCTTATATTTTTTCAAAAAGAATAACTTAAAATTCTCTCCCTCTTTTTTATATCCAGATTTTTTTTAGCAAATAATTTCATGGTTTATATGTATAATCAAGGATCTATGAATTCTCATTCTTCAAATATTCAGGTAAGATTTAAATTTTATGTTTTAAAGATTTTTTTAAAACCTTTTTTATACTGGATACTTTCCAAATATAGAAGACCTTACTCACAGAGAATATGTAAAATGATCTACGTATGCCTCATTTCACCCATTGTTAGAGTTTCTTGAAGTCTTGATAAATTAAAGACAAACTAGATTGACTTAGTATATTCTACTCTGCAGCACAATTTAATTAGTTTATGTTTTGTTGAATAGAAATTAAATAATAGTAAAAACAAGCGCAAATATTATTGAACCCAAAAATCATAGACTGAAATCTTTTTCTTTTGTTTTACCCCTGTCTCATCCATCAATGAATCCTGTTGATTCTACCTTTCAAATTATGTACTTAGAACCCACCTTCTTCCTCTGTCTCTGTCTGCTGATACCACTGTTTTTCAAGTAAACATATCTAGTTTGGGTTATTGTGGTAACTTCCTGAGTAATCTCCCTGCTTCCACATTTTGCTCATTCCCTGGGTCAGGTCTCAACATGACAACCAGATGAATCCTATTAATAAAACCTGGTCAGCTCAAAAAAGAAAAAAGGCCAACCTGGTCAGATCTTGTTGCTTCTCTACTCAGAAGCCTTCTTGGGATGAGTCATTGTTCACAAAGTGAAAACCAACTAGAGAAAGCCCACATGCAGCAACGGAGCCTCAGCACAGCCAAACATAAAAATAAATGAAAACTTTAAATAGGGTGGAATGGTGAAAATCAGTTTAGTGTCCTGCAGGCTTTACACAGTCTGGTCCTCTTTCCTCCTGTGACCTCATGTCTTGTTACTCTTTACATTGGTAATTCTGTTCAAGTCACATTGGCTTCCTTGCTCTTCTTTAAACATACCAGACATGTTCTCCTTTCAAGAACTTTTCTCTATTTCCTCTGATCCAGATGTTTGCTCTTTCCCAAGATACAATGTTTTTCTCTCTCATTTTCTTCAGTTCTTTGCTCAAAATCATCGTCCTTGACTAATCCAGATTTAAAATTTTAAAAAAGGTTTTTTTTTTTTTTTAAATTTATATTTTTGGCCCTGGTGGGTCTTCATGGCAGCATGTGGGCTTTCTCTAGCTGCGGCTAGCGGGGGATGCTCTCTAGTTGCGGTGGGCGGGCTTCTCATCATGGTGGTTTTTCTTGTTGAGGAGCGTGGGCTCTAGGGTGCAGGTGCTTCAGTAGTTGTGGCATATGGACCGAGTTGCCCTGCAGCAGTGGAATCTTGCTGGAATCACGTGGACCAGGGACCAAACCCGTGTGCCCTGCATTGGCAGGCAGATTTCTTTAGGACTGGACCACCAGTCCAATCCCTATTTTAAACTGCACTCTTAATCTTCCTACTCTTACCTCTGCTGTTTTGTTTTTCTCCATAGTGGTTATCAATATATGATGTATCATATACTTTATCTATTGTTTCCTCAGTGCAATATAATCTTCATTTGACCAGAGCTTTGGGTCTGTTGTATTCAATGTTGCTGCCCTAGTGCCTAGAAAAATGCCTATCATATAGCATATAATAAAAATTTGTTGAATATTATTGATATATATTACTTTACTTCTAATTGGAAAGGACCATTAATTTTCTTATATTGTTCATTCTTGCTCCCCTTAGTTCTAACATAAAACAGTGCATTAATAAGAAAACTTACATTGATTTATACCAAAATATATAGCACCATGAAATTGTAGAAGTTATATAATCTTCCTTTTTTGTTTGCAATGACGTTTGCTGTGTCTCCATGTTAACTGCACTGTGGTCACAGACTGAATTTGGTGTGATTTCAGTCCTTTAAAGTTTTTTGTTGTGTTTCATAGCCCAGAATATGGTTTCATTTTTGTAAATGTTACATGTTTTTAAAAAGAAAGTGTTATGTTACTCAGCCATAAAAAAGAATGATGTAATATCATTTGCAGCAACAAAGATGGACCAGGGGATTTACACGTTAAGTGAAGAAAGATGGAGAAAGGCAAATATCATGTGATATCACTTACACATGGACTCTAAAAAATGATATAAGTTAAATTATTTACCAAATGGAAATAGACTTACAGACATAGAAAAATAAAACTTGCGTTTACTAGAAAGGATGATGGAGGGGGAGATAAATTAGGACTTAGGGATTGATATATACATGTGATTATTTATAAAATAAATAAATGACAAGGATCTACTGTATAGCGCAGTATATTCAATGTCTTATAATAACTTGTAATGGAAAAAGATCTGAAAAAGAGTACATTTATATGTATGTATGTACAACTGAATCACTTAGTTGTCCACCTGAAGCTACTACTACATTGTAAATTAAATATATGATTCAATAAAAAGTAGTTAAGAAAGAACTCTGTGCAAGAAAAGTATATTACGTATAGTTTTAAAGTGTTGTGTTCTAGCTCTATGAGGTTAACATTCTATTCAAGACCTCTATAGATTCTGAATGCTAGACTTACCTGTTTCTGACAGAAATGTCTGCTTAAAAATCTTTAGTATGATTATGCATTTATTTTTATTATTATTTCATTTTTGACTTTTTATATTTTGAAGTTATGTTATTAAGTGAATGCAAATTTGGAATATTTATATCTTCCTGGTGAATTGGAACTCTTTATCATTAAGAAATGTCCCTCTTTATCTCTAGTAATGCTTCTTGCCTTAAAGTCTACATTTCTAACATTAGTTTTGCTTCAGAGTTATCCTTTTGGTTTGTATTGGTGTGGTATATCTTTTTCTAGATCTTTAGTGTTTTTTTGTGATCTTAAAGTTTAGACATCTCTTTTAGCAGACTATCAGAATTTTAAGAAAGTCCAGATTCACAATCTTTGTCTTTTAATTGATGACATAAATTTGTATTTTGGAAAATAATTTTACCTGATATTTTGTGACATAAAACTTTGGAAACAGGGTGTAAAATAATAATCCCAAGCATTGATCTGAAAAGAGGCATTAATATAGTGAAAGTGGCAAACCTGGGGAGACTTTTTTTCTGAACATCTTTTTATTCACTGTGATATAAACAGTATAGAGCTTATGGAAAGTATTCAGAAAGTTCTAAGTATAAAAGCCTAAGAAATCATTAGAAAGTTTTGTCAACTCCTAGGTAACCACTTTACTTTCTCCCTCCTAGGCTCAATGCTACTACCAAGGATATATTGAAGGATATCCGAATTCTTTTGTCATACTTAGCACGTGCTCTGGACTGAGGTTATGTATTTTTTGTCCTTGATATGCAAACATCATAGTTGTGATATTTGGCTGCAGTGAACTGGTTGGTTTATTTTAAGTGTGGAGCTGGTGGAGGATTTCCATGTGGAGAATATTCCCATGTGGATATTCCCATCATATCACTGAATGACATATTCCTCTGAATATGTTTCTTCTCTTATTTCTCCTCCATTCCCAGACCAACCAGAGACTTGTCTAACTTCCTTGAAAGTTTAGTTTTCCTGGTGTCCTTGCCCTTTTTCTTTATTGTGGAAATGACAGATGAACATGTTTGACTACAGAAAATTGGAGGAGCTAAGTTTTGGGTAGCTTTTTTTCCAGCAAATATTTTTGTATCAGTTACTAGCCTAGTGTTTGGAGATACAAAAATGCATAAACAAAGCATGCCCTTTCACATGGGAAATCATCCTCAGAGAGAGGAAGCACTTCTATATAAACAAATAATAATTATTATAGTACTTACTCATTTTTTCTAGTAATATCACTGTCTTAAACTCTCTAAGAATTGTTTCCTCCTTAGTGCTTGGAGGGTTTTCCATTCTGTCAGGACATTCTTAACCTTCATGTTTGTAGTGTAGGATCCTTGTTTTCACAAACGAATTTTACTTGGTGCTTTTTACATGGAATTCTGAAATTTGGTTTTTAGAGAATAGTCACTAGAACTGTTACCTGTGTTCAGGGAAGAATACTTATAAAAGTTGTTTACTCTTTATTACTTTAAATTTCTTATTCAGATTATATACACAAAATTCATAAATGCCTTATAATTACTGCTAAATTTTATTTTTATGGATAAAATTGCTCATTATGTATCCTTTTGTTATAGAAGCAATGTAATCAGTACAGTGCAAACCAGATCAAAATTTTTGCAGATTTCTATATGCTATTGCTTTCATTAAATCACTGACTTGGAAGACGGGACTGACTTGATCACAGTAATGCTGGATACACAGTAGTGCTGCATACCTAAGCAACTGATTATGTAATTTCTGATTTAATAATTTGAACTATGTTTACAACTATAAAGAAAATTAGATGGATATTTAGTTTTTGGAATTGGGAAAATTTTTATGTTTGGTCTCTTCAGAGTCATCTCCAAAATACAAAGAGTGTGGGACAAAGTACAGAGCCCAAAAACATTCTGTATCTTCCCTTTTCCTTCTCCTCCTTCCCCTCTTTCCTTCTTCCTCTTCCTCCTCTTTTTGGAATTCCATCAGTTTTATAATATAGAATTAATTATAGAATTAGTTAAAATTAGAATTATAAAGTAGAATTAAAAGCAGTAAAATTTTGTCCTTAATTTTACAGAGGAATATTGCAGTTTGAAAATGTTTCTTATGGAATTGAGCCTCTGGAATCTGCAGTTGAATTTCAGCATCTTCTTTACAAATTAGGGAATGAAAAGAATAAATTTGCAGTTCCTACTGAAAATAACCAAGACGCAGAACAAAACCCAATGGACTATCACATTTTTATAAATGAAAAAGTGAGTTGTGTATATTTTATTACTCTTTCAAGGTAGCTATTGCTTCTATTTATTTTTAAAAGAAATTTATTAACCCATTAGATAGCTGTAGCTACTTTTCCTTAACATTCTCACTTTTTCTTAGCCTTATCAATTTCTTTTGAACCATACATTACCTTTTTCTCTTTGCAACAATCATTTATTTTTTATAAACTGTGCATATTAGTGCATATTCAATATAAATGTTAAAAACTCACTTCCTGCTTTTATCTCTATATTCCTGGAAATTATCAATTAATCAAATATTTATGAAGTCTGCATTTGTAACCAAGAAATCAGCATTGATTAAATTATAGATATAATTAACATTTCATAAGTCGAATTGCCATATATGGCCAATGTAAATTGTTCACCTGTATAACTGCATGTTTTGGTCCTCACAAAAGTAATTATGCAAAAGAAAATATTTTTTCCAAGTAAAGGTGGCATTAATATGCATAGTTTATACAAGAAGTATATGGCAGTGTTCACAGTACGTGTTCTCTTTGGCTTCGGTCAGTTTTTTACAAATAGACAAAACTCATCAGAATTTAGCCAGACCTGTAAAAATTAAGACTACATTTCTCAACCTCTCTTGCACCTAGGTAGGATTTTGTGACAAAATCATAGTTGCTGACATGTGACAGATGTAACGTCTCACATCTAGATAGGGTTCTAAAGGAAGACAGCTCACCCTCGCCTCTTTTGCCCCTTCCTGATGACTGCAATGTGAACATATTGGTGCATCACAGTCCGCAAGGATGGCAATGATACTGTACATGGCGGAGCAGTAAGGTAGAATGATCCTTGCCCCTCAGGAATTTAAAAGACTAAATCACCATGCCTCTTCAGTCTTTTAATATAAAAGAGAAATAAACTCCAACTTGTTTAATCCATTATTATCTTGTGTCTCTGTTATAGCTTCTAATCCTATATCCAAAATAATGCAGGTCTGAAATGTACAATGACCTGTACGTGGAGTGCCAAAATACTCAATGCTATCACACACATACATGTATTTTATTTTATTTGTTGTTATTTTATTTATTTTCTGTACATTATTGTGTTGGTTTTGCCATACATTGACGTGAATCTGCCATGGGTATACATGTCTTCCCCTTCCAGAACAAAGCAATCTTGAGAAAGGAAACAAAGCTAGAGTCTTCAGACTCTCTGATTTCAGACTATATTACAAAGTTATATTAATTAAAATAATATTATATTGACATGAAAAGATATACCCAAATCAGTGGAACAGACTATAAATAAACCCAACAGACAGAAATAAACCCAAACATATATGGTCAATAAATTTATGACAGAGGAACCAACAATATATGATGGGGAAAGGGCAGACTTTTCAATAAATGATATTAGGAAAACTGGACAGTGACATATAAAAGAATGAATGAATCACTGTTTTATACAATACATAAAATAAACTCAAAATGAATTAAAGACTTGAACATAAGACCTGAAGTAATAATTCTTCTTAGTAGAAGACAAATGCACTAACTTGAAAACATATATGCACGCCTGTGTTCACTGAAGCATTATTTGCATGGCAAAAATATGAACGAATCTGAGTATCTGGATAAATAATGATTAAATAAATAGTTATGTGCATTTATCAATATAGCGGAATGTTATTCAGCCTTAAGAATAAAATGTTGCAATTTTTGGCAATATGGATGAACCTTGAGGACGTTAATACTCAACATTCAAAAAACGAAGATCATGGCATCTGGTCCCATCACTTCGTGGCAAATAGATGGGGAAACAATGGAAACAGTGAGAGACTTATTCTCTTGGGCCCCAAAATCACTGCAGATGGTGGCTGCAGCCATGAAATTAAAAGATGCTTGCTCCTTGGAAGAAAAGCTATGACAACCTAGGCAGCATATTAAAAAGTAGAGACATTACTTTGCTGACAAAGTCCATCTAGTCAAAGCTATGGTTTTTCCAGTAGTCTTGTTTGGTTGTGAGAGTTGGACCATAAAGAAAACTGAGTGCTGAAGAATTGATGCTTTGAACTGTGGTATTGGAGAAGACTGTTGAGAGTCCCTTGGACTGCAAGGAGATCAAACCAGTCAATCCTAAAAGGCAATCAATCCTGAACATTCATTGGAAGGACTGATGCTGAAGCTGAAACTCCAATACTTTTGGGCCACCTAATGCAAAGAGTGGACTCATTGGAAAAGACCCTGATGCTGGAAAAGGTTGAAGGCAGGAGAAGGATGAGATAGTTGGATGGCATCACCGATACCACGGACATGAGTTTGAGCAAGCTCTAGGAGTTGGTGATGGACAGGGAAGCCTGGCATGCTGCAACCCATGACGTAGCAGAGTCAGACATGACTGAGTGACTGAACTGAACTGAGGACATTATGTTACTAAAATAAGCCAGCCACAGAAAGACAAATACTGCATCTCACTTTTTTGTGGACTTTACAATAGTCAAACCCATAGACACAGTCAGAGGCTGCAGACCAACAGAAACAGGGAAATATTGGTCAAAGAGTATAAAGTTTGATCTATGCAAATGAATAAGTTCTGGAAATTTAATAAACAGTAGCATAACTGTAGTTATCAATATTGTATTGTAAAATTTAAATTTTCTAGGAGGGTTGATCTTACGTGCTCTTACTACATACACAAGAAAAAAGAAAATGGTAACTATCTGAGAGTGGATATGTTAATTAGCATGATTGTGGTGGTTATTTCACATTGCATAAGTGTATCAAAACATTGAGGTTTATAATTTAAGTGTATATATTTGTATATATTTGAACTATGATTAAATAAAGGTGTTAATACTTAAAAGTTTAGAATAAATAAGTTGTGAAAGTTTTCAAGTCTTTAAATGCTGTTTTTTTTTTTCTAGCCAGAATCAACTGTTTCAGATTTAATTCCTCTTTATCTAGAAATGCATATCGTGGTAGACAAAGCTTTGGTACGTGTTTTACTTTTTCTTTGCACTTGAATATTTGATATGAATGTATGATTGATTATTCCTAGCTAGAAAGGAACTTAAATATTCCAGTCTTCTTACTTCCATATCACTCCCAGAGAACAGTGAAGAACCAAATATTCAAAATTGCACTAGTTTTATCAGAAATATTTTATTTGAAATCTTTATGTAACAAACCTGCATAACAAAATGGTTTTATTATTATTTTTCTGATAGGTCACAACTTTAGAGTCTCTCTCAATCTACAAAACTTTTAATGGTGATATTTTCAAGTGAAATTCTTTAAGCTTTAATTCTTGTTTTAGGGAACTTGAAGAGCAGCATGTAGTCTAGAAAATGTTTGGCTAATACATTTATTGGCACAGAAATAATGATGGTATAACCATTTATGATAACTGCTTGCATTAAAATATCAAGATTTTTTAATGGTTTTATTCATGCAGCTGAGTCTAGTCTAAATGCTCCTCTAGACTACTTATTCCCATAAACAATTTGAGGACCTCTGAACTTCAGACTGCTGAGGTGATAACTCAGTTTGTTTTCAGTAAAATGTGGCTTTATTTTTCCCATACTTCAAAGATTTCAGGAAACAGGGATAAAACATATTTTCTAGATTTTTTTCTGAAATATTTGATTATCACATCTGTGGAATACCACAGAGAATGTGAATCATACTGATTTCCAATTCTATTTGTAGGATTGTAGAGCTTTTCAGGAAGCGAGTTGAAAGTTTGAGACAGGAGAGATTTAGGGAAGGATATTAAAATAGTTATTAAATGAGTATTAAGGAAAAGAGCAAAGGGAACATTAGGAGAAAGTTGAGATATTTCTGGTGAAGATGACTAAATTTCCAGGGAATATTTTGGTTTATGAAAATTATTTTGTTTCAGAATTATCTTGTTTTAAAAGCTTCCTGTCCACATTGCCAGGTTTGCCAGTCATAAAATGCTGATTAAGCATCTCTTTTCTATGTTTTTACTGTAAAAACATAGAAAAGAGATGCTTAATATCCTTTAATAAGACAAATATTGAGCCAAATATGACATCTATGTTACCAGATATTGGACATGTAAAGAAGAATAGTGATATCTTCAGTTTCTTTACAAATTTTAAATCCATAGTTGTAGCCTAGTGAATTCAGTGCCAGATTGAGGAAGTCTATGGTACAATAAAAACACAGTGCAAAGTTTCCAGTTCAGGATGGCAAAGTGAAAGAACATGCACTCATCTCTTCCTGCAAGAGCACGAAAATTGTAACTAGCTGTTGAACAGCCATTGACAGGATGACGCTGGAACCACATGTCCAAAAAAAGATATCCCATGTCCAAAGACAAGAAGCCACAATGAGACAGTAGGAAGGGTGCAAACATGATAAAATAAAATCCTATACCTGCCAGCTAGGCCACCCACAATCTGGAGAACAGTAATACCAAAGAGGTTCTCCTTCTTCACTGTTGTGATGATTCTGAGCCTCACATCAGGCTTCCCAGCCAGGAGATCTGGCAAAGGGACTGGGAATCCCCACAGGACCTGACTTTGAAGGCAGCAGGACTTGATTATAGGATTTCTACAGGACTGAGGGAAACCGAGACTCCAGTCTTGGAAGGCACAAACAAAATCTTCCATAGACCGAGACCCGAGGGAAAGGAGGAGTGACTCCACAGGAGACTGAACCAGGCCTACCTGCTAGAGTTGGAGGGCCTCCTGTAGAGGTGGGGGCCAGCAGTGGCTTGCCTCAGGGGTGAGGGCACTGGCAGCAGCAGTCCTGGGAAATGCCTCTTGGCGTAAGTCCTTTTGGAGGTTGCCACTAACCCCACACAGAGTTCATAGACCCTAGGGCTGGGTTGCCACAGCCAGACAACTAACAGAGTGAAAGTCACTCAGTCGTGTCTGACTCTTTGTGACCCCGTGGACTACACAGTCCATAGAATTCTCCAGGCCAGAACGCTGGAGTGGGCAGCCTTTCCCTTCTCCAGGGCATCTTCCCAACCCAGGGATTGAACCCAGGTCTTCCACATTGCAGGCAGATTCTTTACCAGCTGAGCCACAAGGGAAGCCCAAACTATTATTGAGGAAATTTCCTTCCACTGAGAGTCTAGATAGCATTTTCCCCCTTGGTCATGCCACATGGCTTGCAGGGATCTTAGTTCTCTGAGCAGGGATTGAGCCCTTGCTTCCTGCAGTGGAAGCACAGAGTCCTAACTGCTGGACCACCAGGGAAGTCAACTAACAGAGAGGGAGCACAACTCCACCCACCAGCAAATAATTGGATTAAAGTTTTAGTGAGCATGGCCCTGCCCACCAGAACAAGAGCCAGTTTCTCTCACTGCCAGTCCCTCCCATCAGGAAGCTTACACAAGCCTCTTAGCCTCATCTACCAGATGGCAGACAGAAGAAGCAAGAAGAACCACACTCCTACAATGGCTAGAACAAAAGCCACATTACAGACGTCATTCACAATGAAAAAGCAGAATGTCATGTCTCAGATGAAGGGACAAGAAAAAACTCCAGAAAAACAACTAAATGAAGTGGAGCTAGGCAACCTTCCAGAAAAACAATTCAGAATAGTGATAGTGAAGATGATCCAGGATCTTGGAAAAAGAATGAAGATGCAAAAAATGTTTACCAAGAAACTAGAAGAACTAAAGAACAAATGAACAGAGATAACAGTACACTAGAGATGAAGAATCAATAGCAGAATAACTAAGGCAGAAGAATGGATATGTGACCTGGAGAACAGAATGGTGGAAATCACTGCTGCAGAAAAGAATGCAGAAAAAATGATGAAAAAAAATGAAGACAGCCTATGAGATGCCTGGGACAAAATTAAACCAATGAGCAGTCACATTACAGGGGTTCTGGAAGGAGAAGAGAGAAAGGACCCAGGAAAATGTTTGAAGAGTAATAGCTGAAAATTTCCCTAACATGGGAAAGGATATAGTCAACCAAGTCCAGGAAGCACAAAGAGTCCCAAGCAAGATAAACCCAAGGAGGAACACATCGAGACACATAGTAATCAAAATGACAAAAATTAAAGATAAAATATTAAAAACAACAAGGGAAAAAGGACAAATAACATACAAGGGAACTCCCATAAAGTTATCAACTCCCATAAAGAAATCTGGCTTTCTCTACAAGCCAGAAGGAATGGCACAATATATTTGAAGTGATAAAAGGAAAAAACCTACAACCAAGAATTCTCTACCTAGCAAGACTCTTGTTCAGATTTGATGGAGAAATCAAAAGCTTTCCAGACAAGCAAAATTTAAGAGAATTCAGCACCATCAAACCGGCATTACAACAAATGTTAAAGGAACTTCTCTAGGCAGGAAACATAAGAGAAGAGGAAGACCTACATGAAATAAACCCAAAATAATTAAGAAAACAGTAATAGGATCATACATACTGATAATTTTACTTTAAATGTAAATATGAACCAAATGACATAGACTTGCTGGGTGGATGAAATATATGCATTATGCACTTCCACTTACCATATCACTCTACTTAACTCCCCAATTAGTATGTAATGATTTTATATTGTTAGGTTCATCGTGTTTCAATTATGACTTGAAATTACAATTATCTTTTAGTTTTTGTTTGCTGTTGATTTTGAAAACTGATAAACATATTTTACTATCAGGATTATATAACAATTATTTGTTTTAATATGATTGTATCATGATTGGTCAACAGAAAATAATAGAATCTTATATCACTAAAGCTACCATTTAACAGAAAATCCTAAAATCACTTTTTGAAGATCAAATGTATATCAGAATTATCTTGGAATTAAAAAAAAATACAATTGCCAAGGTACCACTTTTGTTTTCCAAAGGTCCAGATGTGTTTCTAATGAGCAGCCATGTCTATAAACAACTGGCTTATATGATGACCTTTTACTTTTATCATTTGTTTCACTTTTTCTATTTTGTATTCAGTCTTCTCATTTCATTTAGTTTGTGTGTTCTGATTTCTCTGTCTCTTTTTTGATGTTATTCTTTCTCAAGCCTTTTGTGTGTGTATATATATATGTATAAATAGTATGTATAATATATATTTTAGAAAATTTATGAATTTTTGCCTATCTAAAATATTTGTGACATTTTGATTCCACTTGTTTGACTCAGTATGAATAAAATGCTAGATTCTAATTTATGTTCACTCAAAACTTTGATATAGTTCAATGTATTTTGGGATCTAGTATTACTGCTAAAATTCTAGAAAATTTATTATCTCAGTGATTGTTTTAAAAAAAATTTGAATCAAGCTTAAAACTTCTAATCCAATTCTGAGAATTTAAAGAGATATTATGTTGTTTAAAAAAATCTAGGAAATTAACATGTGATGTAGTATTATTAACTGAAGTACAGATTTTGTTCACATTTCACAAAATTTCATGCTAGTTATTTGTTTTCACACTTTATTCAAGACTCCACATTGTATTTAATTGCACTGAGAAGCTTCAGCTGCATGCAACAAGTTCTGATAAATTCTCTTCATTTTTGTTCTATTACAGATATTTTCTTATTTTCCTTCTTTAGGGCTTCTTAGATATATCCATCACTGAAAAGTGGACTTTTAATTACTATATACATAGGATTTTTATTTTATTGTATTTTATTTTTCTCTTTTATTTATTTATTCATTTTTATTTACATTATCATGTTGGTTTTGCCATATATTGACATGAATCCGCCATGGGTATACATGTGTTTCCCTTCCAGAACCCCCCTCCCACCTCCCTCCCGATTCCATCTCTCTGGGTCATCCTGGTGCACTGGCCCTGAGCACCCTGTATCTTGCATGAAACCTGGACTGGTGATTCATTTCACATGTGATAATTTACATGTTTCAATGCCATTCTCCCATATCATCCCACCCTTAGGATTTTTAAAAGTATCTTGAGTATTGGTTTCTCATTTTGGTATTAATTTCTCACTGAAATGCTTTCTTTTCCACAGTCACCCTCTATTTTCTTCAGTCTTCTAACTTTATTGAGGTTTTCAGTGGCTAAGTCAAAGAACTCTGTTGGTAAATGCCACATTGCACTTGAAAATATGTGGGTTATTTTCAAATATCTTTTAATATTTATTTCTAATATAATTCCACAGTAATAAGAGAACAGACTCTGTATGATTTCAGTACCTTTATACCATGAAATTTTTATACCTTGTTTTATGTCCCTGGACCCTGCCGAAGGGAAAGGTTACCCACTCCAGTATTCTGGCCTGGAGAATTCCATGGACTGTATAGTCCATGAGGTCGCAAAGAGTCAGACACAATTGAGTGACTTCCCCTTCACTTATGTCCCTGGATATATTCCAGTGTCTCCTAGTTTATCATCTATGGGAACTTGAATAGAATTTTTATCCTATTATTGTTTGAAAATTGTATAAATCTTAATTATATTGAATTGGCTCGTAGTGCTCTTCAGATTTACTATATCCTTCTACTTCTGTGTATATTCATTCCATTAATTTTTGAGACTCTCATATTGAAACTCCAACTAAAAATTTTAATTTACCTACTTAAAAAATAATTGTAATATATAGTGGAACTATATGTAACCTTGTTCTGTATTTTCCAAGTCTCCTCTAAATGTGTTATCATACTTTCATAATTAAAAAAAAAACAAAAAAACAGTGCATTACTGGAGAAAGACATAGAGACACAACTGTAACCTGGGGTACTATAAGAGCATTTAAGTAGGTGTTTTAAAATGTAACCCTCTTACACTGTTGGTGGGAATGCAAACTAGTACAGCCACTATGGAGAACAGTGTAGGCATGCTGATGCCAAGAGATCAGGAGATGATTGCTATTGGGAAGACACTTTGTTTCACAGTTCCCAGGAGGAAAGGGTGTACCACATCATGCCACGTTGGGAATCACCAAGAGTAGGTCAGGAGACAGAAGGAGCTATAGGAAAACATGGCAGGAACCTTTATTATGGATTAATGCAAAGAAATAGAGGAAAACAACAGAATGGGAAAGACTAGAGATCTCTTCAAGAAAATTAGAGATACCAAGGGAACATTTCATGCAAAGATGGGCTCGATAAAGGACAGAAATGGTATGGGTCTAACAGAAGCAGAAGATATTAAGAAGAGGTGGCAAGAATACACAGAAAAACTGTACAAAAAAGATCTTCATGACTCAGATAATCACGATGGTGTGATCACTCACCTAGAGCCAGACATCCTGGAATGTGAAGTCAAGTGGGCCTTAGAAAGCGTCACTACAAACAAAGCTAGTGGAGGTGATGGAATTCCAGTTGAGCTATTTCGAGTCCTGAAAGATGATGCTGTGAATGTGCTGTACTCAATATGCCAGCAAATCTGGAAAACTCAGCAGTGGCCACAGGACTGGAAAAGGTCAGTGTTCATTCCCGTCCCAAAGAACGGCAATGCCAAAGAATGTTCAAACTACCACACAATTGCACTCATCTCACACGCTAATAAAGTAATGCTCAAAATCCTCCAAGCCAGGCTTCAGCAATACGTGAACCATGAAGTTCAAGCTGGTTTTAGAAAAGGCAGAGGAACCAGAGATCAAATTGCCAACATCCGCTGGATCATCGAAAAAGCAAGAGTGTTCCAGAAAAACATCTACTTCTGCTTTGTTGACTATGCCAAAGCCTTTGACCATGTGGATCCCAATAAACTGTGGAAAATTCTGAAAGAGATGGGAATACCCGACCATCTGACCTGTCTCTTGAGAAACCTGTATGCAGGTCAGGAAGCAACAGTTAGAACTGGACATGGAACAACAGACTGGTTCCAAATAGGAAAAGGAGTTCGTCAAGGCTGTACATTGTCACCCTGCTTATTTAACTTATATGCAGAGGACATCATGAGAAATGCTGGGCTGGAAGAAGCACAAGCTGGAATCAAGATTGCTGGAAGAAATATCAATAACCTCAGATATGCAGATGACACCACCCTTATGACAGAAAGTGAAGAAGAACTAAAGAGCCTCTTGATGAAAGGGAAAGAGGAGAATGAAAAAGTTTGCTTAAAGCTCAACATTCAGAAAACTAAGATCATGGCATCTGGTCCCATCACTTCATGGGAAGTAGGTGAGGAAACAGTGAAAATAGTGTCACACTTTATTTTTTTTTGGCTTCAAAATCACTGCAGATGGTGATTGCAGCCATGAAATTAAAAGACACTTACTCCTTGAAAGGAAAGTTATGACCAACCTAGATAGCATATTTAAAAGCAGAGATGTTACTTTGCCAATAAAAGTCTGTCTAGTCAAGGCTATGGTTTTTCCAGTGATCATGTATGGATGTGAGAGTTGGATGGTGAAGAAAGCTGAGGGCTGAAGAATTGATGCTTTTGAACTGTGGTGATGGAGAAGATTCTTGTCTCTTGGACTGCAAGGAGATCCAGCCAGTCCATCCTAAAGGAGATCAGTCCTGGGTGTTCATTGGAAGGTCTGATGTTGAAGCTGAAACTCCAGTACTTTGGCCACCTCATGCGAAGAGTTGACTCATTGGAAAAGACCCTGATTCTGGGAAGGATTAGGGCCAGAAGGAGAAGGGTAATCACTAATCAATTTCTCCCTCTGTGATTTCAGGAATATTGCATAAATGTTATCATGGAGTAGGTATCCTTTGAGATTTGTTTATATTTAGCATATTTTTTTTAGGTTTACCCAAGCTGTTCCATATATCAACGGTTCAGTAACTTTTTTTTTTTTTTAACTAAGTAGCATTTTTACTGAGTAGCATGTTATGAACGTACCAGTTTGTTTAACCCATTGACCACTGAAGGACGTATGAGTTGTTTACATACATGCATGGGTTTTTGTGAGCATCAGTTTTTGTCTCTTTAGGATAAATGCCCATGAGTGCAATTGCTAGGTCCATTACTTGCTTGAAAGAAGTTGTCAAACTGATTTATCACCCAGAGTGGCTATATGATTTTATATACTAAAGTATGTGAATGATTCAATTTATATTCATTTTTTGTTGCTGTCTTATTTTGAAGTGTTCTAACCCCAAAGGAGCTTCAACCTGAGAGAGTAGATGGAGAGTAAATCTCAAACATACTATATAATAATTATGTTTAAATTTTAAATTAATTCTTTTTTTCAGTTTGATTACCTGGGCTCTGATAGCATGATAGTAACAAATAAAGTCATCGAAATTATTGGCCTTGTAAATTCAGTAAGTATTTTCCTTTTCATACTAGTTAGGAAAATTCATACTAATTTTGAAATTGTAGTTCACATTAACTTGATGTGGTGCTTCTAAAGAATTAAGTTGTCTGTATAAATTGGGTGTGAATTTATCAAACATTGAATTAATTTAATTATAAATTTAATTTAATACATAAAAATTAATTTTCATGTATTTATCTTTCTTTTTAGATGTTTGCCCAATTTAAAATTTCAATTGTCCTGTCATCTTTGGAATTGTGGTCCTATAAAAATAAGATCTCTACAGTTGGTGAGGCAGATGAATTATTGCATAGATTTTTAGAATGGAAAAAGTTTTATCTTACCCTGAGGCCTCATGATATTGCATATCTATTCATGTAAGAATAATGTTTCAGTTTTCTTAGAAATCAAAGATTTGTGATATTGTTGTAGCTTAACTTAGGGAATTGTTCATTTTTGACTGTTCACACTTTGGTTATTTTTTATGCACTCATTCAGCCCTCATGCTCTCTTTCTGGTTGTCAGACAATAAAAGAAGATTACTAAAATTTATTTCTATGCTTATTAACATTTACTGATGAGGGGATTGACATTTCAAGAGGCTGAAACAACTCAGGATTTTGATTCTAGTGGTATGTCTAGGTTTTGAACCTACACTTAGTAACTCCAGAGTCCATAATCTTAATCACTACATAAAAAAAAGGGAATTGTCTTGGGAAGTTTATATTATTATAATGAGTTTTGATCAAAGGCTAGGTAGAGTAGGTTAAAATATTTTATCCTAATGAATTTTCTACATTATTTTAAATGTTAGTTTTCTAACAATTATAAGTATATACTTTATCATTGTATCCATATAAAATTTACTAGCAATTATGATCATCATGTCTTTCAATAAATCTTCATATACATATTTTGAATTTGGCATGGTGATTTTTTTTTTGCATATGTAAGATTAATCTTTTTCCCATATCTGCCAATGATGAGTTATTTTTCTTTTCATTTTTTTGTCAGTCTGCTGGATATAAAATTGAAATGTTTTTTAATTTCCTTTCTCCAAAGACTAGTAGATTTGAGCATCCTTTCATGTTTGTTAATAATTTGGATCTGTCCTTCTGAAATTGCCTTTTCATGTTATTTAACTACTTTATTGTAATTTGTAAGATATTAATCCATTGCTTATGTATATCAAAAATACTTTTTCCATGTCTGTAATTTTTCTATAGATATTTAACATTTTATTTTTTTGCTCCATAAAATCTTTAATGTTTTTAGGGCCAAGTTTGTTAATCTTATTTTTACTTCTGGATTTCCTATTTGATGAAGATCTCCTCCAGCCCTAAATTTTAATCTGCAAATTTTTGTTAAAGAATAAATATTATTATGTTTTATAAATGAGTTTTTGATGCATTTTAGTCTAATATTTATATATCAAAAGATAAGCAAAATTTAATTTTCTTCCAGCTAAATAGCCAATTTTGCCATGAATTTAATTATTACTTTTGGCAGACATTTATCAAGTCCCACAAACAACCTCTTGAAATGTTTAGTGATAAAAGTAAATCTATATATCAATGTGTTATTTGTAGACTTTTTGATACTAGTCATTCTCACAAGTGTGAAGTGATATCTCACTGCACTTCCTTGATGATTAGTGATATTGAGCATCTTTTCATGTATTTCTTGGCAATCTATATATCTTTGGAAAATTGTCTTTTCAGGTCTTCTGTTCATTTTTAAATCAGACACAGGAGACACGGGTTTGATCCTTGGGGTGTGACGATCCCCTGGAGTAGGAAATGGCAACCCACTCCAGTATTCTTGCTTGGGAAATTCCATGGACAGAGGAGCCTGGTGAGCTACAGTCCATGGGGCCTCAAAGAGTCAGACATGACTGAGCATGCATGCCTTATTTAATTTTTTAGTGTTGAGTTGTATGAGTTCTTTATATATTTTGGATATTAATCTATTATCAGATATATCATTTGCAAGTATCTTCTCCCACTCATTAGGTTGCTTTTTCATTTAGTTGATATCTTCCTTCACTGTGCAAAACAATTTGGTTTGATGTAGTCCCATTTGTTTATTTTTTGCTTTTATTTCCCTTGCCTGGGAAGACAGATATGAAAAATGTTGCCAAGACTGATATCAAAGATTATACTTCCTATCTTTTCTTCTAGGATTTTAAAGTTTTAGGACTTAAATTTAATTCCTTAATCTCCTTTGAGGCTTTTTTGAATATGTTATGGAGAATGGTCCAGTTTCAAGAATGTGGCTGTCCAGTTTTCCCACCACCATTTATTGAATAGGCTATCTTTTCCCCCTTGTGTATTCATACTTCCTTGATCATAGATTATCAACCAAATAAACTTGGATTTATTTCTGGGCTATCTGTTCTTTTCCATGGATCTATGTGTCTGTTTTTTGTGCCAGCACAGCACTGCTTTGTAGTATAGTTTCATATCAAAGAATGAAATATTCCCAGCTTTGTTCTTTTCCTCAGAATTGCCTAGCCTATTTGGGGTCTTTTGAGAATCCATTAAAATTATAGTATTCTTTGTTCAAATTTGGTGAAAAATACTGTTGATATTTTGATAAAGGATTACATTGAATCTATAGGTTGTATGAGATTTTAACATAATAATTCTCCTAATGCATGAACACATATGTCTTTCCCTGTGTGTTTTACTAGTTTTCTGAGTATAGGTCTTTTATATATTGGTTAGATTTATTCCTGAATCTTTTAATTTTTTTTTGGATGTGATTGTAAATAAGATTGTGTTTTATAAAGAAGTTTAAGCAGTTTTTTAAAGTGATTATTCTTTTTAAAAATAATATTATTTATTTATTTTTGGCTGTGCTGGGTCTTCATTGCTGTGTGCTTTTCTCTAGCTGTGGCGAGCAGGGGCTGCTCTCTAGTTGCGGTGCACAGGCTTCTCGTTGTGGTGTTTTCTCTTGTGGAGCATGGCCTCTAGGGCACGCTGCCTTCAGTAGTTGCAGCTCCTGGGCTCTAGAGCACAGGCTTAATAGTTGTGGCACGTGGGCTTAGTTGCTCCATGGCATGTGGGGGTCCTGGACTAGGGATCGATCCTGTGCCTACTGCACTGGCAGTCAGATTCTTTACCACTGAGTCACCAGGGAAGCCCAAGGTTGTCTTCTTCACTTCTCTTTCTGGTAAAAATTCATTAGTGTATAGAAGCACAACTAATTGTATTAATTTTGTATCCTGCAACTTTACCAAATTCATTGATGAGTTCTAACAGTTTTTTTGTGGCATCTTTAGGATTTCCTATACATAGTATCTTGTCATCTGCAAACAGTGACAGTTTTACTTCATCTTTTCCAGTTTGAATTCCTTTTGCTTCTTTTTCCAGTTTGAATGCTATGGCTAGGACTCCCAATACTATGTTGAATATAGTGGTGAGAGTGGGCATCCTTGTCATGTTCCTGGTCTTAGAGGAAATGCTGCCAATTGTCCATTCCTAGGTATGACGTTGGGTGCTATGGTTTGTTTTATATGACCTTTATTATGTTCAGTATATTCTTTTATAGGGCTTCCCTGGTGGATCAGTGGTAAAGAATCTGCCTGCCAATGCAGGGACGTGGGTTCCATCCCTGGACATGAGTTCCATCCAACCCTGGGAAGATCTACTGGAGAAGGAAATAGCAAACCACTCCAGTATTCTTGTCTGGGATATCCCATCGACAGACGATTCTTGTGGGATACAGGCTATGGGGCCACAAAATAGTGAACTAAAACAAAATGTTCATTTATACCAATTTTGCTGAGAATTTTTTGTCATAATGCATGATAAATGTTGTCAAAAGCTTTTTCTGTTGGTTCAAATGACTATATTGCTCTTCAATTTGTTAATATGTATGACATGGTTTGGAAAACTCAGCAGTGGCCACAGGAGTGGAAAAGCTCAGTGTTCATTCCAATCCCAAAGAAAGGCAATGCCAAAGAATGTTCAAACTACCGCACAATTGCACTCATCTCACACGCTAGTAAAGTAACGCTCAAAATTCTCCAAGCCAGGCTTCAACAGTATGTGAACTGTGAACTTCCAGATGTTCAAGCTGGTTTTAGAAAAGGCAGAGGAACCAGAGATCAAAGTGCCTACATCTGTTGGATCATTGAAAAAGCAAGAGAATTCCAGAAAAACATCTACTTCTGCTTTGTTGACTATGCCAAAACCTTTGACCGTGTGGATCACAACAAACTGGAAAATTCTTAACGAGATGGGAATACCAGACCACCTGACCTGCCTGTTGAGAAATCTGTATGCAAGTCAAGAAGCAACAATTAGAACTGGACATAGAGCAACAGACTGGTTCCAAATTGGGAAAGGAGTACGTCAAGGCTGTATATTACCACCCTGCTTATTTAACTTATATGCAGAGTACCTTATGAGAAACACTGAGCTGGATGAAGCACAAGCTGAAATCAAGATTGCCAGGACAAATATCAATAACCTCAGATATTCAGATGCACCACCCTTGTGGCAGAAAGTGAAGAAGAACTAAAGAGCCTCTTGATGAAAGGGAAAGAGGAGAGTGAAAAAGTTGGCTTAAAACTCAACATTCAGAAAACTAAGATCATGGCATCTGGTCCCTTCACTTAATGGCCAATATATGGAGAAACAGTGGAAACAGTGTCAGACTTTATTTTGGGGGGGCTCTCCTGTAAATCTGAATGATATCCTTGCCAGGTAGAGTATTCTTGTTTTTAGGTTTTTCCCTTTTATTGTTTTCAATATATGATGTTACTCTTTTCTGGACTTTAGAGTTTCTGCGAAAAAGTCAGCTGATAGTCTAATGGGAATTTCCTTGTATTTGATTATTTGCTTTTCTCTTTGGGTTTTATGGGTTCCTCTTTATCTTCTACACATTTAAATTACAGCGTTTATTGGTGTGAGCATTTTAGGGTTCATCTTGGATTCTCTCATTGATTCCTGGACCTGGACGTCTGTTTTCTTCTTTAGGGAATTTTTTAAGCTCTTATTTCTTCATATAATTTCTCTGCCTCTTTCATTTTTTTTCTGGGGTGCCTATAATGTGATTGTGAATGTCACTTCACGTTGCCCCAGAGATCCTTGCTTTATTATCATTAAATTTTGTTATATTTTAAACTTGGGTAATTTCCACTCTTATGCCTTCCAGAATACTGATCCATTTCATTCTCTGTACCATCTAACCTATTATTGATTCCTTCTGGGGTGCTTATTACTTCATTTATTATATTCTTTAGCTCTGATTGTTTTCTAAAATATCTTCTAACTATTGAAAGTCTCATTGTATTCATCTGTTCTTCTCTCCACATTAGTGAGCATGTTTATGCTTATTACCTTGAGCTCGTTTTGGGTAGTAGGTCGCTTATCTCTGTTTTGTTTAGTTGTTTTTTTAGGTTTTATCTTGTTTGCTTATTTGGAATATACTCCTCTCTTTTGTCATTTTGCCTGATCCTCTGTGGCCTTATATGGGAGGCATCTTATGAGGTCTAGCAGCATGTTTCTCTCTGGCCATCAGAGCTAAATGATCCAGTGTGTCCCCTGGGCGGGCTGTTAGTGCCCTTCTGTTGTGTCATGACTGACTACTCTGGGCATCCTGGTTTTGAGGCTGGCTTCTAGCCTAGCTAACTGAGAGGCCCTGCCTTGTGAGGCCATTGTGGGCCCACTGGTGGGCAAGACCTGCTCCCCTTGTGACTGCTTGTGCTTCCTGATGATGCACAGCTGCTGCAGGCCCTGCTGGTGGGTATTACATGCCCTCTCATTAATAGGATAAAGGGAGGATTTTAAAATGTCATTGTCAGCACAGTAGAAAGAGATTCCAAAAACATCTACCACCAGAATCTTAATCTCAGCTACCTCCTGCCTCTTTGGGATGCTCTTCAAGTTCAGCAAGGACACTCTGTGCCAGGTGCCTTTCAAGTTCTGACTCCTCTATTCTTGGAGTCAATGCATGTGAGATTTTGTGCGTATTCTGAGTGGAGTGTCTTTCCTGTAGCCCCCTGGCTCTCCTGAATGTAAGCCCTGCTGGTTTTCAAAGTCCAGCTTTGAGGGAGATGGTTCACTTTTTCAGTGCAAGGTGGCTGTGCTGGGAAGCTTGGCTGGGACTCAGACTTCTTGATTCTCAACGAGGATCAAGGTTGTGATATGCCTCTTGTTTGTAGACATTGCAGGCCTGGATGTTTCACTCCTGACCGGACCAAGTCTCTGCCTTCATACCTATCTCATTGTGGCTCTCTTCTTTATATCTTTAATTTTGGAAATTCTTTCATACTAGATTTCAGGTCATTCCTATAGTTGCTCTGATATACTGGTAATTTTGGTGTACCCATGGGAAGAGATGAGTTCAGAGTTTTCCTACTCTGCCATCTTAATTTCTTCAGCTATATTTTCTTACTTTTCACTGAACTTTTGAGGATATTCAATATATAGGGAAATGCAAATTTTGTGTTAATTTTTAAAATTAATGGATTTTATTTTAGATCAGTTTTAGCTTCATGGAAAAATCAAGAAAAAAGTATAGGAAGTTCCCATATATTCCCTTTCCCCCCACGACTCTTACCTCAGTTTCCCCCCATTATTAACATCTTGCACTGGTGTCACACATTTGTTAAGAATGATGAACCAATATTGATGCATTACTAAGTAAATCGCACAGTTCACATTAGATTTCACTTTTTATGTTATATAATTCATTTTTAAATTGTAGTGATTTGTCTGTAGAGATATTCTAATTTCTGCATGCACAGTCATATCATCTGAAAATTATGGTAGTTTTATTTTTTCTCATCTAATACTTATGCAAATTACTTTCTTAGTATGTTAGCTAGAACCACTAAAATATGATGAATAGAAGTAACAACAAGTATCTTTATTTTATTGTTGTTGCAAAGGGAAAGATTTCTGTGTATCAATATTAAGTATAAGATTGAATTACAAGTTTTGTAGATGCTATTTGTCAAATAAAATGTTATTATGTTTACTAAAAGTTTTTTTAAAATCATGATTAAATTTTAAATTTTATCAAATATTTTTTCTTCATCTATTGAAAGAATTATATGTTGTACCAGTGCTTTGAAAGTACAGCCTACTTTATTTAATATTGATATAGACAGACATGGAATCAACCTGTTTGTCGAGTAATGGATGAATGGATAAAGAAAAAATGGGTTTATATACATAATAAATTATTATCTGACCATAAAAAGAAGAAAATCTTGACATTTGTGACAAAATGTTTAGGTCTTAAGGGCATTTTGCTAAGTGAAATAATTCAGAATGAGAAAGACAAATATTATTTAATCTTAATTATATGTGTAGCTCAGACAGTAAAGAACTTGCCTGCAATGCAAAAGACCTGGGTTCAATCCCTGGGTTGGGAAGATCCCCTGGAGAAGGGAATGGCAACCCACTCCAGTATTCTCTCCTGGAGAATCCCATGGACTGAGGGGCCTGGCAGGCTACAGTCCATGGGGTTGCAAAGAGTTTGACACGACTGAGTGACTAACACTGAGACTGAGTTATAAGTGTAATCAGAAACAAACCTGAACATATACAGAACAGATTGGTGATTGCCAGAGGTGGGAATGAGGTTGCACATTTTAATGTGAAATGGGTGAAGGTGATCGAAAAGTATAACTTCCAATTATAAAATAAATAAGCCATGGGGATGGTAGTGTAAAGTATGTTAACTATAGTTAACAATACTGTTGTCTGTTTGAAAGTTGCTAAGAGAAACAGTGACCGATTTTATTTTCTTGGACTCCAAAATCAATGTGGACTGCAGCCATGAAATTAAAAGATCCTTGTTCCTTGGAAGGAAAGCTAAAAGGCAGAGACATCACATTGCTGACAAAGATTGTTGTTACTGAATCGCTCAGTAGTGTCCGACTCTTTGCAACCCCATGGACTGCAGCACGCCAGGCTTCCCTGTCCTTCACCATCTCCCCCGAAGTTTGCTCGAACTCATGTCCATTGAGTCAGTGATTCCATCCAACCATCTTGTTCTCTGTTGTCCCTTTCTCCTTTTACCATCTATTTTTTCCCCAGTATCAGGGTCTTTTCCAGTGAGTCTGCTCTTCGCATCAGGTGGCCAAAGGATTGGAGCTTCAGTTTCAGCATCAGTCTTTCTAGTGAATATTCAGGACTGATTTCCTTTAGGTTGGACTGGTTGGATCTCCTTGAAGTCCAAGGGACTCTCAAGAGTCTTTTTCACAACCACAGTTCAGAAGCATCAATTTTTTGGTGCTCAGCCTTCTTTATAGTCCAACTCTCACATCCATACATGACTACTGGAAAAACCATGACTTTGACTATACAGACCTTTGTAGGCAAAGTAATGTCTCTTCTTTTTAATATGTTGTGTAGATTTCTCATAGCTTTTCTTCCAGGGAGCAAGCTTCTTTAATTTCATGGCTGCAATCACTATTCACAGTGATTTTGGAGTCCAAGAAAATAAAGTCTGTCACTGTTTCCATTGTTTCACCATCTATCTGCCATGAAGTAATGGGACCATATGCCGTGATCTTAGTTTTTTGAATGTTGAGTTTTAAGCCAGCTTTTTCACTCTCTTCTTTCACCTTTTTCACTCTCCTCTTTCACCTTCATCAAGAAGCTGTTTAGTTCCTCTTCGCTTTCTGCCATAAGGGTGTGTCATCTGCATATCTGAGGTTATTGATGTTTCTCCCAGCAGTCTTGATTTCAGCTTGTTTCACCCAGCCCGAAATTTCAGATGATGTACTCTGTGTATAAGTTAAATAGCAGGGTGACAATATACAGCCTTGACATACCCCTTTCCCAATTTTAAGATGTTGAACTTTGATGCGTTAATAAGTGAGACTGGTGACAGGGAATTTATCCAATTAGAAATATAGAAATTATGGTACAATCAGCATCCTTAAACTTAAATGATGATCCTTCTTGATATCTTGATGTTATTTTAAAGCACCAGTATATTTTTCATATGAGTAATGTGCTGCATGTTAACTCACTTCAGTTGTGTCTGACTCTTTGCAACCCCATGGTCTGTAGCCTGCTAGGCTCCTCTTTCCATGGATTCTTCAGGCAAGAATACTTGAGTGCATTGCCATTTCCTACTGCACGGGATCTTCCTGACCCAGGGATTGAAACCACGTCTCTTATATCTCCTGCATTAGCAGGTGGGTTCTTTATAACTAAAGCCACCTGGGAAGCCCCTAAGTAATGAAATATAGTAGAATAAATACCTTGAAATTATGATCATTAACAGTAATTTCCTGTCGTTTCCATACTCCAGAAATTTATAGTCTGAGTCCTAAAGGAGGAACAGTGAACATAGCAAGCTTTATTTTTTTAAACGTTTTACAATCTTTCCTTTATTCAACAAATGTTTATTGAGATAACATAGCACAGTAATTCAAATTTAAGCTCTGGAGGCCAACTGCCTGCATCTAAGTTCAACCCTGTCACCTAGGGCAGTTGATGTGTTCTGCCTCATTTTCCCTATATTTGCTTTTATTATTGTTATTCGTTTCCATCTTTATTGAGTTACAATTGATAAGTAAGACATTATATATTTATGGAGTACAGTGTGGTTTATAAATAGCATTTAAAAATTGTTATTTATTTATTTTGGCTGTACTGGGTCTTTGTTGCTGTGTGAGGGATTTTTCTAGCTGTGACGAGTGGCGGTTACTCCCTAGTTGCAGTGTGCAGGCTTCTCATTGTAGTGACTTCTCCTTTTGCAGAGCATGGGCTTCAGAGTATGTGGGCTTCGGTAGTTGTGGTGCATGGGCTCAGTAGTTGTGGCGTGTGGCCTCTGAAATATGGCCTCGGTAGTTGCTGCATGTGGGTTTAATTGCCCTGAGGCATGTGGAATCCTCCCAGAACCATGTCCCTTGCACTGGCAGGAGGACTCTTAACCACAGACCACCAGGGATGTCCACAATGTGATGTTCTGATATATGTATACATTATAAAATTATGATCAAGTTGATTAACATATCCATCATCTTATGCAGTTACCGTTTTTTGGTGTGTGGTGAGAAAATTTAAGTCTACTCTAGCAAATTTCTCATATACAATACGGTGTTATTAACTCTAGTCACCTGACTCTACATGAAGTCTCGAGGACATATTCATCCTGTGCAACTGAAACTTTATACCTTTGACCATCTTCCCATTTCCCCCATTCTCCAACCCCTGGCAACCACCATTCAACTCTGCTCTTATAAGTTGACCCTTTTAGATTCAGCACATAAGCAAGATCATGCAGTACTTGACTCTTCATGTTTGGCTTACTTCATGTAGCATAATGTCCTCCAGGTTTATCCATGTTGCAAATGTCAGGATTTCCTTCTTTCTTGAGGCTGAATTATATTCCACTGTATATGTACATTTTCTGTATCCATCCAGCTGTCAGTGGAGTTTAACTTAAAAAGTGGGCCTCAAAAACAAAATCATATTCAGGACACAATATCTAAAAAACGAATAGAAATAAGAAGTGGGCCTCTTGGGCATCATCTTGCATGATGGGGGATACTACTGTGCTCTCACCTTTCCTTGTGGGAGAAACCATGGCTGAAGGCATGTCTCTTGGCACTGAGCTGGGCTCCGTTGTGGGAATGGTGAAACTGCCCACTAATGTGGGCAGAGTGAAACTATTTCTACCTAAGAATGTGAGTGTTCCTGGATTGTTTTGCTCAGGTATGGTGTGGGACCCTTCCTTGGACCCTTAGGCCACAAAAATACTCTCAACTGTGAGTGTTTCTCAGAGTTTTCTCTGGAGAGAGAGAGAAGGGTTAAAAGTTCCAAGTCTGCCATCTTGCTGATGTCATTGCAGAAGATTAATGTTAGTACATTATGTCTATCTGTTTATAGTTTAAAGAAGGAAGAAACAGTTCGAGTGAGAGTGACAGCAAGAGTAAGAGTGGGAGAGAGATCCAAAGTAATGAATCAGATTAGAAGTGTGAAGGCAGGTTTAGGCGTATTTAAACTCAAAGGAAGGGGAAAGCATTGCAGGTTGTTGAAGCAGAGTACTTAGAGGAGTAAGTAATCATTCTTTTTAAAGAGCATGGAATTCATAGTTATAGCTGTAGCTAAACCTCTGTAGGAGGAGAGGGAAACAAGAAACATTGAAGAAGTAAAACATTAAATCTTGATAACTGATTTGATGTTAAGATTGGGTGAGCAGTATTAAATGAAAACAGTTATTACTGTATCCAGCTCATCAGGAGTTTGGATAGAGTTTAGGGGAAAGTCTTATCTATTGGGAGAATGTTTGTTTTGGCTGAGGCTCTAAAGATGGCAGAATATGTTTGGAGCGTCTATATCTTAGAAAGTACAGCGCTGGATTCAAACTGTTTTAAGTTCATATCCTTCAGCAGTACTTATTAACTCTGCTGCCCTGAGCAAGTTATTTGTACTTTCCATCTGATGTTTGATTTGTTCAGTGGGGACAAATAATATCTATTTCACTGGGTGGATTTGAGAATTAAATAGAATAATTTGTATAAATTGCTGAGAATAGTGCTATCATTATATGGCAGGCTATATGGAGTCTTTTTCAAAGCAGAAAAAAATTAAGTTGTATAACAATGTAGTCATTACAGTAAGAAAATAATGATCTTACCTGCATTTGAGTGAAAACTTTTAATCCATACATTAAAGCTATTTTTCATTGTTATTGAGCAGAATGCTTTTGATTGAAATGTTTGGTCAAAGCCTTTGGTGCATGTGTGTGTCCTCAGTCGCTAAGTCGTGTCCAACTCTTTGTGACCCCATGGATTGTAGCCCCCTAGGCTCCTCTGGCCAGGGGATTTCCCAGGCAAGAATATTGGAGTGGGTTGCTATCTCCTTCTCCAGGGAACCCTCCTGACCAAGGGGTCAAACCCTGGTCTCCTGCATTGCAGGCAGATTCTTTACTGTCCGAGTCACCAGGGAAGCCTCTAAAGGCTTTGGTATCCTTAACCGAATGTCACAAGAACAGTAAAGTCATCAAAAATTTGGATTCACTGGATATATATGTTTTAGAAACCCAAAGTGCTTAATCTCATTTAATTAACACTATTACAAATGTGAAACAAAGGCATAGAGAAAGATTTTACTTCAATTTGCTTCAGACTAGATTTTTATGAACTACAGGAAAATTCTTAGCAGGAAATATCATATATGAATTGTTTGTCAAATTGATTATCATTTAATACTTATTTATTTAGCTTTAGAGATTATCCAAATTATGTGGGAGCAGCATTTCCTGGAAAGATGTGTGTTACCAATTATTCTGCAGGAATTGCTTTGGTATGTAATTACTTAATCTTATTTGAAAACAAATACATTAAAAATTTTCCCAGTGTTACAGCATTTATTTTATATATTTTACATTTATATTTACATTTAGATATTGCATTTATATTCCATCACTGTTAAAACTTTGAAATATGTAGAACTAATAGTATTCTGAAGTGCAACGTATCTTATATGTGACTACTGGAAAAACGATAGGTTTGACTACACGAATCTTTGTTGGCAAAGTAATGTGTCTGTTTTTTAACACGCTGTCTAGGTTGGTCATAGCTTTTCTCCCAAGGAGCAGGCATCTTTTAATTTCATGGCTACAGTCACTGTCCGTAGTGATTTTGGAGCCCAGAAAATTAAGTCTGTCACTGTTTCCATTGTTTCCCCATCATCTGTCATGAAGTGATGGGACCAGATGCCATGATCTTCAGTGTTTGAATATTGAGTTTTTTTTAAATTAATTAATTTATTTTTTCCCTTACATTATCGTGTTGGTTTTGCCATGAATATTGAGTTTTAAGCCAGCTTTTTCACTCACCTTTTTCACCTTCATCAAGAGGCTGTTTAGTTCCTTTTTGCTTTTTGCTGAAAGAGTGGTGTCATCTGCATATCTGAGGTTATTGATATTTCTCCCAGCAGTCTTGATTCCAGCGTGTGCTTTTCCCAGCTTGGCATTTCTCATGATGTACTCTGCATATAAGTTAAATAAGCAGAGTGACTGTATACAGCCTTTACGTACTCCATTCCCAATTTGAAGCCAGTCCGTTGTTCCATGTCCGATTCTAACTGTTGCTTCTTGATCTGCATACAGGTTTCCCAGGAGGCAGGTAAGGTGGTCTGGTACTCCTATCTGTTTAAGAATTTTCCAGTTTGTTGTGATCCACACAGTCAGAGGCTTTAAGTGTTGTCAATGAAACAGAAATAGATGTTTTTCTGGAATTCTCTTGCTTTATCTATGATCCAGCAGATGTTGGCAGTTTGATCCCTGATTCCTCTGCCTTTTCTAAAGCCAGCTTGAACATCTGGAAGTTCACGGTTCATGTGCTGTTGAAGCCTGGCCTGGAGAATTTTGAGCATTACTTTACTAGCGTGTGAGATGAGTGCAATTGTGTGGTAGTTTGTGCATTCTTTGGCATTGCCTTTCTTTGGGATTGGAATGAACATTGACCTTTTCCAGTCCTGTGGCAGTTGCTGAGTTTTCCAAATTTGCTGGCATATTGAGTGCAGCACTTTCACAGCGTCATCTTTTAGGATTTGAAAAAGCTCAACTGGAATTCCATCATCTCCACTAGCTTTGTTCATAAGTGATTCTTCCTAAGGCCCACTTGACTTTGCCTCCAGGATGTCTGGCTCTAAGTGAGTGATCACACCATCGTGGTTTTCTGGGTCATGAAGATCTTTTTTGTATAGTTCTTCTGTGTATTGTTGCCACCTCTTCTTAATATCTTCTGCTTCTGTTAGGTCCATACCATTTCTTTCCTTTATTGTGCCCATCTCCCATCTTTGCATGAAATATTCCCTTGGTATCTCTGATTTTCTTGAAGAGATCTCTAGTCTTTCCCATTCTATTGTTTTCCTCTTTATATTTGCTTTCGTCACTGAGGAAAGCTTTCTTATCTCTTTTTCCTTTTCTTTGGAACTCTGCATTCAAATGGGTATATCTTTTCTTTTCTTCTTTGCCTTTAGCTTCTCTTCTTTTTTTAGCTATTTGTAAGGCCTCCTCAGACAACCATTATGCCTTTTTGCAATTCTTTTTCTTGGGGATGGTCTTGATCCTTGACTCCTATACAATTTCACAAACCTCTGTCCATAGTTCTTCAGGCACTCTATCTATCAGATCTAATCCCCTGAATCTATTTTTCACTTCCACTGTATAATCGTAAGGGATTTGATTTAGGTCATCCCTGAAAGGTCTAGTGGTTTTCTCTACTTTCTTCAGTTTAAGTCTGAATTTTGCAATAAGGAGTTAGTTCATGATCTAAGCCACAGTCACTCATGATCTTGTTTTCTCTGACTGTATAGAACTTCTCCATCCTCTGCTGCAAAGAATACAATCAGTTAGAATTTAATATTGACACTGGTGATGTCCATGTGTAGAGTCATCTCTTGTATTTTTGGAAGAGGGTGTTTGCTTGACCAGTGTATTCTCAATTGGCAACACTCTGTTAGTCTTTGCCCTGCTTCATTTGGTACTCCAAAGCCAAACTTGCGTGTTACTCCAGGTATCTTTTGACTTCCTACCTTTACATTCCAGTCCCCTGTGACAAAAAGGACGTCTTTTTGGTGTTAGTTCTAGAAGGGCTTGTTGGTCTTCATAGAACCATCCAACTTTAGCTTCTTTGGCATTAGTGGTTGGGGCATAGACTTGGATTACTGTGATATTGAATGGTTTGCCTTGAAAACGAACAGAGATCATTCTGTTGTTTTTCACATTGCACACAAGTGCTGCATTTCGGACTTTTTTGTTGACTATGATGGCTACTCCATTTCTTCTGAAGGATTCTTTCTCACAGTAGTAGATGTAATGGTTGTCTGAATTAAATTAGCCCTTTCTGGTCCATTGTAGTTCACTGATTCCTAAAATGTTGATGTCACTGTTGCCATCTGCTGTTTGACCACTTCCAATTTACCTTGATTCATGGACCTAACATTCCAGGTTCCTATGCAATATTGTTTTTTATAGCATTGTACTTTATTTTCATCACCAGTCACATCCACAACTGGGTGTTGTTTTTGCTTTGGCTCCATCTCTTTATTCTTTCCTGAGCTATTCCTCTAGCTTGGTTTTTATCTTGGAAATTTTGTTTGGCCCCTTTTTATAGTTTCTAGTTCCTTGGTTCAGTAATGTGTGTTTCTATTGACAGTCTTTATTAATTGCTTAATCATTTTTATTAACTGCTCTTTGAACTTGGGGTTTGGTAGATTTGGGAGGTCTGTTACATTGTTTTTTTCAGAGGATTTCTCTTTTTTTAATTGGGAGTAGTTGCTCTGCCTTTTCCTTATAGTTCTCTGACTCTTTGAATTTAAGAGAAACAGTTATCTACTCTGGACTGAAGATCTGTTTTTATGTGGAACTGACCCTGTATGTAAGATTGTGCAAGTCAGTAGTTTTGGTTCAAGGGCTGTTTTGATGTGAATGCTTTATATGTCTTTCTCAGGATATGCTGGCCCTTGTCCCCTTGATAGGGGGTGTACTTGTGGTGTGCTGACTAGAGCCTGCTCTAGATGTTGGGCAGAGCCTCTTCTCTGCTCTGTGGTTGTCACAGCCCTGTTCGGGACAGAATCTGCTCTTCAGTTGTTGGAATGGAAGCTTCCAGATCCTTTTCTAAACTGTCTTGTGAAGTAGGAGGGACTGGAGCACTCCTTCTGGGACAGGAGCTGCTGTGAATTCCTCCCCAGGTGCTGTCCACTAAGATCGGTGATTCTGTGACATTGCCCGCCACTTGATGTGTGCGCCCACAAAGTTTACTGATTGTGGCACCTGGAATCATCTGTCGTGGGAGTACCAGTAATCAGCTCAGCTATCTCTCAGGCTTGCGTGCATTGTTCTGATCTCAAAACTCACTGGTCTGAATCCTTCCAAAGTTATACTCCTGAGCCTGATTTGGGAGCACGGATAATCAGCTTAAAATTCAGCTCCCCCACCTCCATGTTTGGGAAGTTTGCAAAACCCTCAGTGGTGGAAACCATGCTTTGTTGTGAGTATGCTGACACGAAGGCTGCTATGGTGCACCTGTGACCCTTGTTCTGTGTGTTGACAATGGGACTCTTATGGTGGACTCCCACATCATTCTGTGCACACTCCCAGTCATGACCCAGACCATGTTCCCGGCCCTTCAAGCTGTTCTATATAGCCAAACTGAGTCCTTCCCGCAGACTGTCCACTGAGGCTTAAGATTCAGAACTTGGCCACTGCACGCTCCAGTAGGCATGTGGGAAGCTTGCTGACATGCAAAGGCAGTCTGTGCTGGTCTCTGTGCCCTGCTGGGGCATAATCCACCTCCCACATTCTCCCCTTGAGTCTCTGAAGCTCCCTATCTGTCCCACCAGACCTCCCAGGTGGTAAAGGAGATTTCTAGAGTGAAGGAACCTTTCTTCTTTCACAGCTCCCTGCCTAGGGGTGGAGGTCCCACTGCAGTTCCTCTTTTCCTTTGTCCCTTCATCCTACTCCACTATCTAGGAATCCTTCTTGCAGATTTAGTTGTATGCGATCTTATGCATGCTTTCAGTAGATATTCTGTGAGACGTGTTCTGCATGTGGAGGTATTTTTGATGTGTTTGTGGGAGGAGGTGAGTTTGAGATGCCTCTATTCTGTCATCTTGATCTCCTCCCACTCAGTAGCATTTTTAAACTTTATACTTTTACTTTTCTTCTTCTCCAGGTTCTTATTCTTTCTTAGTTATTAATTATAGTTTATGTGCTTTTACATCTTTTTTACATTATATATCCTATAATGTATTTTACTATAACTGTTTTAGTATATTTGTTTTTCCACTTTTAAACTAGAATGAATTATGCACCACCATTATGCTATCACGGTATCTAATTCTGACTGTACACTTGCCATTAACAGTGACATTTATGCTAATTTTCTCATGCTTTAATGAGGTTAATTAGCATTATTTTACTTCAACTTCACTCCCTTTAGTATTTCTTGTAAGGCATCCCTAGTGATGATGAACTCCTTTAGCTTTTATTTGTTTTAGAATCATGATCTTTTCTTCATTTATGAAGCACAGCTTTGCTGGGCATAGAATTCTTAGTTGACAGTTTTTTCTTTTGGTATTTTGAATATATAATCCCATTCTCTCCTCACATGAAATATTTCTATTGAGAAATATGCTGATAGTTCTTATGGGAGTTCTCTTGTATATAACCTGATTTCTTCTTTTTCTTTCAAAATTCTTTCTTTTTCTTTATTTTAGCAATTTAATTGTAATGTGTCCTCATGTAGCCCTATTTGGGTTCAACTTATTCAGGATCCTTTGTGTGTTATGCACTTGGAAGTCCATTTCTTTCCCAGTTTTGGAAAGTTTCCAGCCATTTTGCTTTAACTGTACTTTGTGTCCCTAAGATATAGATATTAGTGTGTGTGTGTGTGTGTGTGTGTGCGCGCGTGTCCCATAGTCGTGTAGGCTTTCGTCTCTCTTTTTCATTCTTTTTAAGATTTTGCTCCTCTGACCAAATAATTTTTAAATATTCTTGCATTCTGGATCACGGATTCTTTATTCTGCTTGTTCAAGTCTACTGTTGAAGCTCTAGGACATCTTTTTTTTTCTTTTTATTGATTTTTATTTCTTTGTTGAACTTATTTTCTTCATTTACTGTTTTCTAATTTCATTCAGTTATCTGTTTGCTTTTGTAGTTCACTAAAATTCTTTAAGAAGTTTATTCTGAACAATTTTTCTGACAGGTCTCCTTTCCTTTTGGGTCATTTATTTGCAGCATTTTTAGTTTAATTTTATTGTGTTACATTCACCTGATTTTTCTTACTTTCTTCATTCCTTACTTTGGTATCTGTGCATTTGAGTAGTTGGTCTCCTTTTCCAGACTTTACAGGCTTACTTTGGCAGACATTTCTTCACTACCCAGCTTGGTTTAGGTTTTTGGACATGTCCTTGGGCAGAGAGGTTCTATTTTGGGGCAAAAGACACTGTCCAAGCTCTGCAGTCACAGATGAGGGGTATTAGCTGTCAGATAGGACTGCTGGCATCTTTCCCTGCCCAAATTAGGCAGTAGGATGTACTTGTTGTCTAGATTCACTGATCAGCCTTCCTAAAAGGTTAAGGACAGAGAGCTTTACTCAGCAGTAGCTGAGGAATGAATTAGCTTCCCTGCCCTGACAAGGCAGCAGAATAGACCACATGACTTACTTGCCTCATTATTTGTGGACCCATGTTAGGCAGACTGTGCCCTTTATTCCTTGGCCACATGGGACCACTGGGTTTTGCTGTAAAGATGGGGGAAAACCAAGGGCGACGCTCTCCGTTCAAGTGCCACTGGAAGCTGGGTTGTTGGATAGATGGCACAGCTTCCTGTGTGCTCTGGCTAGATTCTTTGGTTGGGCTTTCTGAAGGCTATATTTAGCAATGGCAGGGCTATGAATTGTTTCCTTGCCCAGGTGGAATTGGAGAATCAGCTTAGCTCTTTGTGGGCTCAACCCAAGCTATCTGTTACCCCAGGTTTCCTGGCCAAACAGTGCCATTGGCTTTGCTCTGTGAACAATCCACTCTTCCTGCCCGACAGGCAGAGCCTCTGCCAAGACTCTGTTCAAGTGTCGGTGCACTATGCAGCTACCAGGCACTCTAATCAGGCTTCTGGTTAGGGGTAGCCAGGGGCTATACCAGTCTTTAGGGAAGGCTGTAAACAGCTATGCTGAGTGCATAGAGGGCCCAGGGCTAGCCAGGCTTTTCACCTGAGGACGCAAATCAGGAAGATCGGCACCTCACTGACTTCCCTGGTCGCAAAACTCCATGGTGCTGGCTCTCCGGATACACTAGTCGGGGCTGCAGTTTTGCTAAGGTCCAAGCATGGATTGTTGCAGCCTCACCCCTGCCCCACCTTCTCTGTCATGATCACAAGTGGTCAAGTCCCACTTATCCTTTGCGACCCTCGTAGGGCGAGACCAGAGCAGGGCTCCTAGAAGTGACCCGTAGTACTGGGGGGTCTAGATGTTCACGCTGTACTCTTTGCCCACCTGAGGGGCCATGGCCTGGGAGACCTCCCAGTGTTGTGCTGCCCCAGCGTTGGGGAGGGACGATGCATTCATGTATAGCTGCTCCTGCTAACCTTCTAATGAGGTCTGTCTTGATCTCTGGTGCTGGTGGTGCTTCAGCCTCACTTCCGTGTTCTGGGATTTTCTCAGTGGTGTCTTGTCCATGAATAGTTGCGGTTGTTCTTGTGACAGGGAGTAGAGTTGGGAAAGACCTATGTTGTCATCTTGTTACTATCACTCCTGTTAATTCTGATTAGGGACCTGGAGATAAGCAGGGGTAATGAGACAGAAGTTCCAGGTATTGTCATTAAAAGTGTCATTTTTTAAACGTAGGGACTTTTTCATTGTTTATAGGGAAGCTTACCCTACTGGCAAGAGAAGTCCAGTGATATTTGTCCATGTCATTCTAGTTCCCATTTCAAGTTTCAGATTCTGACTCCTGCATCAAATCTGGGAAGTTTGATAATTAAGTTGGTGCTGTAACCCTACAGTACGTATAAGTAGGCCCTGAGCTTGGTCCTTAAGCCACTAACTAGAAGAGATGATGAGTCACTACTGTGCTGCTGTAGAGGCTTTCTGATGGCCTGTTTACATTCTCAGTCACTCATTTACAGTTTTTCCTTTCTGTTTCATAATGTGCTTCCTCTAGCATTTCCATAAGAAGCCAGTTGACCCCACAATATTTATTATAGATTGTTTTTGTAAGAGTAAAGTGCCTTGATGAGCCTGACATCTTAGCCTCTACCTCCACCTTAACTTATGCCACATTTGGCAGTACTTTGAGAAATTATGATGTCAGTGCATATCGTGAATTACCATTGACCCATTTCTCCTTGGCAGGGAAGATATTTGTGCATTTGTTATATTTGTGACAGCCTAATCATAAGAAAGCTTTCCTGAGGATCTATTTTCTGTGGTTTCTCCTGATGCTATTTTCTGTATCTGATAATATTGGCTGGAAGCACATACCATACTTACAACCGAGTAAGTTGGTTGTGTGGCCACTTTGTGATCTGGGAGGTGGAGTATCATATGGACTATCCTGAATGAACATGATAGCTAGTCTAAGAAATTAGACAAATGGAAGATGATGGTCCATATAGCCAACAATCTGATGTAAAAATAGCCCATTTATTTAGTTATGACAATAGGATTATCTTAGGCATTCAATTGTTAAATCATGGCAAAACTAGACATGAGTTCATACTCGCCTATCTCAATAAAATTTTATAAGAAGAGCTTCAGTTCTTAGTTGTCTAAGGAACTGTATTTCCATATTCTTAAGTATTTGATAAAACAATAAAATGATTTTAATTAAAAAAATACTATTTTTACCACCCTTCAGTGAATTGTCTTTTATTTGAATTTTCTTTGTTGTTGATGTAGTATCCCAAGGAGCTAACTTTGGAGGCATTTTCAGTTATTGTCACCCAGATGCTGGGGCTCAGTCTGGGAATATCATATGATGACCCAAAGAAATGTCGATGTTCAGGAGCCATCTGCATAATGAGTACAAAGGCCCTGTAAGTTTTACCAAGAATAAATTTTATTTATTTGTTGAATTTATCAATAATTTGTTTAAATAATTCATGTGAAAATTTTTAGTATTTGCTTGTAATATACAATGTATATTTGTAATATAATACTAATTTGTAATATACAATGTACAAATTAGCTATATAAATGGACCAAGTACCACAAAATCTAAATATGAAATTTTAAGCCTAAGAGTAATTTGGTGAAAGGTTAGTATTAAGAACGAAATAAAAAATCCAGTCTGCAAGATGTATTACCAAAGGAATTTCCCATAGACTGTGTATTTTATGAAATCACTTAATTAGAATCTTTAAAAATATGCTGTAGCTCAAAATAAATGACCTTTGTTTTTAGACAAAATTTTTGGATTTGCTTTTAGAGTATATTAATATTCTGGGAAAACTGTAATCTAAATGACATAACATTTGTGTGACTTTGGATAAATTACTAGACCTTGCTTAGATTTATTTTTCTCGTCTTTCAAATGGAAATGATTATGCCTATTGTCTTGTTTTCCAGAGTGATATAATAACAAAATGAGAAAATAAAATGGAAAAGTGTTTTTTAAATTGTAAAATTTCACAAGTATGTGATGGATTAGTTACAGTGATTTCTAAATTTGCTAATGTTCCTCACATGGTATATCATACAAGGGCTATAGCAGGTGTCATTAGTATTCTAGTTTTTCATTTGTAAAAAGGGCCAATGCTAAGTATTACCTATTAATAACTGAAGAACAACCAAAAGTCAAAGGTGAAAACAAGCCATTCCTTTTCGAAAACATACTCTTTTTATAGTTTTAAGCACCACCTAAGGTTAGCTCTTATGTTCTAAAAATAGCTCAAATGCATACATATTTTTATATACAGACATATTGTATTATAAACTAGTTCTACATGTGTTATATGTAAAAATATTTATATAAAATATTTAATTTTATTAAATTTCAATGTATAAATTATAATACTGTTTATTGAATCAAATGTAAGATACATATAGCTGTATGAACAATATGAGATTTGCTGTCTTGGGCCTGTTGTCCATTTGGCCAACTATTTTCAAGTATGCTTATGACAAGATGCTTTGTGTAGCTCACCCAGAGTCTGGTATTAATGAATATAAAAATAACAAATATTTACATTGTTCTTGCTGTGTGCTAGAGGCTATTTCAAATACTTTAGATATGTTGTGTCATTTGGTTTTCACAGCATCTCTTTAGGGCAGGTCTTAATATTCCCACCTTTACAGATGAGAAACTGAATTATAAAAAGGATAACTATCTGTGGTCAGATAGTTGGTTGTGGCAGTCTAGAGTTTTGAACCGAGTCATTCTGGCTTTAGAATCTGTGTTAATAAACCTTTGGATTTGTATATTGCTTCATGATATATCAAATGCTTTCCTACATATTCTCCATTTTCTTAAAGAAACTTTTTTGATGTGTGTAGGGCAAATGTTATCTTAATTTTTATGAAATTTAATTTTATTTGCATCTATATGTAAGGCATATAAATGAATATATAAGATCTATCTATAAATGTATATAGATATATCTTTTACATTTCCACAGTACTTCTCATATATTATTTTATGTAATTTTCAAAGAAAGCATGTAAGTAAAGCAAATATTATTATTTCCATTTATCTTTTTCCATGTGTTTTTTTATTTTCTTAATGCTTTAAGGTTAACAATCATTTAATGTAGTAACACTTTCACTTATAAACATACAGTTTGCATATACAGGGAAAAACTGGTTCTGAGGAACAACAGAATACTAGAGACAAGCAAGCAATCAGAAGAAAAAAGAAAAGATCAACCCTGGGGTAAAAAATGGAACTGCAGTTCGTGCCAGTGTCTGTAAACTTGGGAAGGAGAAAAAGATCACACAGAATCACAATTAATGTAGATAACAAACGTGGGTCGTTCTGTATCAATGGCAGGAACTTCTCCCGTGATCCAGATCTTGCATCCCGGTCTGGCCCATTTCATGAATGTTCATCTGAGACACAGTTGCTCATCTCTCCCTTCTCTTTAAATCTAACCCTGAAGTTAACTCGAGAAGTTAAACAAACAGAGCTAAGAAACAAGCAGACTGGCGTGTGTGTGATATCAACGGCCAGTTATGTACAAGTGCACGTGGAAGTAAAATGCTGACTAAACGTTTTACGTTAGTTGACGTGAACAAGTTCCTTCCAGCTCACCTAACTTCTTTAGGACTACCTAAGCGAGGTGGCCAGAAGATTGGCATCTGTGAGAATTGGGGCCAGGGAAATGAAGCATCTCAGTCCATCTTTATGCTGAGCATGTATTTCCTCTCAGGATCAAGTCACTAGGGACAGTGAACTTCCAGAACCAACTACAGTCGCCCAGCGTGGCTTGCCCGGCTGGGGAAGGGTCTAGAGACTGGGGATCGCATGTACGTCAGAACTTCAGCCCACAGCTCCCCCACTCTGTCAGGGGGCAGCCAGGGAAACACAGGGAGACCATCTGCTTCAAGGGCGTTTCAGTGACATAACTCAGTATCTGTGGTTCCAGTAATTCCTAGTTCAAAATTAACATTCCAGTGCAACATTAAAAACTGAGTGTAGTATTTTGTTTATAAAGGATACAGCTTGAATAATGATCACCATCTGAACAAAGCTATTCTTATTATGTATGATGTAAAATAAGTAACATTTTAAATCATCAAAACCAGTGTTGTCACATATAACATCTGGCAACTTTCTACTACATGACACATCCAAAGAGAGGACAGCCAAGTATACTTCTTTTCAGCTGGAAACAGACTCTCTAGTGTCAACAGCTACAGTAGAATTGACTAGGAAAACAGACCTGTGGTCACCACAAAGTTCATTTGGCATCTAGTTTTCATACAGAGATGGATCTGTTTAAGTCTGCCTTAGAAGTGGGGTGGACTGATAAGTGAAGCAAAAGACTGTGTGTGTAACTGGACACATAAAATAGAAACAGTTTGTGCCACCAGGAGTGTATTTTATGGAAACATGGCCACATGAAGTATAGGGGCAGAGACCTTCATTGTGCTTTTGTAGATGTACATTTTTTAAAAACACGCGGGACAGAAAACTGGAATAACTGAAGTTTTAAAATTTATATAGATAAAGAAATAAGAAATAACAGAAATGCAGGACCCGTGGTTTTTCAGAGCTTCACATATACATTGGGGCTCAAAATTAAATGGTCCAAGCTTCTCTGTGACACTAAAGTCAGAAATAAAAGCAAGGCCGGTGTCCTAGTCAGGTGGAGAGGTGTCTTGAGCAGGTCATTTGTGTCTCTAGGTCGAAATTCCCCTCTGTAACCTGAGTTTCCCCCACTGTGCAACACAGGGGACAGCAACAGTGCCCAGTCCTACACAGGACAGGAGGTGGGCTCATCAACAACCTTCAGAAGGACATCAAACACATCCTCAGTGCAGCCCAGTCCCCCCAAACAGGAACACTGCAACCATGGCTCTCATTTCACTTTGCTCACCATTCTCTTAATATTACTATCTTGACAAGTAGAAAAATTAGCTATAAGTAGGCTGAAGTGGCAATAAAGAATGCTCAAATCAAACACTATAAACATGGTGCCTTTGAATAAAATAAATCTACCTCCACACACTTTTTTGGAGTTATTGTGCCTTTTTCAAGTTTTAAATGATGAAGCACTAAAATGTTGACACTTAAGTCTACTCCTAATTTGGGATGCTTTCCAAGTATCACAACCAAAAACAGACAAATAAGAATAAAATGAAAAGGCATCATTTTCAAGGGGGGAACTTCCATCCTGCCCATCGTCCTCTGCTTTGCTGGAGCCCCAGAGGCTGTGGGATATCACACGGCTGCCTAAGGAAGGGTCCAGCCTATAACATGCAGCCAGTTCTGGTCTGAGGTTTCAAAGTCCGACATTAAACCAAAAAAGCTGCAGTGTTTCTTGCCACAGTTATTCACTCACTCATACATCACCATGTTACCAGCAAAACACTAAAATAAATTATTCCCTAAGAACTAAGGCCTAACTCTAAAAAGAAAATGGCCTTTCAAAACAGGTGTGTTCAAATAAAGTATTGTGAAAGTTTTATAAAGAAACTCCTCGAATAAGCCAGTGCCCCCATATGGTCCACATTTTAGCCAAACAGCAGTCCAAATCTTTCTCTGCAGTATTTCTATGTACTTTTAAGTATTTTGTCACTACTTTCAAAAGAAGTAGTAAACCTATTATTAAAAACATTTGTAACAAACAGAAATGCCCTGCAAATTATATTATTGCACATAGGGTATCAGAAGCTATGCATGTCTAGGTTCCAAGGGCTCTAGAAGACCCAGAACAGAGACCCTAAGGCCATGCCTGTGGCTGCTCCAGCCAGCATGCCCAGCACCAGGTCACTGTCATCTCGATACTGCTCACGAGTGATGACTTGGTTGGCAGGCCCTGCATATGGGTGCTGGTAGGGTACAGCATAAGCCTGTCCACTTGCAGCATGGACAGCTTGAGTCCCCGGTGGGTCTGCACCACCGTATGGACCATAGCCGTATGCCTGCGCAGGGGTTGGTGCAGCATAGGCTGGGTGAGGAGGTGGGGGGAAGCCACGGCTGTCTCATCATCCGTGACTTCTGAGCCAGCGTAAGCTGTGTTTGTCCTGGAATCTTGGAGTGTAAACTTCCAGGCCAAACAGTCAGCTGTGCTTTCTGCACAAAGACTGATGGTTTCCCCATCTCAGCAAACAATCTGCAGCATACGGTCTTTTGGCTTCCGATCGGTGGCTGAATATCCCGACATTCATGTCCCATGCGGATGCTGACGCAGTCCACTGGCATGGGGACCGTATCTTCAACGCTCTGCCGAGTTTGGTCATCATAATAGGTCAGGTGGTCATCTGACCACAGGTCAAACCAGTTCTTCCAGTGCTTCAGAAGGGTACTCTGTGCAGCAAGCATCCACTCTTCACAAATGCCATTTTCTCACTTGCGAAGCCTCCAGCCACCACTGCGCACGGCAGCAAGTCCGTAGCGAAAGGACACTGCCAGGTTACTTGGCTCCCGCTGCCTCATGCTAGCGTCTTGGCCGCCGCCCGACGTCCTCCATGTTTTTTTTTAAAAATGCCCTTGATATGGGACAATGGGATTGAAACGTTGATTGTCATATGCGAAATCAATCGCCAGCCCAGGATTGATGCTCGGGGCTGGTGCACCGAGATTTCCCGGGGGGAGGGAATCGGGAGGGAGGAGGGAGGGGGGTTCTGGAGGGGGAGCATATGTAAACCCCTGGCGATTTCATGTCATTATATGGCAAAACCAATAAAAAAAAAATGCCCTTGAGTGCACAGAGCCTAAATGACTCTACATCAGATACACAGGTTATAAGTGGACAGGTGATGTCAGTAATGTCATCAATGATTTATTGGTCACTTACTATAAGCCAGAGAGTTTAATTAGGCACTTGTTTATTAATATTTAATCCTCATAACAAGCCTGTAAAGTAGATGGATACTACCCCTATTTGGAGATAAGAAAACTGGGAATTGGAGACTTTAATCACTTTGCTTAAAATCTCATTAAGTCACAAGATTGGTACTAGTCAACAAGTTTATCTAACTCACATCTTTGTTATTTTCTCTACTTCATGTTGACCTCATATAGAAGACAGTTAATATGTTGGAATTAATTTAAGCCAAGTAGCAAAAGAACATTAAAATGTATTTGTACAAACCTCATTCTTTATTTAAGTGATCTTCCTAATATTTTGATGACTTAATTTATATCTGCTTTTCAAAAGTAGGTAACTTTTAACATAGTCTGTACAACAGATGAGTTCAGAAGTGAAGGGAGTAAGGACTCCCAGCAGCACATTCCTCTCTGGTCAGCAGTGCTCTGTGCTCTAATGGTTCCCCCTGAGAGAGCTATGAGTATCCTTCTGTTGCTGTGGGGTAACTGCTGTGGGTTGTCTGGTAGAGTTGGCTGGACTGGCCCCTCTTCAGTTGATTGCTAGTCTCTGCCTTGTTCAGATGCCACCAGCTGCTGGTGGGTGGAGCTGTGTCATAAGGAGGCTAGCTGTGGAACCCATTGCTCAGTGGTTGCTGGAACTGGGATTGAGATGGGTGGCTGCGGGGCCAGGGGTCCTGCATGGACCTAGTCTCTGTCTGCTGGTGGGTGGGACCAGTTCCTGAAATGGCTTACTGCACAGTCCAGTGTGCCCCTAAGCTGTTGACAGCCTGCTAGTGAGCAGGGCTGAATCCCAGGTTGGCCAAATTAGGGGCCCAAAGTGTCTCAGAAATACTATTAATCTGTTCATGTGTAGGTCTGGAGCTGAGTCCTGGGGCTGTTGCTTGCTTGCTGGTGGGTCAGCTGGGTCCTGACATGGCAGGCTATGGGGCTCTTCTGGTACTGAGGTTGGTGTTTGTCCACTGGTTGGTGGGGTCAGAGTTCAAGAGATACCAAGGTTAGTGGTATATCCTTGTTGGGGAGGCCGGTGGTGAGGGCAGAGCTGGCTGGTGGGGGAGGCTGCTCTTGGGGAGGTTAGAGCTGAACTCGCTGGTGGGTCACCCATTCAGGAGTACGGTCTTGACTTTACCATGTCTCCACCCCTCCCACTAATCTGCTTATGGCTCCTTCTTCATATCTTTAGTTGTAAAAGATCTTTTCTGCTACTCTTCTAATATTTCTCATCTTACAGTAGTTGCTCTGTAAATTGTAGATTTGATGTGTCCATGGGAGGAGGTTAGCTTAGAGCCTTCCTACTTGTTGGAAGTCATTTGGTCATTTGGAAGCCATCTTGTCATTATCCAGAATTACTCGGTTCTTTTCTTTCTTTCTTTTTTTTAAAGTATCTATGCATTTATTTTTGGCTGCCCTGGGTCTTGTTGCTGTGTGTGGGCTTTCTCTAGTTGCGGAGAGTGGAGGCTACTCTCTAATTGTGCTGCATGGGCTTCATATTCTGGTGGCTTCTCTTGTGGAGCATGGGCTCTTGGGTATTTGGACTTCAGTAGTCGCTGCACGTAGCCTCTGCGGTTGCTTGCGTCTCAAGGGCTCCTGAGTGCAGACTCAGAAGCTGTGGTACAGGGCTTAGTTGCCCCTAGGCACGTGGAATCTTCCTGGACCAGTGATTGGACCCATGTCTCCTGCACTGGCAGGCAGATTCTTAACCACTGGACCACCAGGGAAACCCTAGTGTATTCTTTATATATATATAGTGGAAATACTAAGCAGGAGTTCTTTTAACCAATTTTAAACCCATGGCAGATTCATGTCAATGTATGGCAAAACCAACACGATAATGTAAAGAAAATTTAAAAAATAAGTAAATTAAAAAAATAAAGTTACTACTTAGATATGGGTACTATGTTGAACAGCAGATCACTAAAATTTATCCATCTTGTATAACTGAAACTTTATACCCATTTTACAGCTCCCCATTTCCCCCTCCTCCTAGCCTCTTGGCAACTCTCCATCAGTGGGTTTGAATCTTCTAAATAGCTCATATAAATGAAATCATGAAGTATTTCATACTCTGTGACTAGCTTATTTCACTTAGCATAATGTCCTTGAGATTTTTCACTGTTGCATATGGCAGAACTTGCTTCTTTCTTTAAAGATTGAATAATACTCCATTGCAAGTATGTACCACATTTTGCTTATCCATTCATCTTTCAATGACTTTTAGGTTGCTGCCATATCTTTACTATTGTGAATATTGCTGCAATAAACATAGGAGTACAGATATCACTTAGATATTCTAATTTCAATAGTTTTAGATATATACCTAGAAGTAGGATTGCTGGATCATATGGCATCCAATTTTTAATTTTTTGAGGAACCTCTTTACTGTCTTCAGCAAAGACAGTAAAAGTGTACTAAGTGTACCATGAAAAGTGTACTAAGTTTCCAGTTTCCCCATGTCCTTGCCAACACTGTTTATCTAGTTTTTAAAAAATCAAGAGGGAGCATACATGTAATTATAGCTGATTCATGTTGTTGTATGGCAGAAACCAACACAACGTTGTAAAGCAATTTTCCTCCAGTTAAAGAAATAAATTAAAAAAAGAATCATAGCTATCATCATTATTTTTTCTTTTGATTTGTACTTCCTTGATGATTAGTGATGTTGACGACTTTTTCATATACCCATTGTTCATTTATATGTGTTTTCTTTGCAGAAATGTGTATACAAATCCTTTGCCCATTTTCTAATTGGGTTGTTTAGTTTTTCCTGTTGAACTTGATTTTGTTTCAGTGAATGAAATCACATGTCCTCCTGAGGAATGACTGGCCTCTAAACATTTGTTATGAACATTTATCATTACCTCTTGAATTTAACATTTTGAAATTGATTTGTATGATATAGAATTGTGTTTTCAGAAGAATACTGCTAATGACATTATACGAATCCATGTTTAGGCAATCCAGTGGTATGAAGACTTTTAGCAATTGCAGTTTGAGTGACTTTGAAAATTTCGTTTCAAACGTGGGGACCCAGTGTCTTCAGAATAAGCCGCAAATGCAAAGAAGGCCAGCAGCAATCTGTGGCAATGGCAGAGTGGAGGGAAATGAAGTCTGTGACTGTGGTACTGAGGAAGTAAGTCTAATAATTGCAAAATTGAAATTTATTGTTTCTGTTCATCCTTTTATAATAAATGGTATTTATCTCAAATATGAAAGGGTACCATGCAAAATATCGGCAATAATGAAATAAAGTTAAAATGCATACAAGAATATGCTCTCTAGATTTAATAGGTTGAAGAGTTTTGGACAAATGTTAAGACTATTCCCCTAATATTATTGCTGATAGGAAAAAACAGGAAGTCTAGAATCAGCTTTTGGTTCCAGACTAAATATATACAGTATTTTCAAATCTGCGTAACCTCTGGATATTTGATAAGTGTCTTATTGAAGATTAATATGGGAGCAGACCGTAAAGTATCCTTTAGGGTATTGCCTCACAATGGAATCACAATGGAGGGAAAACTGTTAATGTTACAATCTGAATAGTGAGTGATTCTCATTCCCCCATATCACCCTCTTCCCTCTTCCCATCGATAACCACTAGTTTGGCCTTTATATCTGAAGGTCTATTTCTGTTTTGTCATATTTATGCCTTATTAAATTTATATTCCACATATATGTGAATAACAGTGATACATGTTATCACATATATGTGATAACAGTGTTTGTCTTTTTGTCTTTGTTTGACTTCACTAAATATAATACTCTCTGGTTCCATTCATGTAATTTAAATGGCAAAATTTCAGTGTGTGTGTATACATATAGTGTGTGTATATAGGTATACATATACGTATATATATGTGTGTGTATATATGTATATATATATATGCACACACACACCACATCTTTATCCATTCACCTGTTGACAGACATTTATGTTGCTTCTGTATCTTGGCAATTATAAATAATGCTTCTATGAATATTGGGGTGCATGTGTAATTTTAAATTAGTGTTGTTTTCTTGGGATATATATTCAGGAATGGAATTGCTGTGTCATATGGTATTTTGATTTTGTTTTTCTGAGGAATCTCCATGCTGTTTTCCGTAGTGGAAAACATAGGTGTACAATGGTCCTTTTTTCCACATGCTCACCAGCATTTGTTATTTGTGGTCTTTTTGATGATAGTAATTCTGACACATATGAGATGATCTCTCAATCATGGTTTTGATTTGCATTTCCCTAATGTTTAGTGATGTTGCCATCTTTTCATGTACCTGTTTTTTTGATACTGGGGCTTCCCTGATAGCTCAGTTGGTAAAGAATCTGCCTGCAATGCAGGAGACTCCAGTTCAGTTCCTGGGTTGGGAAGATCCGCTGGAGAAGGGATAGGCTACCCACTCCAGTATTCTTGGGTTTCCCTGGTGGTTCAGCTGGTAAAGAATCCACCTGCAATGTGGGAGACCTGGGTTTGATCCTGGGTTGGGAAGATCTCCTGGAGAAGGGAAAGGCTGCCCGCTGCAGTATTCTGGCCTGGAGAATTCCATGGACTGTACAGTTCATGGGGTCACAAAAAGTCGGACACAGTTTTTACTTTTTTGATACTGAGGTTGGTTTTTTTGATACTGAGTTGTATGAGCTGTTTATGTGTTTTCAATATTAACCTGTTATCAACCATATTATTTGCAAACATTTTCTCACACTCAGTAGTTTGTTTTTTTCTTCAACCAATAGTTTCCTATGCTTTTAAGTTTAATTAGGGCTCAATTGTTTGTTTTTGTTTTCTTTGCCTAAGAGAACAGATCCAAAAAATGTTGTTGCAATTAATGTCAGTATTCTGCCCAAGTTTTATGGAGTTTTTATGGTTTCTGGTCTTACATTTATGTTTTTAATCTATATTGAGTTTATTTTAATGACTGGTGTGAAAAAATGTTTCAGTTTTATTCCTTAAATGTAGCTGTCCAGATTTCCCAGCACTGTTTATTAAAGAGATTGTCTTTTCTCTATTGTATATTCTTGCCTCCTTTGTTAAAAATTAATTGACCATAAGTGCATGGGTTTATTTCTAGGCTCTCTGTTCTGTTCCATTGATTTGTGTATCTGTTTTTGTGCCAGTATCATACTGTTTGATGTTGTCTCTTTGTGCTATAGTTTGAATTCAAGGAGTATGATACTTCCAGCTCTGTTCTTTCTTCAGATTGCTTTGGCTTTTTGGAGTCTTATGCTTCCATACAAATTTTAGAATTATTTGTTTTAGTTCTGTGAAAAATGCCATTAATATCTTGATAGAATTGCAGTGAATCTATAGATTGCTTTGGATACTATGGCCTTTTTAGCAGTATTTATTCTGCCAGCTCATGAGCAGTGTATAACTTTCCATTTGCTTTTATCATCTTCAATTTCTTTCATCTGTGTCTTACAGTTTTCCAAGTATGGGTATTTTACCTCCTTAGATTTGTTCTTAGATATTTTATTCTTTTTGATGTGTTTCTAAATGGGATTATTTTTATATTTCTTTTTTGTTAATTCATTATTAGTGTACAGAAATGCAACAGATTCTTACTGCTTTAGTATCCTGCATTTAACAAAATGGCAATAAGTACATATCTATCAATAATTACTGTAAATGTAATTGTACTGAATGCTGCAATCAAAAGAAACAGAATGACTGAATGGATCAAAAAAATAAGACTTATATATGTACATATACTGCCTCCAAGAGACTCACTTCAGATCTGCCCATGGTCAGTTGCAAAGACACACACAGACTGAAAGGGAGGGAATCAGAAAAGGTATTCCATGCAAATGGAAATCAAAAGCTAAAATGGCAATACTTAATTATATAAGATAAAACAGACTTCAAAACAAAGACTGTTAGACAAAGGACATTATATAATGATTAAAGGATCAATTCAAGAAAATGTAATGATTGTAAATGTATATGCATCCAACATAGGACGAGTGGCTCAGTGGTAAAGAATCTACCTGCTAATGCAAGAGATGCAGGTCACAAAAGAATTGTCCATGACTTGGCAACTGAACAACACCAACTAACATAGGTGCACCTAATTACATAAAGCAAATATCAAATGTAAGAGGAGACATTGACAGTAAACACAGTATTAGTAAGGGACTTTAACACCTCACTTACATCTTCAGATCGTTCAGACATAAAATCATTAAGGAAAGACTGGTCTTGAGTGACACATCAGACCAGATGGAATTTATAGATATAAATACAGAGTATTCCACATCAAAGCAACAGAATACATTGTTTCAGCTGCCTTGTAACATTCTTCAAGGTAGGCCATGAAACAAGTCTCAGTAAATTTAAGAAAATTGAAATCATATCCAGCATCTTTTCTGACTAGAATGCTATGAGACTAGAAATAAACTTCAAGAAAAAAAGTAGAAAAAATAGAAACATGTTGAGGCTAAACAATATATTACTAAACAACTAATGGATCACAACTAATGGAAGAAATCAAATAGAAAATTTAAAAATACCTGTATACAAATGAAAACACAATAATCCAAAATCCATGGGACAAAGAAAATGCATTTCTGGGGGAATTTTTTAATGATACAAACTTACCTTATGAAATAAGAAAAATATCAAGCAACCTGATCTTACACATAAAGGAACTAAAAACAGAGGAAATAAAACCCAAAGTTAGTAGAAGCAGAGAAATAATAAAGATCAGAGTATTGGAATTGAGATAGAGACTAAAGAAAAGGTTAATGAAACTAAGAGGTGATTCTTTGAGAAGAATGAAGGAAACTGATAAACCTATTGCTAGACTCATCAAGAAAAAGAGAGAACCCAAATCAATAAAATCAGAAATGTAAAAGGAGAAGCTATAGCCAACACCACATGAATTCAAAGGATCATAAAATATTATTTCAAATAATTATATGACAGTAAAATGGGCAAAATGGAAGAAATGTACAAATTCTTAGAAATGTGTACTCTCCTAATACTGAACCAGGGAGACATAGAAAAGATGAACAGACCAATTGCCAGTAATGACTTTGAATCAGTAATAATAATAATAAAGTTACCAACAAAAACCCCAGGACCAATGGCTTCCTTCACAGGTGAATTCACAAAACTTTCAGAGAACAGTTAATACTTGTTCTATGATAATAAATGCCAAGGTCCAGCCCCGGCGGGGACCGGGGGTCTTGAGGGATGAGTGGCGTCGGTGGAAGAACTGAGCTGAGTCGGTGTGTGGGGATGAAGCAGTCTCTCTTTATTGCTGTTAGTTTCGTGGGGTGATGGAGAAGTCTCTCCCAAAGGGGGTGAAGTCTCTCTCTTTATTTCGGTTAGCTTACAGTTTTATAGCCAAAGAACATCCCCATTACAGCACAACTATTTTATGCAAACTTTTGTTTTCTGCCTACCATCAACAACTTTTACATTAAGCTCATCTTCCTTACAAAAGGTCGGATTTCTGCATAATCAGACTTAATAATAGTATGTTTACCATTTGAATGTCTCTAGCATACCTTTATTTAGCATAATGTGGGCAAATATTCACTGTCTTACAAGATAGCCTTTCAGCAAAGATAAAAATCTTGCAACTTATCCAGGAAACATGGGGCTAAAATCTATCTCAAAAAGAGGGGGTTGTAAAGAACTTATTTTCCGTATCTGAGAGGGAAGAAGGCTGTAAATGGTTGCTATTTCTTTTGTCCCCGGAAAAGGTGTGCCTCTCCACTCATCTCTGAATATTCAGGGGCTGACACAGGAAGCCACCTGCCAAATGTTCCCTGACAAGGTGCAACTATGTAGAAGCTAGCCTGAAACTGTTTTATTCTATTAACCTATATTGGTTTTTACAAGGAAAGAGAAAAGAAGACAAAGAGACAGTTTAGCAGCACTGCTTTAACAATGGAACCCTATTAACCTTACAACTACTAAAAGGAATTTCTATTTCTACACTGTCCTAAAGCAATCAGTGTCTCCAACTATGCTGGTCACAGTTATGAGCATTCCTAAGTCCCATTGCAGCCTGGTTTTTTTAAGAAAGGGAGCCTCCTCCGTGGAGTGGTCGGGGGAGTGGGATGTGGAAAGGTGACCCAAGTACGAGCCCTTCTGGTGGTGGCTTTGCCATGATCCCCAGAGAACTCTTGGTAAACTCCCCAGTAACTAGTAGGAGAGAAATAAGGTCTGAGGGAATTATGTCAGGATGAATTTTTTCTAACTGAGACTGACCTACTGAGATGAGCTAATGTTCAGAGCATAAACAGAACTTCCCAAGAAAAATACCAGGAGGGGCCTTGCCTTGGGATGCCCCGAAGGAAAATCCACTTTGCAGTTTCCTTCTCAGTCTCATGACTTTGTCATCCGAGTGAGGGGGCATCCTGACGGCTCCCGGCAAATAAACAACCATTTGTATGTGTCTTTCCCATGATACTTTTCTGTGTATTTGTCTGTGCTTATGCCAATTCCACAGTCTTAACTAATGTACTTTTACAGTAAGTCTTAAAAACAGTTTGTGTAAATCAATAAACTTTGGTCCTCTTTTTCAAGATACTTTTACTATTCTGGGACCAGTTTGTTTCCATGTAAGTTGAAGAATTGGCATATAATTGTGGGGACGTTGATTTGAACTGTGTTGTATTCATATATCAATTTGAGGGGAATTACCTTCTTACCAATATTAGTTATGCCAATCCGTGCACATTGTGTATCTCTTAACTTATTCAGATCTTCTTTATTTATTTCTTCTATGTATTGCTTATTTTGATAGTTTACAAATTTTATTTAACAATTACATCACTAGTATAAAAATTGCAGTGGACTTTTCTGAATTATAGTTTTTATTAGAAGTGCTGAGAGTGGCCTTCTTTCCTTTGTTCTTATTTTTATGGAGAAAGATTTCTGACTTTTACCATTAAATATGATATTAGATATAAGCTTTTCTTTAAATAGATGTGCTTTACCATATTGAGGAAATTTCTTTCTGAGCTTTTTTTTTTAAATTGAATAAATTTGAAGTAAAATATTGTATGTTTAAATTGTACAGTGTGTTACTGTGATATATTTATATGTGTTTATATATTGTTATCTGATTGCTGACGTGGTGATGTTTACTACATTACATAATTTTAGGGATTCCCAGCTGGGTTCAGTTGCAAAGAATCTGCCTGCCAATACAAGAGACACAAGAGATGCAAGTTCAATCCCTGGGTCAGGAAGATCCCTTGGAGAAGGAAATGGCAACCCACTCCAGTATCCTTGCCTGGAGAATCCCATGGACAGAGGAGCCTTGCAGGCTACAGTTCATGGGGTCTCAAAGAGTCGGATGTGACTGAGCATGTACACACACACACCATCTCCTGGAGATTGCTTGAACTCATGTCCATCGAGTCGGTGACGCCATCCAACCATTTCATCTTCTGTCATCCCCTTCTACTCCTGCTTTCAGTCTTTCCCAGCATCAGGGCCTTTTCCAGTGAGTCAGCTCTTCAAATCAGGTGGCCAAAGTACAGGAGCTTCAGCTTCAGCATCAGTCCTTCCAACAAATATTCAGACGATTTCCTTTAGGATTGTCTGGTTTGATCTCTTTGCAGTCCAAGGGACTCTCAAGAATCTTCTTTAATACCACAGTTCAAAGGCATAAGTTCTTTGGTGCTCAGCTTCTTTATGGTCCAGTTCTCACATCCATACTTGACCAGTGGAAAAGCCATAGTTTTGACTATATGGACCTTTATCAGCAAAGTAATGTCTTTGCTTTTCAACATGCTGTCTAGGTTGGTCATAGCTTTTTTTCCAAGGAGCAAGCGTTTTTTAATTTCATGGCTGCAGTCACCATCTTCAGTGATTTTGGAGCCCAAGATAATAAAGTCTGTCACTGTTTCATTGTTTCCCCATCCATTTGCCGTGAAGTAATGGGACCATATGCCATGATCTTCATTTTTTGAATGTTGAATTTTAAGCCAGTTTTTTCACTCTCCTCTTTCATCTTCATCAAGGGGCTCTTTTAGTTTCTCTTCGCTTTCTGCCATAAGGGTGGTGTCATCTGCATATCTGAGGTTATTAATATTTCTCCCAGCAATCTTGATTCCAGCTTGTGCTTCATCCAGCTTGGCATTTCACATGATGTACTCTGCATATAAGTTAAATAAGCAAGATGACAATATACAACCTTGACGTACTCCTTTTCCAATTTGGAACCAGTCTGTTCTTCCATGTCCAGTTCTAACTGTTGCTTCTTGATCTGAGTACAGGTTTCTCAGGAGGCAGGTAAGGTGGTCTGGTATTCCCATCTCTTGAAGAATTTTCCAGTTTGTTGTGATCCACAGAGTCAAAGTGTAGTCAATGAAGCTGAAGCATCTTTAGTGCTGTCAATGAAGCAGAAGTAGATGTTTTTCTGGAACTCTCTTGCTTTTTCTATGATCTGTTGGATGTTGGCGATTTGATCTCTGGTTCCTCTACCTTTTCTAAATCCAGCTTGAACATCTGAAAGTTCTCGGTGCATATACCGTTGAAGCCTATCTTGGAAAATTTTGAGCATTACGTTGCTAGCGTGTGCAGTTGTGTGGTAGTTTGAACATTCTTTGGTATTGCCTTTCTTGTGTGCTTAGTCACTCAGTGGTGTCTGGCTCTGCGACCCCATGGGCCGTAGCCTGCCAGGCTCCTCTGTGCATGGGATTTTCCAGGCGAGAATACTGGAGTGGGTTGCCATTCCCTTCTCCATGCCTTTCTTTGGGATTGGAAATAAAACTGACCTTTCCAGTCCTGTGGCCACAGCTGAGTTTTCCAAATTTGCTGGCATATTGAGTGCATCACTTTCACACCATCATCTTTTGGATTTGAAAAAGCTCAGCTGGAATTCCATCACCTCTACTAGCTTTGTTCGTAATGATGCTTCCTAAGGCCTACTTGATTTCACACTCTAGGATGTCTGGCCCTATGTGAGTGATCACACCATATGGTTATCTGGCTCACTAAGGTATTTTTTTATATAGTTCTTATGTGTATTTTTGTGACCTCTTCTTAATATCTTCTGCTTCTGTTAGGTCGATACCGTTTCTGTCTTTTATTGCACCCATCTTTGCTTGAAATATTCCCTTGGTATCTCTAATTTTCTTAAAGAAATCTCTAGTCTTTCCCATTATATTTTTTCTCTGTTTCTTTGCATTGATCACTTAGGAAGGCTTTCTTATCTCTCCTTGCTAAAGCTTCCCTTTTCACCACATCCTTTCCGACATCTGTTGTCTCTTGTATTCTTGATGATAGCCATTCTAATAGGTGGGAAGTGATGTCTCATTGTGGTTTTGATTTGTATTTCTTGATGATTGGTGATGTTGAGTCTCTTTCCATGTGCCTGTTGGCCATCTGTATGTCTTTTCAGAAAAACATCTAGTTCTTCTGCTCATTTTAAAATTGGAGTGTATTTTTTTTGTTATCAGATTGAATAAGTTCTTTATATATGTTTAATATTAACCCCTTATCTGATACACGCTTTGCAGAATTTTTCTCCCATCATGTAGGTTTTTTTTTTTTTCCATTTTGGGAAGTGTTTCTTTTGAGGTTCAAGAGTTTTTGAGTTTGATGTCCCATTTGTTGATTTTTTTCTTTTGTAGTTTGTTCATTTGGCCTCATGCTCCTAAATTTATATCCAAGATCAGTGTCTGAGATTCTTCCCTACAGGGATTTCATGGTATCAGATCTTATGTTTAAATCTTTGATCCAGTTTGAGTTAATTTCTCTGGGTATTGTGGCTTAGGAGTCAATGTCATTGTTTTGCATGTGTTTCTCCAGTTTTTCCAGTTGTTGAAAAGCTTGTACTTTCCTCATTGGATATTCTTGACTTCCTTGTTGAATATTAGTTGACCATATATTCCAGAGTTTAGTTTTGAGTTCTCTGTTCCCTTTGGCTGGTTGACATATCTATTTTTGTCCCAGTATCATACTGGTGTTTGTTTTATTATGTAAGTTTCAAATGTACAACATTTGAATTAAACATCTGTATACCTTACAAAGTGATCAGCACCAGGAGTCTGCTTACCATCTAATGCCAAAGAGTTGACTCCCTTCACCCATTTCTCTTACTTCCTAAACCACTTCCTTCTGGTAACCACTAATCTGATCTCTGTATCTATGAGGTTTTCTGGTTTTATTTAGTTGGCTTTTTTAAATGCTTTGTTGTTTTTTAGATTTTACATATGAATGAAATTATATGGTGTCTTTCTGCATTTGAGTTATTTCTCTTAGTGTAATACTTTCAAGGTTCATCCATGTTGTTGCAAACAGCAAGGTTTCATTCTTTTTATGGATGAGTAAGTATTCCATTGACTTATCCTGTGGCTCAGTGGTAAAGAATCTGCCTGCAATGCAGGAGACCCTGGTTGATCCCTGAGTTGGGAAGATCCTCTGGAGAAGGAAATGGCAGCTCACTCCAGTATACTTGCTGGGAAAATCCCAGCGAGGAGGAGGACTGACAGGCTACAGTCCACAGAGTTGCAAAGAGTCGGACATTACAGAGGGATTGAGCATGAAGTGTTCCATTGTGTGTGTATACCAGGTCTGCTTTATCCATTCTTCCATCAGTGGACACTTAGGTTGTTTCCATACTTGTGCATGTTTAGTCGCTGAGTCTTGTCCGACTCTTTGTGACCCCAAGGATCCCAAGCCTGCCAGGCTTCTTACATGGGATTCTCCAGGCAAGAATGTTTGAGTAGGTAGCCATTTTCTTCTCCAGGGGATCTTCCCGACCAGGGATTGAATCTGCGTCTCCTGCATTACAGGTGAATTCTTTACCATCTGAGCCACCAGGGAAGCCCCTTAGGTTGTTTCCACATCTTGGTTGTAAATAATGCTGCAATAAACAGAGTGTATATATATTTTTCTAGTTACTGTGTTGTATTATTTGGATAAATATCCAGAAGTAGAATAGCTGATTGTATGATAATTTGATTCTTAGTTTTTTGAGTAATCACCATAATGTTTTCCATAGTGGCTGCACCGATTTTTAGTCCTACCAGTAGCGGACTAGGGTTCCCTTTTCTCCATGTTCTCTCCAACATTTGTTATTTTTTATTTTTGATAATAATTACTCTAAAAGGTGTGAGGTGATACCTTATTGTAGTTTGATTTACATTTTCCTAATAATTATGTGGATTATCTTTTCATGTGCCTGTTGGCCATCTCTGTGTCTTTTTTGGAAATGTCTGTTCAGGTTCTGTGTCTGTTTTTTTCAGTCAGGTTGTTTGTTATTTTGTTATTGAGTTGTATATGTGTTTTATGTATTTTGGATATTAACTCCATACCAGATATATGATTTGCAAATATATTTTCATTCAGTAAGTTGCTTTTTCATTTTGAGATGATTTTCTTTACTGTGAGGAAACATTTTAGTTTGATGTAGTCCCGTTTGTTTATCCTGCTTTTGTTTCTCTTGCCTTTCAATTCAGAGCAACAAAAACCTTACTCTTACGAGATCGATATCAGTGAGATTATTGCCTACATTTTCTTCTAGAAATTTTATGGATTCGTGTCTTATATATTCAAATCAATCCATTTTGAGTTCATTTTTCTTTATAGTGTGAGGTAGTAGTCTAGTTTCTTTCTTTTGCATGTGGCTGTACAGTTTTCTCAACACCATTTATTGAAGAGACTCTCCTTTCTCTATAGTGTATTCTTTGTTGTAAATTTATTGTCTGTGCATGTGTGGGTTTATTTTTGTGCTCTCAATTGTGTGCCATTGATCTGTGAGTCTGTAGTTGGGCCAGTACCATTCTGCTTTGACTATGGTAGCTTTGAAGGAAGCAAAACATACTGTTTTACTTACTGTAGCTTTATAGGAGATGGTTGTTCCTTGATATCTACAGGAGATTGGTTCTAGGACCCTTAAAGGATGCTAAAATCCATGCATGTTAAAATTGTTTTTATAAATGGCACATAATCTATCAACAGATGCCTACTATTTTAAATCATTTCTAGATTACTTATAACACCTAATACAATGTAAATGCTTTGTAAATATTTGTAAATAAAATGTAAATGCTATGTAAATAATTGCCAGAATGCAGCAAATATAAGTTTTGCTTTATGGAACTTTCTGATTTTTTTCTGAATAGTTTCTATCTAAGATTGGTTGAATACATGGTGCATAACTCACAGATATGGAGGACCAGCTGTAATTTGAAATCAAAAAGTGTGATACTTTTAGCTTTGTTTTTCTCTCTCAAGATTGCTTTGGCTGTTGGGGATCATTTGTGTTTGCACACACCTGTGGTTTTTATTACTATGGTTTTGTAGTTTAGTTTGAAATTCAGAAACATGATACCTCTAGGTTTTTTTTTTTCTTCTCAGAATCATTTTGCCTATTTGTAGTCTTTTGAGCTTCCATGCAAGTTTTAGGATTGTTTTCTCTATTATTGTGAAGAATGCCTTTGGTATTTTTATGGGGATTATGTTGACTCTGTAGATGGTTTTGTGTCACATAGCCGTTTGAATAATATTAATTTTTCCAATCCATGAACATAGGATATCTTTCCATTTCTTCTTGTCTTCATGTCTTTTTTAAAATTTTCTTCAGCAAAGTTTTGTGATTTTCATTAGGCAGATCTTTCACTTTCTTGGTTAAAATTATTTCTAAATATTTTGTTGTTTTCAATACTATTGTGAATGGGATTTTTTTTTAATTTTTGTTTCAGAAGCCTCATTTTTAAGGTAAAGGAATGTGATTGATTTCTGTATGTTGACTTTGTATCTTGCCACTTAACTGAAATCATCGATTAACTCTAGTTTTTTGATGGTTCTTTATTTTCTGTATATAGGATCATATTATCAGCAAATAACCAGTTTTACTTCTCTTTTTATTTGGATGACTTTCCTTTCTTTTTGTCTTGCCCAATTACTCTAGCTAGGTCTTGAGGAAAACTGAAGGACTGGAAATACTCAGTTTCAAAACTTAATAAAAATTATAATAATGGAAATATAGTACACACAAAAAGTAGACAAAGACTTTATTAGAACAAAATGGAGGCCTCAGAAATAAAGTTCCAAAAACTGAATAGGCATATTGAGAGTGGGTGTTATTGCCATCTTCTTGGTCTTAGGGGGTATGCTTTCAGTTTCTCTACATTAAGTGTAATCTTAGTTAGCTAAGAATTTTCAATTAAGAATTAGTGTTGAATATTGTCAAATATTTCTGTTTCTATTAAGCTGATCATTATGAATTTTCTGTTTTTTTTCTTCTATTAATATGATGCATTTCATTCATTGCTTTTTGAGTGCTAACCCAGCCATCATGCAATCTTGAGATTAACCCCATTTGGGTTATTATATATATATATATATGTATATATATAAATATTTTAATTTACCATTTTGTTCAGGATTATGGAATTTATTTTTTGAAGGGGATTGTGGTCTGTAGTTTTTTTCCTTTTTTGCAATCTTCTGGTTTTTGTATCAGGGTAATTATGGGCTCATAAAAAGAGTTGAAATATGCTCCCTACTCATACCTTCTGAAAAAATTTGTTTAAGGTTGATATTATTCCTATTTATTTGTCATGAAAGAGCACTTTACAGTAGATTTACCACCTTAAACCTAAACCCCTAGAAGTTTTATAGTTTTGAAATTTAATTTTAGATTTATGACCCCTTTAAATTATTATTGTGTGTATGTGTGAAATGTGTAGAGTCAGTATCTAGAGTTTTTCATGTGAATGCCCAGTTGTTCCAATACCATTTATTGAAAACGCTTTTATTCTCCACCGAGTTGCATTTGTTCCATTATCAAAGATTTTATTATCTCTATGTAGATAATTTCTGAGGTCTCCATTTTGTTCTAATAAACTCTTTATCTGTTTTTTTTTGTTATGTACTACAGTGCCATAATTATAGTTTTTACTGAGTTTTGAAACTGGGGATTTCAAGTCCTTCAGTTCTCCTCCTTCTGTAGCTCCTCCTCCTCCTCCTTTCTCTTCCTCAACATTATGCTATCTACTCTGTCTTTTGCCTTTCCAGATAAACCTTAGAATCAGTTTGACAATGTCAAAAAAACAATTGCTGGACTTTTTATTGTAACTGCATTGAACGACAAGTTGTGAAGAACTGACATTTTAACAATATGAAGTCTTCCTATTCATGAACATGAACATTCTCTTTATTTATTTATACTTTCTTTGATTTTCTTCACCAAGTATTGTAGTTTTCATCATATAGATCCCATTTACTAGATGTTACCAAATTGAAGAAGTTTCCTCTGTTCCTAGTTTGCTAACATTTTTATAAGTGATTTTAGATTTTGTCAAATGCTTTCTCTACAGCAGTTGTGAGGGTCATTGATTTTTCTTCTTTAGACTATCAATATTATTGATTGTATTAATGGATGTTTGCATAATAAGCCATCCTTTCATGCTTGTGATGACTCCTACTTGGTTGTATTATGTAATTATTTTTGTACATTGTTGGAGTCAGTTTCCTAATTTTTTTTTCGCTGAGAATTTTTGCATCTATGTTTATTGGATCTATTTATTTATTGATCTATAGATTTATTTCTGAGATCTATAGATTTACTGATATATAATTTTCCTTTCTTGAAATGTCTTTGGTCTTGATATTAGGCTGACACTGGCCTCACACAGCTAGTTAGGAAGTGTCACATATCAGTGCTGGGAGAGGAATATATCTGTGATTCCTTGGGGTAAACGCAGTAGGAGCTCCATGGTTATTGCTTTTCCTGAATTCTGTCCTCAGTGCTTTTTCTCTTGACTGATTTTAATTTGTCCTTTCCATATAATAAGCCATAACTGTGAGTATTAACAGCTTTCAGTGTGTTCTATGAGTTCATCTAGTAAATTATAAAACCTGAGTCTGGTTTTGGGAATCCACTGAGCTTGTGATTGGTGAAAATGAGGACACTCTTGGGGACTGTTCTATGGGTCTAAACTCTACTCACCCCTTTTAAATTTTTTTTAAACTTTATTTATTTTTTGACTGTGTCCCAAAGAATGTGGGATCTTATTTCCTTGACCAGGTATCTCACCCACATGCCTTGTATTGGAAGCATGGAGTCTCAACCACTTCCTCCAGGGAAGTCCCATACCTACCTCTTCCCCCGGCCTGATTTATTGAGGTACCGTTAGCAAATAAAAATTGCTTATGATTTAAGGTTTACAGATATACAATGTGATGTTTTCATATATGTATACATTGTGAAACCAGTATACAGTTTCCCATGATCAAACCAGTTGAAATGTCCATCATCTCACACAGTTATCATTAAAAACATTTCTATCTTCTTAGCAAATTTCACCTGTATAATGCAGTATGGCTAACTATAGATCTGGACAACAAACTCATTTTATCAATGAAAGTCTGTACTCTTTGATCTGTATCTCCTCTTTCCTCTCACCATTTAGGCACTGGAGGTGCCACTCTGTTATAATATTTAGTTTCTAAAAAAAAATTGTTATATATATTTTCCCCAGTTTTCTAGTTGATTAAGAGTAAGTCTCACCATAGTATTTTAATTGCTTAAGATGCAAAAATCTATAAGTGTCAACAGCATGCATATTTTCCCCCCCAAATTAAAAAAACTGTGTAACATAGCTTTTGCCAAAGTTTATATTATTTCCATGACATAGTTTTATTGTGTATTCCATTCATTTATAGCAATGTGGACCGGATAACTGTTGTAATCCTCATACTTGTGTGCTGAAACCAGGTTCAGAATGTGATAAAGGATTATGCTGCAACAACTGTAAAGTACGATTTTAGTTTATTACCATCTTCCAAGTATAAGATGAAATATTTCATGGTTACTTTTGAATACAAACACTTAGCTGTAACTCAAAATAAATGACATTTTATGTAAAGACAAAAATAAGTTCAGAATGATGTGTTTAATTTTATGAATTATAGTTGGATCTTGAGTCCTCCTTATAATGCCATTCTTTTCCCTATTGGTTTGATGCTATTGGTTTTAAGCCTTGATTGACAGCTATTACAGAATTCTTTGATGCAGAACATCTTCACTGAAAGGGACTATTTTCATTTATTTTATCCAATATTTATATTTTTATAAAAACTGATGTTTTAGGTTGTGATGGGCATTTGTGAGTATGTAATTAAAAGATAAAGCAATTTCCCATAAATGCATAAATAATGAAGCTCACTAGATATATTACTTTCCAAATGCTACATGTCAGCACAAAATTTAAACTATGAATTTGTTATACAAAGACCATTTGACTTAAAGGTTACATTCTAGCTTGTATGATGAAGATGTTCATTCCTGTCCCTGTTTTACTTTTCAGCTCTTCCACATATATGTGACAGATGTCACATGAGAACTCCTCTTTTGAGTGATCTGCCACTGGTTCTGTGTTCTTTACTGTAGTTGACTAATATGTTTTTTTTTCCCTTGTGGAATCTTACCATGGTTAATTCTTTCCTCTGTGATCTTTAATAGTATAAACTAGAAGCCATCAATTAAGAAGTATGAAATAAATGCCCAATTAGTGTTCTTTATATAAATTTTAAGAATGCTATACATGAAAATGCTAATGACCCATAGGATAAGTCAAGAGAAAGTTTACTATTAGGTTCTTTTTTTCCCTAAGACTTGAGTAGTTGAACTGCCTTTTTAATCATTCTTTGCATTCCTACTGCTTATTCTCAGTTACTTAGGTTTCACATTTTCATAGAATTACAGATATTCCGTACTTTAAAACTATGGTTTGAATAAGTATATTTTATTTAGAAAGTACCTAAATTTCACAGTTTTCCCTAAAGCAATAATTATTCCAAGCTAAAAGCTACTTTTCCTGCCTTCTAGCCAAAACTTGGGCTCTCATTGTATCATATTTGTAATATTCTTTTCCTTGTGCATATTCCTTACCTCCTGTTTTAGTTGATAACATTCAGTTTTTTTTCAATATGGTTATTATAATGTTTTATAACAGGAAGATACTGAGAGACACTAATGAATATGTACTTCATCAAGCTATAAATGGAATTAGAGCAAGATTGAATATTGGCAAACACAATAATCATATATAATGCTTTACTTTTTATGTTTTAATTTCTACTAGTTCATGCAAGCAGGTACTACATGTAGGCCCATCGCACATCCTGAATGTGATATTCCTGAGGTTTGTAATGGAAGCTCAGGAAGGTGTCCGACTGATATAACTATACTCAATGGACAGAAATGTGAAGGAGGAAAAGCTTTTTGTTATGATGGTGGCTGCCAAGATATTGATGCACGTTGTGAGAGTGTATTTGGAAAAGGTATTGTTTTGTAACATCTATATAGTTGGGCCTCAATATTTTCATGAACATTACCAAGACAATGGTCAATTAGATATATTTAAATTATTTATTCTGTTTAAAATTTCTTTTTTGGAGAAGGAAATGGCAACCCACTCCAGTACTCTTGCCTGGAAAATTCCGTGGATGGGGGAGCCTGGTAGGCTACAGTCCATGGGGTCGCAAAGAGTTGGACATGACTGAGCAACTTCACTTTCTTTCTTTCTATAGTTCCTTTTGGAGAAGGAAATGGCAACCCACTCCAGTGTTCTTGCCTGGAGAATCCCAGGACACAGGGGTCAAAAGATACCCTCATAGTATCTTTTGAGCTACAAATGACCAACATGAATTAAAAGAGAAATAATCATGAGCATTACTTATCACTTCATTTCTCTCTTCTTAAAGCTTCACTAGGGAACTTTTGAATAGATGACAGTGATAGGGAAAAAAAGCAAAGAAATATATGATGAAATTGAGGAAGTTTTAATTTAAATATATTTAAGTTTTAATTTACAGGAAATTTTAATCCAAATATATTTCTAACTTTGACAGGTTCAAAAAATGCTCCATTTGCCTGCTATGAAGAAATACAGTCTCAAGGTGATAGATTTGGGAACTGTGGTAAAGATGGAGCCAGATATAAATTTTGCCCATGGAGGTATGCTATGCAAATAATGAAAATTCCTATCTAATATACTATAAAATTCTGTTTTTAGTTTTTCACTATGGATGTCATTAATTCCAGTGGTTTCAGGTATCACATGTGTGCAGGAGTTAACCTGAAATCAAAATCTCTACTCTTGACATCATTCTTGTACTACAGGCTTATTAAATTTCAATCTGATTTTTAAACATTTATATGTAGATGATTACTAGGCTCCAAGTTCTGACCCAAGATTGAAATTAATGATAGTCGTTGCGCCTTTCCTGTCTGAACATACTCATTATTTTAAAAATGAAAATACTATCCTCATTCATTTGAATGCTTGCCCAAGGTGAAGACTGCCCATTGTCTCTAAAATGAGTTCAATTTCTCCTGCATCTGAAGATCTCGTTCTTTGATATTTTGGTCATGAATTTCTTTTAATAGATATTTTTAAAGAACCTACTATATGCTGGCCACTAGCTAGTTAGATACAAGTTAGCAAAACATACATGATCCTTGTACTCATGTACTTTACAGGCTGGTAAACATCATCTGGAGTAGGAAATGGCAACCCACCCCAGTATTCTTTCCTGGAGAATCCCAGGGACAGAGGTGCCTGGTGGACTGCTGTCTATGGGGTCGCACAGAGTCGGACACGACTGAAGCGACTTAGCAGCAGCAGCAGACATATCATCTAACTTTATGCTTCTTGTAACACTACTTCCTTCATAAGTAGTGCTTATGCTATGTCATTTGTTTTAAAATACTTTACTGTGCCTGTTGCAGTTCTACTAATTTGTAAGCTTGGACTCAGACGGCATCTTCTCTACGAGGCTTCTCTGACTACTAAGTTAGAATATATCTTCATCTTAAATATCTGTAAGAATCTACTTGTTTCATTCACAGCACATTTAATGAGATTTATGTTACATTGAGTATGGGACTGTAAGGTCTTTGAGGGTAGAGGTCACAACTTAGTTTCTCCCCCTCTACAGAGAGATATAAAATGCTTGAGTGAATTGTTTACTTGACAATCTGTACACCAATCTGTACAGTGAATAAAAAGATCATTAGTGTCATTGAAAGATCAGCTTATATCAGTGGCTTTACATTTTACTTTAAATGTTAGCAGTAAAGTGTTACATTTCCTTAGATATATTGCCATAAATGGAGAACCATTCTTTATTTTTTGGTCAAAGAAAAAAAATATGAAGCATTCACAATAAATCCCTAATGTATAATAATCATATATTTTTTATTATGTTTGCAGGAGTCTTATATGTGGAAGATTAATCTGTACCTACCCGCTTCAGACTCCTTTCCTTCGAGACAGTGCTTCTGTGATTTATGCTTTTGTGCGAAATACAGTATGTATAACAATGCACTATGCAACAACGGGTACAGAAGATCCACTCATGGTCAATAATGGCACTATTTGTGATAAAGAGAGGGTAAATAGCTTAAAATCAATAAAAACATCTATTCTATTAATTTCCCTTGTGGCTCAGTTGGTAAAGAATCTGCCTGCAATGTGGGAGGCCTGGGTTAGATCCCTGGATTGGGAAGATCCCCTGGAGGAGGACATGGCAACTCACTCTAGTATTCTTACCTGGAGAATCCCATGGATAGAGGAGCCTGGAGGGCTAAAGTCCATGGGGTTGCAAAGAGTTGGACATGACTGAGTGACTAAGCACACATATGACTATATAACCTTAAAATATTTGGATAAGGAGAAAATGAATAAGCTTTAGTTGGTCTGTTAGACAAATGAGAGTGTTTGTTCCTTTTTAGAATTCTAGTGTTGTAAGCAAGGAAGCTCCAAGAGTTTTGGGACAGGAGTGTGGAGGAGAGAGGTCTTGAGAATACTTGTAGTTAAATATTCCATAACTTGGGAATTCAATTTTATTCTTGGAGAAGAAAGAAGAAATCCCACTTAATTATATATGTCTCTTTGTGAGCCAGTAGATAAGAGTACAACTTAGATGGTACTGCAAGGAATAAATCTTTACCTCTTGGGTTTTGACATTTTGCAGATTACCCAACCAGTTTGAGATATCACAGCTGTGTGTAAGATGGGGATAATAATAACATTTACTCTATGGAGTTATTGCAAAGATTAAGTGAGATGATACTATAAAGTGTATAGTACAATGCCCAACACATAGTAAAAACTAAATATAGGTTGGCTATTATTCTTGGATGTTATTATAATTGATTATCTATGAGACCAAACAACCAAATCTGGAGAAAGCATTGAATAAATTTACTTCAGAATCTCATTTAGTTCCTAGCCAGAAATTTGCTCATGAGGAAGTATCATATAGTAAAAAGTGTAGCCTTTAAAGACAGAAGCATAGAGATCTGAATTTTGACTCTTTCTCCTTACCTGACAGATGATTTTGAATAAAATACTAAATATGGAAAATGAATGTATGTATTAATAGCCATTTTTGGTGATTTAATAGTTTAAATGAAGTTTACCACAGATAAAGTATATAGTCTCCTTCATATTGACTTCCTCTTCATGACTAGAAGTCATGAATATCTCCTTGAAGGACAGACATGCCAGGGAGCTCAGTAGATGTATTTATACCGTGGAGCCAAAGCAATTAAAAAATGAGGCACAGTCAATGGATGCTTTGAAATTGTTTGTAATTTAGTAAGAACATAATCTTTTCTGTAACATGGGCAGTTCTTCTCAGTGATGCCATATGAAAGCAAATTTTACCAGGTAGCTTTTGATGATACTATAAATCATATATGATGAAACACTCTTGGGAATTTTATTTCCGTCAGTAGTGTCCTTAAGTAGCAGGACTTCATCTCAATTTCAACCGAGGCAGACAAACAGATATAGTACATTCTAAACAGAGTTGTTAGCCCCGCTGTGGGGGCCAACAACTAACGAGAAGACCTTACAGGGTTAGGTTGTCAGGATTTAGAAAGCGTTTGTGAGGCTATTTCTGTGAAGAGTATTGTACTTTCGTGTTTGAAAGGAAATCATTATCACATTATTTCATTTTAACCTTGAAACAAATCCTGAATGCTTTAGAAAAAGTGTTATTGTACTCATTTAAGAAAACTGCAACTTAGGAAGTTGATATTGCTAGAAATAAAGGAGTTAGGAATACATCCTGAATCCTCTGATTATTATACTTATAGTTAAAAGAATTAATATCTAGATATTAAAATATTCCACAATAGAATGTTAGATATCTGTAGTAAATTTAGATGAAAACTTCAAATATCTTTTTTAGGGGACTCTAACAATAGCTCATATTTAATGAAAACTCCTATTTATTGATTTTCTTTCTATGTAAACTTTTTATATATGCAAGGAATACAGGATATTATTTAAACTGTACTCTTAAGGATGGTTTTGTTAGATTTCAGGCTATTGTAATAAAAATTAGTTTTCCTTTTGGTTATGATTTTTTATTTCAGTTTTGTTTAATTTGTTGCTCCCGTATCCCTGCCCTGAATCATTTGTTGGACTGTCTTTTTAAGAACAATTTTAGAATCACAACAAAACTGAGAGGAAATCACACAGCGATCTCCCTTGCACACTCTGAGCCCACATGAGCATGTGCTGCCGTGTTATTGACCCCCTCCGTCAGCGTGCTGCCTCTGTTACAGCCCGTCAGCCACGCTGACACGTGATTACTGCACGTAGGGGATCGTGGGCATGAGCCTTCTCTCTTGGTGAGGCACATGCTGTTAGTTTATGGCCTATATTATTTTTCTTCTCTCTAAAGAACTTCTTTCAACATGTCTTGCAAGACAGCTCTACTAGTGAAAAATTCTCTCAATTTCTGTATGTCTGAGAAAGCCTTTATTTCTCCTTCACTTTTGAAGGAAAATTTCACAGTCTATAGAATTCTAGATTGGGGATTTTTTTTCTGTCAGTTTTTTTACTCCACTCTCTTCTGACTGCCTGGCTTCTGAGGAGAAGTGAGATATAATTCTTATCATTGTTTCTCTATAGGTAAGTTTTTTTTTTTTTAATCTTGCTTTTTAAAAGATTTATTCTTTGATTTTCTGTTTGGACATGTTATGCCTAGGTGTAGTGGTTTTGTTTTTTTTTTGGTATTTATCCTGCTTATTGTTTTCTGAATTTCCTAAAACTGTGGTTTCGTGTCTGATATTAATTTGGGGAAAATTCTCAGTCACTATTGTTTCAAATGGGCTCTCCAGGTGGCACTAGTGGTAAGGAACCCACTTGCCAATGCAGGAGATGTAAGAGACTCTGTAAGAGACTCCAGATCCTCTGGAGGAGGGCGTGGCAACCCACTCCAGTATTCTTGCCTGGAGAATCCCATGGACAGAGGAGCCTGGCGGACTACGGTCCATGGCTTCGCAAAGAGTTGGATACGACTGAGCGACTTGGCATGCACATTGTTTCAAATATTTCTTCTGTTCCTTTTTCTTTTTTCCTGGCATTTCCATAAAGTATACATTATGATTTTTTGTAGTTGTCCCTTAAATATTCTTTTTTTTTTCTGTCTTTGTTCTTTTTGCTCTTTTGTGTTCAAGGATCCTTATGATATATCCTCTAGCTCAGATATTCCTTCCTCAGCTAAATGCAGTATACTAATAAGCCTGCTAAAGGCATTATTTGTTTTTGCTAGTGCTTTTTTTCATTCCAGCATTTATTTTTTTCCCCTTGGGATTGCTGTCTCCCAGCCTCCATTGCCTATCTGTTCCTGCGTGCTATCTACGTTGTCTATTAGAGCCTTTAACATGTTAATCATGAGTGAGTGAGTGTTCGCTAGGTTGTGTCCGACTCTTTGCAATCCCATGGACTGTACCCACCAGGCTCCTCTGTCCATGGGATTCTCCTGGCAAGAATACTGGAGTGGATGGCCATTTCCTTCTCATAGTTATTTTAAACTCTAAGGCTGATAATTTCAGTATTCCTACAATGTCTGGTTCTGACACTTGCTCCATTTTTCAAATTGCGTGTTTTGGCGTTTAATATAACCTTATCTGTTTCCTTGAGAGCGGAGCTTGATGTGCCAGGCAAAAGAACTGCTATAAATGGACCTTTAGTAATGTGGTGAGCTGTTGTGGCAGGGAAATATTGTTCGGTCCTATGATTAGATCTGTCTTTCAGTGAACCTGTGCCTTTGGACTGTGAACTTCACAAGTGTTTTTCAGGTTTTTGTTTTTTTTTTTTTTTTTACCTTCACTTAGATGGGATAGTATGGCTGGAGCAGACTGGAGTTGGGTATTTCTGTTTTCACATATGGAAGGTTAAGAGCAGACTGATATTGGGTATTTCCCTTCTCCCAGATCAATTAGGCTCTGATAGAACACAAGCAGATTAGGCTATAATTATTAATAAATCGTTTCTCCTGAGGGCAAGCTTTGTTAAGCGCAGACGGCTCTGGCTACTTCAAAATGGTTTCTTTTCCCCTCCTTCCACAAGATAACAAGAAAAAATTTCTCTAATATTTACTGTGAGAACCTGGGTGAGCTCCTGGGTATACCCCACATGAAACAGTTGGGGGTTCCTCATGACTAGGTGCCTCTGAAGGTTTGAAGTCTTGGGGTTGTCCTTATTGAGGCTCTCACAATTCATCAATTACTTTCCTTCCCTGGCACTGGTATCTGAGCTTTCTGCTTGTTAAATCTTCGCTCTGGTAAGCTGTGACTCCCTATAATTGCTTGTCTGTCTCTCCAATTTGAGAGCAATGATTTGCCGCCAAACCACTTTTGTGGATCCTAAAAGAGTTTTTGTTTTTTCAGTCTGTTCAACTTTTTCATTGTTTTTAGGATGGAGTGGCAACTTCCAAGCTTCTTATTACATGGGGAAGTAGTAACATAAACCTGAATCATTTCTTAAAATTTTATTGTAAAAAATACTCTATTTTTTAGAAAAGTGTTAAGTTCACATCAAAAGTTGCAGAAAATACAGGGAATTTCCATGTACCATTTACCTCTACATAAGTGCAGACTCCACTATCCACAAAGTTACACCAAAAGTGTAACTTTATTTACATTAAATATTTATTTACATTAAATGTAAATTTATTTACATTAAATTTATCTGAAAAATCTGCAAATATTTGTAGTTTAAACTATAAAAGGAGAAATCTCAAGAGAAATTGAAAAACACTTTGAATTAAATGAAAATGAGACTATAACATAAAAATTTGTGGGATGAAGCAGAAGTGGTACATCATGGAAATTTACTGCACTGAATAGCTGTTGTCCTATGTTATAAAATTACTGATGGTAATGTTAAGATAACTGGATTTGTCTAACTTGGAAAAAAATGTATTTGTTTTTCTTTAGATTTGTGTAAATCGTGAATGTTTAGAAGTAGGCCCGTTTATACAGAAATTAAATCAGTGTTCACAAAAGTGCAATGGAAATGGAGTAAGTAAGCACATGATTCATATTTCCCCAAATTATGTCTCTCTTAGATACTTTTCAGCATCAGTCATTAATTTATTTAACATTTATTGAGTTCCTACCATGTGCTAGGACCTGTTGTATCTAGCTATATGGGGCTGCATCAGATTACTAAATTTGTTGCTATTTGCGTTAGGGAACATTTTACAGCATTAAATTGCTGATGCCTTTAGCAAATTTATTATGATAGTTGGGTACTTTTCAGAGGTGTTAAATAGTCCAACAAATGCATTAAACCTGTTCATTGCAGGAAGGTAATTACACTAAAACTTGTGTGTCTGTGAATACATAATATGAGGGAAAACTATTTGTTTTATCCCTCTTTTTATAATAGGCTTTTCTCCCCACTGAGGCTGATTTATTTCCCATACCAAAAAAGTAAGAGTGCAATGGATAGAAGGTTGGATTGCCAATCTCAAGTGATAGTGAACATACCTACTTTATTTTATTTCTTCTTTAAAAATTTTTATTGGAGTATAGTTGACTTACAGTGTTGTGTTAGCTTCAGGTGTACAACAAAATAAATCAGTTATACATACACATAGCCATTCCTTTTTAGATTTTCCCCATATAGGTTATTACAGAATATTGAGGAGTGTTCCCTGTGCATACAGTAAGTCCTTATTAGTTTTATGTTTTATATATAGTATTGTTTACCTGTTTATCCCAAGATCCTAATTTACCCTTCCCTCACCAACTGTCACCTTTGGTAACTATGTTTGTTTTCACATCTGTAACTCTTATTTCAGTTTTGTAGATAAGTTCATTTGTAACCTTTTTTCTTTTTTTAGATTCCTCATGTAAATGATATCGTATAATATTTGTCTTTCTCTGTCTGACTTACTTAATTCAGTATGACAATCTCTAGGTCCATCCATGTTGCTTCAAATGGCGTTACTTTGTTCTTCTTTTATGGCCAAGGAGTATTCCATTGTACACATGTAGCACACCTGCTTTATCCATTCCTCTGCCAACGGACATTTAAGTTGTTTCCATGTCTTGGCTGTTGTAAACAGTGTTGCTCTGAACATGGGGGTGCATGTGCACTTTTGGACCAATGGCTTTTTTTGCAGATCTAGAACACAAAAAGATCTTAAAATTTGTATGGAACACAGGAAACACAAAAGACCCCAGATAGCCAAAGCAATCTTGAAAAATTGAAATCTTGAAAGAAAAATAAAACTGGAAGAATCAGGCTCCTTGAGTTCAGACTATACTACAAAGCTACAGTAATCAGAACAGTGTGGTACTGGCACAGAAATAAAAATATAGATCAATGGAATGGGATAGAAAACCCAGAAATAAACCCACAACCTATGATCAATTAATCTATAACAAAGGAAGCAAGAATACATGGAAAAAAGACAATCTCTTCAATAAGTGATGCTTACTGGAAAATTGGAGAGCTACATGTAAAAGAATAAAATTAGAGTAGTCTCTAATATCACACACAAAAATAAACTCAAAATGGATTAAAGACCTAAACACAAGACCAGATACTATAAAACTCTTAGAGAAAAACATAGGCAGAACACTCTATGATATGAAAATAGCAGTGATATCTTTTTGGACCTACTTCCTAGAGTAATGGAAATAAAAACAAAATAAACAAATGGGATTTAATTATACTTGAAAGTTTTGCACAGCAAAAGACACCATAAACAACTGGAAAAGACAACCTACATAATGCATATATGAAAATGACATAATTGATAAAGGATTAATATATAAATAGCTCATACAGCTCAATAAAAAAAAAGACAAAATGAGAAAGTGGGCAGATCTAGTTAGACATCCCTCTAAAGAAGACATACAGATGACCAACAAGCACATGAAAAAAACACTCAATGTTACTAATTGTTAGAGAAATGCAAATCAAAACTAAAATGAGTTATCACCTCACACTGGTCAGAACCTCTATCATCAAAAAAATTTATAAGCAATAAATACGGTAAAGGATGTGGAGGAAAGGGAAGCTTCCTACACTGTTGGTGGGAATGCAAACTGGTGCAGCCACAGGGAGAGTAGTATCAAGGTTCCTTGAAAAACTAAAAGACAGAACTACCATATGACCCAGCAATCCCACGGCTAGGCATTTATCTGGAGAAAACCAAAATTCAGCAATATCCTTCAGTTCAGTGTTCATTACAGCACAATTCACAGCAGAACATGGAAACAACCTAGATGTCCATCAAGAGGGGAATGGATAAAGAAGATGCAGTACATATATACAATGGAATTTTACCCAGCCATAAAAAGAAGCAAACAGTGTCATTTGCAGAGATGTGGAGGGGATTAGAGACTGTCATACAGACTGAAGTAAGTCAGAGAAAAATTATCTTTTATATGTGGAATCCAGAAAAATGGTACAGATGAACTTATTTGCAAAGCATGAAGACACAGAGATCAAACATATGGATACCCAGGGAGGAAGCAGGGGTGGGGTGAATTGGGAGATTGGGGTTGACGTATATACACCGTTGATAATATGTGTAAAATAGATAACCAATGAGAATGTGCTGTGTAGCTCAGGGAACTCTACTCAGTGCTCTGTGATGATCTAAGTGGGAAGGAAATCCAGAACAGAGGGGCATGTACACGAATATAGCTAATTCACTGTGCTATACAGCAGAAACTAACGCATGCTTGTAGAGCAACTATATTTGAACAAAATTAATAAAAAATGAAATAAAATTTCTTATAGGTAATGTAGTTGTTTTTCTGCTGATAGCTTCTTGTCTTCGTTTGCCTGTATGAGTTCCATCAATTTCCTCTTCCATTTTTGTGTTTTTGTTTTCTCAAATTATTTTATGTTGTGAATTTGTTACCAAATTGAAATAGCTCTCATTAGTTTTTTCTGCTTCTTGCCCTCTAATCTTTATGCGACAACAAAATTTTACAAAATCTATCCTGATGCAGAGTTACAGTTGTTTTGTTTGTTTGTTTGTTTACGTTTATCTGTCTATATATCTCCTTGCTTAGTTGCTCAGTAATGTCCGACTCTTTGCAACCCTTTGCTTGTGGCCCATCAGGCTCTTCCATCCATGGGATTTTTCAGGCAAGAATACTGGAGTGGGTTACCATTTCCTCCTCCAGATATATTGCCTTACTGAAAGTTTAATGTGCATTTAAGGTAGAAGAGCTCCTTTCAGGATTTCTGTAAGGCAGGTCTAGGGGTGATGAACTCTCAGCTTTTGTCTTTGGAAAGTCTTTATTTCTCTTTCCTATCTGAATGATAACTTTGCCACAGAGTATCCTTGGGTGACAGTTTTTGTCTCTGAGTATTTTGGAAATGTCACCCCTCTGCCTCCTGCCATCCCTGTAGAGTTTTTCTGCTTATAGACTAATGGGGGTTCCTTTGTAGGTTACCATCCCTTTTTTCTAGGCTACCTTTAAAATTCTTTATCAGTGACCTGTGATAATTTTAGTGTGTCTTGAAGGTCTTTTTGCATTAAGATTATTAGGAGTTTTTTATTTTTATGTCCTAGTATATCCAGTTCCTGCCCCATGTTTGTGAAGTTCTCAACTATTATTTATTTAAAAATGCTCTCTGTTCTTTTCTCCCTTTCTTCTCTGAGATACCCATTACCCAAGTTGCCCTGTCTAAAAGAGTTGGATAGCTTTTGTAGAATTTTGTCATTTTTATATCTTATTTCTCTTTCCTATTCTACTTGTACCATTTCTAGACTTCTGTCTTCATGCCCATGTTAGCTCTCTCTTCCATATGGTCTGCTCTATTTCTAGAGATTTCTAATGCATTCTCCATCTCATTTATTGAGTTCTTCAGCTCCAGAATTTTTATTTGGTTCTTTTTTAAGAGTCTTTTTTAGAGTCTGAGTCTTATTGGTAAAGTATTCCTTTTGTTCATTAATTTTACTCCTCAGCTCATTGAACTGCCTTTCTGAATTTTCATGTAACTTCTTGAGTTTGTTCATGACAGCTATTTTGAATTCTCCATCAGTTAGACTGCAGTATTTTTTGACTTAAAGTTCAATTTCTGGATAATTAATTTTCTTTTTGTGAGATTGTGTTAATTGGTTCTTCATGGTGCTTGATGAGGCTTCCCTCTTCTGGTGCATTTTAAGTAGGGAATGCCTTTCTGCTTGCTTCTAATGATTCAGTTAGTCAGAAATTAGAGAGCTTTCTTTTATTTTCCAGTAGGTGGTGGAATAGCATAAGTATTGGGGATTTCTTGCAGGAGCTGTTTCTGGTTATTTTGTACTTTAACGCCTGCACATTCCGCCCTCCAGCACTTCTGTCAGAGTTGTTGCCTGTGCCCTCATTATCACTTTTCTTGTGCCTTAGGAATTCTGTCAGCGTCACTGTCCTCGCTGCCTAGAGCACTGGGAAGGTGGGCTCTTCCCTCCTGTCCAGGATCACCTGATTCTCAGGCCCCACCACCACTGTGGGAGGGGAAGAGCCAGGATGATGCTGCCGCTTACACCAGGTCTGATGTTTTAAAGTCTGTGGGCTCCACTGCTGTGGGTTGGGGACAGGGGGCTGGAGTCGAGGCTCAGCAGCGGGAGGAACAGTGTCCCACGTCCCACTGCTGCTGCTCCTCAGTCACCTGTGGCTGCAGGTGTGGCTGTAGCCAGGAGGCCAGGGGCATCCGTGCCACCTGCTCTGCTACCCCCGGGTTCTCTGTGGTTGCAGACTTAGCTGTCATGGCTGGAGGTCCAGGTTTGCAGGTACAGCTTCTGCTTTTTCTCTGTTTCTGCCTTCTCTGTCTATTCCAGTTTACCCACCCTTAGCTCTAAAGGTGTGATGATGGCCTTGTAGAATGAGTTTGGAAGTGTTCCTTCCTCTGCAATTTTTGGAAAGAGTTTCAGAAGCATAGGCATTAGCTCTTCTCTAACTGTTTGATAGAATGCTCCTGTGAAGCCATCTGGTCCTGGGATTTTATTTTTTGGGAGATTTTTGATCACAGCTTCAATTTCAGTGCTTGTAAGTGGGTTGTTCATAATTTTTATTTCTTCCTGGCTCAGTCTTGGAAGATTGAACTTTTCTAAGAATCTGTCCATTTCTTTCAGGTTATCCACTTTATTGCCATATAGTTGTTCATAAGTCTGTTATAATCCTTTGTATTTCTGCACTGTCTGTTGTAACCTCTCCTTTTTCATTTTTACTTTTGTTGATTTGATTCTTCTTTTTTTTTCTTGATGAGTCTGGCTAAAGGTTTGTCAATTTTATCTTCTCAAAGAACCAGCTTTTAGTTTTATTAATCTTTACTATTGTTTCTTTCATTTCTTTTTCATTGATTTCTGCTTGGGACTTTATGATTTCTTTTCTTTTACTAATTTTGGGGTTCTTTTTGTTCTTTTTCCAGTTGTTTTAGAAATAAAGTTACGCTGTCTATTCAATGTTTTTCTTGTTTATTCAGGTAGGATTGTATTGGTATAAACTTCCCTCTTAGGACTGATCTTGTTGCATCCCATAGGTTTTGAGTTGTATGTTTTTCATTGTTGTTTGTATCTAGAAATTTTTTAATTTCCCTTTTGATTTCTTCAGTAACCTGTTGGTTATTTAGAAATGTGTTGTTTAATTCCCATTGTTTGTGTTTCTTACAGTATTTTTCTTGTAATTTATATCTAGTCTCAGAGTGTTGGGGTTGGAGAAGATGCTTGATATGATTTTAGTTTTCTTAAATTTACTGAGGTTTGATTTGTGACCCAAGATGTGTATCCTGGAGAATGTTCCTGGATGTGAGAAGAACGTGTATTCTTCTGCATTTGAATGCTATCTCTTGAAGATGTCAGTGAGTCATCTCATCTAATATATTATTTAGGACTTGTGTTTACTTATTAGTTTTCTGTTTTGATGATCTGTCCTTTGGTGTGAATGGGGTGTTGAAGTCTCCTACTGTTATTGTGTTACTGTCAGTTTCTCCTTTATGTCTGTTAGTGTTTGTCTTATGTATTGAGGTGCACCTATGTTGTGTGCATAGATAGTTACAATTGTTATATCTTCCTCTTGGATTGATCCCTTGATCATTATGTAGTGTCCTTCCTTATCTCTTGTAATCTTTATTGTAAGGTCTATTTTGTCTCAAGTGAAGATTGTTACTCCTGCTTTCTTTTGCTTCACATTTGCATGGAATATATTTTTCCATCCTCTCACTTTCAGTCTATATGTGTCTTGAGGTCTGAAGTGGTTTTCTTGTAGACAGCATATATATGGGTCTTGTTTTTGTATCCATTCAGCCAGTCTGTGTCTTTTGGTTGGAGCATTTAATCCATTTACATTTAAAGTAATTATTGATATATATTCCTATTGCCCTTTTCTTAATTGTTTGGGGTTGATTTTATAAATGTTTTTTCTTCTGTTGTATTTCTTGACTGTATAAGTACATTTAGTATTTGTTGTAAAGCTGGTTTGGTTGTACTGAATTCTCTTAACTTTTGCTTGTCTGAAAAGCTTTTTATTTCTCTGTCAATTTTGAATGAGAGATCCTTACCAGGTACAGTAATCTTGGTTGTAGATTTTTCCCTTTCAGTACTTTAAATATATCCTGACAATCCCTTCTGGCCTGAGGAGTTTCTGCTGAAAGATCAGCTATTAAGCGTATGGGGTTTCCCTTGTATGTTACTTGTTGCTTTTCTCTTGCTGCTTTTAATATTCTTTCTTTGTGTTTAGTCTTTGTAAGTTTGATTAGTATGTATCTTGGCGTGTTTCTTCTTGGGTTTATCCTATATGGGCCTCTTTTTTCCCCTTGGACTTGACTTCCTTTTCCATGTTCGGGAAATTTTCAACTGTCTCTTCAAAAATTTTCTCATACACTTTCTCTTCTTCTTCTGGGACCCCTATAATTCAAATGTTGGTGCATTTGATATTGTCCCAGAGGTCTCTGAGACTATCCTCAGTTCTTTTCATTCTTTTTACTTTATTCTGCTCTCCAGAAGTTATTTCCACTATTTTATCTTCCAGCTCACCAAATCATTCTTCTGCTTCAGCTATTCTGCTATTGATTTATTCTAGATTATTTTTAATTTCAGTAATTGTGTTATCTCTGCATGTTCATTATTTAATTCTTCTAGGTCTTTGTTAACTGATTCTTGAATTTTTTCCATTTTGCTTTCAAGGTTTTTGACATTGTTTACTATCAGTATTCTGAATTCTTTTTCAGGGAGCTTGCCTATTTCCTCTTCATTTATTTGGACTTCTGTGTTTCTAGTTTGTTTCTTCATTTGTGTAGTAGTTCTCTGCCTTTTTATTTACTAACTTATTGTGTTTGAGGTCTCCTTTCCCCAGGCTTCACAGTTGAATTTCTTCTTCCTTTTGGTGTCTGCCCTGTGAGACTGATCCAGTAGCTTGTGTAACCTTCTTATAGGGTGAGATTTGTGCTGAGTTTTTTGTTTGTTTGTTTTTCCTCTGATTGGCAAGGCTGAGAGAGGTGGTAATCCTGTCTTCGGATGATTTTGTTAGTACTTTTGCTTTGTTTGTTGTTTGGATGAGGGGTCCTGCACAGGGTGCTACTGGTGGTTGGGTGATGCCAGGTCTTATATTCCTGTGGTTTCCTTTGTGGGAGTTCTCACTATTTGATACCCCTTAGGGTTAGTTATCTGGGAGTCTAGGGTCTTGGAGTCAGTGCTCCCACTCCAAAGACTCAGGGCTTGATCTCAGGAACAAAGTTTCCACAAGTGGTTTGTTATGGCATTAAGTGAAATTAAAACAAATATCCCCAAATGAGAAACCAAAGGTGAACCCCAGGCAAATGGCAGTTACAAAATCAGGCAAATAATAATTAAAATAATGGAATATTCACATATACATATACACCCATGAGCAAAGTCAAAACATTCCAACAAAAATAAAGTACAATAGATTGACTAGGTGAACAACAGAAATAAAAAATTATATTTAAACAGTTAAGAACAAAACTAACTAAAGCACAAACTGGAAAATGAAACTAAACCAAGATGCCAATTGGGGTATAAAGCAATGAAAATAAAACTAACAAATATGTTGAGACTAAAGGAAAGAAAGAAAAGAAAGAAGGAATAGATATGCAAAGTTAAATAGAGGTAGATAAAGATGATTTATATATATTAAAGATTAACTGCAAGGGAAAAAGAACAGTAGGAAAAGCAAAGAAAGGAATAAATTAAAAAAAATAGGTTTAAAAAATTAAAATTTAAAAAAAAATGCCAAGAACTGCAAAAGCCCAACAAGGAGGCAGAGGTTTATAACAACAATAAAGAATGTGACTGAGAAAAAAAAAACTCAAAAGCTTAGTTAGATTTCAAGTGCCAATAAAATCAACAACTACAACAGAGGGGTGGAAAAAGGAGAGAAAAGAGGAAAAATCCAAAACAATCTACAGAACAAGTCAAAACATAAGAATACATGTTTTTCTTGCATCACTGTCCTTTCCCTCACCGGGAGTCACAGTCCACCTCACCTCCCTAGGATGCCTTCCAACACTGTGCTGGTCTCTGGACCTGCTGTGGGGCAGCTCAGATTCCAATCTGCTCCTACTCCTGTGTGTTCTTGCCTCCAATGTCCACAGCTGTCAGAACTAGTGTGTTTTGTTTTGTGGGAGCTCTCAGTGTCCGTTTATATATGTGCCATAGACACAGAGTCTGCCTAGGTGATCACATGGATTTAATCTGCATCTTGTACAGCTGGTGGGAGGGGTTTGGGTGTTCTTCCTTAGCCACACTGCCCATGGGTTTCAGCCGTGGTTTTCTTTCCATCTCCGCATGTGGCTAGTCCACTGGGGTTTGCTCCTGAGGCTGCCCTGGAGGACTTGGGTCTGCCCCAGTGAGGGCCAGGGGTGGAGGTGGTGCAGCTGCTGGGGTTGCAGGGGTTCTGGCAGCACCAGGTACTCAGGGGAGTTGGCTGCTGGGGACAGCAGGAAATATAGTGCTCCAGAAGGGTGGATGTGGGAAAACTCTTTAGTAGTATAAACAATATAGAAGAAATAATGGAGTTAAATCATTATCAACAGATGCTAAAACTAGTGGGTGAGACTCTTATGAGGACCCAGATAACTTAGATATGTCCATATTACATACACAAGTTACCACCTCCACTGGAAGCATAGTAACTTACAGTGGAAAAAACTTGGAAGACATCACCCAAACGAAGTGATCCAAATGTAACAACACAATATTAGGACAAATTGACAACATGGCTAGCTAGCAAAGTAATGCTCCAAATCCTCCAAGCCAGGCTTCAACAGTACGTGAACAGTGGACTTCCAGATGCTCAAGCTGGATTTAGAAGAGGCAGAGGAAGCAGAGATCAAATTGCCAACATTTGTTGGATCCTAGAAAAAGCAAGAGAGTTCCAGAAAAACATCCACTTCTGCGTTATTGACTATGCCAAAGCCTTTGACTGTGTGGATCACAACTAACTGTGGAAAATTCTTAAAGAGATGGGAATACAAGACCACCTGTTGGGAATACCAGGTCTGGAAGTAACAGTTAGAACTGGACATGGAACAACAGACTGGTTCCAAATTGGGAAAGGAGTATGTCCAGGCTGTATATTGTCACCCTGCTTATTTAACTTATATTCAGAGTACATCATGTGAAAAACCAGGCTGGATGAAGCACAAGTTGAAATCAAGACTGCCAAGAGAAATATCAGTAACCTCAGATATGCAGATGATACCACCCTTATGGCAGAAGGAGAAGAAGAACTAAAGAGCCTCTTGATGAAAATGAAAGAGGAGAGGAAAAAAGTTGGCTTAAAACTCAACATTCAGGAAACTAAGATCATGGCATCTGGTCCCATCACTTCATGGCAAATAGATGGTGAAGCCATGGAAACAGTGAGAGACTTCATTTTTTGGGGGGGGGGTTCCAAAATCACTGCAGATGGTGACTGCAGCCATGAAATTAAAAGATGCTTGCTACTTGGAAGAAAAGCTATGACCAATCTAGACAGCATATTAAAGAGCAGAAACATTGCCAACAAAGGTCTGTTTAGCCAAAGCTGTGGTTTTTCCAGTAATCATGTATGGATGTGTGAGTTAGATTATAAAGAAAGCTGAGTGCCGAAGAATTGATGCTTTTGAATTGTGTTGGGGAAGACTCTTGAGAGTCGCTTGGACTGCAAGGAGATTCAACCAGTCCATCCTAAAGGAAATCAGTCCTTTTAATTGGAAAGTGTTCATTGGAAGGACTGGGTGTTCATTGGAAGGAGTGATGCTGAAGCTGAAACTCCAATACTTTGGCCACTTGATGTGAAGAACTGACTCACTGGAAAAGACCTTGATGCTGGGAAAGATTGAAGGAGGGAGGAAAAGGGGATGACAGAGGATGAGATGGTTGGATGGCATTAGCGACTTGATGGGCATGAGTTTGAGTAAGCTCTGGGAGTTGGTGGTGGACAGGGAAACTTGGTGTGCCACAGTCAACAGGGTCGCACAGAGTCAGACACGACTGAGTGACTGAACTGAACTGACAACATGTATCTCCTGAGAAAGGCAGTATTATTTCAATGAGATATTGAGTTAGCCCCAAAAGTTCATTCTGGTTTTTCTGTAAGATGTTCTAGAAAAGCATGAATGGACTTTTTGGCCAACTTGATATTTCAGACTAAACACACACACACACACACACACTACAACATGAAAGGGATATGACAGAAGCTAGGGAAGTGGAAACCCCAAACAGAACACTTTTTTCCCTGTACATCTGAGCCATGGATTACAGGAACTAGAGTCACGTTCTTAAATTGAGATCTTAGAAATTGAGAGGTGTTTTATATTATTTTGAAGAGTAGCATAGCCTAGTAGTCAAGGGCAGAGACTGAAACCAGATTCCTTTGGTTTAAATTCTGTCTCCACTACTTACTAGCCATGTGACTTTTGGCGAGTTAAATATCTATGCCTCCAGGTTATTCATCTGTAGAGTGGGAATAATAATTGTCCCTACCTTACAGGACTGTTGTGAGGATTTAATGAGTAAATCAATGTAAAGTGCTCAGAATGGAGACTCACACATTGTAAGCACCATAAAGCTGTTTCTATTATTGATTAGTTAATTACAAAAATTAATTATCTGATTAACCTCTTGGAATACAAAAAAATTTTGCTTGAAAATCAAACAAACAAAAACTAATGAAGTGAAGAAACCTGACCCTGGTCAAAGGCAGTGCTATGTGTTAAATGTTTACCAAGTAGCTTGAGGAAGCGTTAAGTCCTCATCTACGTGTACAGATACTTCAGACCACCACATGATGTTACTGAAAGCGGAGATGGGATGAAGTGTACACAGTCCTTGTGAGCTGATACTGGCTGGCTCTAACACACTGCTGGAATGGTGTCATTTTCAATAGAATTTAAGTAGATGGTTCTGGAATTGCATACTAAATTTTCAGGTGAGCATTTGAAGGTGTTAAGTTTCCCAGACATTTCAAATATTGTGAGCCTCACTTTATAGCTCCTTTTTAGCATGTGTGTGCGTGTGTGCATACTTTAGGCTAAGAAACCAAGCGTTTGATTTGTAGAATTATCTCTGTAAATAAATCAAAGAAACAAAGTTACACTAGATGAAAATACCGGAGTAAGCCTGATGATCCATCAGATAATTTTGCTTTCTGTGAGAAATATTTTTAAATGATTATCTGAATTAAAAAAATGATTCTAGGTGTGCACTTCCACGATGATATGCAATTGTACTGGTGGCTACAGACCTCCAGATTGCAAAGTGAAATCCAGAATATCGCCTGGGGAACAGGGCAAGTATCTATCTCTTACATATCCAGTGAATAGAATTGTCAAATTGCTTGCCTTCACAAAAACAAAGCTAGGTTTTTGCCACTTAGAAAGAAACCAGTATTTGTAATTAAAAGGTAAACAAATAGGCTTCCAAAAGAACTAGAAACCAATATGCTTTCTTAATCTTGCTTTCCTCTCCCTAATATTAACTTTACAATATGATTGAAGCTGAGTGTCTTTTAAAATTTTTATTTACTTGTGTTTGACTTTCTCCTTTAAATTATCCTTCAACCCTTTCCCACTCTTATGGTTGATCCTGTGATCTGAGCTCTATACCAGAAACACCCTGTGTCTAGCGCGAATATGTGTCTGTTACAGAAGAAACAAAGGAAGTAGAAGATAAACCTTTAGTCTGAAGGAGTTTTCAGTGTAAATGATAAAAAGCTAGTAATTGCGGTTAAGGAGATGACAGAAAGATGCTAAAACAGTATTCTGTTTGTTTATCATGACTTTAGTTTTTGATATTCATCCACTGATTTAGCAAATATTTCTTGAATCCCTAAGATATACGCCAGGTGCTTATCATATGACACTAGGCATGTACAGCCCCACTCCTCATGGAACTTAAGGAATGCCCAGGGCTAATTAGTTGCAGGGTTAGAGTTAGGGATCACGCCTCCTGTTTTGTATGTCTGTGCCATTTTAGTGACACTGCAGTGGCTCCATAGGTAAAAACAGACCCCTAGTGTTGGAGAGCCAGCGGTCTAATAAAGATAAACGAGATAGGCACAGATATAGTAGAATTCTGCGATAATGCACCTTGTAACAATGGGTGTTTGTTGGTTATATGTCTCTGAAGTTACGGGGTTCTACTTATACTGGGATTTTGCTGTAACTGCTGTATAAGGTAGAATACATTAGAACTTCCTAGAACTTAGTGTCTGTTCTTTTAGAATGACAGTTTATAGAGATAGTCTTAAGTGTTATGATTCTATTGTTATTTTTCATTGTTTACTTGAATTATGATAAAAATTAAGAACATGGTGATAAGTTTGCTGTAACTTAAAACTAGACAGCTTAATTTTTTTCTCTGATTTTTTAATGTATTTTTATTTTTAGGTTTAACCATGGAAGGAACTTCTGAGAAGGGTGGGAAGAAGCGGTGGCTTTTGGCTATCTACATTGCTTTACCTGTTCTTGTTGTAGCAATCATAATAGCTGCTTCATGGAAGCTTTCAAAAAAGTGGTTTAGCAAGAAAGAGGAATCCCAAAGTAGTGGGTAAATTAAATTTGTGTTCTGAAGTTAAGCCATTTAAATCTAGTCAGATGTAAGGCAATATTATGAACATCAACAATACATTGTACAGGAATTTTGAATGCTACATCAATATATCATTTAATTGTTTGAGATAGTTTTGGATATCCTTATTTTAAAGTTTCAAAAATTTCAGAATCTGGTTTTAATAACTTGCCAATGTTATTGCCTTGGTAACTGAGACAGGAAGAACTAAAATGCCTCCACATCTGTTGCTTTCACATGCCCAGTGGTTCTCCTTTCTATTATATACAAGCTAAACTTTTCCAATATATCATGGCTTTCTCTTTGTTGAAACTTTCACTTTATGTACTCTGAAAGTGAAAGGGTTGGTCGTTTGGTCATGTCCTACTCTTGGCAACCCTTTGGACTGTAGCCTGCCAGGCTCTTCAGTCCGTGGGATTCTCCAGGCAGGAATACTGGAGCGGGTTGCCATTCCCTTCTCCAGCGAGTCCTCTTGACCCAGGGATCGAACCTGGGTCTTGCCGTGTATTGCAGGCAGTCTTTACCATTTGAGCCATGAGGCAGTGAATAAATACATAACATTCAGTGTAGTTATATATTCTTGATATATTTTCTTTTAATCATTAACAATTATATCTTAAATTCAATTTTTACTCTTTTATATTGTATCCCAACTTGCTTTCTGCAAGTTAGATTTACTTATTACATATTTTTCATCCCTTATTTTCAATCTTTCTTAGATTTTAGTTGATATCCTATAAACAGCCTTTATATGAAAAATATAGTAGTGGAGTTTGTCATATTTATATGCTTAATGTATGAGAGCAGATATTCATGTTGAAATTTACCATCTATTTTCTTCCTACTTACTATCCTCTTTTTTGGACATTATTTCATTTTCCCAAATTCCATTTTTTTATTATGATTTTTCTGTTTTCTTTTACTATTTTGTACATTTTTAATTCTGTTTTTATTGTTTTAATGGTTTTTGTTAACTTGTATTTGTAACAAATGTTATATAGACAATGTCTTAATTTAATCATTATATGTAGTCTTATGAATAAGACAAGGATCTTAGCCTTATAATACTAATCTATCTTTTTCACTCTATTTGTCATTTGGTTTTTCAGTTTCCTCCAAATAAATTTTGTGTTTTTTTAAAAAAAATTATCGTTATTATATTTAGTTAACATTTATTAGAATTTCCTGTTACATTTTCTAGATTCTTCACTTTACTATTCCTTTCTTTTAAATTTAGTTCTGCAATAATTTAAGAAATATAAAGGGCTTCTCAGTTGTAGCTCAGTTGGTAAAGAATCTGCCTGCAATGCAGGAGACCCTGTTTCTATCCCTGGGTTGGGAAGATACCCTGGGGAAGGAAATGACAGCTCACTCCAGTATTCTTGCCTGGAGAATCCCATGGTCAGAGGAGCTTGGCAGGCTAGAGTTTATGGGGTCGCAAGAGTTGGACACAACTTAGCGACTAAACCACCAAGAAATATAGAAAGCTGCAAAAATGGCACAGAGTTTCTTGGCTCTATCACTTAGGTTTTATCAATAATAGTGTCTTACATTAACAGTGAATTTTCACAGCCAGGGGACTGGTATTGGTATAGTTTTGTCAGTTAAACTATAGACCTTAAAGCTCAACATTCAGAAGACTAAGATCATGGCATCCGGTCCCATCACTTCATGGCAAATAGATGGGGAAATAGTGGAAACAGTGGCTGACTTTATATTTTTGTGCTCCAAAAATTTTTTTGGGAAGATGGTGATTGCAGCCATGAAATTAAAAGATGCTTACTCCTTGGAAGCGAAGTTATGACCAACCTAGACAGCATATTAAAAAGCAGAGACATTCCTTTGCCAACAAAAGTTTGTCTAGTCAAGGCTATGGTTTTTTCAGTAGTCATGTATGGATGTGAGAGTTGGACTCTAAAGAAAGCTGAGCACTGAAGAATTGATGCTTTTGAACTGCGGTGTTGGAGAAGACTCTTGAGAGTCCCTTGGACTGCAAGGAGATCCTACCAGTCTATCCTGAAGGAAATCAGTCCTTTTAATTGGAAAGTGTTCATTGGAAGGACTGGGTGTTCATTGGAAGGACTGATGTTGAAGCTGAAACTCCAATATTTTGGCCACCTGATGCAAAGAGCTGACTCATTTGAAAAGACCTTGATGTTGGGAAAGACTGAAGGCAGAAAGAGAAGAGGATGAGATGGTTAGATGGCATCACCGACTCAATGGATATGAGTTTGGGTAAACTCCAGGAATTGGTGATGGACAGGGAGGCCTGGCATGCTGCGGTTCATGAGATCACAAAGAGTCGGACATGACTGAGTGACTGAATTGAATTGAACTGATAGACCTTATACATATTCACCACTGTTTGCAGACATATATATAGTCCATGGGGTCACAAAGAGTCGGACATGACTGAGAGACTTTCTCATTTTTTGAGTATGTGTGTGTGTAGATACACATATATATTTTTTTCATGGATCACAGCCTTGTGGTGAAGGGGCTTTCACAACTCAATGAAATGCTGTTCAAGCCCACACAAGACAGATGGGTCATAGTGTAGAGTTCTGTTAAATTCCGGTCCACTGGGGGAGGAAATGGCAACCCACTCCAGTGTTCTCAGTGAGAGAACCCCATGAATAGTATGGAAAAGCAAAAATATATGACACCGGAAGATGAGGCCCCCTGGTCAGAAGTTGTGCAATATGCTACTGGGGAAGAGCGGAGGGCAATTATTAATAGCTCCAGAAAGAGTGGAGCAGCTGGGTCAAAATGGAAATGATGCTCAGTGTGGATGTGTCTGGTGGTGAAAGTAAAGTCCAGTGCTGTAAAGAACAACACTGCCTAGCAACCTGGGGTGTTAGTTCCCTGAATCAAGGTCAATTGGACATGGTTGAGCAGAAGATGGCAAGATTGAACATTGACGTCTTAGGAATCAGTGAACTAAAATGGGTGTTAATGGGTGAGTTTAATTCAGATGACCATTATATCTACTATTGTGGGCCACAGTCCCTTAGAAGAATTGGAGTAGCCCTCAGGTAGTCGATGAACGAGTCTGAAATGCAGTACTTGGGTGCAGTTTCAAAAACAACAGTACGATCTTGGTTAGTTTCCAGGGCAAACCACTCACCTTCACAGTAATACAAGTTTATGCCCCAAACACTAATGCTGAAGAAACTGAAATTGACCGATTCTGTGAAGACCTACAAGACCTAGAACTAACACCAAAAAAGGTGTCCTTTTCATCACAGAGGATTGGAATACAAAAATAGGAAGTCCAGAGATTCCAGGAGTAGTAGGCAAGTTTGGCAGTGCAAAATGAAGCAGGGCAAAGGCTAACAGAGAATTATAGCTGCCTTGGTCCCCCCAGATGGTATCACCTCAATTTAGGGAGACTTCTTTCTCTGCCTGGCTTTCCATTGCTGTGTTACACCACGGAAACTCTTCCCTGCTGTAAGAAGGGACAATCATGGGTCTTTATTTCCTTCTCTCATAAATCACTATCTTGCCTAGTATTCAGTATCTGAAAACTAGTGTTTAACATATTTTGTCCAGATTTTCAGTTGTTTCAGGCAGAAGTGTAAATCCTGTCTGTTATTCCATTTTGACCAGTATTGGAACTGTATCTGTATGGTTTGTAACTACACTTTCATAGGTGTCTCTCCATCTCATATTCTGTTTGATTTTCTCAGATGATTCTCTTGTATCACCATTTCTTCCTTCTCAGTCCTGTTCTAGACTTATGGATTCTATTCTTGTAAAGATCTCTATGGAGATTCTAAATATTCTCAGAGTTTTTTTTTTTTTTTTAATCATTTGTATTTCTTGGTGTGTGAGCTCACTGTTTGGCCATGGCTGCTGACGTTAACTACTAGGGCTTTGTAATCATAGACTCTTTTCTCTTCAATATCTGTGATTTTCCCATGAGAATTCAGCATGCCCTGTGTTAAAGACTCACCCATGTGGATGGTTTCATTTTTGCTTCTTTTAAAGCAAAAATATTTAAAGCAATTGCTCTGCATGGTGTTCAAGCATTTGGAGGAGTGTGAACTGGCATCCTGAAAGTGCATTTTTTGGAGGCTTGGGACTCTTCAGTGATGCACTTTCCCCCATCTACCCATGCATGTTGCATATCCCCATTTTCCATGCTGCATTCCAAAGGCCACTGGTCAGGATTTTTACTATCCCTGTTCAATGGGTGGTATGACCATTCATGGCTTCCAGGTTAAGTGGCTCCAGTTAAGGAGCTCACTTCGTTTCCCTACATGCAAAGTTCTCATAACTTAACTCCTTCTAAGGAATGACTATTGAATCTCTAGTCCCAAAGTTATATCACTGGTTTAGACACCCCTGCATTCATTCACTTTTAGCTCCTGTTTACCCTTTGAACTCTCCATTTCTTCATTTTTACCAGCACCAAGAGAATTCTTTTCTTGTTATTAACCTCAGTTATGTGTTAACTGTTTGTGCTATTTTTTTCAGGCCTCTTCTATGAGGAATGGAAAGGGAAATTTTCCCACCAGTTCAGTCTGTCAGATTGTCTAGAAGTCTGTATGGATTTTACCTTTTAAAATGTAGCATGTCTTTATCCATGAATAAAAAGTTAAAAGTTGGGGTATAAAGGTCAGAATCAGGCATTCAGGGTGAAACCTATATTCTGTGTTCAAAAGTGACAAAGAAAAAGCAAATCTGTGCCTTCTTGATAATTTCCTCATTGCAGGTTTGAAATATACTTTTTATGGTTGAGGTACGCAGGTAAATAAGAATGTTTACTTATCTGCATCTCTGTTCAGTGACCTTGCACCTTGTTTTCTGTTTTGGTTACTAATCTTGTAAAAGAGATAATACTGCTTATAAAATGGCCTGACTTTTATTTATGCAGTTGACAGGCTCTCTTACAACTAATTTTGGACACTATTTTCCATTTGTTTAATATCCAGGTCAGAAGGTGGTACTCACAGAAATGTCACCAGGTAGGTAAACTGTAAGGCACATCTTGAAAATTAAGAATGAATTAGTAAAAAAAAAAAATGAATTAGTAACTCACAATGTCTAGCTATAGTGGGTAAAGTAATCATATGAAAACCAGGCTATTAATAGTTAATCATATTAAAACCAGGCTATTTAGTTTCTAGTAAATTAGTCTTCTAGTCATCTAAATGAATACTATTTTTTTCTGAGGAAATAAGGAATAAAATGTCTGACTCTAATAAAATTTAGAATATGTATAATTAGTAAAGAAGTCTGTGGGGTTTAGTCTGTTGTGTCTGACCCTTGCAGCATCATTGACTGTAGCCCGCTAGGCTCTTCTGTCCATGAGATTTTCCAGGCGAGAACACTGGAGTCGGTTTCCATTTCCTTTTCCAGGAGATCTTCCTGTCCCAGGGATTGAACCCAGGTCTCCTGCACTGCAGGAAGATTCTTTAGTGACCGAGCTACCAAAGAAACCACAGCTTGGGTTATATTCATGTACAGCTTGGGTAAACAAGCAAGCAAATTCTTGATATTTGATAGATTGTACATGACTGAACTCATGTATAAATTTCTATAGTAGTTATGGATTGGTAAGAACTAATTATATCTACTTCCTGTTTTTTTTTTTTAAATTAGTAATGGATAGCATATTGTCCCCGTTAATATTTCTTAAATAATAAATCCAGTCCTTACTGATTTATAACCCTTATACCAGCATTCAGGGTTTCCCTGGTGGCTCAGTGGTAAAGAATCTGCCTGCAATGCAGGAGACCCAGGTCGGTCCTTGGGTTGGGAAGACCCCTGGCGGAGGGCATGGCAACCCACTCTAGTACTCTTGGCCTAGAGAATGCCACGGACAGAGGAGCCTGGCAGGCTGCAGTCCATAGGGTTGTACAGAGTCAGACATGACTGAGATGACTGAGCAGCAGCAGAATACCAGCATTTCAGTTTATATGATATAACTTTTCAGTCCCTTTACCTTCAACCTTTTATTTAATTTGGTCTCTTGAAAATAGCCTCCCAATGATATTTTAAAATCTGTAACCTCAAGTGTCTTAGTAGTTGAATATATTTAGTATGTCTGTATACTTACAGTATGTTTGCTGATAAGTTTAGAGTAAATTCTACCATTTTGTTTTTTCTATTTCTCATGCTTTTTCAATATTTTATTTTTCTATCTTGTATTCCATTATATTGATTGTGCTTTCAATGTTTTTTCTTTCCTTCTATCAATTTGGTCATTATGTGTTCTAATTGTACTCTTTTAGTGATATTCTTTCATTATTATGTTATTATATTGTGTTTTATTAAATTATTTAAATATAATTACAATTTTAGATATAAAAATACTTATAATCTTATTCTAACAATTTATGGACATTAGCCCATTAAACCTTATACTCTTTTATTCACTCTTTCATAGTATTATCATTTGGTTTTTAGTTACTCCCAAATTTTAACCTGATACAAATAAGTCAGCATTATCATTATTATTATAATTAATCATTATTATATTTAATTAAAACATACTAAGGTTTCACTAAATTTTTGTCACTTTATTTACTCACTATTCTGTTTTGAATTTAATTCCATATTTTGATGTTCAGTCTCCCTTTTGGTGAAGTACATCTCTTAAGATTTCCATCAGTGAGTCTTTGTGTAGCAAACTGTTTATCTTATCCACCTAAAATTGTGTCTATTTCATTCTCAAATATGAGTTTAGGTAGTATGGACTTCTTGTGTGTGTGTGCTGACATCTAGGTTTTATTACTTATTTAAATTTTAATTGGAGGATAATTGCTTGTTGTGTTGGTCTCTTAGCATGAGCTTCCATGTTGAGAGTTATTTTGCTTCCACTATTTAAAGGTATGTAAGTGTAGTGTGGCATTTACTACTGGTGATGAGAAATCTTTTGGTAGTGTGTTGATTCATTTATTCCTTTAAGATTAATATGAATTTTACCATGAATTTAACCTAGTTTTTGTGTTTCTGTTGCTGCATAACAAAGTACCACACACTTAGTAACTTAAACCATATTCATTTCCTTTGCGGAAGTTCTGTAAGTAGGAAATCTAGGTGGATTTGACTGGGTTGTCACAAGGCTGACCTGAAGGCCAGGCTGGGATCATAGCTCATTCAGGTGGTAAGAAAAATCCAATTTCTTGCAGCTTTAGGTCTGAGGTATGTCTTTCTGTGTTGCCTCTCTCCTTGGGGCCCTTCTTGCTCTCAGAGGCCACCTGCATTGCTACTCAGGTACCTCCCTTCACCTTAAAAAAAATAAGGGCATAGAAGTCTTCCTAAGCTTTGACTGTCTCTTAACTTCTCTCTTCTACCAGCAAGAGAAAACTCTACTTGTAAAGGGCCGACCTGACTGGGTCAGGCCCACCGAAATGATCTCTGTATTTTAAGGCAGACAGATTGGAGCTTTAGTTACATTTGCAAACTCTTTTCAGAGCAGTACTTTGAAGAGTATTTAAATAACCAAGGAATGGGAATCTTAGGGGGCCATTTTAGAATTCTGCCTTCACAACTTCTACATTTATACATTGGCCTTAAGTTGTTATTTTGTTATAATGTATTCTGGTAGAGACTTTTTGTAAAAAATCAGGAACTTGACCCAATATCTTCCCATTTACCTTTTATGCTTTCTATTCCTTCTTTTTCAAACTATCATTAGAAATAACACTTTCTTCCCTTAAATTTTCATTAGGATTTTGCGTTATTTTTTCACCATTTCTCTATGTGTCAAATCGGAGGTGGAGAGTACCCTGTCAGTCCAGTCTGCCTGCTTGTTTAGAAGTCAGTGAGGGCTTTAAATCTCCACCTGCAGTAATTTGTTTACCAGTGGGTAACACATCAGGTAGAACTCAGAGGCCAGAATCAGGTATTCAGAATCAAGCATATATTCTGTACTGAGAAGTGACAAATCAGTTTTCTTGCTCCTCTTTCTATTTGGGAATTTGAAATTTATGTTCTCTGTGGACATGGTATATGAGTAAAAAGCAAGGCTATTATTTGCAGACTGTAACTTAATAATCTTTTGAAATGATTCATTAGTGGTGATTAGTAGTATAAAAGAAATAATGTAGGTTACAAAATGGCCTGACATTCATTTGTTACGGAGCCACACTTTTTTTAAAGTATTAACTTTGAAGCATTATTTTTCACTTTCATTTAGGTCCACATCAGAAAGTAGCAGCCAGTCAGAATCTGTCAGGTAAGTGAATTAGAAAGGATTTCTTAAAATATGATGAACAAATTAATATTCAACGAGTAATTGCTAAGTATCAATTGCACAGCAACAATTGAAAAGGTCTACTACACATATAGCTTCTAAAAGAGATGGTTGGTTCTCTTTCCCTTTAATATTTTTTGTAGTGAACAAAGAAGCTGCCTGCCAATGCAAGAGACATGAGACACAGGTTTGATCCTTGGGTCAGGAAGACCCCCTGGAGGAGAGCATGGCAATCCCCTACAGAATTCTTGTCAGGAGAATTCCTTGGCCAGAGGAGCCTGGGAGGCTACAGTCTATAGGGTTGCAGAGTCGGACACAATTGAAGCAACTTAGCACACACACACACACACACACACACACACACACACACACAAATTCCTTTTAGTATTTTCTAACCTAGTAACTAGTGAGTGTTTGTCTGAATAAATAAATGCTTTCTTCAGTTTGTTAATGTATGTTGGGGGTTTATCCTGGGGAAACAAAGGGATAAATGATTGGTGAAGTGTTTATGGTGCTAACTCATAAATGGAGAAGTTCACTTCTTTATTTGGAGACTCTAGAAACCCAGTATGTGCGCTCTTGAGCAACTGAATGAGTGCCTGCCCTGGTCACTTGAGAAAAATTTGCTGAAGAGAAAGGTCGTAAAGGGAGTAATAATTCTGTGTGTTACATAGCCTTTCAGAATTACAAAGTAGTTTTTAAAAAGCTTTTTTATTTTGTATTGGGGTATAACTAATTAAGCAAAAATTAATTGTGACAGTTTCAAGTGAACAGCAAAGGGACTCAGCCATACATACAATTACAAAGTGGTTTTAATTAAGTCTCCCTCCATTTCCTGAAGAGCGGATACATCTGTGTAATAACACAGAAATTGTTTAGTTTCCCACATCCAGCAGTTTGGGATGGTGTTATTCCACCTGCGTGCATGCGTGCTCAGCTGCTTCAGTGGTGTCCCACTCTTTACAGCCCCACGGACTGTAGCCTGCCAGGCTCCTCTGTCCGTGGGACTGTCCAGGCAAGAATACTGGAGTGGGCTCCTGGGCCCTATGATTCCACCTGGCTTCCTCCAGAGTACACTGCTGTCCCAGACACACCCAAACGTACAGAGTAGGGTGCCTAGGCTGCACAACAGGGCTGTTTAGTCTCATTTATTCTGAACAGGTCTTCCTCTTCCGTCATAATGCCTTATTTTCTTATCCTTTATCTCTCTTTCATTATTATGATCTTCTCCTTTCAGTGACACTTATGGAGTCATGGAGAGTAAGTCATGACACTTACTCTCACTAAGCTAAAAAGAAATACTGATTTTCATTAGTATGTCCTCTCAGTGTCAGGGATTTATCATATGATCTTTAAACATAGTTACCTTTTCCTCACATTGGATGTATGTCTTATTACACTGTTATCATAAAGGATAACGGCCATATGTATCTTGCTCCATACTGCATAGCCAGCATGTAGCAGATTTCTTGGTTTATGATAAGTACTTAATAAACATTTGTTGAATAAATGAGTGAATGAATTAATCTTTTCCACAGACATGCACACAGACGGCCAGACAAAAAAATCCACAGGTACAAAAGTATAAAGACAAATACACAGACACACACATGTAGTATGTATAAAGTTCTAACTGCTTCCATTTCTCCCTCTCATATTATCTCTCATCCTGAAACCTTGTCAACATAATTCATCTCTTCTAGGATATTAATTCACCTACACTGAGTGAGGGATGATAGCATAACCCATTGGAATATGGACATTTCAACTAGAGTAGTTTGGGTATAAAATGGCTTGGTTGTCATTCTTAAGGTAGGCATGTTTCTTTGTATTAACTTTTAGATATTTTTATTTTTATTCAGATCGAAGTCAGAAAGTAGTGCCCAAACAAATAGCAGCAGGTAAGTGACTTATGAAATGTTTCTTGTAAGTAAGTCAAAGTTGAAAATGAACAAGTAATTGCTCAATATTTTTGAGCAGCTACAATTGATGAGGTACTGTAGTAAAAACAACTTATTAATATTTTCCATTCTGGGAATGAATATTAATGAACTCAGTCTTTTCTTCAGTTTATTACATTTTTATTGGTTGCCTACTCTTTTGATACATAGGGAAAAACTAGTTAAGTCTATTGAGAGGCAAGATATAATTATTTTGTGAAAGTAACTCATAATCAGAGCATTTTTTGTGCATGTTTTATGATGAAATACACAAAGAGAAATATTTCTTTATTTTTATATCACATTTATACCCACAAACTCAATAGGAACAACTGAGTAAATTATTACCGCTCTTAAGAGGAGTTTATCTAAGAGACAGTTATTGTAAACAAACTGAAATTCTACATGTTCCACACTCTCCACCCCAATCGAACAGCCCACAATTGTGTTAATACAGAGTTCTCGTGAGTTTTCAGTTTCCTATGTGGCCTTGTGATCCTTCCAAAGTCATCAACTATTTACTGATCTGCTAATCTTCTTTTCTCCCTTAGGAGTTTTCTTACTTGTACTGCTTGGCATTTCCCTTAAAGTGTTTTCTTCTCGTTACATTCGATCCACTGATATTCCCAAATCTATTCTATACCCACAGGTTGTTCTCAGGCTGCACCACTATATTAGATAGTTTCTATCTTCCCTGATGACATCACTACCTTCATTCAGAAAGCTATTGACATTTCTATTTCCTTTATTTTGTTCTTTTTTTTTTTAGTGTCTCCTAACATAGTTACTCTTTTATAGCCATTGCTTCCTCCAAACTAAGTGTGAAGAAAAAGGCAGATTTTCTTTATTGCCTCTACTCTCACCATTACCAAGGGATTTGTAATATAGTGCTCAAACACTAATACTTCCAAATGCTGCTCCCCTGGGGCATTACTTTGCCAATAAGCTCTGAAATCGCTTGAACATAATGACCATGTATACTTTGCTAACCAACTTGTGGTTAGCACCTAGCGGAGTAAATGCTCACTAAATACTTGCATAGTGGATGACTATCACATGCATATTAAACTTCACATACACAGATGATTGATGTTAAAACTACTCCAACTGTCCCCTCACATTATCTCTCATTAAAGAATATATCATTTGCATAGTCATCTTCTTCTGGAAGTGGTATTCAAGACTGAGGGATAATCACCATCTTAGGACAATATATATCACATTTGAAGTGTGTGGTCTGGAGTGTTAACCCATTAGTCTAGCTTGTGTTTCAATTCAGTTGCTCAGTCGTGTCCAACTCTTTGTGATCCCACGGACTGCAGCATGACAGGCCTCCCTGTCCATTACTAACTCCTGGAGCTTACTCAAGCTCATGTCCATTGAGTCGGTGATGCCATCCAATTATCTCATCCTCTGTCATCCCCTTCTCATCCCACCTTCAATCTTTCCCAGCATCAGGGATTTTTTTGGAAGAGTCAGTTCTTTGCATCCAGTGGCCAAAGTATTCAGCTTCATCTTCAGTCCTTCCAATGAATATTCAGGATTGATTTCCTTTAGGATTGACTGGTTTAATCTCCTTGCAGTCCAAGGGACTCTCAAGAGTCTTCTCCAACACCACAGTTCAAAAGCATCAGTTCTTCGGTGCTCAGTTTTCTCTATAGTCCAACTCTCACAACCATACATGACCACTGGAAAAACCATAGCTTTGACTAGACGGACCTTTGTTGGCAAAGTAATGTCTCTGCTTTTTAATATGCTGTTTAGGTTGGTCATGACTTTTCTTCCAAGGAGCAAGCATCTTTTAATTTCTTGGCTGCAGTCACCATCTGCAGTGATTCTGGAGCCCCCCAAAATAAGGTCTGTCACTGTTTCCATTGTTTGCCCATCTATGAGACATGAAATAATAGGACTAGATGCCATGATCTTAGTTTTCTGAATGTTGAATTTTAAGCCAACTTTTTCACTTTCCTCTTTCACTTTCATCAAGAGGCTCTTTAGTTCTTCTTCTCTTTCTGCCATAAGTTTGGTGTCATCTGCAAATCTGAGGTTATTGATATTTCTACTGGCAATCTTGATTCCAGCTGTGCTTCATTCAGTCCTTGTGTTTAGCATAAACCAAAAAGCATTCTTGGATTATTCTTTCTGTTAAATTTAATAAGCTAGCAGACATATTTGCTCTGCCTCACTGTTATAGCACCCATTATGTTTTTCTTTTTTCACTATTTTAAAAAGTTTGAAAACCAGTGGAGATGTTGATAGAGCCAACTCTTCAGGTAAACACTACCAGGACAAAAAAAATTTTTTAAGCCAGAAATCAGATGGGTTATATATACAGTAGTCTGGCAAATCCAGATATCCAAATCCCTTTATTGGTTTGAGGGAGAACTAATTGTTTTAACCCACTCTAGTATTCTTGCCTGGAGAATCCCATGGACAGAGGAGCCTGGAGGGTTACAGTCCATGGGGTCGCAGAGTCAGACAGGAATGAATGACTAACACTTCACTTTCTACTATGCTAAATAGGGGAGTTTCATGGTCAGAGTAGTAAGAGAAATCTCCTTTAAGTTTTGAAGATATAAAATAGCAGATGTAGGAAAGGATAGGAAGGGTAAACTTAGGCCACTCTTATCATTGAATTTTCTCCCTAATCTTACTACCTATTTTATCTTCTCTGTTGATTAAACTCAGTTAATTTATTTTCAACTTATTTTTTTACTCTTTCATTCTTTTGGTTGGGGGATCAGACATAAGAAATCTGTGGATATAAAAGTGGAAAACAGGCCCAAGAATTTGGTTTTTACTTTTGATAATAATGAATATAAAAGTAGCAGATATTTCTTTTTTTATCACAATTTTGAAGGGAAAAAAGAAGAAACTGCCATAAAAATTTATTTTTTGTCAGAGTGTATTGTATCAAGCTTAAATTTATTTAGATCCAAACCACAGAAAAGCAGTGAAACACTTGATAGTAGGCAAATATATTAGGAACTATCTTATAAAATAAATATGCTTTAAATTAAAATGAAGCTTATAATCCACAATTAATTCCTAAATATTTATTGGTGAATTGGTAAAGTACATCACCAAAAATAATGCATTAATCTTTACTAACCTTGATTACTATTTAAATCATTTTAAAAAGACTTTTAGTCTTTTTTCTTCAGTTTAATAAAGTTCTTATAAGTTTGTTGGGAACTTGCTCTTGTGCATAAAATGGAATTAGAGTTGACTCTAATAAGATACATGATATGTAAATTAGTTTATAAAATGAATTCATGATTAAGCCACTCACTTGATCCATTAGGTACTATAGGCAAAATGCTAAGGCCTGTGAGTTTCCAAGTGCCAAAACCAAAACACTGTTTACAATATGAAAAAATAAAAAATGATTGGCTCCAAGATATTAAAAAGGTAAAATTGATATGTATTTAAATTTCTAAAAACAATGCAAAGATTTAACTTGTTATATTCAAGAACATTTTGTTGCATGTGGAAAAAATGTTAGATTTTCTCATTTGCAAGTACTTCTCGTTAAATACGACGGTTCTCCAGAAATCACAATTGCTTGTTAGTAAGCTTATGAAAGTTCTTCCTAGAATTCTTTTTTTTGCCATATGAATCTTTTGCTGGTAGTGGAAGGTAGTCTACTTTTTGTCAATACCTAAGCAGGTGTGTCTTTGTTCTCTTCCACAGTAACTAATAATTCCTTCAGAAGGCAATGGATATCACTGGGGGTCTCACTGAGAAATGAAAATTCGACCTTTCCTCCCCTGGTCACAGCAGATAGAAAACAATAAACCAAGATGGACCAACTTGCAGGAGCGTCTGTTTTTATTTCCTCTCCCACCCTGAGGCACAGTTTTGCCACATCAGGGCCCTTGACTGAAGACAGTCTGAACTCTCACCGACTCCCTGGGCTCTTCTCCGTAGCTCTCCCCACCACCCGCTTGGGTTTACTGCCTAGACCCCCAGCGGCTGGGGGTCTGCATCAGCTGCTGTTACTCAGGGAAGGATCTGTGTGGCCTGCGTTCCTCCTCCCGGTGCTTCTCTCTGGACTTGGCTGGCCGCACCAGATCTCAGTTAATGCAGCTATTCCCCCCTCCACAACTGCAGAACCAGGGCCAAGGGAAGCTGTGCTTGCTTGCTCAGGCCTCACATTCTGCTTGCCACCTTTCTCGTGCCCCTTGCTTGGGTGACCCGCAGGATGAATCCCGGATGACAGAAGGACCCAGAGAGCTTGGGCTTTGGTCTCAGGAGCAAAGGTTAACACCCTATCAGAGTTTGATATGAAGATTGATAAATTGAGTTAGGAAAAATATCTCTCATTTTTCTTTTTCTGAAAGTGTATATTGTTCAGTTTTTCAATAAATATTTGGCAAGATTCCTCAATGAAACTGGAGTTTTCTTTGTGGGAAGATTTTAAATTATGGATTCAGTATCTTTAACAGAGAACTATTTAGACTTTCCATTTGTTGTGATTTTTTTTTTTTCAGAAGTGGTAGTTTTAAAGGAGCTTATCCATTTCCTTTCATGGTCAATCTTTTGACATAAAGTTGTTCATAATATCCTTTACAGTGTCTACAGCAGCTGAAGTTATGTCCCTTCTTTCATTCCTAACAATGGTGATGCTATATACATCTTTGTTTTCTGTTTCATTGATTTATGTCTTTTAAAATTTGCTCATTTCCTAGCTTATTGAGGTGAAAGTTTAGCTCATTGTTTTTAAATCTTTTTTAATTCACTTAAAGATATATATTTGCTCTATGAATCTCTTTAGCTGCATCTCACAAATTTTGATGTGTTAGTTTGGTCTCAGAATTATGGATTTCTTAGTATGTTGTTTCATTTCTAAATAGTTGGATATTTTCAGTTTCATCTTTTCTTAATTTAGTCATGGTCAGAGAACCTACTTGCATAGTTCGCATGCTGTGATCCACTCTATGGTCTATTTTGGTGAGTGCTCCACGTGCACTAGAAATGTATGTTGTGTAGTTGTCAAATATGTAAATGTCAAGTAAAGTTTATTAACATTCTTTTTGAAATCTCGTATATAAATGAGATTACACAGTATTTATCTTTCTGTGTCTTATCTAACTTAGCAGATGTCCTCTGTGTTCATTCATGTTGTCACAAATGGCAGGACTGAGAAAGGGCAGGAGTGTGTAAGGATGAGATTTCTTCCTTTTTTCACAGCTGAATAAATATATCATGTTTTCTTTATCCATTTGTCTGTTATGGACACAGGTTATTTCCATATCTTGCCTATGGTGAATTACGCTGCAAAGAACATGGGCATGCATATATTTCTTTGAGATACTGACTTCATTTACTCCTTCAGAGGTAAGACTGCTGGATCACATGGTATTTTAGTTTTGATTTTTGAGGACCTTCCATACTGCTTTCCCTATGGTTGTACCAGTTTATATTCTCTCTCCCACAGCATGCCACAGTTCCGGTTTCTCCACACACACACTGGATAATACTTGTTCTGTTTATCTTTTTGGTAATATCCATTCTAAAAGTTGTAAGATTTTATCTCACTGTGGTTTATATTTTGTTTTTATTTTAATTTCCTGATAATTAGTGATGTTCAACACTTTTTCATGTATCTGTTGGTGATTATATGTCTTCTTCAGAAAAAACCTTCTTCAGGTCATTTTGCCCATTTTGTAATTGGACTTTTTGTGATTTTTTTTTTACTATTGAGTTATATGAATTCCAAATATACTTTGGTTATTAACCTTTTCTCATATATATAATTTATAAGTATTTTCCCCACTCCATAGGTTGCTTTTTCATTTGTTAACTGTATCCTTTGTTGTGAAGAGCTTTCTAGTTTGCTATAACGAGAGAAGAGAGTGACAAAAGAACTACAAGACAAGTAGAAAACTGTTAATAAAATGACAATAATAAATCCTTCCCTATCAATACTTACTTTAAATGACAGTGGGTTAAACTTCTCAATAAAAAGATACAGAGTGGCTGAATGACTAAAAATGAAAGCAAACTCCCACTGTATGCTATCTACAAAAAACTCACTTTAGATTAAAGGTATACATAGGCTGAAAGCGAGGGGAAGAAAAAGGTATTTCCCATAGATGACAACCAAAAGAAAGGAGTGGTTATATTTAAATCAGATGAAGCAGACTTCTTATTGAAAACTGTCTCTAGAGACAAAAAGGAAAAGATCGTGCCACAATGATAAATGGGTAAATTCAACAGAAAGAAAAAAAAAAAAGAAAGAAAGAAAAAAAAAATTCAACAGAAAGATAAAACAATTGTAAATATACATACACCCAAAATCAGAGCACCTTAGTGTATAAAACAAGTATTGACAAATCTGAAAGAAGAAATTGACAGCAATGCAATAATAGTAGGAGATTTCAGCACCCCGTTTTAAATAATAGATAAAACACACAAAAAAATCAATAAACAGCAGTCTTGAACAGCACTGTAGACAATGTGGACCCAACAGGCATAACATAATACAGAACTTTTCACCCAACGCAGAAGAATGCACATTCTTGATTACACATAGAAAATTCCCCAAACAGGTCAGAAAACAAGTCTTAAATTTAAGAAGATGGAGACCATAACAAGCATCTTCTGCTCTAGATGAATATTTTCTTGTGTGCTGTGTCATCTGCTCCCGTTGCGGTTGCAGGCAGATTTCCCCTGCCTGAGCTGTTGTAGTTGGGAACATGACCAGGCAAGAAAGCCACACAAGCTCCTAGCTCTTACAGGATGTAACGGTAGTCTTCCAACAGTGAACTCTTCTCAAGTTTGTATCTGCCTTTGGTCATTTTCCCGGTCCTTTGGGTTTTTAAAGGTATTTTGCCAGGCATTTATAATTATTTTCCATGTGAGGAATCAGACTACACATTAGTGTAACCTTTACCAGAAGCCATCCCCAGGGCTGGACTTGGTAAGTCACAGAATATATTAAAAAATTTATTTCTTGGAAAACCGCCAGGTTGTTCTCTGGAATGGTTCTTACTGCTTACATGGCATCTGGTCCAATCACTTCATGGCAAAGAGATGAGGAAACAGTGGAAACAGTGACAGACTTAATTTTGGGGGACTCCAAAATCACTGCAGATGGTGACTGCAATCATGAAATTAAAGGATGGTTGCTCCTTGGAATAAAAGCTATGACCAACCTAGACAGCATTTTAAAAAAGCAGAGACATTACTTTGCCAACAAAGTCCATCTAAAGGCTATGGTTTTTCCAGTAGTCGTGTATGGATGTGAGAGTTGGACTATAGAGAAAGCTGAGCACCAAAGAACTAATGCTTTTGAACTGTGATGTTGGAGAAGACTCCTGAGAGTCCCTTGGACTGCAAGGAGATCCAACCAGTCTATCCTAAAGATCAGTCCTGGGTGTTCATTAGAAGGACTGATGCTGAAGCTGAAGCTCCTGTATTTTGGGTACCTGTTGCGAAGAACTGACTCATTAGAAAAGACCCTGATGCTGGGAAAGATTGAAGGCAGGAGGAGAAGGGGATGACAGAGGATGAGATGGTTGGATGGCATCACTGACTCAATGGACATGGGTTTGAGTAAACTCTGGGAGTTGGTGATAGGAAGTCCTGGTGTGCTGCAGTCCATGGGGTCGCAAAGAGTCGGACACGCCTCAGCGACTGAACTGAGCATTTAAAAAAGCGGGGTTCTGGAAGGGGAGCATGTGTATACCCATGGCGGATTCATGTCAGTGTATGGCAAAACTAACATAGTAATGTAAAGAAAAAAAAATTAAAAATAATCAAATGCCCAACAACAAAGAGATGGTTAAATAAACCATGATTTATTTATAAATAAATAAATAAAATAAAAAAGCGTTCTGATATTTATCAGTCACCAGGTAATGTAGGAAAAGCCATTTTTAGCAAATGGCATTATGATACATTGCCTTTGCACCTTCTCCTCACTGTAATTGGAAACTACCTCAAAAACCGTCAATCTAAGTCAAAGATGCAAACAAAACCAGGCACCACCAGCCTCATCTGAGAACTGTAACTTGCGCAGCTCTTCCTTCCTTCACAAGAAGCCGAACGCTGTCCCTCAGCCGCAGCTGCCCACCACCAGCTGCACGCTAGCCCTCCCGGAGGCAGCCAGCAGCCGCCCGCAGCCTCCTCCTCGCGCCCGCGGGCGTCTCCCACCCGCGCTGCCCCCACTCGCAGCACCGCCTCAACCGTCACTGTTGGGCCGGAGTGGCTCCAGGTCAGCGGAGCCATGTTCCTTCTGCTAGTCCTTCTCACCGGCCTCAGGGGCCTGCACGGAGGCCCCGGTAAGTCCAGAACCTCGCCTTCTCCGGTGGAAGGGCTGCCCTTGTCGGCCCAGGGTCCGGCCCCAGACCTCCCTCCCATCCCGTCTGACCCTTGGCCTCAAGGTCTGCAGCCAAGGAGGCAGAGGCAGCGTCGGTGCGGAACATCTTTTCATTTCTGAGTGGTTTCCTTGTCTGTAAAATGGACAAAAATGAAAGATGTGATCTTTTTGACATTCAGAATTCTGCTCTTCTAGAAACAATTGCACCCCCATGAAGAAGCCACTTATTAATGAGTTCCTCGTTGGTAACTGCAGTCCTCCACCTTCTCCGTGGAAAATTGCAGATCACCTTTGTATTCAGTATTCTGTATCTTTTTTTCCCCCTGCAAATGATCCCAGTTTCTCGATGCATTCCACTTTTTTAATTTCCATATCTCTTACATCCGTGTAACTTGTTATTGTTACTTAGTCAAACTGCCTGTCTGCAGATAGGAAAAGAAAAATTATGAAACCTTAAGTAAGATTATAAAGGGTTAAGAAATGTATGGGTAAGAAGTACCAAAAGACAGCAGAAAGGGAAAGCAGATGCATATGTTACACACAAAAAGTTGGTAATGTAGAAAAACAAATGAAGAACTGGATTTATAAATGAAAATGTAAGATTACAAGTATCAGAATAATTTTGCTTGTCTTTGTTTTAGATCTTCATAAAAAGTTTCTGCAGACCACATTTCCTGAAAAGATTTCAACGTCTGAGGCAATCGAAGATCCAGAAAATAATGTAATTGGGGAACAATATTTTTATTTCTGAAATTGTGTGAAATTGCTTTTAATATCAAGACTGCTGCTGATGGTGGGCAGTAATTCAGTTCTTGGAGGCAGACCTGAGTGCTCAGACCAGGTTCACAAGGAGAAACATTTTGATGAGAGGTGTTGAGGCAAAAAAAAAAAAAAAAAAAAGCATTTATTTGGTGTTTGTTAGGACTGCAGCCTATGAGACACAGACCCAAGAAGCACTTAAAATATGTTCCACCAGACTACAAAATGGTGGAAGAAAGCTACTGGGTTACATAAATTGTTAATAATTAGAGTTGGAGCTGGCAAGAAGTCAGGGTGTCCATTAAGCAAGAATTGGGGTTGGAGTTTGAAATGATTACATAGTGGGGGAAAAGAGATGGGGGCCTGTGAAACTACAGGGCTGCATCCAGCAGCTGCTAGCAGGTACGGTTTTGAAAATGGTGGTGTCCTTGAGTTTGATGCAGTTCAGAAAATTCAAATTCTCAGTGATGCAAGAATTTGTCTGAAACCCCATCCACTAGTGGACACCTGACTCCATCTGGGATGCCTGAACCATAGTTATTCCACTTTGATTGTTAAATGATCTTAAACATTTCATCACTATTATCTCCATCCAAAGCCATGTATTTACTTATTAATTCGACTCAGTAAGAGAATCTCTGCAAAAGTTTCCTGTTGTCTGAGTCTCATCTGGAAGGGATTTTACTTGTGAAACCTTGTGTTCAGTTCAGTTGCTCAGTCGTGTCCGACTCTTTGCGACCCAATGAACTGCAACACTCCAGGCCTCCCTGTCTATCACCAACTCCCAGAGTCCACTCAAACCCATGTCCATTGGGTTGGATGATGCCATCCAACCATCTCATCCTCTGTCGTCCCCTTCTCCTCCTGCCTTCAATCTTTCCCAGAATAAGGGTCTTTTCAAATGAGTCAGCTCTTCTCATCAGGTGGCCAAAGTACTGGAGTTTCAGCTTCAACATCAGTCCTACCAATGAACATCCAGGACTGATCTCCTTTAGGATGGAGTGGTTGGATCTCCTTGCAGTCCAAGAGACTTTCAAGAGTCTTCTCCAACACCTCAGTTCAAAAGCATCAGTTCTTCTGCACTCAGCTTTCTTTGTTGTCCAACTCTCACATCCATCCATGACTACTGGAAAAACCATAGCCTTGACTAGACGGTCCTTTGTGGACAAAGTAATGTCTCTGCTTTTTAATATGCTGTCTAGGTTAGTCATAACTTTCAAGGAGTGTCTTTTAATTTCATGGCTGCATTCAACATCTGCAGTGATTTTGGAGCCCAGAAAAATAGTCTGCCACTATTTCCACTGTTTCCCCATCGATTTGCCATAAAATGATGGGACTGGATGCCATGATCTTAGTTTTCTGAATGTTGAACTTTAAGCCAACTTTTTTACTCTCCTCTTTCACTTTCATCAAGAGGCTCTTTAGTTCTTCACTTTCTGCCATAAGGGTGGTGTCATCTGCATATCTGAGGTTATTGATATTTCTCCCGGCAATCTTGATTCCAGCTTGTGCTTCCTCCAGCCCAGCATTTCTCATGATGTACTCTGCTCACAAGTTAAATAAGCAGGGTGACAATATACAGCTTTGACGTACTCTTTTTTTGTTTCACTAGAAAAATACTATGCAAAAACAAAGGCAACATTTTCTTTTCTGCATAGTGATTACTTGCACCTATGGCTGTGTTCCAACAAGGTGACACATGTCCATCTTTCATGTTTCTGTAATTGCAAAGGGAGCTGTTTCATTCTTTAACTGTTGCAGTGGATTTTTAACCTGGCACTTGAAAATTTGCTTACAATTTTGAAATAAATGCTTATGGTAGTTGTGCATATAGTCATTTGGGCAGAAAGACTGATGATACACAGTGTGAAAAACTATTATGGTGCCTGTTACAGTTTCTTATATCTTCTTCCTCTGAATTTTTCTTAATCCCCCAAATTTGTTATATCACCTTCTTTGGTATTGTATGTGGAAATCATTTATTTCTTTTGCTTAGCTGTTAGTATATGCTGGTTTATATGTGACTTTCCTCCAAGTTTGGTGTTTAGTGAACAATTGCAAAGCACACAAACACAAAGAACTTCAAAAAGGAACTTTTCTTCAGTTGAGAAATTTCTACTGTTCAAAATATTCATTATGGGATTTACACTTGTGTTTTGGCATTTGGGGATTTAAATATATGCAAATAAAAATGTAGATAATAGTTTAAAAGCATTTAAAGAATTGGAATATTGAATTGAAAATCTTGCAGCTGTGTCAGTGAAACTGTCAGAAGTCTAAACTCATGACTAATCATAAAAGAGCTGAACTGTTAAAAAGACTGTGACCTTGTGAACACATTATTAATTGAACTTGATATGTTACTCAAAACAAATGATGACTTTCCAATTTGCTTGTAAGGGCCAGTTGTAAACCCAGTCTCTCTGAAGAAAGCCAGCTAATCTTATATAAGGTTTTGGGGAGCCTGGTATTCAGGGACCCGTGGGCTTTCAGAAAGGAGAGTTTAGGTGTAGACAGGCTTTCAGCTGTGTTGGTTTGGTTAGTTGAGGTGGACTACTTGTTGGTCTTCTCACCTTCAGAATCCTCATCAGTGGATTGAAGCACTGACTTGACTCCTGTCTCGAACCTGTGGCTGTCACTAATTGGCTGACTTTTAGAACCTAGGGGTTGTCATTGACTTACAAACTTTCAGAAGCTAGTTATTTGAATGTGGCTGTTGTTAAGTGGCTGATTTTCTGATTGTATATGGTGATAAATATTATCTCTAATGGTATTTACATAACTTGAGATTTTGGCCAAATGATAATTTTGTTCCCCCTTCCTCCCCCCTGTCCCTAGTTTCTGTCAATAAAGATTTGATTTTATAGTTAATTATAAAAATTGAAGAATAATTATCTGCAACATTATGTGAGTTCCAGGTGCAAAACATAGTAATTCAGTATTTCTGTACATTACAAAATAATCACCTTGATAAACCTAGTTACCATCTATCACTGTACAAAGCCATTACAATATTATTGACAATATTCCCCGGACTGTACATTTCCTCCTTATAACTCGCTTATTTTGTAACTGAAAGTTTGTGTCTGTTTATCTCCCTCTCCCATTTCTTTCATCCCCATAACCCTCTTCCCCATGGCAGCTACCTGTTTGTTCTCTGTATCTGTGGGTCTGTCTGCTTATGTTTGCTCATTTGCTTTGTTTGTTATATTCCACATGTAAGAGAAGTCAGATGCTATTTGACTTTCTCTGCCTGACTCATTTCACTTAGCTCAGTACTGTGTTGTAGGTCCATCTGTGTTGTACATGGCAAGTTTTCACTTTTTGAGTAGTACCGTTTTGTGTATAAAACCATATCGTCATCTATTCCTCTACTGATGGGCACTTACTTAGATTGCTTCCATATCTTGGCTATTGTAAATAATTTCAAGGAACATGGGGTGCATGTATCTTTTTGAATTAAGAGTTTTGTTTTCTTCAGTAAAAAACTCAGAAGTGAAATTTCTAGACCTTATGGTAGTTCTGTCTTTAATTTTTTGAGGACCCTCTATAGTGTTTTACATACTGGCTGTACCAGTTTACATTCCAACCAGCACTGTATGAGGGTTCTCTTTTCTCCACATCCTCTCACACTGTTATCTCTTGTCTGTTTGATTATAAGTGTGGGGTGATAGCTCATGGTTTTGATTAGTATTTCCTGATGATTAGTAATGTTAAGGCTTTTTTTTTCATGTGCCTGTTGGCCATCAGTATGTCTTCTTTGAAAAAATATCTATTCATATATTGTACCCATTTTTTAAATGTGTTGTTGCTTTTCAGATGTTGAGTTGTATAAGGTCTTTGTCTACTTTGAATATTGGCCCTTTATCATATATATTTTTTTGTGAACATTTTCCCTGTTCAGTAGGCTTTTTTGTTTTGTTAGTAGTAGTTTCCTGCACCGTGAAAAGCGTTTTAGTTTGATATAGTCCTGTTTGTTCATTTTGTGCCCCCCTGGTTTCCTGAGGGGATATTTAAAAAAAATATTGCTAAGATCACTGTCAGTGAGCATACTGCCTCTGTTTTCTTCTGGGAGTTTTATAGTTTTAGGTCTTACATTTAAGTCTTTAATTGATTTTTCAATTTATTTTTGTATATGGTGTGAGAAAGAGGTCCAGTTTGATTCTTTTCCATGTGGCTGTCCAGTTTTCCCACCACAATTTATTGAAGAGGCTGTCTTTTTCCTATTGTAGATTCCTGCCTTCTTTGTCATACATTACTTGACCATGTATGTGTGGATATATTACCAGGCTCTCTGTTCTGTTTTTTTGACCTCTGTGCCTGTATTTGTGCTAGGTAGTAACATACTGTTTTGGTTACTGCAGTTGTGTAGTATAGTTTGAAATCAGGGACTGTGATATCACCTGCCTTGTTTTTCTTTCTCAAGATTGTTTTGGCTATTCAGGTCCTTTGTGGTTCCATAAACATTTTAGAATTACTTATTTTAGTTCTGTGAAAAATGCCATTGGTATTTTGATAAGGGATGGCATTAAATCTGTAGATTGCTTTTGGGTAATATGGTCATTTTAACAATATTAATTCCTATAATCTATGTACACAGTTTCTTTCCATCTTTTTATATCATCTTTCTGTTTTGAATGTAATGTGTCATTTTTCTCTTATTGATTTTGAGTGTTTTCTCTTTTTATTTTGTTTTAAATGTTTGAGTATGACATGCCTAAGTTTGCTTTCTTTGTATTCACCCTGCTTTGGAATTATATAATAGTTGGACACTGTGAGTTGTTATCAGTCACAAGCTTTGAAAGTGTCAACCATGAATTTTCCAAATGTTATTTCTTAGTCTTACCTTTCTTTTCATTTTTTGGATTATAATTAAATGAGTGTTGCAGTGAATTGAAGTGAATTGAAGTTGCTCAGCCGTGTCTGACTCTTTGCGACCTTATGGACTGTAAACTAGCAGGCTCCTCCATCCATGGGATTTTCTAGGCAAGAGGACTGGAGTAGGTTGCCATTTCCTTCTCCAGGGGAGCTTCCTGACCCAGGAATTGAACCCAGGTCTCCTGCATTGTAGGCAGACGCTTTACAGTCTGAGGGAAGTACATGAGTGTTAGACATTTTTAATTGGTCACGTTTCTCTTGTTTTCTTCTTTGCGTTTTTCTCTCTGTGTTTCAACATGGATATTTTCTACTGACCTGTATTCCTGTGACCAATTTTAACCCCTGCTAAGTCTAATCTTCTTTTATACCCTTTCATTGAATTTTTAATAACAGATACTGATTTTTTCTGCTGTATAATTTTAATTTGTTTCTTTATTACAGATTCTACACTTCTGTTGAAATTCTCCATGTTCTAATTTTAATCACAGTTATTTAATAGGTATTACTTGTGGGCTTGTTGTTATTCTCTATTTTTTATTTATTTGTTTTAAATTTGATCCTATTCTTTAGCATTTGCTATCATTTTCTTTTAAGAGAAAGTTGGTGTGTTTGTTTGCTAGGGCCCCTATAATAAAGAAACATAGACAATGTGTCCTAAGTGACAGAAACTTATTGTCTCATGGTTTTGGAGGCTCAAAGCCCAAGATCAAGGTGTTGGCAGTGTTGATTCTCTTTGACTACTATGAGGGACAGATCTGTTCCCGGCCTCTGCCATTAGCTTACAGAGACCAGATAATCTCCCAATGTGTAGGTGTGTCCAAATTTCCTTTTTTTGTATAAGGATACCACTCACACTGGATTAGGGCCACACTAGTGGCTGCTCCTTAACTTGATTACCTCTGTAAAGGCCTTGTCTCTGAATAAGGTCACATTCTAAAGTTAGGAATTCACATGTAAATTTGGATGGAGGGAGGAAACAATTGAACCCAAACAGCTGGGTTTGTGTATGAAAGTTTGTAGAAGCTCTGGATGATGTCTTTTTGGAATTTTTTCTTCCTGCCAGTCTTGTACATTGCTTGTTAATTGCATCCTAATTTTGTTGTTGTTTTTCCCCTTAATTTTCATCATATTTATTTTAATAACAAGGCATTTTTAGAGGGCACAATTTTCAGGTCCCCTCTAGACTCCACTCAGGCTTCTTTCCAGAGTGCCATTCAAAAGATTCTTCACAGAGCATTTGTCTATTGCAGAGAATCTTGTTTTGTTATAATAGAAAGTTGAAGAACTAAGAACTTATAAATGGCTACTTCTCTTGCTAAAATAATTTTTAAAAACCAAATAAATGATTTAATGAATCTTATATTTTTTATTATCTTCTAGAGGGTTCTCTAGACATGTTTGTGATCTTCCTCTGTTCTCTCCTACATTCTCTTCCAGAGGAATTTCATTGCTTGCATTCGGTAAACAAAGTGCAGTGGTACTTATTGTGTTCTCTTGCCACAGGTATGGTACATTTCTTGTAGTTCTGTCTTTTAGAAATGTCTATTCCAATGAGCAGGAAAATTTACTTTCTAAGAGGGCTGAGAATGAGCAAGCAATGGTTTCTCTCAAGTGAGGTGGGCATCTTGGCATTTACCTTGGGCATGGTGAGTTGGTGGTGTGTGTCTTAGCCAAGAGATGATTGTCAGCAAGCTTATTCCTCAGATATGTGAGTAATGGTGAATAGCAGGCATGTGGGAATGCTACCATCTAGTTCTCAATTCAGAATTCTGAAGAGTTGAATATCCACCTGGGAAGGGAAGCACATAATAGTTATGTATTATTATTAATTTTGTCAATCTTAAAAGGATAACTTAGAGAAATCATTATTTAGCATAATTTTTGTAAATGTTATTATTGATTTTTTTTGGATGCTCGTGTACAGGTGGCATATGTCATTACAATAGGAGGAAATCCATATTTTATCCATCTCACAAAGCAGTAAGTAATTATTTTATCTTTTAAACTTTTAATTTTTTGGTGTATTATTTTAAAAAATAATTATGCATAGAATCATCTTAATTCAAATGTTTGTTAGATATGGGTATATGTTTGACACCTATTGTATATCAGTTTTTGGGTAAAGTCCTAGGCACACAAAAGGCAATGAAGCAAGTAGTCTTAGTTAAATAATTTGTAATAAAGATGTATTCAGACACATCAACAGATAAATGAAGGATTGTTTTATAATGCAATATTGTGATAAATTTGTAGATAGTATTCTTTGGAAATCAGGGAAAACTTTTTGGAAAGAGATGACTTGAGGAAAGATACTTAGTTCTAAAAGAAATGAGGTAGTGTTGAGGGTATTCTATTTTGAGGAAATCATCTGCAGGTTGAAACTGAGTAGATTTTGTGGTGTGCAAAAAGTCAGTGTGAGAATGAATTAATGACATATTTTTTGAGGATAAAAGTAAAAGATTTTGAAAAAATGGGCAAGAGCAAGATTGTAGAAGATCTGTAATGCCATGGTAAGGATATTAGAAGCCATAAATATTTTTAAGCACATACTTATATAGGTCCATTGAATCTTATAGGCTGTTTTTGAGGGGGTAAAAATGGAAGAGGAGTGTCTAATTATATGATTATTTAATAGTTTAAGTGCACGATGATAGTAGCTTGAACAATAATTATTGCACTGGAAAGAAAAATTCAGTAGATCTTGAGGACAGATTTGGTAGGATGATTGGGAAATAGTGAGGAATTTTCGATAATTTAGTTGTTGCTTAAGAAAATTGGTGGGTTATAGTATAATAAAACGGGTGTTAATGAAGAAGATATTTATCTGAGGGGTGAGTTTGGTTTGCATTGCTTGTAAGATATTCAAGTGGCTTTTTTTCCATTAGGTATACAAATACAGGAATTTGAATCTCTAAGGAGAGATTGGCAATACAGATTTAGCAGTAACAAAAAAAATGAGAACTTACAGAGTGCTTACAAATATCTGGGTGGCTAAAGATGGAATCTTGGGAAAGACCACCATTTCTCTTTTTGGTTCTGCCCAAAGAGATCAAGCTGCAGGGGCCAGGGAGGTAGGAAGAGGAGCATGAGTGATGTAAACTCAGTGAATGGACCACATGGCCACAGTGGTGCCAGAAGTCCAGTGCAATGATTGTTTTAGAATTGTCTTTTGGATTTAACATACTGGTGCTTATGGATATTTTCTAGAGCAGTTAAGGGTGAGTAAGAATTGACAAAGTGAAGAAACTGTGTATAGACTACTCTTTTGATAAAATCTACTGAGAATTGAAAATATGTAGGGAATAGCTGGAGGAAGACACAGGGCTGAGGGACAGTTATTCAGGATGATAAAGACTTGACAGTAAACTTTTCAACAGTATTAAGAGAAAAACATCCAAGGTAAGAGAAACCCAAGTAAGACAGTAGGAGCTGAGAGAGGGCATCAGACGGCAGACACACTGAAACCATAATCACAGAAAACTAGCCACTCTGATCACACAGAACACAGCCTTGTCTAACTCAGTGAAACTAAGCCATGCCGTGTGGGGCCACCCAAGACAGACAGGTCATGGTGGAGAGGTCTGACAGAATGTGGTCCGCTGGAGAAGGGAATGGCAAACCACTTCAGTATTCTTGCCTTGAGAACCCCGTGAACAGTATGAAAAGGAAAAAAGATAGTATCTTGAAAGAGGAATGCCCAAGGTCAGGAGGTGCCCAATATGCTGCTGGAGATCAGTGGAGAAATAACTCCAGAAAGAAGGAAGGGATGGAGCCAAAGCAAAAACAATACCCAGTTGTGGATGTGACTGGTGATAGAAGCAAGGTCCAATGCTGTAAAGAGCGATATTGCATAGGAACCTGGAATGTTAGGTCCATGAATCAAGGCAAATTCGAAGTGGTCAAACAGGAGATGGCAAGAGTGTATGTCAACATTCTAGGAATCAGCAAACTAAGATGGACTGGAAGGGGTGAATTTAACTCAGATGACCATGTATCTACTACTATGGGCAGGAATCCCTTAGAAGAAACTGAGTAGCCATCATGGTCAGCAGAAGAGTCCAAAATGCAGTACTTGGATGCACTCTCAAAACAGAATGATCTCTGTTCATTTCCAAGGCAAACCATTCAATAACACAGTAATCCAAGCCTATGCCCCAACCAGTAATGCTGATGAAGCTGAAGTTGAATGGTTCTATGAAGACCTACAAGACCTTCTAGAACTAACACCAAAAAAAGATGTCCTTTTCATTATAGGGGACTGGAATGCAAAAGTACGAAGTCAGGAAACACCTGGAGTAACAGGCAAATTTGGCCTTGGAGTACAGAAAGAAGCAGGGCAAAGGCTAATAGAGCTTTGCCAAGAGAATGCACTGGTCATAGCAACACCCTCTTCCAACAACACAAGAGAAGACTCTACACATGGATGTCACCAGATGGTCAACACTGAAATCAGACTGATTACATTCTTAGCAGCCACAGATGGAGAAGCTCTATATAGTCTATATGGGAGCTGACTGTGGCTTAGATCATGAACTCCTTATTGCAAAATTCAGACTTAAGTTGACGAAAGTAGGGAAAACCACTAGACCATTCAGATATGACCTAAATCAAATCTCTTATGATTATACAGTGAAAGTGAGAAATAGATTTAAGGGATTAGATCTGATAGATAGAGTGCCTGGTGAACTATGGACAGAGGTTCATGACATTGTACAGGAGACAAGGATCAAGACAATTCCCATGGAAAAGGAATGCAAAAAAGCAAAATGGCTGTCTGAGGAGGCCTTACAGATAGCTGTGAAAAGAAGAGAAACGAAAAGCAAAGGAGAAGAGGAAAGATATACCCATTTGAATGCAGAGTTCCGAAGAATATCAAGGAGAGATAAGAAAGCCTTCCTTCGCGATCAATGCAAAGAAATAGAGGAAAACAACAGAATGGGAAAAATAGAGATCTCTTCAAGAAAATCAGAGATACCAAGGGAATATTTCATGCAAAGATGGGCTCTACAGAAATGGTATGGACATAACAGAAGCAGAAGATATTAAGAAGAAGTGGCAAGAATACACAGAAGAACTGTACCAAAAAGATCTTCACGACTCAGATAATCACAATGGTGTGATCACTCACCTAGAGCCAGACATCCTGGAACATGAAGTCAAGTGGGCCTTAGAAAGCATCACTATGAACAAAGCTAGTGGAGGTGATGGAATTCCACTTGAGCAGTTTCAAATCCTGAAAGATGATGCTGTGAAAGTGCTGGACTCAATATGCCAGCAAATTTGGAAAACTCAGCAGTGGCCACAGGACTGGAGAAAGGTCAGTTTTCATTCCAATCACAAAGAAAGGCAATGCTAAAGAATGCTCAAACGGCTGTACAATTGCACTCATCTCACACGCTAATAAAGTAATGCTCAAAATTCTCCAAGCCAGGCTTCAGTAATACATGAACCGTGAACTTCCAGATGTTCAAGCTGGTTTTAGAAAAGGCAGAGGAACCAGAGATCAAATTGCCAACATCCTCTGGATCATCGCAAAAGCAAGAGAGTTCCAGAAAAACATCTATTTTTGCTTTATTGACTATGCCAAAGTTTTGACCGTGTGGATCACAATAAATTGTGGAAAATTCTGAAAGAAATGGGAATACCAGACCACCTGACCTGTCACTTGAGAAAACTGTATGCAACCCAGGAAGCATCAATTAGAACTGGGCATGGAACAACAGACTAGTTCCAAATAGGAAAAGGAGTACGTCAATGCTGTATATTGTCACCCTGCTTATTTAACTTATATGTGGAGTACATCATGAGAAACGCTGGGCTGGAAGAAGCATAAGCTGGAATCAAGATTGCCCAGAGAAATATCAGTAACCTCAGATATGCAGATGACACCACCCTTATGGTAAAAAGTGAAGATGAACTAAAAAGCCTCTTGATGAAAGTGAAAGAGAGTGAAAAAGTTGGCTTAAAGCTCAACATTCAGAAAACTAAGATCATGGCATCTAGTGTCATCACTGCATGGGAAATAGATGGGGAAACAGTGGAAACAGTGTCAAACTTTATTTTTCTGGGCTCCAAAATCACTGCAGATGGTGATTGCAGCCATGAAATTAAAAGACGCTTACTCCTTGGAAGGAAAGCTATGCCCAATCTAGACAGCATATTAAAAAGCAGAGACATTACTTTGTCCACAAAGGTCCGTCTAGTTAAGGATATGGTTTTTCCAGTAGTCATGTATGGATGTGAGAGTTGGACTATAACGAAAGCTGAGTGCAGAAGAATTGATGCTTTTGAACTGGGTCTTCTCTTGAGAGTGCCTTGGATTGCAAGGAGATCCAACCAGTCCATCCTAAAGGAGATCAGTCTTGGGTTTTCATTGGAAGGATTGATGTTGAAGCTGAAATCCAGTTCTGTGGCCACCTCATGAGAAGTGTTGACTCATTGGTAAAGACCCTGATCCTGGGAAGGATTGGGGGCAGGAGAAGAAAGGGATGACAGAGGATGAGATGGCTGGATGGAACCACCGATTTAATGGACATGAGTTTGTATAAACTCTGGGAGTTGGTGATGGACAGGGAGGCCTGGTGTGCTATGATTCATGGGGTCACAAAGAGTCAGACACGACTGAGTGACTAAACTGTTCTGAAGATGAAAACAGTAGAGAGGAAGAGCTTGAAATTACAATACTAATAAAGTGATGTATCTTCAATACATGGCACAGAATAAGATGCATAGTATAGGTGTGAGGGTTTGCTTTGAACAAAATAAGCAATTATTCTCAAAGATAAGGAGTGAGGATGGGTACGGGGGATTTGACAGTGAAGTGACATGGAAGTTACTGAGATGATTGATAGGAATGATGTCAAGCTTTTGTATAATTACTGAGGAGAAGAAAATTCTGACCAGGGTTATTGAGAAGAACTTGGTACTCAGTTAAGTTTCAGTTCAGTTCAGTGCAGTTGCTCAGTCATATCTGATCTGCGACCCCATGGACTGCAGCACACCAGGCTTCCCTGTCCATCACCAGCTCCTGGAGCTTGGTCAGACTCATGTCCATTGAATTGGTGATGCCATCCACCAATCTCATCCTCTGTCATCCCTTTCTCCTCCTGCCTTCAGGCTTTCCCAGCATCAGGGTCTTTTCAATGAGTCTTTGCGTCAGTGACCAAAGTATTAGAATTTCAGTTTCAGCATCAGTCCTTCCAATGAATATTAAGGACTGATTTCCTTTAGGATTGACTGATTTGGTCTCCTTGCAGTCCAGGGACTCTCAAGAGTCTTCTCCAACACCACAGTTCAGATTAGTTAAGATTAGTGAATGTGAATTTTGTAGTGATGCTAAGAAAATTTTTCAAAATTTTGGTTTAACCCTACAGTTTAATTTTGAGCTTCAAGTTTAAAATCTAGAATTAATAAGCAATAATGATAAGGATTTGAAAGCTCTGTGCTGAAAATTGATAACTGTCTTATTTCACTGTTTGATATTTCTAGCAGTTTGGGCTCATTATCATGCATTTTTGAATTATGTCACTGTAGTTAAAACTCTGCTCCAAACTTATTTAAATGACCAGTATCTGTGCAATAGGATATGCCAAGATAATTGGCACTACTTTAAATTCCTCCTATAAAAAGAAAATCTGTATTATGAAGAATAATTTTTCTATGTTTTCTATTTTCAATCTGAACATGTTTTTGTGATTTCTGCCTAGGTCATTTTTATCTTCAGCTTCCGTTATTTATTTTTATGACAAAAATGACACCCAACACCATCAGTCTTTGTCAGCTCAGGTAAGACTTAGGTTTCTTTGTTACAGATTTCTTATCCTGAATTTTTCTTAAAATATAAATGTTATGAAATTACTAGAATGTTATTTCACACATTCCATGAAATTAAATAACCTGGACTAGTTCTTATTTCTGTCTGGCACAATTCATTGGGTCATGGCCATTCATATTAAAGTACTAAAGTAGTGAAAGTAAAAAATACAAATGAGGTATCTGGAATGTCCATTTTAAAAAAGAAGTTAACCATTTTTTTTCTATGTTTTTTTTCTCAGATGGATTGCAGTTATCGTGGATATGTTGCAGGTTTTCCAGTTTCTCGTGTATCACTCAACATTTGTTCAGGACTCAGGTTGTAGCCTATTTAGAGATACTCCTTTTGCCAGTATTAGATCTTGCTAAACTATAATATTTATTCAGTACATTTTCTAGTTCTACAGTCACCTTTATTATTTCAGTTTCCTATGGAGTGAACCAGAATTACTGATAAAATAAAGTTAGTCACCCTGGCAGTATCCACTCCAGATGAGAGTCTTCATGCTGATTCTAACAGGCTATGCTGTTTGAGGCCTTGAGCAATCTTGAGTATAGGCAGTGTTGATTGGGTCTCTCCATACTAGTGTTCTCAAATTCTTAATGTTTTTACAGGTGTCTTCATGTTCTAGAATGATTGACCATGCGGGATGCCTGAATCTGACCGATACTTTGGCTCTGCCCACAGTCATTCTCAGGCAGATAGCACCTTTAACTCAGCCGCACAAAAGATTTAGAACATGAAGCGTCAGGGGAGACACAGGGATTTCAAAGAGTAGAAAGGAACCGAAACTAAGGAAAAGAGTGCCTGTGGCTAAAGTCTTGGTTAGAACGTCAGCACCCTGGGTAGAGGTCTCAGCCCGTTAACGCGCACAGATGTGTCATGGATGTCTGTAGATGTGCCTGCACAGCGGGCCTTGCCATCTACCTCACAAGGAGGAAATCACTTGCTCCTGCGGAATTTCAGCAGCCCCCGAAGGAGTGGAGTTCAGGGTTGAGGGCAGAAATGCGGCACTCTGTGCTCTGTGAAGACTGGCAGAACAGGCCTTCAGGTGGTTAGATATTCTCAGGAGCAGATTTTATGAGCCCAATTCTTGTATTTCCTCATAGCTAGAAAAGCAATAAGATCCTTCATGGTGATGACTATTTTTTGTGACTAGCAGAAGCTTCATGAGATTAGCAGAAACTTTCTACAAAAAATACATGCTTGATTGCATGTACTCCACCTTCACAAAAATCACATATAAACTCTCCTTCCCCGCTACCTCTTTGGAAGAGTTAGAGCTGTCTGAGGTACTATCACCTGGGCTGCAGTCCTCATTTTGCTCCCAAATAAAACTTACCTTGCAGCTCTCTTGTTGTTCATTTTTTTAAGTTGACAGATGCATGCCACTAAGACTGGTTTCTTTAAGATAATCAAAATATTTCTATTAGAATATTTGTAATAAAAAGCCAGACATATACTGTGTTATTACTGACCAGTTCTAGAACAATACCTCAAAGAATAAAGAGATAAATAGAAAAACCAAGGTGACTTTAAATGTAAAAAAAAAATTTTTTTTTTTGGCCAACACTTCTTATTAGAATTATAGTTCCAGTAGAATCATTTCAGATTTGTTTTGATTATTTTACCATTCAGGGGAACACTGCAGTTTAAAAATATCTCATATGCAATTGAACCAGTTGAGTCTGTATCAGGATTCATGCACGTGATTTATGAAGAAAAAAATGATATAAGTCCAATCCCTCTGTTACTGGAAAATGACACTTACAGCTATGAGAGCTCACAGGATAAAGTCAGAAAAAGCTCAGAAGTAAGTGTGGACTCTTTATTTTAATGTATTCTGTGTAATTTTATAAAATGGAAAGACTTTCAGAGCAAAATTTGGTGACTTGTAAAATTTAGGTTTATTTTATTTTTTCTTGATGGCATTTCATGATTTTTCAGATGGATGCAGAATGAAAGTTTTTGTTATGCTTCTTGTTAGATGAAAGTTTAGGAAAAACTTAGATTACCTAAGTAATTTTGGAAACAGATATGTGAATATAAGATTAAATATACCAAAAAGCTAATTTTATGTGTGGACATTTGTATAATTAATGTAAATTCTTCCTTTTCCTGAATTATTCTGGTAATTTGAGTGAATATGTGATCTGAATTTCTAAATGAGTCTTTGTTATGTGAGAATTCAGAAATGAATAATAATAGTGGCTTGCATAAGGTATATGTAAAGCAAACTGATGAATTCTTCCTCCACAAAGGCCTGTCAGCTGCCATAAATAACATCCTGGCTCCAGTGAACTGTCAGTGATTGTAAACTTTAGTAATATTTTTCTAAACCACATGGTTTGTCAAAAGTAGTTTCTAATAATTGATAGCAAAAAAAATCTCCCACGTGAAAGATTACTATGAAAAAATGATCACAAGGCTAAGGAAAGGAAGGCTTCCCTGGTGGCCCAGTGGCAAAGAGTCTGCCTGCCACTGCAGGAGACAAAGGAGACATGGATTTGATCCATGGGTTGGGAAGATCCCCTGAGAAGGAAATGGCAATCCACTACAGTATTCCTGTCTGGATAATCCCGTGGACAGAGGAGCCTGACGGGCTACATACAGTCCCTGAGGTCACAAAGAGCTGGACACCACTGAATAAGCACACAAGGAAAGGAAAATTTTATGTTATAAACTTAATATTTCTAAATCAGTTATTGTAAAAATCAAATTATGCCTGGGTATTATATGGAGCGCTGAATCTCACTGAAAATTCTTGTTAACCATAGGCGTGTTTTGGACTGAAATTTTCTGAATAGTACCTAAAATTTGTGTTTGAAAGTCACCTTAATATATAATCAGTAGCAACATGTCTCTCAGTTTATCTCTAAACATAATTTCAATAGAATGCCAATTTTTGGAAATTTGTCAGGACTCATTTGTTTTTCAGAGACCTGGCCATACCAAATTATTCTCCCAATACATTGATATGTATATTGTTGTGGATAAAAATCTGGTAAGTTTTTTCTTTTTTTTTTGCATTTGTATTTTTAAATGATTTAATAATTGTCTCTAACTTGATTTCAATGATATAATGAAAATTTAAAAACCATTTTCTGATGAGTGTTTATTTTGCTTTTACCATGAATGAATTCTTCAGAATTGTGACTATACCAAGTTTTTGTTAATTCATTTATTTTGTATTTATTGTGTATTATAGGCGCTCTTTATTGCTTTTGTAAAGTGAACTATCTTTTCATTTTTTAAAGCTTGCCCGCTAGTTTTCTTTCTTTTTTTTCCAGAAGGGCTACATCCTCAGTGGAAATGTAGATTGGAATTCCTCCAAACTCTCAAACCCCACATACAATAATATTTAATTCCTTCAGCTTAATTGGAAGAATAGTCTACTACAAAACAAATCTACCACTCCTTTTAAGAAAAAGGAGAAAATGAGTTATCTGTTTTGTTCTAGCTAAGTTCTAAGTAAACAAGTTATGTTTCGTTCAACTAAGTTCAAGGTCGATGAAATGACAATTCTCATAATGAGGATGCATAACTGTACTTCAGGTCTCATATGGGTTTAGGTTTTGAGTTTGTACAACATAAGTGGTTAGTAGATTCTAAACTAGACAGCTACATTTGACCTAGGTTGGTAGATTTGAGGGCAGCTGATGAAAGCAAGTCATACTTTTCTCTGGAGGAATGCAAATTCAAGCAGGATTCTTACAGGTGAATATCAGCCATATATGAGCTCAAAATCCATAAGAGATTTAAGCGCCGTGTCAAGGATTAGCAGAACAAAAAATCATACATTAGATTCAGGAAACTTGTAGATATTAAAATTTTAAGATATAAGCTTTAAAATATATTTTTTCCCAGAAGGAAGTCACTGATTCTGGAGAGGTAAATATGAGTCAGGGAAGCTGAGCTAACCTTGGCAGAGGGCACAGAGATTGAAGTGCATGACTCATTAAAGAAGTGGAGGATTTTTTAGCTAAATATCATGGATAAATCTTTATTTATTCATAATAAATTTATCCATATTATTTATCCATAAATAATAAATCTTTTATTAAAGATTTTCCCCCTTTATGCATACATTTTTTAGTTCATGATTATATGTATTATATTAGAAATAAATACATTATGAAAGAACACAAAATCTTTTATGATTCAGTTTTCATGAACAATAAATAATGCCATAAGTTAAGTGCATTAAACATTATTTAAAACAGTATTTACTTGGGAACACATGTAAACCCATGGCTGATTCATGTCAATGTATGGCAAAAACCACTACAATATTGTAAAGTAATTAGCCTTCAATTAAAATAAAAAAATAAAATCATGTTATTATATATTTTTAGTTATCTATTATGTAAATAATAGGTTTAATTAATGTATTGACAGTATTATTTATGCACATGCAAAGTACTATTCATTTACATATATGAATGTAAATAAGCATTTCATGTATTCCAGTTAGAATGTCACCTTCTGGCTACTTTAGTATATAGCATATTGTACATGTGTGGTATATTAATAGTATCCATTATTTTTAAATGGTAATGTATGTTTTTCAGTTTGATTACATGGGCTCTGATATAAACACTGTAACACAGAAGATTATTCAGATCATTGGCCTTATTAACACTGTAAGTTATTTAAACTATTTTTAAAATTTATCTTGTAAAAATATAGGTAATATGAATTGATGTATGTAATATTTTGCCATACTTTTGAAGAGTTTCCACATTCAAAATACTGAATTAAATGTCTTAAATATACCTTTACAAAAATTTAATACAATGTTCAAAGTTATTTAAAAATTTTGATTTATTTTCTCCGTTTAGATGTTTATCCAGTTAAAACTTACTGTTAGAATATCTTCCATAGAGATTTGGTCAGATAAAAATAAAATTTCTACTGAAGGACCTCCTCATTATGTTTTATATAAATTTTTAAACTGGAAGTATGAATTTCTCTCCCGACCTCATCATACCGCATACTTATTTGCGTGAGTACAGTATCTCATATTTCTATAAATAAATAACCCCCAATGATTTTATATATTAATTATGAAAAATAAACTTTTATTTAATGTATACTGAGTTGTGTCAACTTGGTAGACACCATGGGATGAGGAAAAAAATGTAAGTTAAAATCTTTGTCCTCAAGTAGCTAAAATGAGATAATACTTAAAAACTTGTATCAACCAACATAAAATTGCCTGAAAAAAGTAAAGTTACATAGAAGTATTGAAATAACTAAAGGAGGTTAATTATGAGTGACACAATTTTTTTAAACTTCTTTTGGCTTATATACTTTTACTACCTGTTATCTCTACATTCTTTTCTCTCATCTGATTAATTTCTGTGATTTTATTTTTTAATCACATGAATATCTAGAATCTAATGCAGAGAAAACCTATTTTATGCTTAGTGATAGTCATATGCTTAATAATATGCTTAGTGAATAGATAAATAAGGAGGTCACAGAAAATTGAATTTTCAGGGTTATAAATGTAGAGGGAACCTGAATAAAATGATAAGCACTAGTCAGTGGTATTTTGCATAGGTTATCATGCCTCATACTTCTTCTTCTTCTGGATATTTATCAGATTGAAACTTTACATATATGTATTAAAACATTCTTATCGTTGAAAGTTTGAGAAAGATATATTCAAATAGCAAAATTCAGTGTAGCGTTGTACTTAGGATATCATATTTGTTAAATAATGTTTGCTGCTGTGAAAATTATTAATAATACTTTTGAAAGGTAATTATAAAGAAAATTGTTATTTTTTAGCTTCAAGGAAAATCCTACTTTTATAGGAGTCACACTTCCTGGAAAAATATGTGGTAAGATTTTTGCTGGAGGAGTTGCTCTGGTATGTAATTACTAACAAGTTTGCTCTGATTATTCTCATGTTCTAAAATTTCCTAAATATTTCAAGGCATGAATATATATATTGCTAAGTTTATTCATTGTTTAATATTATTATTATTACTAATTAGGACCATAATTAAAATTAAATTATATATAATTTCTTTAAAAATAAGAATATTTATAAACTGGACAGATTATAGTTTATTGTTTTAAAAAGCATTTGGCCTTTGTAAGTCTGTTTAATTGTTTTGAGCAGTGATATGCTTGCATCAATATTTATTATAGAATAAATGCTATTTTAATGTTAATTATGAAACATATGTTCCTCAAAATTAATGACCAGAAATATCAGTAAAAATAAATATCAAACAAATATCAAAATATAAAATAAAATCATTTTCTTCAAAATTAATAATTTGTATACATTCATGTGCTTTTAAAAATTAAGTGACATTGATTATTTTTCTATTTCAGGGTAACTTTTATTACTGTATTCAATTCGTTGTTATGTGTTTAGGGGAAGCAGGCTGTTGCCGGGAGGAACAGTCATCAGATATTCATAATCTGTTGTTTTCTACTGAGTTTTATCCCTTTTACAGCAAGCTATATTAAAAGTAGCAAAGGGAGCTAATTACAGTGCTCCAGAAAAATAAAGCTACACTGTGATTTTTATCCTGACACACTTACATATTTAGTTGACTTTTAGTAGCATGTACAGTGATTCAAACTGCCAGCCACAGAACAGACAGATTTAAAATCTGTACTGGTATGTACTTGCTACCACAATTGTAAAAGACATATTGATTGATTAGATAAACCTAAAGCCAGTTCTGGAGCTTATTTATTACCACAGCTAAAGAAGAATCAGGTATTTCCTAGGAATTTGTTTTTATTCTCAGTCCTTGCTCTTGGTCCCCTTTCACCCAAAGCCTGAGGAAAGGCCAATACTTCTGTTTTTGTGCCAGTGCCATACTATTCTGACTACTATAGCTTTTATTTCTTTCTATAGTATGAAGTCAGGGAGCCTGATTCCTACGACTCCGTCTTTTCTTTCTCAAGATTGCTGCGGCTATTCAGGGTCTTTTGTGCTTCTGTAGAAATTGTATAATTTTTTATTATAGTTCTGTGGAAAATGCTGTTGGTAATTTGATAACAATTGCATCGAATCTGTATACTGCCTTGAATATTATAATCATTTGACAATATTGAGTATTGCAATGCAAGAACATGTTATATCTCTTCATCTTTTTATGTCATCTTTGATTTCTGTTCTCAGCATTTTTAGTTTTATGATTACAGGTCTTTTGTCTCTTTAGGTAGGTTTATTGCTAAGTATTTTATTATTTTTGATGCAGTGGTTGTTGTCAGTCACTAAGTCGTGTCCAACTCTTTGTGACCCCATGGACTGCAGCATGCCAGGCTTCCCCGTCCTTCACAATCTCCTGGAGCTTGCTCAAACTCATGTACATTTATTGGTGATGCCATCCAATCATCTCATCCTCTGTTGTCCCCTTTTCCTCCCACCTTCAATCTTTCCCAGCATCAGGTCTTTTCTAATGAGTCGGCTCTTCACATCAGGTGGCCAGAGAATTGGAGTTTCAGCTTCAGCATCAGTCCTTCCAATGAATATTCAGGATTGATTTCCTTTAAGATTGACTGGTTTGATCTCCTTGCAGTGTAAGGGACTCTATACTTTATTCCATTGATCTTTGTATCTGCCTTTGTGCCAGTACCACACTGTTTAAATTTCTTATTCAGGCTTAATTGACCTACATTATATTAGTTTCAGGTGTAAAACATAGTGATTTGTTATTTGTATATATTGCAAAACAATCACCACAAAAATCTAGTTAACATCTATCACCACAAATAGTTAGAGAATTTAATACTGTTTTGATTACTACAGCTTTGTAATATAGTTTGAAATCAGGAAACATGATACCTCCAGCTTTATTCTTTGTTCTCAAGATTTCTTCAACTATTTGGGGTCATTTGTCTACCATTCAAATTTTAGGATTGTTTAATTTTGGTAAAAATTGCCATTAGAATTTTGATAGAGGTTGCATTGAACCTGTAGATGGCCATTTTAACAATATTAATTCTTAACAATATTTATTCCATGAACATGGAATATCTTTTCATTTATTTGTGTCTTCTTCAGTTTCTTTCTTCACTGTCTTACAGTTTTCAGTGTATAATTCACATCCTTGATTATATTTTGTTCTTTTTAATACAGTTGTAAATGGGAGTGTTTACTTAATTTCTTTTACTGCTAGTGTATTATTAATGTCTAGAAACACAAGAGACTTTCTTATATTGACTGTGTGTCTAGAAACTCTACTGAATTAATGTATTAGTTCTAACAGTATTTTCGTGTGTATGTGTGGTTTTAGGATTTGCTATGTATAATGTCTTATAATTTGGCAATAGTGACAGTTCTACTTCTTGTTTTCCCATTTTGGATGTCTTTTTCTCCCCTTGTCTCATTGCTCTGGCTAGGACTTCCATACTATGCGGTATAAAAGTGGCAATGGTGGGCATCTTTGTCTTTTTCTTGTTCTTAGAGGAAAAACTTTTCGTCTTTTTAACAAGATGTGATGTTAGGTGTGGGCTTGTTGGATGTGGCCCTTATCATGTTGCTATATGTCCCCTTCACACCCACTTTGTTGAGAGTTCTTAAAAATCATAAATGGGTGTTGACTTTTGTCTATTTTCTATTCATTATCCTTGTTCCCTATTTCTGTTTAAAATCTTCCATTTTCCTTTTTTTGGCTTCTGTGGTTTTAACTGCACATTTTATATTACTTCATTTTCTCTCCTTTCTAGAATAGTAATTACATTAAAAAATTTAAGCAGACACCCTAGAATTTATAATATATACATTTACAAGTACTTTTATTGTAATGTAGTTTGAATTCGCTACACTAAACTAACTTAACTAAAGAACAAGCTAATCTACTATGAAAAATCTTCAGGGTTACCTGGGATATGTTTTCATTAGGTATGGGAATACATGCAGGTATGAGAATGGCCGTCATCCAGGAGCTTACCATACTTACAGTTCCCTAGAAACAGGAAACATGCTACAGCATTCAGAGGCCACATAAAGAAGCGCCTGGTTTGATCAAGAAGCATAGGAGGCAGGGGGAAATGTGAAGAGCCTCTTGTGGTTTCTTTGGGAAGAAACGGGAGAGATTAAACAGGTCTCCAGTTGGCTGGTTTCAACAGGCCGTGAGGCATAGAGGCTGTGCTTAGCTGTCTGGTTCCTAGCCCTGGTGTGACCTCGGCAGGTGAATAACAGCCTGGTGTATGTAAGTCCGATAAAGTGGATGGTGAGGTATATGGGCTCTGGATGGATTGGTTTGTGTATGAACGGTGCATTTGTAGGTGAGGAGTTTACTCTGTGAAGCAACTGGATAACTCTTAAGAGGGGCAGTCCTCCAAGTTCGAAGACCCTAGATATGAAAGCATTAGAATACAGAAACTGTGATATTAATAAAGTTAGTCCCTATATTATCAAACGTTTGACATAACAGAAGAAGAGGCTTTTAGAGCTTAGGGCATATGTTTTGTTAAACAGCATAGAAAACATTTTATCATGAGAGTTAAAAGAAGAAACACAAGTCGAAGTATAAAGATTTCTTGTAAGCCAACCTGTAACTAAATTTCCCATTTGTATGATGTTAGCAAAAGGAATACATCTGAAACTTGTAGAGTCTCTAGCAGTGTTTGTGCAGTTATAAATTGTGTTAAAAATCATACCTGTTTTTTTGGACAGTAATATCCTGGTGTCTTTGGGGAGTAAAGGTGGCAAGTCAGTCGGGCACTTGATGTTGCGGGAGGGTCAGTCGACGGGTTTGGTAACGTGCGTATAAAGGTTCATGGTTTTTGTACGTATTCAAAGGGAAGCAGTGGTTGTGGTGGTCATGGTCAGGGGTGTCGGGTGGGAGGTCGCACGGTGGTAGAAAACTAGGGGAGTTTCCCTGGGGAGTGAGTGGTCCTCTCCCGAGGGTCAAGGGGGTTCACCGATGCGGGGCAGCTGGTTCCTGGGGAAAGCGATACCCTCCACCAGTTTTGAGAATAGTGCAGATTTTCATTTAGACACAGAGTGTAGGGATATATCCTCTGACAGAAAGCAGATGAGTATGCCCTTGTCATGGGCTATAAAGGCAGCAAGCTCAGGAAATGCAATAGCTTCCCTAATATCAAAGTAAGAAAACCCTTACGTGACCTGTGTGCCATGTGTACCTTGGGAACAGAAGTCCCTGGGCACACCTGGGGTGGTAGTTTTAGTGTTTGAGGAGACGTGGTCTCCATGCAGGATGCAGAGTCATCTCCAACAGGCAGGCCTTAGGCTGGAGTGATAGCATTTGAGGTGACATTATCTCTAGCAGTGAGACCCTGGACCAGCACAATGTTGTTTGGGGGTACAGAACTAGGATATCCTTTTAAAGGTGATACTGACTTAAGTTAATGCACATTTTATTTTCGTGGCTCTGTGGTTTTAAAATGATGCTAAAGGCCTTGTGCCATTTGAAGGCAGTGTTGGGCCTGTGACTTTGACTTATACATATCTGCTGCCTCAAGGGGCTTGTGGATAAACTGCAAGTAAAAGTGACATTGGCACCTTTGCAGAGCCTGACTGGCACAGCCCCAGTTACGTGTGGCTTGATCTAAAAGTGTTCAACAGTCTAAGGTTTTGCCCTATTAGATGATGGCAAGCGTTCTGTTATAAATAGGTTTTAAATTATATGGCCTGATTTTGGTGTATGTTGTTAAGAGGAAGTGAGGTTGTTTGCCATTTGAAACACTTATACCTGTGTTTAGGGCTCCATAATCACGCTGAAGGCAGGTGCCCTAATTTGGCCAGTCAGTATGGGCCTTTTGCCTCAGTTGGTGAAGTCTTTGGTTTGTAAGGTTTGTATTAGCCAAACTTGAAAGCATGTGGGCCTCAGCATTTGCCATGTCTGGGTGGAAAAATGGCTTACTTGAAGGATGTCGGCATCCAGATTGCAAACCAATGAAAATATTGAGACCAACAGTAATGAGATGAACAGTCAACAGAATGTTGTATAGCTTCACTTGGGAGGCTTTTGTTTTTCATTTGTTTGTTTTTGTGGTAATGAAAGTTTAGGCTCAAATGGATCTTAGATCAGGTTAGCAACTACTTAGACCATGAGGAAATCTGTGGTTAATAGAACTCAGAAGAATATGTATCTGGATCTGGTCTCCAACCCTTATGGGTTGGGGCAAGATATAAAATTTCCAGCAGTAGGGGAGACATAATTAAAGGGACTTACCAGTGAGTCTTTATATGCATGAAGACGGGACATAATCCCCTTTAAATATAGGGAAGGGAAATGGGAAAAATGTTTTAAAGTTTGTGCAGTGTGAGTCAGACAAGGATCCTTGAATTAAGAGAGATTAAGAGCTTGGGCAATATAGATACCTATTTAGGGGTCAATTTGTTGGACCAGAATTTGAAAAAGAATTGTTTGAAGAATCCATTATGTCTCTCAATTAAACCACTGATCTGGACCCTATGCGGACATGAAAGGTTTATTGAATGCCTTTTCCAAGAGTCAGCATTATGTTTTCTGAGAAATAAAGTGTGTTCCTTGGTTAGTACTTTTATTTTCCTTGGTTACCATCTATGATGTCTGTAACTATGAAGAGAATAAAGTGTGTCCTGTCAAGGGATTCTGTTTTGTCCTAAGAACTGTTTTTGGCCAAAACCTGGGAGCCAAAAACAAAAAACAAAAAACAAAAAACCCTGGGGACCTAGAGAGTGTCATGCTGAGTGAAATAAGAGAAAGAGAAATATCATATGGCATCCCTTATATGGAGAGTCTAAAAAGAACTGATACAAATGAACTTATTTATAAGACAGAAAAATACTCACAGGCTTAGAGAATGAATTTATGGTAACAGGGTTGGGGGGAAGGGACAGTCAGGGAGCTTTGGATGAACATGTGCATCTCCTCTGAACTGTTCTTGCCATTTCCTCACAATGCCACCTTGCTCTTGGTGCATCAAGAACCCAATAGCTTTTTAAGAATACTATTTTTAGAGCAGATTTAGGTTCATAGCACCATTGAGATGGAAGTCCATGTATTCCTTTCACCTGCACAGGCACAGCCTTCTTTGGTATCAGCATCACTCACCAGGGTGGTATGCTTCTCACAATTGGTAAACATACACCGACCCACTAAAATCAGCCAGAGTTCATATTTGCCTTGGGGTTCAGTCCTGGTGTTGTACATTCTATGGATTTGGTCAAATAATGACATGTAGCCATCATTATGGTACTATACACAGCATTTTCACTGCCTTAAAAATCCTCTGTGCTCTGCCAGTTAATTTCTCCGCTTCCCACCTGCAACCATGAATCTTCTGTTTTTTTCCCTAAGAATGTCTTATAGTTGGAATCATACAGTATATAGTCTTTGCAGGTTGGCTTCTTTCATTTAGTAGTATGCACTTAAAATTCTCCCCTGTCTTTTCATGACCTCGTAGCTCACTTCTTTTTAGGGCTGAATAATATTCTATTGTCTGAATCATGCCACAGCCTATCTGTTCACTTACTAAAGGACATCAGGAAAGCTCACAAGTCTTGGAAGTTATGGATAAGGCTGCTGTAGACATCTATACGGATATTGAGAATGACCCAAAAGAAAGCAACCATGCCTACTGAGGATGTTTCAGTTATCTGTCACTATAGATAACTAATTAGTTATCTATTCCTATTGCTGTGTAACTGGTTGTACTAAACCTTATCACATGGAAACAACACAGTTCTGTGGATCAGGAATCTAGGAACAGTTTAGTGGGTGAAATTAAGATGCTAGTTGTGATATGCTCAAGGTTCAACAGAGAGGGAATTTGCTTTTAAGCACTATCATGTGGCTGTTGTAAGACCTCAGAAAATATTTCCCAGGTCACTTCTGAGGGCCTCTCCACAGGCCTACTTCATGATTCAGTAGCTGTCTTCCCCCAGAGTGAATGAGAGAGAAAGACATAGGATCCAAGAACTCAGTTTTTTTTATTACTTTTCTTGGAAAGGATTTGTTGACTACTTATGACTTCTGCTTTATTGACTACACCAAAGCCTTCGATTGTGTGGATTGCAAGCAACTGTGGAAAATTTTAAAGTGATGGGAATGTAAGGCAGACCACCTTACCTGCCTCCTGAGAAATATGTATGCAGGCCAAGAAGCAACAGTTAGGACTGGACATGGAACAACAGACTGGTTCGAAATCAAGAATGGAGTACTTCAAGGCTGTATATTGTCACCCTGCTTATTTAACTTCTATGTAGAGTACATCATGTGAAATACCAGGCTGGATGAAGCACAAGCTGGAATCAAGATTGCCCGGAGAAATATCAATAACCTCAGATATGCAGATGATGCCACCCTTATGGCAGAAAGCAAGGAAGAACTTAAGAGTCTCTTGATGAAAGTGAAAGAGGAGAGTGAAAAAGCTGGCTTAAAACTCAACATTCAGAAAACGAAGATCATGGCATCCGGTCCCATCACTTCATGGCAAATAGATGGGGAAAAAATGGACACAGTGAGAGACTTTATTTTCTTGGGCTCCAAAGTCACTGCAGATGGTGACTGCAGCCATGAAATTAAAAGACGCTTGCTCCTTGGAAGGAAAGCTATGACCAACCCAGACAGCATATTAAAGAGCAGAGACATTACTTTGCCAACAAAGGTCTGTCTAGTCTAAGCTATGGTTTTCCCAGTAGTCATGTATGGATGTGAGAGTTGGACTACAAAGAAAGCTAAGCACCAAAGAATTGATGCTTTTGAACTGTGGTGTTGGAGAAGACTCAAGAGTCCCTTGGACTGCAAGGAGATCAAGCCAGTCCATCCTAAAGGAGATCAGTCCTGAATATTCACTGGAAGGACTCATGTTGAAGCTGAAACTTCAATACTTTGGCCACTGGATGTGAAGAGCTGACTCATTTGAAAAGACCCTGATGCTGGGAAAGATTGAAGGCAGGAGGAGAAGGGGATGATAGAGGATGAGATGGTGGTTGGGTGGCATCACCGACTCGATGGACATGAGTTTGAGCAATGGTGTGCTGCAGTCCGTGGGGTTGCAAAGAGTCGGACATGACTGAGCGACTGAATTGACTGACTGACTGACTGGAAATGATGACCTGACATTTCTGCTATATTAAATTAATTAGAATCACGTCAGGAGGTCCAGCCTATACTCACTGGAATGGGAATACATGGGGACATAAATATCATTGGAACCTATTTTAGAGACTGTTTACTATAAAGAGAATGTAGGATTGATTATTAAAAGATTATAAAAGCATTTTGTTTAAAATAATTCAAAGAAGTAATTCATTGTGGTGGTTAAGCCCTATTTTATTTGCTAAGATAGCTGGTATTGTCAATTAATAGTATCTTGAAATTAAAGTGTTGTGTTACTCATTCACATGTTTAATAATACTTGTATAACGCTACTACAGATGTATCTGCATAAGTATCTTGGCTGCATTAATGAATTTTATATACTGATTTTCGATTAAGTACATAAGTTTTTATAACTGAATATGATCCTCAGGTAACTAATTTTCTTTTATTTCCCTTATATTTAGTATTTAGAGGGTTTATCGTTGGAGTCATATGCTGTCAGTATCGCGCAGTTGCTTGGCCTTAATGTGGGAATGAATTATGATAATACTGAGATATGCCATTGTTCGGGGGATGTTTGCACCATGTCACCAAAAGCTTTGTAAGACAATTTTCTTTATTAAATACACACTGTACTTAAATTTTTTTTTGAGGGGGTTAGGAACTTTATGTTTCTATTAGTCAAACTGAATTAACTGATAGTTATAGAGAACTATACCCAACTTTAGGATACACATCCTTTTCAAGTACAGATGGAACACACACCAAAATAGCCTCAAATCCCAACACCTCTCTAGGCCTCAGGACATTTCTATTCCTCCTTCCTGCCTTCCAGAGTCTGACTTCAGTTTTTATCTACTGGCTAGATTGAAGGTACCCTCTGGGGCACGACATGTGAATTGTGTAATTTGATTCTGCTGAAATCAAATACTTTAATATTTACATTATACAGTGTAAAGATGGATAGTGCAATTTATGTGAGAAAATTTTTTTTTAATTTAGAAAGACATTAAGTTGCAGATAAGTAACTATGCCCCACTTAGAGAGACTGCGGAAAAAAGGAAAAAGCTTTTTCTTTCTTTTTTAATTAGTATCATTTAAGGGGTCCTGCATTTCCATTTTGCACTGGTTCCTGCAAATCGTGTGGCCACTCCTGGTTGAGCCACATCACTGCCAAGACTTGTTATGCTCAGTTTGTTTAATCTGAATTATTTTGGGGTTGTAAAGTTACCTCATATTGGTTTTAATATGAGTTTTCCAGGAAGCTAATGATGTTGAACATATTTTCGTGCTTTATAGCTTTGTGCTTTATGTCTTATTTGAAGAGCCTATTTAAACATCTATCCATTAAAAAAATAAATTAGATTTTCTATGTTCTGGCTATTAGTTCTTTGCCAGATATATGATTTTTGAGTATTTTATCCTTAGGCTACCATTTTTAAGATAACCTTTTTAATTTTGGTGAAATACAGTTAGTCAATTTTTTCTTTATGCATTGTGGTTTTATAACTCTTATATTCAGTTTTGTAGTACATTTTGAGTTGATTATTGTGTCTGTGTTTAACTTTATTTTAATTTTTGCCCTATAGATTTCCAGTCATTCCAATAGCACTTGTTGAAAAGACCATCCTTTCCCCCACTTAATTGTCTTGGTGACTTTGTAAAAACCCAATTTACCATAAATGTGTGAATTTTTATTGGACTCTCTATTTTACATCATTAATCTGTATGTTTATCCTTATAGAAAAGCATGCTATCTTTATTACTGTAGCTTTATATTCAATTTTTGAAATCAGGTAGTTTAAGTCCCCAAGTTTTTTCATCTTTTCCAGAATTATTTTGGGTATTCTAGGTACTTAGCATTTTCTTAAACATTTGTTTGTCAGATTTCCAATTCTTGTGAAAACTTTTGAGATTTTTAAAATTTGAAATATAGATTATTTATCACATTATGTTAGTTTCAGTTACATAGCATAGTAATTATGACTTTTGGTGAATATAAATATATAAATCTCTGAATCACAGTGTTAATCAGTCTGTGCCACATTTCCGTCTGCATGGAAAGTTCTTTTGTGAACTCTGCTGTGGTTAGCCTCTCAGTTGTGTCTGATCTTTGTGACCCTGTGGACTGTAGCCCGCCAGGCTCCTCTGTCCATGGGGATACTCCAGGAAAGAGTACTGGAGTGGGTGCCATGTCCTCCTCCAGGCTATCTTCCCAACCGAGGCATCAAACTCAGGTCTCCCACATTGCAGGCAACTTCTTGACCATCTGAGCCACTTTGGTGTCCTTTTACCCTCCACCCTCCTCCAGGCAGGTGCTGATCTGATTCCTATCAATGTAGTTAGCTTTATTGGCTCTAGAATTTTATGTAAATTGGATGATGTGTACTCTCTTTTGAGTGTTCACGCTACAAAGTTACAACTACTATCAATTATTTAAATATTTTTTCTTTAATTATTTGAATATATTTGTAATGGCTCCTTTCAAGTATTTTTGTGTCAGATCTAACACCTGGGCCATCTCAGTGTTGCTTATTATTGACTGCTTTTTTAAAAACTGACTATGTGTTGCATTTTCTTATTTCTTTGTATGATTATTGTTAGTAATGGCCTATTGGATGTTGTTGATAGTCCAATAGAAAGCCTAGGTTATCATACCTTCCTCTGGAAAACCATTGATCTTTTATTTACCAGGCAATTCAATTATTGGGCAACCGTTTTAACTTTTAGGTACTTGATTTTATGCTTCCCTAACACGAATCTATAGAGAACTCAAGGTATTGCCAAAGCCCTCTAAAATGTCAGGGCTGGGCTTCCAAACTTGTTTTGTCTGGAGATCTTGTCAAGGCTTGAATTTAGGCTCTGACTGGTAGAATTGCTGGAGAGTAGATTTTAGTATAGAGCTGAGGCTAACCAACAGCAGACCCTGGGCCACATTTTGCTGCCCGGCTGTTTTGTAAACAAGCTGTCGAGGCTTCTTGTTTCACGTGTTGTTTATGGCCGCTTTTGCTCTGCAGTGGCAGGCTGAGTAGCTGCCACAGAGCATGCGGCACATAAGCCTATAATATTTACTATGTGACCTTTCGCAGAAATGTTTGTCAAATCGAAACCATATTCCTTCTAGTGTTTTAGCTGGATGTGAAGATATTAGCAAACTACTTGTGACAACTTTCTCACTGTGTCAGGACATATCCCTACTGCCCCTCCCGTGGCGTAAATTAAACAACAGATTCTTATTTGAAAAATGCTGAATTACACAGAGCGAGAGCCCTCAAAAGAATATGCTCTTGAAGGTAATATAGACATTTTCATATTGTCATTTCCATAAAAATACAAAATGATATTAAATAAATAAAAATATGTTCAATACTGAGGCCAAAAATTTTAACTGCAGTTGTTTGACACTAGAAGTTAACTAAAAAATATCACAGTTTCTGTGCTTAAGTATTTAAAAAGGATCATTGGAGACGTAAATAATTGTTCTCCTTTAAAACAGGATGAATGGCCAAAGATTTTTTTTTTATTACAAGAATTTTCTTGGTGAAATTTGAAAAGTGTGTTAAACATCTTAGCGTTTTAAAAATGCTTTTATATTATTTTATATGTGATTATTATTTTCCAAGAGAATATTGCATTCTAAATCTCTCTTCAAAGCATCATATATTAGGAGAAATGTATATATATATATATAGCAATAATTTTTGTCATACTGATGTTTTTATATTTTAGACAATCCGGGGGTGTAAAGGATTTTAGCACCTGTAACTTGGATGACTTTAAATATTTTGCTGCACATTCTGGCATTGGATGTCTTCATAAAATCCTTCCTGATGAGCCAATGTACAAACAGAGGAGGGTGTGTGGCAACGGAATATTGGAATCGGGGGAACAGTGTGATTGTGGCCCTGTAGAGGTTAGTGTAAAGTTTTTCTAATTTTATTTCCCATACATGTGAATGAGAGGTGGAAAAATAAACTAAAAGATACCTTAGTTTTTAGAAGAGTATTTGAAAAAAGTCCTCTTTGGGGAAGATGGAAACCTTTAAGTTTTCTCATTTTGCCATTTTTGAAGTGGAGAGCAAACACCTTTTAGTTAATATTTGTCTTCAAATGTTGCCCTCTTAGATTCTTTAGTATGTGCATCAGCTCTAATCCTATAATTAGTGACCACAAAGAGTGTATAAGGAGGTGAATAAATATGCCTTTAACAACAAGCAGTAGCGAAAACAGTCAAGAACATCTAAAGATGAGACTGTTACCACTGGAATAGCAAAATATATTATTTTCTATTATAGGGAGAAAAATTTTTGTATTGACAGGTTATCCCAATTAAAAATATTTTAAAATGAAATCTATCACGTGTAGAAGACATAAATATAGAATTAAGATCAAAGTGAAGATGAAAGATGGTAGAAGATCAATAGATAGAAAGATAACAAAAGAGTTCTCTTTACACTATATTGTGTACATATATACACACTATATATGGGTATGCATGTATTTATGTCTATATATGCACATTTATGTATCTGCATGTATGTGAATATATATGTGTCTGTATGGATCTCTACGAATGTGCATCTATATAATAACCATGATAGCACTAAAGATGGAAGAGTTGAAATAAACTGGTTCAAGGTTTCTATAATTTATCTGAAGGAAATCAGTATTAACTCTATGTAGATTATCGTTTAAAAAAAATAAAGATACTTACCATAAATCCTAGAGCAAATATTTTAACATTATGCAAAGGCATATAAAAAAGCCAATAGAAGAATTAAAATGCTAATCATAGTTCATGAACACAAAATAAAGCAAATTATGGAGCAAAACCAAGATGAGACAAATAAGAAATAAGCAGCAAAATGAACAAACTGACATACGGACATAGCAATAATTAATGTAAATAGGCCAAAATCTGAATAAAAGCAGAAACTGTCAGACTAACTAAAAATCAAGAACAAATTACATGCTATCTGTAAGGATTGTATTTTAAGCCCAAATGCCTTCTAAGGTAGAAAATAAAATACCAAAAAAAGAATATAACAGGAAAACAGTAATATAAGACAGCCAAATATATTTAGTTTTTAAATGCAAAATACAGAAATAAAAAAATATATAATAATGCCTAGACAACGTACTAAAAAAGTAAAGGCATCACTTTGCTGACAAATGTCTGTATAGTCAAGGCTATGGTTTTTCCAGTAGTCATGTGTGGATCTGAAAATTGAACCATAAAACAGTCTGAGTGCAGAATTGATGCTTTTGAACAGTGGTGCTGGAGAAAACTTTTGAGAGTCCCTTGAACTGAAAGGAGATCAAACCAGCAAATCCTAAAAAAAATCAACCTTGAATATTCAGTCCTGGAAGGACTGATGCTGAAGCTGAAGCTCTAATACTTTGGCCAAATGATGTGAAGAGCCGACTCGTTGGAAAAGACCCCTATGCTGGGAAAGATTGAAGATAAAGGGAAAAGGGGGCAGCGGAGGATGAGATGGTTAGATAGTATCACTGACTCAATGAACATGAATCTGAGCAAACTCCAGGAGACAGTGTAGGAGAGAGGAGCCTGGCGTGCTGCAGTCTATGGGGTTGCAAAGAGTTGGATACGACTTGAGTGACTGAACAATGACACTGACACAAACATTGACAAATGCTTCAAAAAGATAAAAAGTACATAAGAAAGACATAACAATAATAAGTATATATGGTCATATATATATGTTTAAATATATGAAAAACATATCCTAATTTACACATATATTAGATCTTCAGATGTCTTGAAGCAATTACTGACAGAACTAAAGGGATACAGAGGCAAATAAATGATTACATTTAGAGGTTTATTTCATATCTGTCAGTAATTTATAGAACTAGATAAAAAATCAGTAAGGATGTAAAAGACCTGAACAGTACTATCCACCACCTTAATATAATTGGTATTTATAGGCCAATAAGTAAAGGAGAAGGAAATGGCAACTCCACCCCAGTATTCTTGCCTGGAGAATCCCTTGGCAGAGGATCCTGGCAAGCCATAGTCCATAGGGTTGCAAAGAGTCAGACTGCCTGACTAAAGCGACTTAACATAGGCCAGTATATTAGACAGCTAGATTTAGACATTCTTTTTTAGTGCACTTGCAATATTCCTCAAGGTAATTGAAAGGCATTCAATGCAATTTACCACAGTCACAGAATAGATGGAGAAAAAAAACTTGAGAAAATTTAGCAGCAGTGCATTAGAAACTCTCTCAGCACTCCACCAGCAGAAGAGAACCTCCTCACTCCAATGAAGTGCATCTCTCAGAAACCTGCAATTGTTATCCCACTTTCTGGTGAAAGATGCATTGTTTTTCCCTAATACAGGGAGCAAGACGAAAAGATTCGTTCTTCCTGTCTCCATTCAACACTGCAGTGGGTGCTTCTGCCACTGCAGTGAGGCAAGACAAAGAAACTCACGATGAATGAAAAGAAAGGTTAAAACTGTCCTTAGTCACATTATACTGGGCCACATGAGTAGAGATTCCTAAATAGTCTACTCCCAAAGGCTTCTAAAGCTAATTGATGAATGCAAATGAACCCAAATTCCATAGATTTCTATGTGAAAACAATAAACAAGTGGAGAATGAACTAAAACATGCAATTCCATATACATTGTCTTAAAAACATTAGAGATAAATTTAACAGAATACATGCAAGAGCTGCACAGTAAAATGTTTCATTGCTCAGATAAATGAAAGATTGAAATGGAGACGTATCCCACTTTCATGGAGTGGGAGATACGGTATTGTTACGATGTCAGCTCTGGATCATAATCCCAATCCAAACTCCACCATTTTTCAGTGGAAATTGACAAGCTAATACTACAATGTATCTGGAAATGCAGAGCCTAAAACAGTCAAAGCAGAAGAACAAAAATGGAGAGTATACACTAATTTTATGAAAATTTCAAAATTGTGTATAAAGTTGTAGTAAGACAATATGGTATTGGCCAAAGCATAAATATACCCCTTAATGAAGCCATACAGAGAATCCATATATAAAACGTTTACATGGTTAATTGATTTTCTGCAGTATATTAAGGCAGTTCAATGGGTGAAAATCTTTCCAACAAAAGTAATGTATGAACTAGAAATCAATGTAGATAAAATAAACCTTGATATCTCATCATACAGAAAAACTAACTGAAATGGATCAAATATTTAAATATAAAAAAGCAAAAATCCTAAAGCTTTTAGAATAAAACATAGGAGACAATCTTTCTGACTTTGTGATAGGCAAAAAATTCTTAGAGAGGGCAAATAAGAATGAGATTTTAAAGAAAAACAATACAAGTTGTACTTCATCAAATTTATTGGAAGAAACTTTTTCTTTCAGACTCTGTTAAGAAAAATAAAATGATAGAGTCTGAAATAGGAGAAAACCTTTATGATTCATATATGTTCAAACATATATATGCACTTTATATATATATGAATATCAAAAGCCAATTCAAAGGACTCTTATTCAGTTACATCAAATATAAGAATTACGGTTTCTAGTCTGACACGTGAGAAGCTTAGAAGTCACTACCTAGTCTTTGCAACAGGTAAAAAGCTCTCACATCCATCAGAGAAGTGAGGTCACAGAGCAAACAACTGCCCCCCAAACTGGAAAAACCCAACGGGTGAATGCAGAGAATCACAACTGCTGGAATAGTAACCGACAAGCTAAAACCTTTTGGGAACCAACATCTGGGTAGGAAAACCTGAACTGTAATTGACACATTTCTGTAGGCTTAATGTGAACTCATAGTTTAAAACTCCTTGGGAACACAGTCATAGGAAGGTCCTCACACTTTTATGAGTTTTACCTCCAGAAACTTGAACTGGTTGTCACAGTGAATACTGGAGAAAAGTCTTATATTTCTGGCAGAAGGAGGGGAAAGGGAAACATTTTGAAATAGTCAGAGCATTTTCTGCTTAATAAAGGGGAAGAGAAATTAAGGAAACTATGCTGTTCACCATTGCAACAAAAAGGATAAAATACTTAGGAATAATTCTACCTAAGGAAACAAAAGACCTATATATAGAAAATTATAAAACACTGGTGAAAGAAATCAAAGAGGACACAAATAGATGGAGAAATATACCGTATTCATGGATTGGAAGAATCAAGATAGTGAAAATGAGTATACGATCCAAAGCAATCTACAGATTCAGTGCAATCCCTATCAAGCTACCAACGGTATTTTTCAGAGAACTAGAACAAATAATTTCACAATTTGTATGGAAATACAAAAAACCTCAAATAGCCAAAGCAGTCTTGAAAAGGAAGAATGGAATTGAAGGAATCAGCCTGCCTGACTTCAGCGTGTACTACAAAGCCACAGTCATCATGACAGTATGGTACTGGCACAAAGACAGAAACATAGATCAATGGAACAAAATAGAAAGCCCAGAGATAAATCCAGGCATCTATGGACACCTTATCTTTGACAAAGGAGGCAAGAATATACAATGGAGAAAAGACAATCTTTTTAACAAGTGGTGCTGGGAAAACTGGACAGCCACTTGTAAAAGAATGAAACTAGATCACTTTCTAACACCATACACAAAGAAAAACTCAAAATGGATCAAAGATCTAAGCCTAAGACCAGAAACTATAAAACTCCTAGAGGATAACATAGGCAAAACACTCTCTGACATAAATCACAGCAGGATCCTCTATGACCCACCTCCCAGTGTGATGGAAATAAAAGCAAAAATAAACAAATGAGACCTAATTAAACTTAAATGCTTTTGCACAACAAAGGAAACTATAAGCAAGGTGAAAAGACAGCTTTCAGAATGGGAGAAAATAATAGCAAATAAAGCAATGGACAAAGAATTAATCTAAAAAATATACAAGCAGCTTATGCAGCTCAATGCCAGAAAGATAAACGACCCAATAAAAAAATGGGCCAAAGAACTAAACAGACATTTCTCCAAAGAAGACATACAGATGGCTAACAAACACATGAAAAGATGCTCAACATCACTCCTTATCAGAGAAATGCAAATCAAACCCACAATGAGGTACCATTTCACACCGGTCAGAATGACTGCTCTCAAAAAGTCTACAAACAATAAATGCTGTAGAGGGTGCAGAGAAAAGGGAACCCTTTTGCACTGTTGGTGGGAATGCAAACTAGTACAGCCACTATGGAGAGCACTATGGAGATGCCTTGAAAAACTGGAAATAGAGCTGCCATATGACCCAGCAATCCCACTGTGGGGCATACACACTGAGGAAACCAGAATTGAAAGAGACACGTGTACCCCAATGTTCATTGCAGCACCGTTTACAATAGCTAGGACATGGAAGCAACCTAGATGTCCATCGGCAGACGAATGGATAAGAAAACTGTGGTACATATACACAATGGAATATTACTCAGCTATTAAAAGAATGCATTTAAACAGTTCTAATGAGGTGGATGAACCTGGAGCTTATTATACAGAGTGAAGTAAGTCAGAAAGAAAAACACTGATACAGTATATTAATGTGTATACATGGAATTTAGAAAGATGGTAACAATGACCCTATGTGCAAGACAGCAAAAGAGACATAGAGATAAAGAATAGACTTTTGGACTCTGTGAGAGAAGGTGAGGGTGGGATGATTTGAGAGAGTAGTATTGAAACATGTATATTACCATGTGTGAAATAGATCACCAGTCCAGGTTCGATGCATGAGACAGGGCGCTCAGGGCTGGTGCACTGGGACAACCCTGAGGGATGGGATGGGGGGGGAGGTGGGTTCAGGATGGGGGACACATGTACACCCATGGCTGATTCATGTCAATGTATGGAAAAACACTATAATATTGTAAAGTAATTAGCCTCCAATTAAAATAAATAAATTAATTAATAAAAAGAAAGTCTGCCCTTGCAAATACAGTTGTGTTGAAGAAGACAAACCTCCCAAACTAAGAATAACCAAATCTTTGATTCAAGGAGACAGTAAGGAAAGAAAAAAGCTAAGAAAGGTATATTTAAACGGTCAGTACAGGATTACATGAGTCAATATATGAAATAAATAGCCTTTTAAAAATACAGTATTTTTAAATATTTTTAAATATTTACCTGTGATGAAGGTGAAGCTGTTTGTTGAAAATACCAACTAAAATACCAGTAAGGAAAAAGACAGGAAGTTCAGCAGGAAACTCAAACTTCTAATGTTGGTAAATTGCAGAGTTTAGAACAAACCTGTTATTGAAATAACTGGAAAAATTGATCTAAGACACTGAATCTTATAAAATGCAAATATGCATGGGGCCAGCCTGGCTTCTGGACCACTTTTGAGGGCACAGAGGTTTGAGGTTTTGTTTGACAGCTTCACATCGGAGACATTCCATATGTAAACATTTATTATGAAAGCAATAATATAAGAAAATGACAGTTAACAAGATACAGAATAACTAGTTCCTGTAAGGTTTTGGCCCCACGGCAGTGCATTAATATTGTTCAAATTATATTGAATGTAGTGAAATGACACATTTCTTTGACAGACTACTGATTGAGATGTTAATTGCGGTAAGTCTCAGGTAAGGAAAGGATTTACTGAAGCTGTGGATTTCAGGACATGCTCAGACTTCGTCAATAAATTCTGTATTGCACTTTTGTAGGATTGTACCTAGTCATATGCGACTGAATAACAAAGCATTTGTTTACAGAGGTGTACTCATCCAGACTGCTGTGATGCTAGACTATGTGAGAAGAAAAAAGATAAAGTATGTGGTTCGGGAGGATGCTGCACATCGGATTGCAAGGTCGGAGGCAAACTGTCTTTTGTAATATCTAAGTATTAAATTTCTTGAGATACTTGTTTCAAGGAGATGGAAAACATGTCAATACTATATTTAGTCCTTCCTATCATATTTTGTCCAAGCAGCATTGGAGCCTGGTCACCCTTCAGTCTACTCTGTAATCCATCATATCTAGGACTCTCCTGTACATAATGCCTGACTTTTTTTCTTTCCTGATTTGACTTTCCATTCATTTACCTCATTACAAATCCTTCTTGTGTCCATCAGGGTTTCTCTGTGATCCGCATACATCTGGGACAACCTTATTAAGTTCTTCTTATTTTCTATCACTCTACTTCACATGAGTGCAGGTTAGATTAGTTTTTTTATTGGCTGACTTCTCTTTACTGTATTCTGGTAAAAACCCCTGTTCCTTCAGAATTCATTCAGATACTGTTACAGCCATTCACTTCCTTTAAAAAAAATCATTTAATGAATCCCTGAAAATTGCCCAGCACCCAGGACAATCCACTGGCATCCCAAGGAGTAAGAATTAAACTCTTGAACAGGGTAAATGGCATGCATTCTTAAGATTTGAGGAGGAACATGATCTTATCTTTAAAACAAATCCCCCCAGGTTTATTGATATGATCAACACGTAACATTATTTAAGGTATGTGAAGTGAAATCGCCCAGTCATGTCGGACTCTTTGCGGCCCCATGGACTGTAGCCTACCAGGCTCCTCCATCCATGGGATTTTCCAGGCAAGAGTACTGGAGTGGGTTGCCATTGCCTTCTCCAGGAGATCTTCTCGACCCAGGGATTGAACTTGGGTCTCCCACTTTGTAGGCAGATGCTCTACCCTCTGAACCACCAGGGAAGTATACAACATAGGAAATTGCTGTAAGTTTGAATTATGAAGTGATGAGCACAGTAAGGTTAGTTAACACATCCTCCACTTCACATGCTGAGAACACTTAGGGCTTACAGTTTTAGCAGCTTTCAAGTAGATAATAATATCATTGTTAACTATAGTCCTCACACAATACGTTAGATCCCCAGACTTTTTTTTTTTTTCATTTTATAGTTGATAGTTTGTGTCCTCAACTTACACCTTCCCACTTTCCTTATCCCACATCCTCTGGCAACCACCAATATGAGGAGTTTGGCTTTTTACCATTTCGCATGTGAGGTTGTCCAGTCTTTGTCTTTCTCTTGTCTGACTTATTTCACTTAGCATAATACCCTCAAGGTCCCTACTTGTTGCTGCAAATGGCAAGATCTCCTTATTTTTTTCCTATGGCTGAATATTATTCCACCCCATTTCTTTGAATACATTCATCTATTGTTCAGCACTTCGGTCATTGCCATATCTTGGCTATAGTGAGTAATGCTGCTATGAATATGGGGGTATGCCTGTCTCTTGAAGACACTGGCATTGTATCCTTCAGATATATGACCTGGATCAAAGTAGTTCTATTTTTACTTCTGGAGGAATCTCCATACAGTTTCTCACACTGACTGTAACCATTTATATTCCCACCAACAGGGTGCCAGGGTTCCCTTTTTTTCACATCCTCGTAAACGCTTGCTATTTGTTGTCTTTTTGATGATAGCCGTTTTGACAGGTGTGAGGTGATACCTCATTGTGAAATTTTATTTGCATTTTCCTGATTAGTGATGCTGAGCATTTTCACATGTGTCTGTTGGCCATCTATATGTCTTCTTTGAAAATGTGCCTCTTCAGTCTCTCTGTCCACTTTTAAAATCAAGTTGTTTGTTTGCTTGTTTCTTTAATATTGAGTCATATGAGTCTGTGATATACTTTGGATATTAACCCCTTAACAGATGTGTGTGTGTGTTAAGTTACTTCAGTTGTGTCTGACTCTTTGTAGCTCCACGGACTGTAGCCCACCAGTTGATAGGAGTTTCCTGGTGCTCCAGTGATTAAGAATCCACCTGCCAATGCAGGGGACACGGGTTTGATCCCTGATCTGGGAACTAAGATCCCACATGCTGCAGGGCAGCTAAGCCCATGTGCCACCACGCGAGGGCACTCAACGCTGCAACTCCCGCAGCCCCCCAGGCTCTAGAGCCCGTGAGCTACCACGAGAGAAGCCACCACAACCAGAAGCCGGTGCACCGCAGTGGGAGTGTAGCCCCTGCTTGCCATAACCAGAGAAAGCCCACGCCCAGCAACAGAGACCCAGCGCAGCTGAAAATACATGAGTTAATGAATTTAAAAATGCCTTATAAAGACAAAGGTAGAGTCGAGTGCAAGGATTAGAGCAGAAGGAAAGTGAAGAAAAATAAATAGGACTGAAAACACAGTGATTTCTTAACCAACATTAAAGAAAAATTGGTTCCAGTTAAACGTGGCAGCTGATATCCCTAAAAGTAATGTATAGCAATGAAGAACGGAAAAAATAACAACAAAAATATACAGATCAAGAATCAGTGAGCTCTGGATGGAATAGAAGAGCCGCGCTATGAGCCGATAAGCATTCACAGTGTGTGGACAGCTTGAAATTGTTCGTTCATTCACTAATTTAGAGAATAGTTTGCTCCACACTGTCTTTTGGTGGGTACTACAGAGAATAAATCTTCAAACAAACAGACATTAAAGATACAGCTTTGTATAATGGTAAATGATTTAAAAAATAAAATCAGCTAATAGAATCGAGTGTCTGAGAGTGTATTTTTAGCCAAGCTAAACAGAAAATGTCACTCTAGGGGATGACATTTGAGCTAATACATAAAAGCCAAAGAAAAGAATTTGTGCAGAAGATTCAAGAAAAAGAAGCAATAGAAAGATCTTGAACTGGGTATTCAATAAAGGAATAAAAGTGATGTGTCATACTCCTCAAGTTTAGTAATGGATGGGGAAAGAGTGTATTGGTCCCTGTTTATGCTCCTCTCCAGAGTTGTTAAGCCATGTTTTTCTGCTCAGTGCTTCTGATAAAAAAGCAAAGGTATAGTTAATATTTATTTCCAAAATATGGATTCTTTGTTAGAAACGCTGATTCAAATAATAATTATTCAACAAAACTGTTATATGTGTTTCTAAAATGTGGTTGGCAAGTCAGACATTTTGTAAACTATCTCCTGTTTTAAAGGCAATGAAATAAAACTCTGGTAAATCACTTTGTACAAATTATGAATTCATTGAAATATGATCATTTAATTTATCATTCGATTTGCTATGGCAGTGTGGTAGGAAATGGTACACTGGACTGGGTCTATGGGACAATCTCAGTATGCTTGGCCATGGTTTTCTGCTCAGTTCTAGTGACAGATTGATTTTAGATGCCATGTTTCATGTATTGTTTCCAGGGAAAACATCCCTAACCGAAAAAGTACATACACTTTTTGATAAAGCTTTGGTCAGCTTGGTAATGTACCAACTATCTTTATTTATTTTGCTTTTGTCTATCTAGCCTCCCAAACCTTAATGAAGCATTAGCTTATAAGTTTTGCCTCAAGTCCTGTTCTGTGGAGGGCCCCTACTAGACAGAAGGGGTCAAAGATGTAGGCGAGGGCCAGGTTTTATAAGGTCATGGTATGTGACTTATCTATCATTGCTTAACAAGTTATCCCCAAACTTAAATTATCCTCACAGTTTCTATGGGTCAGGAATCTGGATGAAGCTTTGCTAGGGCTGGCTCAGGATCTCCCACAAGTAGGCTGAAAATAGTAAGGATATAGAAAACATTTGCCACACTATCAAGCAGCTGGACCAAATTGACAGCGACTGAACACTTCACCCAGCAACCGCAGAATATGCACTATTTATAATACTCCATATCTTTGAGGATGGACATGCTAGGCTATAAAACCAGTCTCAGTATACTTCAAAAGGCTGGAATCACACACAGATTGCCCTCTGATGACAGTATAATTAAATTAGAAATCAACAAATGAAGGGAATTTAGTAAGTCCACAAATACTGGAAATTAAAAAACACACTTCTCAATAAGCACTGTGTAAAAGAAAAAATAGTATTAAAACATTAGGCATTTTGAACTGAATAAAAAGCAACATATCAAGAGGTATATAGCTAAAGTAGTGCTTAGAGGGAAATTTTTAGCTTTAAATACTTAAATATATTGAAATATCTAAAGAAATTATTCTATAAGGTTGTACTTTATAAATGTACAAAAAAGAGAGAATTAAATCCAGAGTCTGCATCATGAAAGAAATAATGATGGTTGAGAGGAAATCAGTGAAACCAAAGTTGCTTCTTTCAAAAGGAATCAGTAAAAATGGACAAACCTTTACCTAGACCATGAAAAAAAGAGAGGTAACATATCACCAAAATTAGAAATGAAAGAGAATCCATACTGATCTTACATGATTTAAAATAATTATAAGAAAATATACTAAACTAGTATATCCAAGCAAATTAGACAATTTATGTGAAATGGAAAAATTCCTGAGATGCAAATGATCAAAACTGAGTTAAGAAGAGGGAGAAATTCTGAATAGGCAAGTATAAAATTGAATTAGGAACTTAAAATCTTTCCACAAAGTAAAGCCCAGATCTGGATCTCTTCACTGGTGAATATTATCAGACATTTAAAGAAGAAATAATAATGTTTGATAACGTTGTGTATTGGTGTATGGTATATTGTGTACTGTATGGTGTATTGGGTGGTATACAATACACCACAATCTCTCCCGGAATATGTAAGAGAGAGGAATACTTTAAAACTCTTTCAGATGATGATGTTACCCTGACACCAAAGCCAGATGGAGACCTCACAAGGAAACTACAGATATTTCTCATGAATACTGATGCAAAAATCCTTTGAAAATTACAAACAGAGTCCAGGGAATATGAAAAGAATGCCACCATGGCCAAGAGGATTTATTTCAGTAATGCACATTGATTTAATTAATGTAGTACACCATATTGTTTAAATAAAGGAAAATAAAATACATGATCATTTCAAAAGATGCAGAAAAACGATGTAACAATATAGCTAATGGAATGTGCTGTGTATAACACAGGGAACTGTACTTAATGCGCTGTAGCGCCCTGAATGGGAAGGAATTCTGAAAGGGAGAGGGTATATGTCTGACTCTTGAGAGTCCCTTGGACTGCAAGGAGATCCAACCAGTCAGTCCTAAAGGAAATCAATCCTGAATATTCGCTGGAAGGACTGATGCTGAAGCTCCAGTATTTGGCCACCTGATACGAAGAGCTGACTCATTAGAGAAGACCCTGATGCTGGGAAAGACTGAAGGCAGGAGGAGAAGGGGATGATGGAGGATGAGATGGTTGATGGCATCACCAACCTGATGGACATGAGTTGGCGCAAACTCCAGAGACAGTGAAGGACAGGGAAGCCTGGTGTGCTGCAGTCCATGGGGCTGCAAAGAGTCGGACATGACCAAGCGACTGAACAATGACAGCAAATATGTATGGCTGATTCATTATGCTGTACAGCTGAAACAAAATGCAACATTGTGAAACAGCTATACTCCAATAAAAAATAATTAAAAATAGAAAATGTAATAGCCACTCATTTATAAAATTGTCTTCAAGTTATAAATAGGAAGGAACTTAACCTGACACAGAGAATCTGTGAAATACCTACAGCTAACATCATGCTAGTATCAAAACTCTTGAGTACTTTCCACCTAAAATCAAACACAAAGCAAGGATACAGACTTCCATTGCCTCTGTTAAATGCTGTACTAGAGACTCCAGACAGTATAGTCAGGTAAGAAAAAAGAAATAAAAGACATTCAATTTGGCAGGGAAGAAGTGCAACTCTCTTTCTCTCTTGGCAGATTACATGATCTTGCATATAGATAATAATCCTAAGGAATCCACCAAAAATACCCTTTAAAACAATTAAATGAGTTTATAAAAAATCATGAGATAAACAGTCACAGTACAAAAATGAATTGAATTTCTATGTAATTGCAATGAACAATCTGACAATGAAATTAAAATTCCATTCATAGTAGCATAAACATACTTAGGAATATTCCTTTTTTTTTTTAAAGCAGAGTCTTGTTAAACATTTTATTTATTTGTTTGGCTGTGAGGGGTTGTAGTTTCAGCACAGAGGACCTTCGCTCTTCTGTTAAGGCTCTCAGACTTTCTAGTTACGTAAGTAAGTGACTTAAGTAACGTAAGTTACTTAATCCTTAAGTAAGGATCTTAATTCCCTTACCAGGGATTGAACCCTCATCCCCTGGATTGCAGGGCACATTCTTAACCACTGGACTGCCAGGGAAAGTCCCAGGAATACTCTTAACAAAAGAAATGCAAAAGAAATACACTTAAAACATTTGTGAGAAAAAGAAACAAAAATCTAGGTGAGTGATGGAATACTCCATGTGAACGGGTTGGAAGACTCAGAATTGTTACGATGGCAATTCTGTCCTTTCTCAGTGGTCCCCAGTACTGTCTCTAGGTTTAATGAATCAGTAGAGAACTCAAAGGACTCAGCATATAGCATACTCACGACTATTGTTTAATTATTCATTTATTACAAAGGACACAAAGAAAAATCAGTTTTTCATCATGGATTTCCTTCTTCAATGTTTTCTAATTTTCAGTGTGCAGATCTTATATATCCTTAATTAACATTGTTCCTAAGCATTTTATTATTTTTGATGCTATTATAAATAGGATTTTCTTCTCAATTTCTTTTGAAGATAGTTCATTTTCACTGTAAAGAAACAACTGATTTTTGTGTATTGGTTTTGTATCTTCCAACTTTACACAATTCATTTTTATTTAACAATTTTTTTGGTGAAGTCTTTTTTATGTTTTTCTATATATAGAACATTGTCATCTGCAAACAGAGATTGTTTGAATGTCGTTTATTCCTTTTTCTTGATTCACTGCTGTGGCTAGGACTTCCAGTACTAAGTGGGATAGGAATTGTGAGAGAGGGAGTCCTTGGCTTGTTAGCTGTGGGATTATCCTATATGGCCTTCATTGTGTTGAGGTGCATTCCTTCCTGTAGCTAAGTTGATAGTTTTATTATCATGAAAATATATTTACTTTTGTTGGAGCCTTTTCTGTGTCTATTGAGCTGATCATGTTATTTTAATCCTTCATTCTGTTCATGTAGTATATTGCATTTATTGATTCATGTATGTTCAAGCAAACTTGGATCCCAGGGCTAAATCTCATTTGATGATGGCATATGAGCATTTTAATATACATTGAATTTGGTTTGCTAGTCTTTTGTTGAGAATTTTTGCATCTGTGTTCCTTGGCATGAAGTCTTTTTTTTTTTTCTTGAGATGTCTTTGCCTGACTTTGTTTTGAGGATAATTCTGGTCTTGCAAAATGAGTTTGAAAGTGTTTTCTGCTGTTCAATTTTTTTTAAGAGATTAGGGAGGATTGGCCTTAATTTTTCTTTAACTATTAGACAGAATTCAACTGTGAAGCTGTCAGATCATCCCAGGCTTTTCTTCCTTGGGAGGTCTTTGATAACTAATTCAGTGTCTTTGCCCATTATAGGTTTGTTCAGATTTCCAACTTTTTCATGATTCAACCTTGAAAGGTTATTTCTAGGTTTCTCTTAGTTTATAAAATTTGTTGGTATATAATTATAGTCTCTTATCATCTCTTGTACATCTGTGATATCTGTTATAATGCCTCCTCTTTCATTTATAACTTTATGAGTTGTCTCTTTTTTCCCCTCTGTTAGCCTAGCTAAAAGTTTGCCAATTCTATCTTCTCAAAAAGACCAGCTCTTAGGTTTTCTTTTTTGATGTATTTTTTTAATTGTTTTTCAGATCTCTATTTTACTTATTTCTGCTCTAATATATATTATTATCTTCCTTCTGCTAACTCTGAGCTTGGTTGTTTCTTCAAGTTGGAAAGGATGCTTGATCTGATTTCAATCTTTTTAAATATTTTAAGACTTGGATTTGGCCTATGCTCTATCCTGGGGAATGTTCTACATGTACTTGAAGGGAATGTGTATTCTGGTGCTACTGGATGGAATGTTCTATGTATGTTTGTTAGGCCCATTAGGTCTGTAATGTTGTTCAAATCTAGTGTTTTGCTATGGATTTTTCTGTTATGGATGATCTAGCCAATATTGAAAGTGTGGTAATGAGGTCACCTATTATTATTACTGTGTTTGTGACTTTCTGTCTTTAGTTCTGTTAACGTTTGCTTTGCATATTTAGGTATTCTAAGTTTGGGTGCATATGTATTTGTAAATATTGTATCCTCTTGATGAATTTTTCATTCCAATCCCAAAGAAAGGCAGTGCCAAAGAATGCTCAAACTACTGCACAATTGCACTCATCTCTCATGCTAGTAAAGTAATGCTCAAAATTCTCCAAGCCAGACTTCAGTAATATGTGAACCGTGAACTTCCAGATGTTCATGCTGATTTTAGAAAAGGCAGAGGAACCAGAGATCAAATGGCCAACAGTTTTCAACTTAAAGTTTATTTTTTCTGATATTAGTGTGCCCTTCAATATTTCATCTGATATTAGTGTACATCACCGAGTCAATGGACATGAGTTTGGGTGAACTCCAGGAGCTGGTGATGGATAGGGAGGCCTGGTGTGCTGCGGTCCATGGGGTTGCAGAGAGTTGGACACAACTGAGCGACTGAACTGAACTGAAGTGTGCCCTCTCTGCTCTCTCTGCCATTTTCATGGACTACTTATTTCCATCCTTTCACTTTTTGTGTATTTGTATCCTGAAGGCTTAAATGAGTTTCTTGTAGGCAGCATATAGTTGTCTTGTTTTTAGTTCATCTGTCTACTCTGTGTCTTTTGATTGTTGAATATAATTTATTTACTTTTGAAATAATGTTTGGATTATTATTTATTATTATTAATAAGGAAGGATTTGCTATTGTCATACTGTTGCTTTCTGTACATTTTGTAGTTCTCTTCTCCCATTTTTCCTCTTTTACTGTCTTACTTTGTGATGATTTTTTTGTGTGTGTGATGGTATGCTTTGTTTCATTTCTCTTTATATTTTGTGTTTTGACTAAAGGTATTTTCTTTGTGATCGTCACAAGACTTATAAAAACATTTTATACTGATAACAGGCTATTTAAGATAACAGCTTCAATTTCATATAAAAGTCTATGGTTTTACTTCTTTCCCCCCACATCTCATGCTATTAATGCTGTTATAACATGTTTTAATAGAATGCATCCTTGAACAACCTGTTGCAGTTATAGTCATTTTTAACGCTTTTATCTTTTAATGTTTATACCAGAGTTAAAAGTGATTAACATAGCAGCACATTATGTATATAGGGCTTCCCAGGTGTCTCAGTGGATAAAGAATCCGCTTGTAACACAGGAGGTGCAGGAAATAGAGGTTCGATCCCTGCGCCAGGAGGATCCCCTGGAGGAGAGCATAGCAACCCACTCCAGTATTCTTGCTTGGAAAATCCCATGGACAGAGGAACCCTGCAGGCTACCGTCCGTGGGGTCGCAAAGAGCTGGACACACTGAAGCGACTGAGCATGTGTGCATATTATGTATAGTATTGGAGTATCTGAACTTCCCTGAATACTTACTTTTGCCAATGGTTTTTATACTCTTATATGTTTTCATGAAGTTAACTGGCATCTTTTCATTCAGAGGGCATTGTGTGTGTGTGTGAGAGAGAGAGAGAGACAGAGAGGTCCAGGGGCAATGAAGTTCCTCAGCATCTGTTTTTCTGGTAAAGTTTTATCTCTTCTTCATTTGTAAAGGACAGCTTTACTAGATCTAGTTTTCTTAGCTGACAAATGTTTTTCCTTGAAAGTACCCTCGCCTTCTTCGTGCTATAAGGGTTCTCTTCAGTAGTCTCATAGTCTTATGTGGTACCTTTGTTTCCTCTTCTGTCAGTTTTCTGCCCTTTCTCTTTGCTCCTTTTGGAACTACCATAGGCATACAGTGTTTATTTTGATGATGTTCCATAAATACCATAGAGTGTCTTTATTTTTTCTTCTTTGTTCTTCCAACTGAATAATTTCAAATAATTGTCTGTGAGTTCATTGTTTCTTCTGCTTGATCAACTGTGCTCTTGCAGCTTTTGTGTGAAAATTGTCAGTTCACTTTATTCTTAAGATCCAGAATTTATCTTGTTCCTTTAAAACAAAAAACACAACTCTCTTTGTATTTCGATGTCTCATTTTGTCCGTGTATTATTTTCCAGATTTTATTTATTTGTCTATCTGTTCTCTCCTATAGTTCACTGAACTTACGATGATGAATTTTTCTGTCAGACAGTTTGTACATCTCCATTTTGGGGTGTCTTCCACAGAGATTTATTTTGTTCCTTTGTTTCCTTGATTCTTTATGTTCCTTGAAGTCTTGGCATTGCTCTCTTTGCATCTGAAGGAGTCGCCATTTCCTCCAGTGTTAACCAGTTGGCCTTGGGGGATAAAGAAGTCAGGCACCAGTCAGCCCAGCAAGAGTTCAGAGCCTCTCTCAGACCCTTCCTGTGGGTGTGTTCGTGCCATTCCTCTCACTCCCTCACAGTGGGCAAGATTAGGATTGAATGCTCTCAATCTTGCAAAGCCAGTACGAATCTGGAAAGCCTCCCGTTTATTTTCCCCAAGGTAGTGCCTTGAAACGTTCAAAGCTGTGCACCTTCTCGGAGTTCAGGAGGTTCTAGCCAGCTGCTGACATCCATGTGCCCCAACATGTTGGGGACACATGTGTCCCATCTGCTGGAGAGTGTGGGTGCTGGCTATAGATGGGGTGTGTGGCACGCCTGTGCTGAGTGTCCTCAGGCGAGGCATCCTATTGGTTCACACGTGGGGCTCTTGCTGGAGCCCGTGAGCCAGTTATTAAGATGCTGGTTGCTGTGCTCCACACACTGCTGCTGTGAGTCCCTATCCCTTTTCCCTATTCCTAGGTGTCTCCAGGGCCTTCCCTGGGGGCTCAGTGGTAAAGAATCTGCGTGCTAAAGCTGGAGACGTGGCTTCAATCCCTGGGTTGGGAGGATCCTCTGGAGAAGGAAATGGCAACTCACTCCAGAATTCTTCCCTGGGAAATCAAGAAACCTGGGAAACAAGGTGTCTCCAGACTATTCAACCCTGCCACTTCCCTCAGTGTTGTGGGCGGGGCGAGATAAAATGGGTCTTCTGGCGAGCGTCTCACAAGGCTGGGGAAACCAGGCTCCCACATCACTTTCACTTGCCCCTGTCAGAGAAATCACAGGCCACCTTGGGTAAGAGGTGATGTGGGTGAAGTACAACTGTTCTTCTTACCCACTCCAGGGCATCCACTCGCAGATGTTTTTACTCCTCAGGGGACTGGAAATTTTTTTGGGGGGATTCTGTGGCTCCCACAAAGGTGTTCTTATCCATAGTATATGCAATCTGAAAATCACCTATTTTCCCACTCTGCTGATACCTCTCGCCTCTTCTTTTCCATTATTGATCATAGTATATTATTGATTGTTCATATTAATGGTAACTTGAAAAATTAATCAAGTTGTCAAAGACAACTCTTGTAGTGATGTAGAGTCATTGCTGTGCCCAAAGGGAATACATTTTCTGCCTCAGAAACCAGATCCACGTGCCCACAGGGATACCTGAACAGCTGCTGGTGAGACTGGGGCGGTATTTATGATTCTAATTAGTCTCTGAGCCCAGTAATGGAAAGGGATATAGCCCAGGCTATGATTCCTCTCATACAGTATTTTTTTTTATTGTGCAGTTAAGGCTGGTGTAACAGTCAGAAACAATAAATTTAACCTACTCATCCCTGGTTCGGTTGTATAAAGGGACACACCCCTGTACCCAGATTATACATTTTATATACAGACTGACAGTCTTGGCAAGAATAAAAATATATGTAGAACAACAAGAAAAACAAAACAAAAATATTTTAGAAGAAAATGATGTGAAACAAGGAGTCGGAAGGTTTGAAAAATTAAGATTATTTGGGAATTAAGAGAGCCATGGAAAGAAAAATAAACCCACTGTAATGAAGGAAGCAAGTACAATGATAAAGCTTGGTTCAAACAACTTTTGAGGAACTGGGTATTTAAATACTGAAGAAGAAGTTGGGTGAAATAAGCCCCTCTAATAAAGCTATGTACCGTATGATTCCAACTATATGACATTCTGGAAAAGGAAAATTCTAGAGACAGTGAGAAGCTCAGTAGTTGTCAGGTACCGAGGAGGAGATGAGTAGGAAGAGCATGAAGGACGTTAGGGCGCTGCAAGTGCTCACTTACCTCCACCTATAGAGTGCAAAACACCAGGAAAGGGCTCTAACAGACCTGGAGTCTGAGGGATTATGATGTGTCAGTGTAAGTGGGGCAGAGGTTATAAGGCAAATCTCTGTACTTTCTCCTCATATGTTCTGTGATCCTTAAACAGCTATGCACTAAAGTGTTAATGATAAAAGAAATTAGAATAAAAGGAAGATTGCCACTTTTATGCATTTGTCAACAAAAGTCTGCATTCTGAAAAAGCAAATGAAATACCTTCTCCTTATATGTGTTTTCATTTAGAAACAACTTTAATTACAGGTTTTGATGTGAAGGTCAACTCTATAAGTGTAGGCAACACCAGCATCGTGTTTTGTCTTCCCACTCTCACTTGGAGAACTTGTGTCAGGTTTGCTGTAGGTAGTAGATAGTTCTTAACAATAAGAGAAGTATCCAGAAACAACAAGGACCTGGAAGCTGAAACAATTTTGCCTTAGTTTATGTAGGATAATGATGATGGCCATAAGGTATTGGGGCTCGGGCTGAGTCAAAGGCTTGGCAGTGATGGTATTTAGATATTTGTTTGCAAAAGTAGATATATATAAAGGGTACCCTGAAGCTACGAGCTAATAGTAAGCACTGAAGAGATCAGAGATATATAATTGGGCAAGTCATTTTTTATAGTTGTTTTCAATGTGGTATGTAAAACGAACCTTCTCTTGTGTGTTCTTCAAACTTTTATCTAAATGTTTAGGAAGCATATTTATTGTTTTGTGAACAGTTGCTTATTTTCTGCTTATGGATGGCATATGGAGAAGCTGGAGGTGGCCCATGTTGAGTATATTCTTAGTGAGTTGAAAGTAATTTTATAATCGTTCCTTATCTCTACTTTCTTACTTTTTTAATAATTATGGTAGTCTCCTTACCTTTCAGTTTCTCCTGTCTCACACCATCAACACCCACTCCTTTATGCACAGTAAATTCAATCACCTAAATGTCTGTGCAGCACTTACACAGTTAACATGAAGACAGTTGGCTCATTGCTCTTAGCTGCTGTGGGAAAAATGGGTGGAAAGGTCAAGCCTGAAGAGAAAGAAAACTTGGGTATCATTTATGTATAATTTTTCCTTATGTTTTTTTTTTCCTCCAGATAAAACCAATTAATGCCCTTTGCAGGAAAGCAGTTGATGAATGTGACTTTGAAGAATTTTGCAATGGGGAGGACTCACAGTGTGGGATTGACACTTACGCACAGGACGGAGAGGCCTGTGACTCGGGTGACGCCTACTGTTATAATGGGCGGTGTAGGTCAGTTAACAGACACTGCAGCAGATTAATTGGAAAAGGTAATAACCACAGTTTTCCTTGTAGCTTCTAAATTCTGATTATTCCAAATGATGTTATTTAATGCTATTAAAAAATGTACATGTAATTTTAAAATAAGTGTACACTATGTATGTGTGTGCTAAGTCGCTTCAGTCGAGTCTGACTCTTTTTGTGACCCTCTGGACCATATGGATTGAAGGCAGGAGGAGAGGAGGATGACAGAGGATGAAATGGGCAGATGGCATCACCGACTCAATGGACTTGAGTTTGGGTAAACTCTGGGAGTTGGTGATGGACAGGGAGGCCTGGCGTGCTGCAGTTCATGGGATCGCAAAGAGTCGGACACGACTGATAGACTGACCTGAACTGAACTGATGGACCATAACCCACCAGGCTCCTCTGTGTATGGGATTCTCCAGGCAAGAATACTGGAGTGGGTTGTCGTGCCCTCTTCCAGGGGATCTTCCCAACCCAGGAATCGAACCCATGTCTGTTATGTCTACCTGCACTGGCGGGCAAATTCTTTACCACCAGCACCACCTGGGAAGCCCATCCTACATATAGGCTCAGTGTATATTAGTGTTAAAGGAAGTAAAATTTTCTTGATTCTGAGAAAAAGCTTCAGATCCCCTGGAGGAGGAAGTGGCAACCAATTCCAGTATTCCTGCCAGGGAATCCCATGGTCAGAGGAGCCTGGTGGGCTACAGTCCATGGGGTCACAGAGTCGGATGTAACTGAAGCAACTTACACACTCACACTGTTTTCCACAGTGGCTCCACCAGTTTACATTCCTGCTAACAGTGTATGAGGATTCTTTTATTCACATTCTCTCCAGTATGTGTTATTCATGTTCTTTTTGATGATAGTCATTCTGACCACATGATATTGTTGTTTTATTTGCATTTCTCTCTTAGATATCTTTTCATGCGCTTGATGGCCATTCACATTTCCCTTTTGGGAAAATGTCTCTTCAGTCCACTTGAATAGTTATTAATAACTACTTTGTTACGTGGTGTCTGCAACAAAAGCAGAACAGGTTTATACTCAATGACAAATGGCTCAGCTACAGAAGAGAAACAGCTACCCAGCAAAAGCTGGCTGAAACACAGCTTTGGATCATATCAGTTCTGATGCTTTATCTATTTTCTGTGATATATCAAATTATCCTTCAGAATCGTACATCGGTTTTTTGATGGGTTGGTTCTAAAAGCAAAAAATTCAAGCTTATTTTCAGAGCTTGAACTGCTGTTTCCTCTGTCAACTGCATCAGTCACAATGTGATCAGAGAAGCAGAACCCCTAGGAGATACATGGAATGTGGGATTTATGTAGGAGTTTGAGCTTATACAGTGACACAATCCAAATCCACCTCATCAGTTCATTGTTTGACTTCTACTGTATCTGATTTCTATTTTTCCTCTAAAAATTTTCCTAAAAATTTGAGGGGAAACTGCCAAAACACCATGCACTCACTATATTAAATACATTCAAGAGAGCAGAGTAACAACATGGTTCAAAATGGTCTCTGGACACCAGCTCCAGAATGATTCTTCCAAGATTTCATTAAAATAGTCATAAAAATTCTGTAAAAGACAAAACGTATAAAATGAAAAATTAAAAGAGGTAGACAAGATGATGACAATATTGGAATGAACAATCTGAAACCTTAAAATACATGAAATAACATTGATGAGAATCTTCCTGTTATGGGTTGAAATGTGTCCCCCTCAAAATGATATGTTAAGTCTGTTAAAATATTCAAAGAGTACAGTTTAACTGATCTAAGCAAGTTTTATTTTTTTGCTTCATGAAGCAGACAGTCTGCCCTCTCAGGAGTCCAGAGAACTGTGAAGCCAGGAAACAGGACTGTGAGCTTTTATAAAAGAAGGCAATCAGGGAATAATGGAAGAGTATTTGGCTTCCACCAGTTGACTGGAATTGCATATCAGACCTCATTTAGAACAAAGAAATCATTACAGATTCTTGGTGGTTGGGTTTGGCTGGCTGGACATACTGTGTTTCTGGTCAAGGGGAGTATTTATAGGACCATGAAAGTTATCCACGTTTTGGTTTGCTGACCTGGCGTCCCACCAGGAATGGCTCCATCTTGGGCCTAGAAATTTATTTCAATAAGTCTTAATATCCCCAGTAGCTCAAAATATGGGTTTATTTGTAAATGGAGTCTATATAGAGACAATCCAGTTAAACTGAGGTCATTAGAGTGGGTGCTACCAAAGTATGACTGGTACCCTTATAAAAGGGATAATTTGGGCATTCACAGAGGGGAAGCAATCTAAAAACAAAGTGAGAAGATGGCCAGGTGACTGGAGTGATAGATCAATAAGCCAAGGAATTCCAGGGATTTCCAGTGAACACCAGAAGCTAGAAAAGACAAGGAAGGATTCTCCTCTAGAGACTTCAGAGAGAGGACAGCCCTGCCAACATATTGGCTTCTGATTTTAGTCTCAAGAACTGTGAGAAAACAAATTTCTGTTACTTTATGCCACCTAGTTTTTGATGCTTTGTTACAGCAGCCCCAGGAAACTGATAGGCTAGCAATGCTTCCTTGCACAGGACAATTCATAATATGGTCCCACGAATTACCTTTTTATTAGCTCTTTTGAATGTAGTCTTCATCCTCGGTCACCCTCCTCAGGTTGCTGTGTAAACTGTACTATGAATCCCCATGGGCACCCATCCTCTGCCTTAAAAAGTCCTTCAGATTGGCCTCGGGTGTGTTGTTCTTCTTCAGTTGCTCAGTCACGTCCGACACTTTGCAGCCCCACGGACTGCAGCACGCCAGGCTTCCCTGTCCTTCATTATAGAGTTTGCTCAGACTCATGTCCATTGAGTCAGAGATGCATTCCAACCGTTTCATCCTCTGTGCCCCCTTCTCTTGCCTTAGTCTTTCCCAGCATCAGAGTCTTTTCCAGTGAGTCGGCTCGTCGCATCAGGTGGTCAGACTACTGGAGCTTCAACTTCAGCATCAGGCCTTCCAATGAACATTCAGGGTTGATGTCCTTTAGGATTGACTGGCTTGACCTCCTTGCTGTCCAAGGGACTCTCAAGAGTCTTCTCCAGCACAACAGTTCAAAAGCGTCAGTTCTTCAGCATTCAGCCTTCTTTATGGTCCTGCTGTCACATCCGTACATGACTGCTGGAAGAACCATAACTTTGACCATATGAACCTTTGCTGGAAAACGTAATGTCTCTCTTTTTTCAAAATGTTGTATAGGGTTGTCATAGCTTTTCTTCCCAGGATCAAGTGTCTTTTAATTTCATGGGTGCAGTCACTCTCCACAGTGATTCTGTAGCCCAAGAAGATAAAGTCTGTCACTGTTGCTGTTTTTTCCCCATCTGTTTACCATGAAGTGATGGGGACTGGAGGCCAAAATCTTAGATTTTTGAATGTTGAGTTTTAAGCCAGCTTTTTCACTCTCCTCTTTCATCTTCATTAAATCTCTTTAGTTCTTCTTCACTTTCTGCCATTAGAGTGGTGTCATCTGCATATCTGAGGTTGTTGATATTTCTCCCTTCAATCTTGATTCCAGCTTCTGCTTCATACAGTCCAGTATTTCACATGATATACTCTGCATGTAAGTTAAAGTAAACAGCGTGACAGTATATAGTCTTGATGTACTCCTTTCCCAATTTGGAACCAATATATTGTTCCATGTCCAGTTCTAACTATTGTTTCTTGACCTGTATACAGGTTTTGCAGGAGGCAGGTAAGGTGGTCTGGTATTCCTATCTCTTTAAGAATTTCCACAGTTTGCTATGATCCACACAGTGAAAGGCTTTAACATAGTCAATGAAGCAGAACTAGATGTTTTTCTGGAATTCTCTTGCTTTTTCTATGATCCAATGGATGTTGGCAACTTGATCTCTGGTTCCTCTGCCTGTTCTAAATTCAGCTTGTACATCTGAAAGTTCTTGGTTCACATACTGTTGAATCCTATTTGGAAGGATTTAGAGCATTACCTTGCTTGCGTGTGAGATGAGTACAATTGTGCGGTAGTTTGAACATTCATTGGCATTGCCCTTCTTTGGGATTGAAATGAAGACTGACCTTTTCCAGTCCTGTGGCCACTGCTGAGTCTTCCAAATTTGCTAGCATATTGAGTGTAGCATTTTCACAGCATCATCTTTTTAGGGTTTGAAATAGTTCAGCTGGAATTCCGTCACCTCCACTAGCTTTGTTTGTGGTAATGCTTCCTAAGGCCCACTTGACCTCACATGACAGGATATCTGGCTCTAAGTGAGTGATCGTACCAACGTGGTTATTTGGGTCATAATAATTCAGTCAACCTTTTCTGTACAATTTCTTTTTTCTTTAAGGGGCTAGAGGTGCTCCATTTGCTTGTTTTGATGAAATGAATGCAAGAGGAGATAGATATGGAAACTGTGGCCTTAATCCTTGTCAATTTAGGTATGTATTTAGAGAATTGTAATTTTGTTTGGAATGTAGCTTGTATATTGCTAAGATTCTGGAATGCATGTACAAACTAAGAAGACATTTTATAACAGGTATTCCCTGTTTTATGATCTGAGCTGAACAATATTACCTACTTCCTAGAGATAAAATGTGTTCAATAACTATAATGTTATATCAGTGACCATAAAAATCATGTTTATTGACGGGATGAGGTAGTCATTGTGTGAAGTCCTTTGTATATACTTATATTTATACTATGTATTTAAACATTTATTTACATACATCAAATGTTTGTAGTTAGAATCATTTATCCCATTTTACTAATGAAAAAAAATGGAACACCAGTAATCATTTGCTCACATTTCAGAAGCTAATATAGAACAGATCAGGGCTGTCAGATTGCAAAAATGGTTTATTTTTCCTTTGCTACATCTCCTCACAAAACACAAAGAGTCACATCATACATGAATCGGCATGCTCCTAAAATTTACATATAGAAAACTTTTGAAATTCGGATTTAAATTATCAGAATACTTTTTAAAGTTAGCTGTATCAACAATCTACTTTATTTCTGTAAATAATAAGAGGTTTTTTTTCTTCTTTATGCTTTTAGGAACACACTGTGTGGAAAGTTAATTTGTGCCTGGCCACATAAAACTTTAGTCTCACAACCAAATTTATCTGTGGTCTATACGCATTTACGAGATGAAATGTGTACATCAACATTTCGGAATGCGGAGAAACTACCTAGAGATACATTTTCCACAGTTGAGTACCCTCATGACAGAGATGAAACATTTGTAGAAGATGGCTCTATCTGTGGCCCTGGAATGGTAATTAGAAGTAAAATGTTTTAAGTGTTTTAACAATTATATTTTATACTTATGCTGATTTTGAAAATATACCAACCAATGCATTTTAAAATCGTCTTATATAGGTATCATTTATCATAAAATTCATTCACGGCAAGTACACAGTTCATTCCATTCAGTCACTCAGTCATGTGCCACTCTTTATGATCCCAAGGGCTGCATGCCAAGCTTCCCTGTCCATCACCAACTCCCAGAGCTTACTCATGTCCATTGAGTCGGTGATGCCATTCAACCATCTCATCCTCTGTCGTCCCCTTCTCCTCTTGCCTTCAATCTTTCCCAGCATCAGGGTCTTTTCCAATGAGTCAGTTCTTTGCATCAGGTGGCCAAATGATTGGAGCTTCAGCTTCAGTATCACTCCTTCCAATGAACACCCAGGACTGATCTCCTTTAGGATGGACTGGTTGGATCTCCTTGCAGTCCAAGGGACTCTTAAGAGTCTCCTCCAACACCACAGTTCAAAAGCGTCAATTCTTTGGTGCTCAGCTTTCTTTATAGTCCAACTCTACATCCATACATGACCACTGGAAAAACTGACTGGACCGAACTTTCTTGGCAAAGTAATGTCTCTGCTTTATAATATGCTGTCTAGGTTGGGCATAACTTTCCTTCCAAGAAGTAAGCGTCTTTTTATTTCATGGCTGCAGTCACCATCTGCAGTGATTTTGAAGCCCCCCAAAATAAAGTCTGACACTGTTTACACTGTTTCCCCATCTGTTTCCCATGAAGTGATGGGACCAGATGCCATGATCTTAGTTTTCTGAATGTTGAGCTTTAAGCCAACTTTTTCACTCTCCTCTTTCACTTTCATCAAGAGGCGTTTTAGTTCCTCTTCACTCTCTGCCATAAGGGTGGTGTCATCTGCATATCTGAGGTTATTGGTATTTCTCCCGGCAATCTTGATTCCAGCTTGTGCTTCCTCCAACCCAGTGTTACTCATGATGTACTCTGCATATAAGTTAAATAAGCAGGGTGACAATATACAGCCTTGACATACTCCTTTTCCTATTTGAAACTTTTTCCTATTTGGAACCTTTTCCTATTTGGAAACTCGTTCAACTCAGTGAAACTAAGCCATGCCACCCGGGGCCACCCAAGATGGTTGGGTCATGGTGGAGAGATCTGATAGAATGTGGTCCCTTGGAGAAGGGAATGGCAAACCACTTCAGTATTCTTGCCTTGAGAACCCCATGAACAGTATGAAAAGGAAAAAAGATAGGATATTAAAAGATGAACTCTCCAGGTCAATAGGTGCCCAATATGGTACTGGAGATCAGTGAAGAAATAACTCCAGAAAGAAGGAAGGGATGGAGCCAAAGCACAAACAATACCCAGTTGTGGATGTGACTGGTGATAGAAGCAAGGTATGATGCTGTAAAGAGCGATATTGCATAGGAACCTGGAATGTTAGGTCCATGAATCAAGGCAAATTCGAAGTGGTCAAACAGGAGATGGCAAGAGTGAACGTCTACATTCTAGGAATCAGTGAACTAAGATGGACTGAAATGGGTGAATTTAACTCAGATGACCATTATATCTACTACTGTGGGCAGGAATCCCTTAGAAGAAATGAAGTAGCCATCATGGTCAACAAAAGAGTCCGAAATGCAGTACTTGGATGCAATCTCAAAAATGACAGAGTGATCTCTGTTCGTTTCCAAGGCAAGCCATTCAATATCACGGTAATCCAAGCCTATGCCCCAACCAGTAACGCTGAAGAAGCTGAAGTTGAACAGTTCTATGAAGACCTACAAGACCTTTGAGAACTAACACCCAAAAAAGATGTCCTTTTCATTATAGGGGACTGGAATGTGAAAGTAGGCAGTCAGGAAACACCTGGAGTAACAGGCAAATTTGGCCTTGGAGTGCAGAATGAAGCAGGGCAAAGGCTAATAGAATTTTGCCAAGAGAACGCACTGGTCATAGCAAACACCCTCTTCCAACAACACAAGAGAAGACTCTACACATGGAGGTCACCAGATGGTCAACACCGAAATCAGATTGATTATATTCTTAGCAGTCAAAGATGGAGAAGCTCTATACAGTCAGCAGAAACAAGAACGGGAACTGACTGTGGCTCAGATCATGAACTCCTTATTGCCAAATTACCCTACAAGGCATGTGCATACAAGAAAAGACATGTCCATACTTAAATAGCTTAAAGGGAACTTTTGTTGGGCAAAGAAATGTGACTGTGGCAAATATGTCCACTTAGGTACTTCACTGGGGCCTTGAAGACTTTCAAAAATGTTGAAAACAATGCTTTTATACAGATATAAATTTGAGCACCTATCAAACACAGTAATGAAGGAAGAAATTGTGAAAGCTGGTTCAAAGAGTGTTTGAAGCACTATATATTTAGAGGCATTAGGCAAAAGAATGTTAAAATGCACTGCTAGGTTTAAAGTAAAATCTGCTAATGTCTTATAGAGCAGTAAAACCATAATTTGGGGGTTATCTTTTCAGTCAGACAAAACTCATTTATATATTTGCCAGACGAAATCTGTGTTATCATGTAACTTCACAAAATCTAGGCTCTCATCAGTAGTGACTAGCAAGTTACGGAAAATGAATTACCTTAAATAATTAAATAATCTGTGTTTCTGTTAATGAATGTTTAAAAATAACATTGGGGAGAGGGTAGTTCTCCCATTGTCTCTATTTACAAGTTGTGGACAGTTTTAACAGGTTTATTAAGCAATATTGCACCAATGTTTGTTTTTAATGATCTCCATACCTCTTTTAAACAGCAACATTACTTTTAAGTAAATTTTTTACAGATCATTTTTTATGTTTTGCAATGTATAATCAAGTGCTTTTGCATGCACTGTAGGAAGTAAATTTTTAACTAGCATTTGAAGATGTCATGTGAAGACTAGTTTGGATTGAGTCACGTATTATTTGATCAAAATTTTTGTCCTATGGATTGTTTTTGTAAAAACTTTCTTAAATTGTATCAATTGTTTCAGTAGAACCTCAAAATTTATATCGATTTTTAACTTATTATGATCAACTCTTGATTTATTTCCTGATTGGAAGATGAACAATTTAATTGAAAAATATTAGTACAATATTATATTCTGCTATAATACAGTGCATATAGTTATCATGTATGTTATACATAAGAATAAGCAAACAGTATTAACAATATAATTGTTTCATATATATAACAATAATATAATTCTATAATTATAGAATGTTTTCAGAAAGTTCTAATATTCTATAAACAATATATCCAACAACAGTTAAATGTTCTAATTTACCCTAGAAATGATTAATTCTAGGAGCTACACTGGAAAAGTAATGTACATATTTTTGAAAGAGAGTCTCCAGTTTTGCTTATTAAATTCAAATTTACTTTTATATAATGCTTTTTGATAATATCATAGTATCTGTCACATCTTGCTTATTTGGAAGCATACAGATACATACAAGATCTGAGGTCTCTCTCCCCTTGAAATCAAAATGACATCAGCTCCAATCTCTATTTCAGAGTTCTCATCCCCCTCTTTCTTTATATCCTGTTGTTATTATGATCCAAAAGCAAAACTCACCCAAGAACAAAACCCTTTTGTAAAGTATTGATTATATTGAAAAATTTTGAGTGATTGGAAAAGGTCACATAATTTAATGCCATAAATTAGGGCCATATACACTTACACATTAAGCATTCCTTTTCTTACAAGGCCATTCATTTTGCCATCTCTCTCATGAGAGTCTCTCATCATTCTATCACCTCATAAAATTTCCTGTCTTCCTTGCTTTTCTCCTCATTTCTTGCCCCACATGGAATAGTAACATGCCTCCTTTGCTCCTCATACACTTGATGTTATTATCTCAACCTCCCACGTGAATTTTCTCAGCCCTAACTGCGCATCATCTGAACACTGCCCACAGAGATCTTGATACAGTGGTGTCAGGCACAGCCCCGGCCTGGGTACTTTTTAACTCCTTCTCACATCTATATGCACAGTCTAATTTGATGGTTTGGCTGAATTTGTCTTTCAATTTCTTTGCTTTGTTTCAGTACTGTGTGAACTTTTCCTGTGTAGAGATTAGATACAACGTCAACCATGCAGCATGCGATAGTACCAGTCATTGCAATTCAAAAGGAGTAAGTAATTTCAGTTTTCATTTTAAGTAACATGCGTTGAACAATTTAGTCAAGAATTTGGAGATTTAGAGAAATCTTTTGAGTAATTTTTTATCACTTTCATGCTGCGTGGTGTGATTTAACAATCTATAACTTGCAGCTTCAATCTTACTTTCTTGAGAAATCTTGCCAAACTGTTTATTAGAGAAGACTTAGAAACATTTAAGATGGTTCTGGACATATAAAATGATTGGTAAATATGTGGGCTGGATATGCTCTAGGTACTGTGTTTACCATTTAACCAAAGTGATCTTATTTTTACAGAGAAAAGGCAGGAACTGGTAAATACGGTCATTAAAAGTGTCTTGCTCATTAGTTTAGCATCCAGACTTTTCTGTGAAGTTAGGAAGTAAATGATAATTAGTGGCATGTTACTATTGATTAATAATATCTTGGTCTGGTTGTAAGGAGAGTTGAAAGAATTTTTAAAAATGATTTGACAACAGAAGCCAGATATACTTTCTACAGTATAGGAAATTTCAAGGGAAAATTTGTGACAGTTTGCTGAATTTATCTATTTAAGATAAATTCTTGAAATAAATTTTCTGCTCAATAAGTATAGAATATTCATTGGTCTCTATGGAAAACCAACTTTGTACATAAAAATTGTTTTATTTTCTAATTGTTCTAGATATGCAACAATCTCCAGCATTGCCATTGTTTGTTAGGGTTTGCACCTCCTAACTGCAAGCCACTTCCAGGAGGTTTTGGAAGTATTGATGATGGACACAAGCACACAGCTGGTTAGTGTCTTTAAAACTTTACTAATCTAAGGCAATATGTAAGAAAATAAAGTTTAGGTTCCAAGCCACATTGCAAAGCAACTAACGTCAACAAATACGGTTTAATTTTACTCATAAGATTCTAAAAAACGAAGACAGTTTAAGTTTGTACTCCTTCTGTATCAACGTTGATATTGTTTACTAACAAAAAGTGTACCTAGTGGTAGGAAATTTGAAAAGTAGAAATTACAGTGTACCTAATTTGATCAGTTAATTTAGATTGTTCGCTCTGGATTGTCTCACATATGCTTGGTTTAAAATGGTGTTAGTCATTATTGTCATCTTGCAGGCCACTCCTTTCTCTTTCATTGTAGGGGCTCCAGCGTAAAGTTTAAAAATTTACCTTGAGAATATCCCCACCCCAGGTTCCTTAGTATTGTTCTGAGATCAAGTAGGTCTGGATGATACTAGGAACAACTGGAGGATATTCCTCATTTCAGAAGAGGATGTCTGTCCACCTTTACCCCTTTTCCTTTTGGGTCAAATAAATGATGAACTCCTGGGCAGGCTTACCTGCAGCTTGAATACCAAGGGGAGGCATAAGAAGGGGGGTAACATTTTAAACAATTAAAATACAGATATATCAGACTGTGTGTAGACCAAAAAAAAAGGAAATGTAATCATTTAATATGTAACAAAAACTATATACATTATTATTTTCACATAAATATGTATAAAAATAGGTGTTTATTTTAAATTTTATATTATTCTATATTGTGTACTTTTGCTATATAAGTGAAGTGAAGTCACTCAGTTAGTTGTGTCCGACTCTTTGCAACCCCATGGACTGTAGCCTACCAAGCTTCTCCATCCATGGGATTTTCCAGGCAAGAATACCGGAGTGGGTTGCCAGTTCCTTCTCCAGGTTGTTACATAAATTGCTGTTCTTTAAGTGAAACAGCAATAGAACTAATTAACAGTGCTGATCAATAGTAGTTTATAGAAAAACCAATTCAAAGAACAAAAACAATACTTTATAATGAGAATATAATGTATTCTCTAATACAGCAATTTACTTTACCTCTTTTTAAAAACCCTGTACTAGATATTTAAGTTTTGCATGGCTATCTTTTTTCTTAAAATACATAAATGGAAGATTTTTAGAAAGGAGAAAGAATAAAAATATAACAGGAATAATTAAAGATACCCTCATATTTAATGAAAATAACATTGACATACTTCTTTCAGTGCCATAATATAGTCAGACATATTTTTTGTTTCATGCTCCAGTTATACTTTTCTGAACTGCTTGCAGCCTTTAAGATAGGCTTCTTTTAAGTGGTAGCAAAGTGGAATAGAATCAAATGTAAAATTCATTTTGACTTGAAGCTTTGTTTTAACAAGCCCACATTTACTGACTTGTGGTATCAGTTAATTATAATGGAATTATGCTAAGTATCTTGATAAAAGCAGTTGAGCATAGGATACCATGGGTTTTCTTTACTAGACAAAGCAGGTTTTCAGGCTTGGGAAAACTGTTAATATTTTGCAGCTCTCCAAAAATGTTCAATCACTTTGTTGCTACAGGCTTGGTTTGATAGGCCACCTCTCTGTCAGTCAGCTCTTTTGCATATTTAAATTCATCTCATAGGCTATCTAATCCATGTCTCAAATGCCCATCATTATTATATACTCCAAAGCACACTGGATGTTAAATATTTCTTTTTCAGGGAACATGGCTTAAAGCATAGAATTAATCTTAGTTGGTGAAATATAATTTGAATTCCATATAAATTACTGTTTTAATAAAGGAACTGAGAAAGTCCTTCTTCACTTGCTTACCCGTTGCTGGTTACATTTTTTGAGTTCCGAAGCAGTCTTTATTTCCAAAAGTATGAGTTGTTTTTTTCAGTGTATGAATCGGTGTCACAACCTATTCAAATCATAGAACTACCAAAATGAAGTCAGTACATCCTCTTGTGGAATTCCGAAGACCTCTTCACAGATCATCAGATTGTTCTGGAAAAGCAGCGTATAAATTTCCATTTCATTGTGAACTTTCTTTTCTCTATTCTCATCCTCCATGAATTTCAACATTAGAGAAATATTTCCTTCTTGTCCACCCTTTTAAAAATAAGAATTTACATCAGGTAAATATTTTAGCATGGGCTTTCCAGGTGGTTCGGTGGTAAAAGAATCTGCCTGCCAATGCAGGAGACCCTGATTTGATCCCTGGGTCAAGAAGATCCCCTGGAGGATGAAATGGCAACCCACTTCAATATTCTGCCTGAGGAATTCCATGGCCAGAGGAGCCTGATGGGCTCCCGTCCATGGTGTCGCAAAAAGTCAGCCATGATTAAACACACACACTGCACTGGAAATATTTCAGTGTATCTTCTATGGCCAGCAAAGAGTACAACCATCTTGTACACTTGTTTAAGGAAGCAAAGTCTCCACGGTGTGAAGTTAAAAAAAAAAATCTTGATAAATGCTTCTGCACATTTTGAGGAAACTAAAAGTGACTGAAATTTTCATTATGAAAACCTTTATATCATAGAAAAACAAATCACACCCCTTTCAGTGTTGTGTGCCAGGTGTACAGGACATTTGGCAATATGATCTTTTTCTTTTCTTCACTAAGAAATTTATAGACTGAATGGAACTTGCAAAGATTTACATTTGCTCTGTCTGCTAAATATGCATATAGATGAGCAAAGACTACCTTGTGTTTGATCAGGATAGCAAAAATCTCTTTGTTTTATATGGCTTTATTAAAATTTTCGTAGAAACTCAGACGCTTATTTGAAATTCTCTTCTGGAAACTAAATTACCTAAGAGCTGGAGCAATGTGTGCTATCATATTTACTTTCTAAAATGTGACAGAGTCATTGCTTCACTGTAAAGGAACAACAGATGTTTTCAAAATTTCCACTTTTTTCTCCCACTAGTCATTTTAGTTACAATCTATGAATCTGGAAATGTAACTTCATTGTTTTGTAGAGCAATCAAGAAATTGAATGAATAGATAAAACATGTTTGTTCTTGTAGTGTGCCCAGAACTAATCCAGCAGTAGCTATTTTTATCTGAACACTGCCATCTTTAGGGAAGACAATTCTTTTTTAATTTAGGAAACAAAAATGTGTAATTGATTTAGATACTTGCTTGTCTCAACCCAGACATTTGAGATTTCATCTCCATATGTGTTTTTTTAGCTCCTTCTCCACCATACCCAATTCAAAATGTTTTTTATTAAGATATTAAGTGATGTGTAGCATTACATTAGTTTCAGGGGGTACAACATAATGATTTGATATTTTATACATTGTAAAACAATGTAGGTCATCACTACAGTAGGTTTATTTTTTTTTCTCCGTTTTATTGTTTTTGCCATACAATGCCATGATATCACCATGGGTTTACATATGCTCCCCCTCCAGAAACCCCTCCCTCCCTCCTCCCTCCTCCCTCCTCCCTCCCCCCCAGGAAATCTCGATGCACCAGCCCCGAGAATCAATCCTGGGCTGGCGATTGATTAGACATATGATAATTAACATGTTTCAATGCCATTCTCCCATATTTAGCTAACACCTATCAGCATACTTATTATAGTTTTTTTTCTTATATGGGGAACTTTTAAGGTATGCTCTGTTAGCAACCTTTAAATAAGCAATGCTGTATTATTCAATGCTTCTACACACTCAGCAGAGATGTCAGCAAAGCAATTTCACACTAGGTCTGAAGTGTAGAGTGCAAGACCTCTGCCCTCAGCACTCTATGAGCAAGTGAAATAAGGTAAAGCACAAAGGAAAAAGAAAAAGGAGGCAGAGACAAGATGACTTGGTAGAAAGACATAAGCTCTTGCAAAAACACCAAAATCACAGCTAACTGCTGAACAGCCATTGAAAAAAAATTTTGGAGCATACAAATAGATACCCTACATCCAAGTGCAAGGCAAAAGCCACAATGACACAGTAGGAGGGGTGCAATAGTGATAAAATCAAATCCTGTACCCACTGGGTGGGTGACCCACAACCTGGAAAATAATTTGTATCATAGAACTTATTACAGAGAAGTGAAAGTTATGAGCACCTACATAGCGGTCCCCAGCTTACGGATCTGTCATCGGTAGGAGAAGCCCCCTGAGCATCTGGCTTTAAAGGCCAGTGGGGTTTGACTGCAGTAATTCCATGGGACTGGGGAAAACAGAGTCTCCACTCTTAGAAGCACACACAGGTTCTTGTGCACAACAGGTCCCAGTGAAAAAGCAATGACCTCCCAAGAGCCTAAACTATCATGCCATCATGCTCATTTCAAGTGGTAGTAAGGTTATGCTCAAAATCCTTCAAGTTAGGCTTCAGCCAGTGTGAACTGAGAGAATTCCAGATGTGCAAGCTGGGTTTCTAAGAGGCAGAAGAACCAGAGATCAAATTGTCAACATTCATTGGATCATGGAGAAAGCAGCAGAGCTCCAAGAATACACCTACTTCTGCTTCATTGACCACACTTTGACTGTGTGGATCACAACAAACTGTGGAAAATTCTGAAAGACATGGAAATACTAAACCAACTTACCTGCCCCCTTAGAAACCTGTATGTGTGTCAGGAAACAACAGTTAGAACCAGACATGGAACAACTGATTGGTTCAAAACTGTGAAGGGCATACAACAAGGCTGTTTATTATCACCTTGCTTATCTAACTTCTATGCAGAGTATATCATGTGAAATCCCGGGTAGAAGGAATCACAAGCTGGAATCAAGATTTCCAAGGGAAATATCGACCACCTCAGACATGCAGATGATACCAGTCTGATCACAGAAAGTGACGAGAAACTAAAGAACCTCTTGATGAGGGTGAAGGAGGAGAGTGACAATGCTGGCTTGAAACTCAACATTAAAAAAACTAAGCTCATGGCATTCGGTCCCATCACTTCATGGCGAATAAAAGGGAAAAAAGTGTTACTAGTGACAGATTTTATTTTCTTGGCTCCAAAATCACTGCAGATGATAACTGCAGTCATGAGATTAAAAGACGTTTGTTCCTTGGGAGGAAAGCTATGACAAACCTAGACAGCGTATTACAAAGCAGAGACGTCCTTTGCTGACAGAGGTCCATCTAGTCAAAGCTATGGTTTTTCCAGTGGTCTTGTACAGGTTTGAGAGTTGGACCATCAAGGGAAAAAATAAAAACAGCTATGGATAGACAGGCATGCAGTAGACATTCTTGTTCCTAAAGGGAGAAATTGGAAAGGAGAAAAGGGTGACAGGTCTCAGGAAATACAAATAAAACTTAGCAAGGCAAATTACATTCGATGTTAAGGTTGGAGAATAACCCTCTTAGTTTTGATGTTCTGTCCTCTAGAGCCTTTGGGGTGGGAGCATAACCCAGCTGCAGTAGCTTCTACCGTACCTCTTCATCTCTGGACAGAGGCTCCATCCATACAGCTCTTTGCAGTAAACTGCCCCTGAACCACTGGGCAAGGGAGCTTGGCTGGTCAAAACTGAGGAAGAGACAGCTCCTGGCCCCGCGATGGGAGAGGAAGCCTTGATGATCTCTGAGTCAGCCTCTGCACCCTTCTCTTTTCTTGAAGGATAAAGCATGTTGGCAGCCAGTCGGTTCTATGGCCCTGTACTGGTACTTTGGTCTGACCTGGCAATGTTTCTGCTGGTATCATCTCATCCTTATTCCTGCCTTCTCCTGAGGTGGTTCACATGCACAGTCTCTTTATCAGATGATTTTCCTATCCACATTTTTGGAACATAGTTTCCCTTTATTTTTTTGGCAAAACTCATAGACTGAGAATTCTCCAGATCTTTGAATTCTGGCACCTCTTAGGTTATCACTAGCTTCTCACTCTTCTGTCTCCTCTGCTCACACTTTAAGGAGTCAGGGGTATCCAGCTACACTCTTGACATTTTCCTTAGAAATCTCAACTAGCTATCCAGTTTCATTCCTCACAAGTTCTGTCTTCCATAAAACACAAGATTACAATTTAGCCAAGTTTTTGGTCACTTTATAACAGGAGTTGCCTTTTCTTATCCATTGTTCTTTTCTGTCTAAAATCTCACTAGAAACGACTTTCATGTAAATATTTCTATCACCATTCCATTCATAATTATTTTTGTATTGTCTAAAACGATGTAGGCTTTCTCTCCTGCTCTCCTCTTTTGCCTCCGAACCCTCACCAGAGTTGCCTTTACCTTCCATATTTCCACCAACAGTCTCTTCAGATTCAGTCAGTTCAGTTCAGTCACTCAGTCATGTCCAACTCTTTGTGACCCCATGGACTTCAGCACGCCAGGCCTCCCTGTCCATCACCAACTCTCAGAGCTTGCTCAAACTCATGTCCATCAAGTCGGCGATGCCATCCAACCATCTCATCCTCTGTTGTACCCTTCTCCTCCTGCCTTCTCTTCAGATTAATCTAGGAGTTTTCCACAGTGTGCTTCAAAATGCCTCTAGTTAGTCTCTATTATGAGTTCCTAAGCCATTTCCACATATTTATGTATTTGTTATAACAACATCTTGTTTCTTGGAACCAAAATCTGTATTAGTCAGAATTCTCCAGAGAAACGGGACCAGTGATGGGGCAGGGGAAGAAGCTTTAGAAGGAGTCAGTTGGCCCATGTGATTCTGGAGGCTGACAGATTCCAAGATCTACAGAGTCAATAAACTCAGCTGATGGTGCAGTTTTTGTGTAAAGGGCAGCAGCCTTGAAGGTCAGGCAAAGCTGATGTCTCAGTTTGGGCACCTCAAGCAGGAAGAATCGTCACTGGAGGGTCAGTGTTTTTGTTTACCTAAGACCTCCAGGATTGAGGCCCACCTGCATTAAAGAAAGCTACTGCATTACTCAGTCTACTGATATAAACGGTGGGCTTCTGGGTAGCTCAGACAGTAAAGAATCTGTCTGCAATGCAGGAGACCTGGGTTCAATCCCTGGGTAAGAAAGATCCCCTAGAGAAGGGAATGGGACCTCCCTCCAATATTCTTGCCTGGGAAATCCTATGGATAGAGGAGCCTGGTGGGCTACAGTCCATGTGGTCACAAAGATTCGGGCACAACTGAGTAACTAACACACACACACATTGATTTAAATATTAATTTTATTTGAAAACACCCCACAGAAACACCCAGAATATTATGTGAGTAAGATCTGAGCTCATTGTCGCCCAGTGAAGTGGATTCTATGCCTGGGATGGGAAGATCCCCTGGAGGAGGGCATAGCAACCCACTCCAGTATTCTTGCTTGGAGAATTTCATGGACAGGAGAGCCTGGCAGGCTTGCAAAAGAGTTGGACATGAGAGGGACAGAACACACACACTCTTTAGTATACATGGATTATTCTAAGTAAACCTAGAATTTATTGATGGCAGAATAGCTGGTGGAGAAACTAGGTAATCATGTAACTGTGTAGTTAACAGTTCCAAAATGAAATGATTATTTATGAGCAATCTTGCGTCTACACAGAACTTCTCATCTTGTTTTTGTCATCCATTTGAATGTAGTGTGGAGCTGGAGGAGAAGGGGGGAAAGTTTTGGGAGTTGCTGCGGCTGGATGCTGGCTCCTCTATACCTCATATTTACCCATAAAGTTTGCTATGGGTCACCTCTGTGTTTTGGAGAGTTTGATATGACAATTAAATCCTTGAGCCATAATGGCTGAGACATTCGGGGGGAATAAAAGGGAGGAGGTGAAAAGCAGTGAATTAGTATGCTCAAAGTTCAAACCAGGCTTCAGCAATACATGAACCGTGAACTTCCAGATGTTCAAGCTGATTTTAGAAAAGGCAGAGGAACCATAGATCAAATTGCCAATATCCGCTGGATCATCAAAAAGGCAAGAGAATTCCAGAAAAACATCTATTTCTGCTTTATTAACTATGCCAAAGCCATTGATTGTGTGGATCACAATAAACTATGGAAAATTCTTAACGAGATGGGAATACCAGACCATCTGACCTGCCTCTTGAGAAACCTGTATGCACGTCAGGAAGCAACAGTTAGAACTGGACATGGAACAACAGACTGGTTCCAAATAGGAAAAGGACTACATCAAGGCTGACTCATTTTAAAAGACCCTGATGTTGGGAAACATTGAAGGCAGGAGGAGAAGGGGATGACAGAGGATGAGATGGTTGGATGGCATCACCGACTCAATGGACATGAGTTTGAGTAAACTCTGGGAGTTGGTAATGGACAGGGAGGCCTGGTGTGCTGCCGTCGATGGGGTCGCAAAGAGTTGGACACGACTAAGTGACTGGACTGAACTGAACTGAATAGTTAAATGACTGGATGCCCTGAGGCATGTTTGAAAGGAGGTAGAATCCTTGAGGCAGATTGCTGGGGACTAGTTTAACCCATGGAAACCGGAGACTCAGAGTAATTAATTAAATGAAGATCCCAAACTGAAAGAAGAATTTATAGAAAATAGTTTTTGTTGGCAGGTATCAGTACATAGTGCTCGTTAATACTAGACAGTCAAAGGGAAAGAAGAAAGACCATTTTTTTTTGGTCTGGGGAAATCCTGCTTAGACTTTCAAGGCCACTTTCATATCTTACATTGATTTTCAAATAGCCATGTGATCTCTATGATTACCCAGAAGACTATACATGAGGTTGAGAATCAGTCTTCCGGATATAACTAGAGATGATGCTGATCTCTTCGTCTGACTCATTTGTCTAGTTACAAGTATCATATAATTTTTATCTTGAATTTACCGGGAACCCCAGGCACATGCAAAGAGATGACTGAAAAATAAAATGTTGCTCCTACCTTGAACTCTCTTTAAAAACCACGGGAAAAAAGGAGAAGAATTGGGACTATCCTAAGAGGAGTATTCTGAGCCTCAGCGATCATGCACCCTGTAGCTGGCAAGCTGCTCTTCTGACCATCAGCTCCTCCATGTGGCTAAGAAGTGACAGAGCAAGAAGTGAAGTGAAGTGAAAGTCACTTAGTTGTGCCTGATTCTTTGCGACGCCATGGACTATAGGCCATTGAATTCTCCAGGCCAGAATACTGGAGTGGGTAGCCGTTCCCTTCTCCAGGGGATCTTCCCAACCCAGGGACTGAACCCAGGACTCCCACATTGCCGAAGAGTTCATATCAAATAAAAGGAAGCAAGCCAACAAATTATGGAGAAAGCCGTACTCAATACATTAGGACTCCAGAAAGGTGAATACAATGTCAGCTGAGAATCTATAAGAACAGATGAGGAAAATGTAAATATCAGCACTTATCAATCAAAAGTGGGTCAGAGGCAGATTTAGCCATGCATTCTATAAAATCTAGAGTCGTTTTAAGAATTTCCTATTGCCACATGTTTGATGTATTTGATTAAATAACTTAGTTAAATTAGAGACTATTAATATTTAATTTTTAGAAAAAATTCTAGTAATGTAAGAAAAATTAAACGCCACGTAAAGTGTGAAAGTTTTAGTTGCTCAGTTGTGTCCAGCTCTTTGTGACACTGTGGAGTGTAGCTTCCCAGGCTTCTCCGTCCATGAAATTCTCTAGGCAAGAATACTGGAGTTGGCAGTCATTCCCTTCTCCAGGGGACCTTCCTGACCCAGAATTGAACCTGGGTCTCCTGCATTGCAGGTGGATTCTTTCTGGTCTGAGCCACCAGAGAAGCCCAAATGCCACACACCCCAGATTTAATTCTCACATACAGGTGAAATCCCAGTACTCTTTTGATAAATATGTTTGAGCCTCAGAAACCCTGTATCAGAACAGAATTGAAGAAATGCTTGCAGGTGTTAAATATGTGGTCCATGAAAGGACAATGCCTTCAATCAAGGATATCACCATTTGCTAGAAGTCTGAAAACACAGAAACATCAGTATAGCTCATTTAATATATTAGTTTAGGTTTCTGGATTTTATTATATTTACGGTCTATATGAATGAGTTGTTTAGTGTTTGGGAATATGGTTGGTAATGATAGCTTTGCACCATTTAATTTGGTTAATAAAATCTCTGACACAGTTTGAAACGATACTTTCCATTCAAGGTAAAAGTTTTTCGAAGGAAAGATCTCTCGGTCATCCAAAACACAGACTTCAACTCATTTTCTACATTTCTATACCTGTGTTCATCATTGCTGCTGCGCTTATAATAAAGCAGGATCAAATAAGAGAGTTGTGCTACAGAGGAGAACTTGAAAGGTATATATGTTTTGTTCTTATCAAATAAATAAGTCAAGAAAAAAGTATTCATCAAGAATATGCTAAGACTATAGGTAAAGCGATATGAGAGGCACACAGATGCATATCGGACTGGCTTGGAGTCCTTTATAGTTTTTCTGGTTTTACTACATTTTGCCAGGAGTGTTACTTGAGGAGGGTGGGTGCCAAGGGTATGGTGCAGATTTATTCAGCCTCTTAACCAGCTACGATAGTTTCCACTCAGTTGTGTCTGACTCTTTGCGACCCCATGGACTGTAGACCACAGGCTCCTCTGTCCGTGGAATTCTCCAGGCAAGAATACTGGAGTGGGTTGTCATTTTCTTCTCCAGGGTGTCTTCTTCACCCATGTCTTCTGCATTACAGGTGTATTCTTTACCATCTGAGCCACCAGGCAAGCTCAATCCACAGACTCTGTCTGTATGGTCATACTGTACACAAGCTTCATGAGAATAAATAATAACACTGCATTTAAAAATAAAATTTTAACATATAGAGCCTCAGACCAGTGGTAAATAACCTCATTAAAATACCCCACTCCACTAGAGATAAGATCTATGAATATCCCTGTATAATATTTATTTTCCTAATTGTTTATATTGCTGACTGGGCCAGTCATTTCTCTTCTAGAAATTACAGGTGTAGTTCATGATAATCAGGTTAGACAGGAGGAAGCATCATGAAATGGGGAGAAAATTATATTTAGTCTCAGAAAACCTGGCTTCAACTCCTAAATATTGCATATCTTGATAACTATGATATCTTGAGTGAAGGGTTTAATCTTTACGTTCTTAAAATTATTCTCTGTAACTGTATAAAATGTGAGATAATAACTTTCCAATTTATCATAAACTCCTGGGTACACCAAATTAATAAATGAAATCATCATATTATCTGTAATCCACTACACAACAATTTAAGCATCACTATTGAGCTCTTATTGATTATTTACTATATTTTCCCACAGAAGTATTTATCTCTAGTTTTACCTTCTTGGAATTGACATAAAGAGAAGATGAGTATGTGTTATGAGAGGATGAAAGAAATCTATAGAAATATACAGAAAATGAGCTGAAATTTCAGACTGCTACTTTATGGTTTTGGCTTAATTTGGGTGAGAGTTAGGGATATCATAGGATCAAGGGGCCTTCCCACAAATATGTGGGCTTATCCCATAAATATCTGAGAAAATGTGAAATGGCTGGTAGCATTTCTCCTAATATTGAGATGGTAGTTGTTTTATTGCTTTTATTTCCCTGGAAGGAGAGATTTTATTTAGTGAATCACTCTATTTCTCTGAAGAAGATTCTTCATTCAAATAGTCAATTGATTGTTTAAAAGATTTTAAAAATTTCCCACTTTTTAAAACTAAACGTCATGGATGTTACAGATCTGTGTCAGAAGAAAGCGGCACTGACAGCGAGTCACCCCCAGGGTCAGGTGAGTGTAGCAGGATTAACCAGTCTGTGTTGTGCCTCTCGATCATTGTGCAAGGAGCACTTAAAATCATTAATTTAAAACCAAGCATTTGTTCATAATATTCTTATATGGTTCCCGTTGTAGATGATTCTATAATACTGAATAATAAAACTTGGTTTCATGATGTCTCAACCCCTGCTAACCCACACCAAAGGAGTGATTTTTGAGGACCCACACTAGCGTTTAATTTTAGTCCAGTTCAGTTCAGTCGCTCAGTCGTGTCCGACTCTCTGCGACCCTATGAACTGCAGCACGCCAGGCCTCCCTGTTCATCACCAACTCCTGGAGTCTACCCAAACCCATGTCCATTGGGTTGGATGATGCCATCCAACCATCTCATCCTCTGTTGCCCCCTTCTCCTCCTGCCTTCAATCCTTCCCAGCATAAGGGTCTTTTCAAATGAGTCAGCTCTTCTCATCAGGTGGCCAAAGTACTGGAGTTTCAGCTTCAACATCGGTCCTTCCAATGAACACCCAGGACTGATCTCCTTTAGGATGGACTGGTTGGATCTCCTTGCAGTCCGAGGGGGACTCTCAAGAGTCTTTTCCAACACCACAGTTCAAAAGCATCAATTCTTCAGCACTCAGCTTTGTTCACCGTCCAACTCTCACATCTGTACATGACCACTGAGAAAACCATAGCCTTGACTAGATGGACCTTTGTTGGCAAAGTAATGTCTCTGCTTTTTAATATGCTATCTAAGTTGGTCATAACTTTCCTTCCAAGGACTAAGCATCTTTTAATTTCATGGCTGCAATCACCATCTGCAGTGATTTTGGAGCCCCCCAAAATTAAGACAGCCACTGTTTCTACTGTTTCCCCATCTATTTCCCATGAAGTGATGGGACCAGATGCCATGATCTTAGTTTTCTGAATGTTGTGCTTAAGCCAACTTTTCCCTCTCCTCTTTCACTTTCATCAAGAAGCTCTTTAGTTCTTCCTAAGTGTCTGTCATAAGGGTGGTGTCATATGCATATCTGAGGTTATTGATATTTCTCCCGACAATCTTGATTCCAGCTTGTGCTTCCTCCAGCCCAGCGTTTCTCATGATGTACTCTACATATAAGTTAACTAAGCAGGGTGACAATATACAGCCTTGATGTACTCCTTTTCTTATTTGGAGCCAGTCTGTTGTTCCATGTCCAGTTCTAACTGTTGCTTCCTGACCTGCATACAGGTTTCTCAAGAGGCAGGTCAGGTGGTCTGGTATTCCCATCTCTTTCAGAATTTTTCACAGTTTATTGTGATCCACACAAAGGTTTTGGTATAGTCAATAAAGCAGAAATAGATGTTTTTCTGGAACTCTCTTGCTTTTCATCAAGAGGCGCTTTAGTTCTTCTTCACTTGTTGGAGGTGGTGCAGCTGCTGGGGTTGCAGGGGCTCTGGCAGCACCAGGTACTCAGGGGAGTTGGCAGCTAGGGCAGCAGGAGGGTATGGCAACAGTATTGGCCAATATGCTCTGGTATTGTTGCCTGGAAGCCTGACAGGCCACAGTCCATAGGGTTGCAAATAGTTGGACAGACAAAAGCGACCCTGTGTGCATAAACGCAGGACATTTTTGCCTGTGTCAGCTCTGCCCCAGTGAGGGTTGCTTGTGAAGTTGGCACAGCTTCTTTGCTTGCAGGGACCCTGGCCCAAGTGTGCAGGGACATGGACTGCCTCCACCCCAGGAATTATGGCTCTATCAGAGTCTTTTTCGAGGTCCAGTCCTACTAACACTCCTGTTTTTCCCCTGGTTCCTTGTCATACCGAGTGTTGCGTGGCTCTCTCTATCCCTTTCTGCTGGTCAGGTGTCCTTCCACTCTCTGCTGGTGTCCTGTGTGCACTTCTGTGTCTGAAGGTGTACTTCTGAAGTATCTGTGGCGAGTGATGTACTCCACGGTCCACCTACTTCTCTGCCATCTTGTTCTCCGTAATGAGCTCTTTCTTTAATGTGTATACATAGAAAGACAAATATGTAATATAATATTAATAATAACAGACTAGAGGCACTTTTGAGACTCCATTTATTTTAAGGAATGCTGAGTGTATTTTTACCTTAACTCTCTCCACCGATTTTTCTGTTATTTAAATTTGAATTTTAGATCTAGCCTACTGTTACACATTATTTTCTGGGCTCCAAAACCATTTTATTGTTTTCAGTTTTGTGCTGAGTTTTACAGCAAAAAATTCGACTTTATTTTATGCTTCACCATTTCCATTAATCATAATTCTGAAGGATTACCTTAGATTTTAATGAGAGTAAGATCCTTTTCTGTCCAGGGAGCTTTGAATGTTGCCATAAATTGTATATGCTTGTGAGTGAGCAAATCATTTTGCTTATTATAGTAGTAACAAGTAATAAACATTCATGCGTTTTTTTATTCCAGAGAGACTTTATTGCATTGACACATTTTCAATTTACTGAAAAATTGAGAAGAGAGTACAACTTTCCATATATTTCACACTCAGTCTTCTCTATAATTACCATCTAATATTAGTTGATAAGTTACCATTGATAAAGCAACTTAATATATCATTATTAACTAAGGCCCATACTGCATTCATATTCTCTTCGCTTTCAATAGCTGTCCTTCTTCGGCCCAGAGGCCATTCATGAGACGTCATTGGTTTTTGTTTAGTGTTCCCTTTGGCTCCTCTTGGCTCTGATTAGTTTTTAGGCTTTTTGTTTTTGATGTCCTTGTCATTGTTGAAGACCATTGGTGGGGTATTTTTTAGTGTGTCCTTCCATGAGGATCTAAACATTCCTTTAAAACTATTCAAAACAATAAAAAGTAACCATTAATATTAGCACCCAGGATGATCACTGTGAAAGTATTTCAGTATATAGATGAATAGACAGGTGTGTGCCTGTGTGTTTGTGTTTCTTATCCTTTATAGAATGTGATTGGACTTAGAAATATCATATCTATTTCTTTTTTGTTCTAAAATAAAATCAATTTATATACTTAGAATGGAATTTTAAAGGCACTTTGCTTTATTGACCTAAATGGTTACCAAAAATTGATAAATAAGCACTTAGGATATTTTAGGAAGACACAAGACTATTTGCAGCTGAGTTAACAGATGATTTTTTTTTTTTGGAGCCGATTTTTATTTACTTGATCCTCTCTCTTCAATTTCTGGGCATTTTAAATAAATTGCTTGTATTAGAAATATGTGGGCTGAAAAAAATAGTAGCACTGTTATTTCATTTTGTACTTTGTGTTGTTTTTTCCCTTATAGCAACAGTCGCTGACGGTCTTGCCCTATAGAGAGGATAGTACCAAATAAATCACCAGATACTGGCCTAAACCAAGAAGGAAATAAAAAAAAATAACATATTTCTCTGTCCCCTCTGTTGTCACTGCTGAGGGTTTAAATTATGACATAATAAATCATCTGCACCTGAGTCATCCTAATCATGTCTGGTGTTTTCTCTGTATTTTCAGTTTCAACTTACACTGTATCTAACTTGAAAATGACTCTCAGTCAGCTAAAAACAGTCAAAGACCTTCACCCCATAAGGCCCCGAGAGCCTGCCAGCTGTGTCTCAAGACCCCAAGCGTAGAGAGTATCCCTTTTCCTTTCTGCTCTTTCAGCTGACCTGAACCTCTCCCCCACTTTCCTCCTCCTGCCTTCATAGACTTCAGCTAGCCTGTGACTTGTCCTAGTGGCACTGACTCAGGAGTTGTTGAATCCAATCTTTCTCTTGTTACCACTTCTCCTCTTTGAAAGCTTGTATACCTGCTTCAGTGTGTTCAGATTCCTGTTTACCAGGAGGAGGTTTACCACGAAGCTAAGGGCTTCCCTGGTGGCTTAGACAGTAAAGAATCTGCCTGCAATATAGGAGACTGGGGTTCAGTCCCTGGGTCGGGAAGACCCTCTGGAGGAGGGCAGAGCAACCCACTCCAGTATTCTTGTCTGGAGAATCCCATGGACAGAGGAGCCTGGTGGGCTACAGTCCATGGGGCTGCAAAGAGTCAGACACAACTGAGCGAGTAATACTTTCAAGGAAGCAAATCATCAGGGCCACTTACTCGCAAAGGTTCTTTTCAAAGTCATGAACCTAATTTTTATGTATCTTTTGAGAAATGGTGTGTTACTGGGATCTAGTAGAGATGGAGTATTTTACCATGGGACGCCAGGTGGCCATCCATTTGAACTGCTCCTTATGGTCTGCCAGGCCGTAAAGTCGGACTCCTGTGTCATTCAGCACAGTAGCAGCGGTGTTCCTTTAGCTTGTGCCCGCAGCCTTATATTTGTCTGGGTCCAATCAGGAGAACAGGATCACACAGTAATTTAAATAGGTAGTTTAATAATACACTCTATTGGAGAGCCATTATGAAGATATCATGAGAACTTAACAGGTATCCTAGGTCTGAGGGAAAGTACCCAAGGAAGGATACACCTGGAAGAGGGGCCACTCCCCCAAGGCTGAGGCTCACACCTCACTGGAGAAGGTGTGACTTCTGCCTGCTTGATGGCTCGGGCCAGAGGCGGTCCACAGACATGGAGAAAAGCAGAAAACAGAACTCCAGCTGGTGCTGTTGAGAGAACCAGTGCCCCTTCATGTGCGAGCTGGAGTGTACAGTGTCTGAATCAGGACGGGCGTAGGTAAACCACAACTGTTGCGGGGGTTGTACAAAGTCTGTGGAGGTGGTGCGGCAGGAGCAAGACCTGAAGTCCATGATGCGGTATCAGTAGGATCCAAGAATGTGGTTACTGGACCCAGCGAGGCCAGCGAGATCAAGGGACGACATACTCTGGGAGCGTGAGCACCTGGGATAAAGCATCATTGGAGGTCTTCTTAGGCCGCCGCTGCTCACGCCCTGTGCAGCAGGAAAAAAAACCCAAACGCTCCACGCTGGAGGAGCCTGTTCGTCCTTCAGTGTACCTCTGGTGCCCTCTGCTGGCTAGTCCTGCCACTGCCTTCACTAATGGAGAAAATAGCTTTCAATCCATTATTGCAGAGCAGGCAGTGAAATGGTAAATCTGGATCTGAGAAGGAATAAATTGGTCCAAACCAGAAATTTCTCTTTTTATCACAAGAACAATTGTTTAATTTGTAACCTTCATTTTCCTTTTTAATTTTTATTATTTATTTATTTTTTGAGGCCAATTGTTGAGCTTCTCTAGCCACTTTTTCTGTTTTCGTTTGGAGAAATATCCCTTTGGACCAGGATACAAGTTTGGCTGCTGTCACCCTTTAATCCCTTGCACAAATGCCAGCAAAGTTATTTCCCTTCACTCCCAGAGAGTCAAGTTTAGGATTTCCCAGAGTCATCATAATAGCTGAAGTGGTAGGTTTAAAGTATTTGCATCTAATAATTGGTGAACATCAGTTCAGTTCAGTTCAGTCGCTCAGTTGTGTCCAACTCTTTGCGACCCCATGAACGGCAGCACAGCAGGCCTCCCTCAATCTTTCCCAGCATCAGGGTCTTTTCCAAGGAGTCAGCTGTTCGCATCAGGTGGCCAAAGTATTGGAGTTTCAGCTTCAACGTCAGTCTTTCCAATGAACACCCACGACTAATCTCCTTTAAGATGGACTGCTTGGATCTCCTTGCAGTCCAAGAGACTGGGGCTGTTTAAAATTGTATTTCTGTTCAAAGTAAGGAAACTGGGTTGCTTCCAGAACATTCCAAAATCATGAGCTACTATAAAAGTATCATCAATGTAACAGTGGCAGTTAAATCTTCTCCCAGAGTAATGGAGCATGGACTAAAAATAACTGAGTGCAGGCACAGTTGGAGCAAATTATGAACAAGACACAAAAAGACCAAAATCCTAACCACCCCCATGTTTGGTAAGCCCACCTTCCTGGCTCCTGGGGGCCTCAGGAGCCCCCTTCAGACAACACTGCCTTCTCCCCTTTGCCACTCCCTTCTCCTGGCAGCTGCTATGTCCCCTCTTCATCCTCTCCTTTTGTCCGGTCCTTCCTGGAGGTCGGACCTTGGGCAGCTGCAGCTTCGCTCCCCTCAGCTTGTGGGACCAGCTCGCCCTGGCCGGGTGGGTGGGTGACCGCCAGAGGTGGGAGGCACTTGCCTCACAGCACGCAGTTGCCTGCCTTGCGGGAGCTCCCTGACCAGAGATTTCCGAGGGCGACGGGATCAGACCTCGTACATGTCATGGCCGGAAGTCCGATCATCCCCATCCTCACCCTTATTTTCCTGCTGGAGAGAGAAGCCCCGAGAGAACGGGCTAAAGTGGCAGATTTCTGTGTCATATGCGTAGGCTCACATCCCACACACAAAGTACAAGCTTCCCTGGAGGCTCAGATGATAAAGAATCTGCCTGCACTGCGGGAGATCAGGGTTTGATCCCTGAGTGGGGAAGATCCCCTGGAGAAGGAAAGGGCAAACCCACTCTAGTGTTCTTGCCTGGACAGTTCCGTGGATAGAGGAGCCTGGAGGGTTGCAAAGAATGGGGCGCTACTGAATGACTAACTTTCACAACATACAACCAGCTGGATTCTGGGCTCGGGGACCTGGCAGGCAGTGGACGGGGTGCCTCCCATTCTCTGGCCCTTTCTGCAGGGGGTGGGTAGAAAAGGGGATCTCTGTCTCTTCCTCTTTTTCAGTCATTTTTAAACCCCTCTTTCCTCTCTCTTGGACCTCATGCCTACACCCTCCTTCCCCCCATCCTGGAAACCCCTCATCTGTGGGTCTGACTCTGAGGAGGGAATTCTGTGATCCCCTTGGTGGTGATACCAGGCCTTGAGTTCCTAGGGTCTCTCATTGTTAGCCTCCAGGCTTATATGGAAAAATGGAAAATGCCCAGGGAATCTCCAAAGATTCTCCTCAGGGCTGCATTCTCAACAACAGAAGACTGTGGAGACAGTTTAAAAAAAAAAAAGCAGATTTTCTTTTGCACCAACGTGTCTCAGGTGACCAGAAGTGGCCCTAGCGTGGGGGAATCCTTTAAACTTGGACACCAGTTTGCAATTGGACCAATTTGGTAAGAAGTCTCAAAAATGGAGGGAGGTCGAGTATGTGCCCCTTTAATGAGATTTTATCAGGAGTCCTGACTGAGCGGTTCCTGTCGTTGAGTGAGGGCCTTCTGTTCCTGTGCTGCCCCAGAGAGACCTGGAGCCGGACCTTCTCAGGGACCCTGGTCTTTCAACTGCTGATGAGCCCATCAGCCCCCAGACCCCCTTCTCAGGCCCCCATTTTTTCCCTTTCATCACCGCCATCAGCCCTCTGACTTCTGTCTTACCCTGTCAAATCAGAACTCTCCCAGATTGGAGCCTCCAGAGCTTTCCCCTGCGGGGCTCCAATCGAGCTCAAAGACAGCCCACACCTCCGCCCCACAAGGCCTTTTACTTTTGGGAAGTAGCTGCTGGGAGTCGAGTGATGACTCAAGGGTGTGTCCCCTCCTCAAAGAACCCCAACGAGTTTAGGGATGAACTGACCAGGCTGGGGTTGACATTCTCTCTCACCTGGCAGGACATGGTTACTCTGGCCGTCTGTTGTACCCGTGATGAAAAGGATCAGAGGCTGAGAAATGCCAGGAGACCCTCCGATGGCCTACTAGCCTCCAGTCAGCTCCACCAAACTTACCTGGCAGGTGGGGAGGAACCCCAAACATGACTCATGCTGGGACTATGAAGATGGTGTTGGCAGGCTGGGAGGAGACATTAGGCTACTTGTCTCCTGGAAACCATGAAAAGGCATATAGCGAAGCCTTTAAATTATGATAAGGTCCGAGAGATTACACAGGAAAAAGATGAAAGCCTGGCAGTCTTCCAGGGCCAGGTGACAGGGACTTGAGCAAGAACACTCACTCAGACCCTGAGCTGGCAGAAGGGTGTTTTGCTATTGGCCATGCATGTTATCTCCCAGGCCACTCCTGACATCTGGAAAACATTACAAAAGTTTGAGGCTGGGCCCCGAACCCCGTTGTCAACCTTGGTAGAGGAGGACTTCAAGGTCAATAATAAGCAATACATCACAGAAGAGGCCAAAAATGATATGAGACTAATTAAAAAAAAAAAAAGCTTTTGACTGTACTGATTCTCCCATGACCTCAAGGGGACCCTGGAGGACCAAGAAGGCTGACTCAATGGAAGCCGTCTGGGCCCAAAGCAGCATGTCTTTTGTTGAAAGGGAGGGCACGGGAAGGAGGGATGTCCTTCTAGCTCCTTGCAAATCTCTCTTAGGAGAGATTCTTGCAGTCTGATGGGGCCCGAGTGCCTGTCCAGGTCCACATCCCACTTGATCCATCCTCATGACTCCAGAGGAGCTGTGGGTCACTTGCGATGTGGCAGGAAGCAGAAATTAGTTCTTGTTAACATTGGAGCCTCCTGCTCTGTTCTGGCTCAGCTGGCCGGCCCCCTCTCCAACCCTGACTGCATTGTGATGGTGAATGGTAAAGCAATTTACTTCTCCCCTTGCCTGCAGAACTGGGTCTATTATTATTACTCACTCTTTTTTGTATATGGAAGAATGTTCTGACCCTCTTCTCTGGAGAGATTTGCTAAATCAGTTAGGAGCTAGTATGTGCTTAGGACAGGGTGAAGTCCAAGGTGGTAGAGAATTCAAACAGACTGCATCTGTTAGCAGCCCTAGGAGACCCACCTGCTTCTCATCAAGACACTCCCTAGGCATCCTCTCAAATTTAAAAACAATTAAATCTGGATTTTGTGGTACTTTAGTTCCAGGATGGCAAAAAAGTGTCATTTCCCTGCCTACCACCCTGTCTCCCCCACTGCCCCCCCCCCCCCCCACACACAATAAGAATGATTAAGGCCTGGGGAGAAAAAGATATTCCCATCTGAATGCAGAGTTCCAAAGAATAGCAAGGAGAGATAAGAAAGCCTTCCTCAGCGATCAGTGCAATGAAGTAGAGGAAAACAACAGAATGGGAAAGACTAGAGATCTCTTCAAGAAAATTAGAGATACCAAGGGAACATTTCATGCAAAGATGGGCTCCATAAAGGACAGAAATGGTAGGGACCTAACAGAAGCAGAAGATATTAAGAAGAGGTGGCAAGAATACACAGAACTGTACAAAAAAGGTCTTCATGACCCAGATAATCACAATGGTGTAATCACTCACCTAGAGCCAGACATCCTGGAATGTGAAGTCAAGTGGGCCTTAGAAAGCATCACTACAAACAAAGCTAGTGGAGGTGATGGAATTCCAGTTGAGCTATTTCGAATCCTGAAAGATGATGCTGTGAGAGTGCTGCATTCAATATGCCAGCAAATTTGGAGAACTCAGCAGTGGCCACAGGACTGGAGGTCAGTTTTCATTCCAATCCCAAAAAAAGGCAATGCCAAAGAATGCTCGAACTACCGCACAATTGGACTCATCTCACATGCTAGTAAAGTGATGCTCAAAATTCTCCAAGATAGGCTTCAGCAATACGTAAACTGTGAACTTCCAGATGTTCTAGCTGGTTTTAGAAAAGGCAGAGGAACCAGAGATCAAATTGCCAACATTCGCTGATTCATTGAAAAAGCAAGAGAGTTCCAGAGAAACCATCTATTTCTGCTTTATTGACTATGCCAAAGCTTTTGACTGTGTGGATCACAATAAACTGTGGAAAATTCTGAAAGAGATGGAAATACCAGACCATCTGATCTGTCTCTTAAGAAGCCTGTATACAGGTCAGGAAGCAACAGTTAGAACTGGACATGGAACAGACTGGTTCCAAATAGGAAAAGCAGTATGTCAAGGCTGTATATTGTCAGCCTGCTTATTTAACTTATATGCAGAGTACATCATGAGAAACACTGGGCTGGAGGAAGCACAAGCTGGAATCAAGATTGCCAGGACAAATATCAATAACCCCAGATATGGCAGAAAGTGAAGAGGAACTAAAAAGCCTCTTGATGAAAGTGAAAGAGGAGAGTGAAAAAATTGGCTTAAAGCTCAACATCCAGAAAACTAAGATCATGGCATCTGGTCCCATCACTTCATGGGAAATAGATGGGGAAACAGTGGAAACAGTGTCAGGCTTTATTTTTGGGGGCTCCAAAATCACTGCAGATGGTGATTGCAGCCATGAAATAAAAAGACACTCCTTGGAAGGAAATTTATGACCAACCTAGACAGCATATTTAAAAGCAGAGACATTACTTTGCCAACAAAGGTCCGTCTAGTCAAGGCTGTGGTTTTTCCAGTGGTCATGTATGGATGTGAGAGTTGGACTATAAAGAAAGCTAAGCACCAAAGAATTGATGCTTTCGAACTGTGGTATTGGAGAAGACTCTTGAGAGTCCCTTGGACTGCAAGGAGTTCCAATCAGTCCATCCTAAAGGAGATCAGTCCTGGGTGTTCATTGGAAGGACTTATGTTGAAGCTGATACTCCAATACTTTGGCGAAGAATTGACTCATTGGAAAAGACCCTAATGCTGGGAAGGATTGGAGGGAGGAGGAGAACGGCACGACAGAGAATGAGATGGCTGGATGGCATCACCGACGCGATGAACATGGGTTTGGGTGGACTCCGGGAGTTAGTGATGGACAGGGAGGCCTGGCGTGCTGCAGTTCATGGGGTTGCAGGCAGACATGACTGAGTGACTGAACTGAACTGTGTATGCAGTATTCAACAATAACAGAAGAAAAGGAAAAGAACAATTTCTTCTGTATAACCCCTAAGCACACAAGCAGAGTTTACTGGGTCAGATTTAGCTGTGAGCATTTTATACGCTGACTTCCAGGCATCATCATCACATGTTTCACAGCTACTTGTCTGCATGTCTGAGTCTCAAACTCTGCTCTGCAAGTGATTCTCCAAGGGGAGAATAGGCTGGAACTTCGACTCTGCAAGAAGCCATTCTTTCCAAAGTCATTTCTTCTCAGCTGCTCTGTCTTTCTGTGGAACTCTCTGAGCTCATTGTCTGTGAGGGAAAGGCAGTTCTCATCATTTTCAGAATATTCCTGCCATCCCATTGTGTTCAGTAACGTCTGCTCTGCTTCCAAGGAGTGAGAGAGGACCGCCCCTTCCTCTTCTACAGGGAGAGCAAGACCATCCTGATGACAGCCTTCCTCTCCATTTTTCTTTGGTTCAGGTGTGCTCTTGTCTTCCGAAACTTTTGACTTGTCACCGGCTCTGCTCTCTGAGAAGTCGCCATTCCCATCATCCTTCAGAGTCTTCCGGAACTCACTCTTCCTGCCAGGAGTCTGGCGAGTCAGCTTGGTCAGACAAGAGGAGCTGATCTCAAATGGAGGCGTGGTGCTGGCAGGGCTCTCTTTGGGAGAACTTAAAACTGTACCACCAGCAGCAAAATCTTTTTGGAAACTCTTTTGATGACTAGCATTTTGGTGGGCTGCTTGGTACGAGGTGGGTTTTCCCACACTCCAGAAGGTGTCCCAATGGGTCTGCATGGCTGATTCTGTTTGCCAGCTTCTGGATTCAAAGAAGGAAAGTCTTCCTCTTTAAAGTGCAATTTTCCCACCTTATCTTCTTACTTCTCTTCCTTAATATCTGTAGGTGGCTTTTTCTGAAAGGTACAGCTGCTGTTTCTGTGATGATGGTTTTCTGTGCCACCCCCACTACACTGGCTTATGCCATCATGACCTTGTGAAGAGCCATGCCAACCAGATCAGTTCCCTGTGATTCCAGCATATGCTCCCTTAGAGAAACCAGAGTCCACAGAATTGTGGCAGAATGGGGAGGGCTGGTGCCAAGAATCTCCTGTTTGATGAGGTCCATTGTTGAAAAAGCCATCAGAGGAATTATGTCTACTACAGCTTACTCCAAATCTACCATTTCCTTGGGGTAGGTGCTCTCTGTGTTTTTCAAAAGTCACTGTAGGTGACTTAGCTGACTGTGGTGTTGAGAAATTTAGCCAAGCAGGAACAAAGTCATGCTGTACCATTTGGGTCCAGTGTCTCTTCTCAACAAGACAAAGCATCCAACCTCATGGCCAGGATCCTAGGACCTCTGTGGTCCTGCTTCCTGAACCTCTTGAGTTGACAGCTGGATTTCCATGAGGTTATCTTGTTAAAAGGGTACTTAATTAGGCTGGCCAATAGAGTGCCTTATGATGAAGCACAAAGAAGCCAGGCTCTGTGTGGATCAATCTCTCCGTTCCCTCAATTGCTCATCTTAAACTATCTAGTTCCTGACACGTTTCCCAAAGAGGAAGGGAAACGGAAAGGAGGAGGGGAAACATAAAAGTTACTTGTTACATTTGAAAAATGGGAGAAGGGAAAAGAGCTATATCAATGTTCACCTCATTCAACTTCCTTGAGTGATGGCACTATGATGTTGCTTAAACCCGATAATACACGGACATTTGCACAATGAGTGCAAATACTGTTTATAACAAGGTCATAGCTTAGAAAGACAGATGAACTTCTGTTTGGTCAAATAATGTCATTGAAGTGATAGATCAAAAATAAAACATTGAAGAGCTGTAAAAGATCTTCTGAGTAGTCAACTCTAGTAGCAAAACATCCACATTACAAAGCCCTTAATTTACAAATCTCATTATTCTTACACAGCTACTAAAAATAGTCTGCAGGTATGAGTTTATATTGGTCTAATCCTTCAAAATCTAAGGACATAAGAAACCTTTTAAAAATAAAACCCCAAAACAGACAGCAACTTGATATGCTTTTCCCTCCTAGAATAGCAGCTTTCAAGGCAAATTTCTTGGTATAAAGCTCCCAAATGTTTCTTCTGTTTCTTTGGTCTTCACTATTTATACATTCACAGCAAAATTAAAACAGGGAGGAGGGCAGGCCTTGAGAAGAGTCATGGAGAAAGTTCCAAACTGAGGTCTTCTTCTCTTCAGTTGTCTGTATTTCACTTGTTCTGCCCGTTCCTGAAGACTAAATTGAGTTAATAGAAAGTAGGAATTTCTGCTTCAGTAGAGAAGTCACTTTGGATCCATTTTCATCATTCAGTTCAGTTTAGTCACTCAGTCGTGTCCGACTCTTTGCGACCCCACGAACTTCAGCATGCCAGGCCTCCCTATCCATCACCAACTCCCAGAGTCCACTCAAACCCATGTCCATTGAGTTGGTGATACCATTCAACCATCTCATCCTCTGTTGTCCCCTTCTCCTCCTGCCCTCAATCTTTCCCAGCATCAGGGTCTTTTCAAATGAGTCAGCTCTTCACATCAGGTGGCCAAAGTATTGGAGTTTCAGCTTCAACATCAGTCCTTCCAATGAACACCCAGGACTGATCTCCTTTAGGATGGACTAGTTGGATCTCCTTGCAGTCCAAGGGGCTCTCAAGAGTCTTTTCCAACACCACAGTTCAAAAGCATCAGTTCTTCAGTGCTCAGCTTTCTTTGTAGTCCAACTCTCACATCCATACATGACCACTGGAAAAACCATAGCCTTGACCAGACGGACCTTTGGTGACATCATTATTCAATCATTTAGAAGGTTACAGGAATCTATCACTTCGGCTCCTTCCTTCTTTCACGTGTGCATGCTGTTAAGACTCCAATCCCCCTAAATATTTTAAATTTTACCTCATAGTATTTAAATTATAAAAATCTCAGAAGAGTAAACAGCACTCAAGTAGTTTTTCTCTTCTGGAAAGGAATTAGGACACTTTGGGTTGTATGCAGGGAAGTTATATCACTTTAGGCAGTTATGACCTTTAGTTGGAGATTGAGTGTGGCTGTAGGAGGTGCATATGGGTGCCAAGTTGGCAAGGGGGATGACTTGTCAGGGCTAATTTTATGAGTCAACTTGGGGATGCCAAAATGTCTGATAAAACATTATTTCTGGGTGTGTCTGTGTGCCTTGGGAAGAGGTTAGTATTTGAATCATTAGACTGAGTGAAGCAGTCTACCCTCAGCAATTCTGGTAGGCATGATTCAATTTGTTGAGGGCTTGAGTAGAACAAAAGATGGAGAAAGGTCAATTTGCTCTCTGCTTGAGCTGAAACATCCACCTTCTCCTATCTTCAGACACCCGTTGGCATTCTTGGTCCTCAGGTTTTTGGACTCAGATTGAGACTTACATAATTGAACCCCTATTTCTCAGGTGTTCAGACTTGTATTGAATTACACTATCAGTTCTTTCCCACTCTTCCACTTGCAGATGGAAGATCTTGGGACTTCCTGGGTCCCATAACCACGAGAGCCAATTCCTATAATAAATTTCCTCACCCCTCTCACCTCTCCCACCTATCTATGTAACTCCTACTGCTTCTGTTTCTGTGGAAAACCCTGACTCACACATTTGTATTACAATAGCTTCTTCTCCTCCTGAAGGCAGGAGGAGAAGGAGATGACAAAGGACAAGATGGTTGGATGGCATCACTGACTCAATGGACATGAGTTTGAGCATCCTCTGGGAGATGGTGAAGGACAGGCAAGCTTGGTGTACTGCAGTCCACAGGGTCGCAAAGAGTCAGACATGACTGAGCAACTGAACAATGAACAACAAAGCTTTTTTTGTGTGTGTGCATGCTAAGCCACTTAAGTCATGTCTGACTCTGTGATCCTAAGGACTGTACCTTGCCAGGCTCCTCTGTCCATGGGATTCTCCAGACAAGAATACTGGAGTGGGTTGCCATGCCCTTCTCCAGGGGCTTTTCCCAACCTAGGGATCGGACCCGCATCTCCTATGTCTCTGGCACTGGCAGGCAGGTTCCCCACCACTACAGCCACCACTAAGATATGTTCCTCTTTATATTTACTAATGCTTTTTTTTAAAAAGCATTAGTGTTAAGGTCTATGAACTTTCTTTTGTATAGAATTTCACAGTATATATATCTTGTACTTTGAACCTTTATCTATCTGAAATTGTCTTTTATAAGCAGCACATAGTTGAAATTTTTTCCCAGATCTTAAGGTTATTGTCATTTGATTGGTTGTGGACCTGAGACTATAACATCACAACATACCATTGCAACTTAAAATAAAACAGTGGTCTTTAATCACCGCATTGCATGTCTTATATCGTAAATTTTCCTTGTCTCATGCCTACTCATTAACAGAGTTAATGCTTATTAACAGAATTAATATGAGGTAACTTTAAAAATAAGAAATATGTAACATACAAACTCATAAACATGCATTCCTTACAAATAAGTTATTTATGGAATTATATAATTTATATATGAAAATTAGCTTTTCTTGACAGATGAAAGCCATAGTGTGCAAGGTTTGAATCCGAGGTAATCAGTGCATGTTTGTTTTCTTTTCCGTTTTTCCTGTTCATCAAAGATAATTACTCTGGAAGAATAAATGAAGGAGAAAACATCACCTGTATGATCAATAAAGTTAAAAATGATGATTAATTCAGCAAATGGTATGAGGTACTTCTTTTGAAGTAGAGTTCTATCATGTAATTCATTTGTAACCAGCATTTGAATACACAAAGGCTAAAGAATTAAGTATTATTAGAAAAAAATAGCACAGCAAGAAACACTTTAAATGACAAATTTACCATGTCTATGATATAGCTTATATTATTGAGAAATATTCTTCAGTTTGATTTTTATTATATGCAGCTATATTACTATCTTCATTTAATATACACTTATACTATTTCTATCTATATAATACTTAAAATTTTCTCTTTCTGTTTCTCCCTCTCATCCTAAAATTAGTTGATCCTTACTGTGATGTGATGGGCTCCTTGTTTCCCAGGCTAGTCTTTGGGCTCACTCTCACTTTCCAGTTGCCTATATATTTAAAAATAAAAATGATCATTTAAAACTGCATTGTCTTCAAGTTGTTCTATAACACTCTATAGTATCTAACAGTATTGAAACAGTTTTGAATCCCTATCTGAGATTTGGAAGCAGCTACTACTTAAGAATATCTTACCACTGAGAGTTTTTCTCAATGGTAAGCAAGGCTAATATGAGAAAAAGAACAGTAATAAAAGTTTACCTGGAAATGAACTCAGATCGTATCTATGTATATAAAACATTATTAGCTAAATAGCTTTACATTTTTTACCATTCACATTCTGCTCATTTTCCCACAATAAACTCATCCAATATAAGAAAATTACTTTAATATGTTTAAGTATTTTTCTGAATTATGAGACTATTTTATGTGTCACATATTATTTCAGCAATTTTAAACATTTCAAAATATTTCCATGAAATGTATTCTCTTTTAATTTATATTATCAATTTTAAATATGTTAATAAAGTTCTTTAAATGTTCTAATAAAATTCATTTCATCTTAAGTAAAATGAAGGGCATATATATAAAACTCAAAAGGCAGAAATTATTTCATAGCAATTTCCATGAAAGGAAGTAAACCAATTTTAAAATTTGTTTTACTCTTGAGGAATATTTTCAGATATTAGGTTACTAAATAAAAAATTTTTTTTCTGTAGAGTAGCTATGGCTATAACCTAGATTTTTCAGTTTTACTAATATATATTTTACTTTAATATATTTTTATTTATATTTTAATGTTTTCCACCTCTGGCTGCCTCTATTGAAGTTCCTTAAAGCCTAACTACTCTCCAAAATTTCCATGCTATGTTTTAATAAAGTGTGTTTGCAAGACTCTTTGAAATATATAAATATTAAAAAGTAAATAATGATATTTAATGCATACTTAATAATTAAGATCAAATAGTAAAAGAAATTAACCAGAAATCATTGCTACTTAAATTTACTCTTAACAAAGTCCAAGTAGTTTTAAGATTAAAAAACTTTTTTTATTATTCCTTATATTTATCATTAATATACTGCATATTAAATTTATATGGAAAGATAAATATATAATCTGAATTACTACTAGTTGCATCACCATAATGTTATTTATTGATAAGTTATTATGTAGGCCAACTAATTGTAAATGTAATGGCTCTTAAATATGAAATTAATATACTCATCGCTTGTATAGTCCTCAGTTCTCCATTTTTTCCTTTGGAAATACACTTTTACCAGTGTGGCAATTAGTACACAGAGAATAATGAAGAAAGGAATGAATAAGAAAAACGGCCATCTTGTAGGTTTGGAACGGTAAGCATTCTCAATATAGCGTCTTTCTAGGACAGAAAACACCAGTGATTTGAAAGTAACTACCAGGAATATAGCAAAATCATTTCTGCATTTTATTATGACTATTGGAATAAAAGTTTTAAGCATTTAATAATTTTAGAATTAACATTTTTATATGAAATGGATAAGTTGACATAAGTGTGCAAAGTTAGACTCTTCTATAATTTTTTTTTAGCTTTTTTCCAATTTATTTATTTTCTTATTTATTTATTTATTTTTTTATTGTAACAAATTCAAGAAAGACTTTTTTCTTTACATTATTGTGTTGGTTTTGCCATACATTGATATGAACCTGCCATAGGTATACATGTGTTCCCCTTCCAGAACCCCCTCCCAATTCCATCCCTCTGGGTCATCCTGGTACACCAGCCCTGAGCACCCTGTATCATGCATCAAACCTGGGTTGGTGATTCATTTCACATATGATAATTTACATGTTTCAATGACGTTCCCCCATGTCATCCCACCCTCGCCCTCTCCCATAAGAGTCCAAAAGACTGTTCTATACATCTGCGTCTCTTTTGCTGTCTCGCATACGAGGTTATCGTTACCATCTTTCTAAATGGTAACTTCAGCTTCAGCATCAGTCCTTCCAATGAATATTCAGGACTGATTTTCTTTAGGATTGACTGGTTTGATCGCCTTGCAATCCAAGGGACTCTCAAGAGTCTTCTCCAACACTACGGTTTAAAGGCATCAATTCTTTGGCTATCAGCTTTCTTTATAGTCCAACTCTCACATCCATACATGACTACTAGAAACTCTAGTAAGGCTTAACTCCCCACATCCTTGCTTCTGCCCCCCAAAATAGTCTCTCACTGGATATAGGATAATATATAAAACTATATTATCCTAAGTTTAATATAATGCAATAGACTACCTCATCCATCTTTTTCAGAGCGCTTTGGTTATTCTAGCACTTTTGTGTGTATTTTAGAATCAAATTGTTGATATCTAAAATGTTGCATGCTTTTATTATTGTGTATTTTGATCTATAGATTTAATTTGGTGAGAATTGACATGTTGGCAATAATAAACTTTCCCACAGATGAACATGGAATATTTCTCCATTTATTTGTGTGTTTAATATCTATCTGCATTTTTTATTTGTTTCAGTGTCTAAGTATTGCACATCTTTTGTTGAGCTTATTCCTAATATTTTATATTTTGATAGTATTGTAGATGGGACTGATTTTAAGTTGATTTTCATTTTACTGCAGCTAGTAATAGAAATACTTCTGACTTTTAAACATTTTCTTTGACCTTTCAAAGGGTTTTTATTACTTCTAGAAATGTTCTTGTAGAATCCTTAGGATTTTTGATGTAATGAATCATATCGTCTGCAGTCTAATCTCATTCTTTCTAATCTTTATGCTCCTTATTTTTTGTTCTTTACTTATTGCACTGATTAGGACTTAGCACATACAATATTGACATGGTGAGAGCAGACTTCATTGCCTTGCTCAGAGTTTTTTGGAAAAAAATATATTTATAAAATATAAGATATATTAGCTAAAATTTTCTGTTGATGCTTTTTATCATATTGATTTCATATTAAGTTTACTTCTGCTGATAGTTCATTGCCTTTTAAAAATTCATAAATATATGTTGAATTTTGTCAAATGACTTTCATGCAACAAATGAGAAAATGATATACTTAGAAATATTTCTTAATTTTATGAATTGTACTGATTGACGTTCAAATGAATGTTTGCATTTATGTTAGTTGAATCTATTGTTCTGCAATTTTTTCTTTGTTAACTTTCTTTTCTGGATTTGGCATTAGGGAAATGTTTTCTTCATCCAATGAGGGGCTAGGGGTCACTTTCACCACCATTTTTTATTTTTATTTTTAATTTTTAAAAATTATTTTATTTTATTTTTTCACAGTGGCCACTGTAGTTTTATTTATTTTTTTATTTCTAATTTATTTGTTTTCTTTATATTTTCGTGTTGGTTTTGCCATACATTGACATGAACCCACCATGGATATACATGTGTTCCCCTTCTAGAACCTCTCTCCCACCTCCCTCCCGATTCCATCTCTCTGGGTCATCCCGGCACACCAGCCCTGAGCACCCTGTATCAAGCATCAAACCTGGGCTGGCGATTGATTTCACATATGATAATTTACATGTTTCAATGCCGTTCTCCCATATCATCCCACCTCCCATATCATCCCTCTCCCATAGAGTCCAAAAGACTGTTCTATACATCTGCGTCTCTTTTGCTGTCTCACATACAGGGTTATCGTTACCATCTTTCTAAATTCTATATATATGCATTAGTATACTGTATGTTTGTTTTTCCTTCTGGCTTACTTCACTCTGGATAATAGGCTCCAGTTTCATCCACCTCAGTAGAACTGATTCAAATGTATTCTTTTTAATGGCTGAGTAATATTCCATTGTGTATATGTACCACAGCTTTCTTATCCATTTGTCTGTTGATGGACATCTAGGTTGCTTCCATGTCCTGGCTATTGTAAACAACGTGGAGATGAACATTGGGGTACACGTGTCTCTTTCAATTCTGGTTTCCTCGGTGTGTATGCCCAGCAGTGGGATTGCTGGGTCATATGGCAGCTCTATTTCCAGTTTTTTAAGGAATCTCCACACTCTTCTCCATAGTGGCTGTACTAGTTTGCAATCCCACCAACAGTGTGAGAGGGTTCCCTTTTCTCCACAACCTCTCCAGCATTTATTGCTTGTAGACTTTTGGATGGCAGCCATTCTGACTGGTGTAAAGTGGTACCTCATTGTGGTTTTGATTTGCATTTCTCTGATAATGAGTGCTGTTGAGCATCTTTTCATGTGTTTGTTAGCCATTTTTATGTCTTCTTTGGAGAAATGTCTGTTTAGTTCTTTGGCCCACTTTTGATTGGGTCGTTTATTTTTCTGGAATGGAGCTGCAAGAGTTGCTTGTATATTTTTGAGATTAATTGTTTGTCTGTTGCTTTATTTGCTATTATTTTCTCCCATTCTGAAGGCTGCCTTTTCACCTTGCTTTTAGTTTCCTTTGTTGTGCAGAAGCTTACCATTTTTTAAAATGATATTTCTTCCTTGCAAAATCATGCCAGAATTAACCTGTGAGGACTGTATATCTTGCTGCTGTTAATTTTGTTGGTTTTTAAAATCACAGACACACAGAACATGAAATTTTGGCTTCGGATTTCTTGGTTATACTCTTTATATTATACTTACAATCCTTTTTCACATGGAATAGCCCTTATAATGCTTTTTACAGCTGAGTAGCTTTATCAGTCTACTTGTTACCCATACTCAATTAGGACTTGAAGAACATACGTATTTTGATCATTTTCAACCTGAGCTGATGTAATTCCTTAAAAATGTGTGGATTTCTTATGTATCAAATGAAAAATATACCCCATTAAATGAGACCACACCCACAAATCTTTCTGACATATGTTTGTTTATACTAGACCCTTGTGAGGGTGCCATAAAATATCCTATTGTAGCCTTATTGTTCAAGTTTCATAAGGCAGTCCAATACAATACTTAAAAGGGCTTTGTGTATAGATGAAGATGTCTAAGAAGCATCACTTTAAGGTTTGTCTGAGGTCTTAACAGAGGGTTTTAACATATGCTGGAAAATCTTTATCTGAGATCAAATTTCATTACTAAATATCTTTAGTTTAGTTGTTAGCCACTTCTTACTTTAAAAAATGTTAATAAAGAAATTTTTAAAAAAATTAATTAATTTTTAAAAATTTTGCTGGAAGAGTTCAGGAATAAAAATGTTTTATTTTCATGCCAAAAATTCTAACTTTTATGAATATAAATATACATTTTAGTTGAAAATTTAACTTTTCTTTCATTATTAATTACTTTCTCCTTGCATTTTATATCATAGGTAACTTCAGTTGCCCAACCTGGAAATCACTACTATCCACCTGGAAATCTTGCTGACCAGAACCATGAGTTCTACTTCTCACATTACCAGAGGCAGCAAGGGTGCCTCACAATTCACCACTTCATAATAAATTCTCTCACCTCTCCAGCTTCTAATAATGTGTTTTTAAGCTGTCTTTGAATTGCTCTCAAGTCTTCTTGAGACAATGTCAGCAGATACTGATAGTCTTCAACAGTTTTCTGTTCTGCTGTCCACAAACCATCTAATTCCAAAGCTAATGGCACATGTTTCACACTCTTGTTATGCAAACATAAATACACCATCTAGAGAGCACCTATGCAGGAAAGTACCCCCAAATTTAGGGACTTCAACGACCATCTCGTTGAACGTCTGTGGCATGAGTCTGTGCAGGGCTTAGTTGCGTGGTTGTATTTTTGTGTCCCAAATTTCAAATACAGCCAATCATCTTCAACAGGAGTATTCCAATAATGAGAGTTCCAAGAATTAGTATTCTGAAAAGCCCAATCAGAGGGCCAACTTGGATGCTAGGAAAGAATAGCTCCCCTTCTCACTGGGGAAAAGGCATGGGTGTGTATGGATAGAAGCAGTTAATTATAGTGAATCTGAAGAGAAGCTAACTGTTCCCACTAAAATAGAAATAGCTTGATAATACATAAGTGTGTTATAATTCTGTTTTTACTTAGTCTCTAAGAACTGGTCTTAAATACTATATTTCAAAAGTTGGAATAAATGTGAAAATGATAAGAACTAAATCTGGCTCAAAGTCTGGAGAAACCTGCTTTGCTTTTCTGTAAATATAAATTTTTGTATAAAGGTCCTAAGCAAAACTAGATATACTGGTGTGCTCTAAAATCTACCTCTACTTTGAACAAAAGATTGTAGGAAATTACATTTCCTATGCTCCTGAACCTTCTGTCTTCTGGTTAGAGTCACTGTCTTCTGGATTCACTGGATAAAATTTGGAGAGCAGGCAGACTGAAATCCTCATCGTATTGATCCCTCTCCATCTCCAGCCTCTGCAGTTACATCTCTGCATCCTCAATACCTTCAGCTCTTGCTGACGGGTACCTCTACCTGTCTTCTGGATCCTGGTATCCCTAACCATAGTCATATGTCATGTAAGCTGGCTTAGATTCTGGTTCTAGTAATACCATCTCCATTTATTGTCCTTTCAGCCCCATGAAGTGGTAATGGATTCCTGCATTGCTAATCTCTGTACTGCCTCACTGTTCTCTGATTGGCTTTCATATCTGCTCTTATGTGTTACCCTACCTCATGTTTTGTACTTAATTCCTTCTTATGAAAGACTAAAGTGATTTCTGTTTTCTTGCCTGGGTCCCTACTGGCCTATCTTATTTATAACATGTATTTCGTATAACATGTTAGCCTCTGGAAGTAAAATGTAAGTTAAATAGTCATCTATGGTTTATTATTTGATGTCCAAGCATAATCTAAATATAAATTTGTAGACAAAATATTTGCCTTGTTAAATTTAACACATTAAAGCATTGTTTTAATTATAATTTCAATTTGTTATCAATACTTACCAAGTGCACCAGGCATACCAGGCCTACCAGGCACACCAGATAAATCGGGTGGAAAGTTGCCGCTGTCAATACTCCCACCTTCCCAACCTGGAACTGAGTGTTCGCAATTTGGAGGTAAATATGAAGGGTTACAATGACAGTTCTTTTTATTATTACACACCTGAAACAGGAGAAATATCACCTTATAAAATAAGTAGCTACAATTATTTGTGTTCATTAAAATTTTGAAATAACACGTAGGTCAGATAAGGCTGATTTTCTTACCTGGTTGATGAATGTGTGTGTGTGTGTGTGTGTTTAGCTATGTGTTTGCTTTCCAAAGGTCACTCTCAGTGATATATACTCTGTGTCTCATAGTGCTGATACTTACACCTTCATTGCTGCATTTTTGTGGAGTACAGTCATAGTTCAAGAATGAAGAATCTACACATTCCTTATTCTTGCAGGCCTAAAAAACGAATGTCCCAAAGTAAGTTAATTGAACCACCATCTGTACTTGGCATTTAACTAAAAGGATTCCATATTGTACAGACATAAGAGGCATTCATTTCATAATAAATACTAACATACTACCAACAAGTGGTTAATTCATAGTGCTACTGAGTTTTTAGCACTAGATGAGACTGATTATCTGAAAGTAAACAAAACAATAGAAGCATCTTCTATGCTTTTACTAGGATAGAAAGCACAGACGTGAAATAAAAGCAAAGATATATGGCAAAACCAACATGATAAGGTAAAGAAAAAATAAATAAACTAAAAAAACAGCAAAGGTAATATATAATAAAATAGTTTTATGAAATAGTAAAAAAAACAAAGAATTTAATATATGAGGACTGCAAGACATTTTTTAATTGAGCCTTGATGTTGAACAGGACTCAACCAAGCATAGAAATGAAAGGCAAAGTACTTGTAGAAAAAGAATAAATGTTCAAAATGACCCTACCTCATATCCACTATGTAACTTTTAAGAAATATTAAGGGCAGTGCAGCTGTTACCCAGAGAACATCCATTCAAACATTAAGTAACCAAATGTCTGAGTCTTGCAATGCACTTTACTCTGAGAATGCAGCAGTGAATAGCAATAACAAAAATTGCTCACATTGCTGTAAAAGGTATGCACACACACACAGACAAAAAATCTACATGTGATGTGACAGAAGTTATGACGGAGGATATGTCTGTGTCTTGTAATCTTGGTCAGAAAGTTGGTCTATAACTTGTAAGCAGTCAGTCATCTTTAGAGATTTAATTGGAAGATGGAAAGCTGATAAAAAGAAAGTTTTGAAAAACAATGCAAAAGTGAGAGAAAATATAGAGAGACAAACTAGAGCAACGTTGCAGTAGTCTGGAAAAATGACATCCTAGAGTGAAACTGAGTACTTAGTGGTGTTGATCAAAAACAGTGGTTGTATTTGAGATAGAGTTAATTCACCAAGTTTAGTGATAAATTGTATATAAAGAGTGAAAAGAGAGAAAGGCAATGACACCAGGGTTTCTGGTATGTCTACCTTTCTTGGTTGTGGTACAACTGACGAGGTAAGAAAGCTAAACATAAAGCTCAAAATTATAGAAATATTTTTGAGACTTTATTTTATTTGTAATATCAAGTAATACTGTGCTCTTGAGAGAAAATGAAAATCATTTTTGCACAGAAAATGTGAGATAATGTGATTTCACAAAAGTAACCCAAACTTGAAGCCAGCGATTCCCCTTGTGGTCATCAGTGGCAAAGGATGTAGGATTTAAGTGATTATATGCACCATATACCAGTGACAGAAGTAAAAGCAGATTTTACTAAATCCTGAAAAATTAATCTGGAGGGTGACATCAGCAAAATGGTGCCCTGGGCACCCCAAGTGTTGTTCTCCCTTAGAGATGTTAGAGGAAGAAGAAGATGAAGGAGGAGGAGGAGGAAGGGGAAGAAGAGGAAGAGAGGGAGGGAGGGGAAGGAGAACTGGCTAAAGCAACCCATAGGAGCTCTGGAGGTAGTCAGAGGTCTACAACAACCAAGCAAATGACCAAACAAATAGCCACACCAAAACATTAGAAAACTTTGTAGCATTTTGTTCACCCTGTCCCACTACCTCTGGGGCATGGCACAGTGTAGGTTTGCAGAAGGCAGCAGCTGAGTTTCCAAAGGATATCTTATTTTTCATATTCTCATCTGTCTGGGAACTGCTTGAAAAAACTGGTTTCTGTTCCACTTGACTCAAATCTCAGCTGGACGCTGCTCAGGAAAACCAAGACCTGCAGACATACCGCAGACAACATAAGGCCCCGAGGCAGCCATAGTGAGACTATTTGGAAAAATAAACCATCTAAAATGTCAGTGTATATGGGGAATGAGAAAAGCCACAAAGACATGCATATTCACAGGAAAGATGCATATTCACAAAACCCTCAGAGACCACAGATTTTCTCCTCAGGCTACTGTCAAGGCTCAGAGCAGCCAAGAAATTACACAAGGACTCCATGAGCACAGTCAGACTGTAAACTCGGGCAGAAGTGGCTGCGTTTTCAGAAGTCTACTTTTTAACAACAATGACAACAAAAAAATCACATCCTGTCAAAAGAGGAGAAAAAGGAGGAAAGACTATACTGTGGAGATAAGACAGTCTTACCCACAAGTGGTACTGGGAAAACCGGACAGCAACACAGAAAACAATAGGATTAAAACATTCTCTCATAGTGTTTATGAAAAGGAGCTCAAAATGGCTTACAAGCTGAAATGTAAGGCCTGTAACAAGAAAACTCTTAGAAGAGAACATAGGCAGGATACTCTGACATAAACTGTAGCAATATTTTCTTGGATAAATATCCTAAGACAAAAGAAATAAAAAATAAATGAGACCTAATTGAACTTAAAAGCTTTTGCACAGCAAAGGAAATGATCAATAAAGCAAAGGACACCTATGGAATGGGAGAAAATATTGGTTAATGATGTGACCAACAGAATGTTAATATCCAAAACAGTGGTGTTGTTCAGTAGCTAAGTCATGTCTGGTTGTTTTGTGATCCCGTGGACTATAGCCCGCCAGGCTCCTCTGTCCATGGGATTTTTCAGGCAAGAATACTGGAGTGGGTTGCCATTTCCTTCTCCAATGCATTAAACTGAAAAGTGAATGTGAAGTCGCTCAGTTGTGTCCGACTCTCAGTGGCCGACCCCATGGACTGCAGCACTATTTATAATATCCAAGACTCGGAAGCAATTGAAGTGCCTCTCAGCAGACTATTGGATTATAAATGTGATTTTTAAAATATAAATCCATATCCATATATTTATAAATAATGCAATGTTTATAAATAATATGTAATATTTAGAAATATGAATGTGGAATATTGCTCAGGCATAAAAAGAGGGAAATACTGTCATTCTCAGTAACGTGGATGAGCTTAAATAAGATTATGCTTAGTGAAATGAGCCAGATTGAGGAAGTCAAATACTATATGATATCACTTATATGTATAAATTTAAAAAGGATACAGATGAATGTATATGCAAAATTGAAACAGAACTCTCCAAAGGGGAGATCCAAGTGGGGAGGGACAAATTAGGAGCATGATAAATTGAATAGTATAATACAAATTGTATAGTATACAAATACCAACAAATTGTATAGTATGTTGCTGCTACTGCTGCTAAGTCGCTTCAGTCGTGTCCGACTCTGTGTGGCCCTGTAGACGGCAGCCTGCCAGGCTCCCCCATCCCTGGGATTCTCCAGGCAAGAACACTGGAGTGGGTTGCCATTTCCTCCTCCAATGCATGAAAGTGAAAAGTGAAAGTGAAGTTGCTCAGTTGTGTCCAACTCCCAGCGATCCTATGGATCACAGCCTACCAAGTTCCTCCATCCATGGGATTTTCCAGGCAAGAGTACTGGAGTGGGTGCCATTGCCTTCTCTGATTATATAGTATAGTATACAAGGTGCTATTTATAATGTAGATAGGCCAGAGGGACTTATACTCATTATTTTGTAATAACCTATAACGGAATATAAACTACAAAATACTGAATCACTATGATGTACACGGGAATTAACACAATATTGTAAACCAATTATTTCAATTTAAAAGAATTAATGGAAGGTTTATTACAGAAAATGGAGAGTAGTTGTATTTCAGATTTTCATCCCTTTGATTGATCTTTCCTTAACTGTGAATCCTTTATTATTTTCATCACTAAAATGAGCATATGTTTCTTTAATTATTTTTACTTTGATCATTATTTTAAGTAATTATATAAAAATATAATTCACGACATTAAAAATACATGAAATAATAAAACTGTCAATGAACAGTATGATTCTCAATTCAGTTAGCACATGTGAAAAAATAGTAAATAGCAGGTTATATTTTTTCTTTTAAAATTTCTCTCATTTTCAAAACTTTCTATTTTCTTATTTTTTTGAAATTAAATACACATTTAACTTGAGAAAAATACCACGTATGCATCTGAAATTTTAATTAGTATATTACCTGGTAATAAAAGACCACATACCTTCCTTTCACCACAAACAGTTCCATCCTTTATCCACATCTCTGCTGAGTTTTTCTGACCATAAGCAATATCCAGTCCAATACAGATATTTCCATTTATGTTGGAATACAAAACAGAGGCATTTGGAATAGAAACAATCATTGGTCTATCATATTTACATAGTAATTTTCCACACTGCACATTCCTATAATTTAGCAACAAATAAAAATCATTAGTTTTCAATACAGAGAAATATTAGAATATCATTTCTAAAGGAATAAGATTTAGATGAAGCACTAAGAGAAAGAAAGATACTCCTAAGTTGGGTCTGACTCTTGCGACCCTATGGACTGTAGCCCGCCAGGCTCCTCTATCCATGGGATTCTCCAGGCAAGAATACTGGAGTGGGCTGCCATTTCTTTTTTCCAGGGGATCTTCCTGACGCAGGAGTCGAACCCAGGTCTCCAGCATTGCAAGCAGATTCTTTACCAACTGAGCTACACAGAAAGCCCAAATAAAGTGTTAAGGCTTGCTAAAAGATTGTGCAATTAATTGTGGAACTGAAAATTATGATAGTCTTTCCTGTGTTACTAACAATAACAACATCTTAGTAATTACAAGCTACTTCCTACTTTGTGCTGTGCTGTGCTAAGTTATACAGTCGTGTCCGGCTCTGTGCAGTCCCTTGGAGTGCAACCCACCAGGCTCCTTTGTCCCTGGGAATTCTCCAGGCAAGAATACTGGGGATCTTCCCAATCCAGGAATCGAGCTCAGGTCTCCTGCCTTGCAGGATTATTTACTGTCTGAGCCACCAGGGAAGCCCATGGATCCTGGAGTAGGTAGCCTATCCTTTCTCCAGGGGAATCTCCCTGACCCAGGAATCAAACCCGGGTCTCCTGCATTGCAGGTGGATTCTTTATCAGCTGAGTTACCAGGGAAGCCCCACTTCCTACTTAGCCTTGTCACTTTTTAACAATTCTTCACTATTTTTTTTTTTGGCTGTTGTTCTTAAATATGATTCTGAGCTTACTCTATGTAAAAATTAGCAAAATTTTAAAAATTACTAATCGAATTACATTTCCTTTTCTATTTTTCAAACATAATACATATTCTCCACATCATGGGTCCCAAACTGACAAGACATTAAGGCATACACTTAAGAAGCAGTATATGGAATAAATATTTATGTTGATTCACTAAGATACATCATGATGATAATGTCTAAACCACAGACAAAAATAACCAGAAAATCAAGTGTGTGTGTGTGTGTGTGTGTGTGTGTGTGTGTGTGTGTGTGTGTGTGTGTGCACGCGTGCACAAGCGTGCACACAGTTGTGTCTGACTCTATGCCTGTCAGGCTCCTCTGTCCATGGAATTTTTTCCAGGTAAGGATACTGGAGTAGGTTGCCATTTCCTTCTCCAGGGTATTTTCCTGACCCAGGGATCGAACCAGCATCTCCTGCATCTTCTGCATTGGCAAGCAGATTCTTTACTGCTGAGCCACAGCGAAGGCAACCCCCAAATAAAAAAAGTATTAATAATCACATGAAAGAGTGGTAATCTCATAAATCAGTAGGTAAATGCAAATTAGAGAGTAAGATACCTCTTTAGAATGACACATAAGCAAACCAACAAAAAGTCCTAACAATACCAAATGCTGCGGAGGCGGAGAAGCTATAACTCTGATTCCATTTGGAAATGTGAAATGGTACAGTAACTTTGGAGATTATGTAGGCAACTGCTTAAAATGTTTAAATTGCCATGTAAGTGAAAGTTGCTCAGTCATGTCTGACTCTTTTGTGACCCCATGGACTGTAGACCACTAGGCTCCTCTGCTTATGGAATTCTTCAGGCAAGAATACTGGTGTGAGTTGCCATTCCCTTCTCAGGGGATTTTCCCAGCCCAGGGATTGAACCTGGGTGTCCTGCATTGCAGGCAGATTCTTTACCACTGAGCCACCGGGGAAGTGCGGAACTTGCCATATGACTCAGCAAATCCACTTCTAAGTGCGCACCCATGGGAAATTAAAAATATGTGTTTACATAAAGACTTGCACCTTCCTCCCTTGCTATATCTCAAGAGAAAAAATACATGGCTTTACAAAGAAAACAAAGAAAATACTGCATAAAAATGTTGAAAGCACATTGTTCTTAATTTACCTGAAGTATGCTTTGTTTATAATGTTCTGTTAATTACTACTGCACAGCAAAGTGATAGTTTTTTTAATATGCTTTTCCATTATGGCTTACTATAGAATATTGAATATAGTTCTTTGTGCTATACAGCAGGGCCTTGTGTTTATCCATTCTCTGTGTAATAGAGACATCCATAGCAGCGTTGTTTTTAATGACCCAAAACTATTAGAAACATTCTAAATGCCCATTAGCTGGCACACAATTTTAGGATATAACATATTCCAGTAATAAGAAGCTACAAACTGGTCTTATAGGCTACAAAAAGGATGAAACTCAAAAAATAAGTAAAATTAAGTAAAAAGACCACATATTATGTAATTTTTCTGATATAAGGACTCCAGAAAAGGCAAATCCAAGGAAAGAGAAAGTATGTCACTAGTTGCTAGGAACTGGGATCACTTTAAAGTGATTTTGGATTCTAGTGATTTTTACACTTTTATAAAGTTATCACAAAGTACATACGTTATCCCATTAAAGTAGATCACATTTAGTTCAGTATTTTAAATATTATTAAGTCTGTCACAAATTATTTATGAGCTTCTACGTAAAGTTGTTGTTGAGTTGCTCAGTCCTGTGTGCGTCTTTGCATCCCCATAGACTGCAGCATACCAGGCTTCTTTGTTCTTCACTATTTCCTGGAGTTTGCTTAAATTTATGCCCATTGAAGTGGTGATGTCATCCAACCATCTCATCCTCTGTTGTCCCCTTCTCCTCTTGCCTTCAATCTTTCTGGGTATCAGGGTCTTTTCCAATGAGTCAGCTCTTCACATCAGGTGACCAAAGTATTGGAACTTCAGCATCAGTCCTTCCAATGAATATTCAGGGTTGATTTCCTTCAGGATTAATTGGTTTGATTTCCTTGCTGCTAAAGGGACTCTCAAGAATCTTCTCCAACACCACAGTTCAAAAGCATCAATTTTTTAGCACTCAGCATTCTTTGTGGTCCATCTCTGACATCCATACATGACTACAGGAAAAACCATAGCTTTCAGTCTGTGGACTCTAGTTGGCAAAGTGATATAGGCAGTGTTAAACTAGTTTGAGTTCAGAAGGTTAACAACTATTTTGAGGCCAGTTTCTAAGGCTACCTGCAAGAGGTACGGGATTCAAATTATAGAGCATTGTACTGTTGAAGCCTAGCTTGAAGGATTTTGAACAATACCTTGTTAGCCTGTGACATGATAGCAACTGTGTGTTACTTTGAACATTCTTTGGAATTTCCCTTCTTTGGACTTAGAATGAAAACTGACCTTTTCCAGTCCTCTGGCCATTGTTGAGTTTTCTAAATTTGCTGGCATACTGAGTACAGCACTTTCACAGCATCATCTTTTAGGATTCGAAATAGCTCAGCTGGAATTCCATCATCTCCACTAGCTTTGTTTGTAGTGAGGCTCCCCAAGGCCCACCTGACTTCACACTCACAGATGTCTGGCCCTAGGTGAGTAACTCCACCATTGTGGTAATTGGGTCATTAAGGCCTTATTGTACAGTTCTTCTGAGTACCCTTGCCACCTCTTCTTAATATCTTCTGCTTCTGTTAGGTCCACACAATTTCTGTCCTTTATTGTGTCCATCTTAGCATGAAATGTTCCCTTGGTATCTCTAATTTTCTTGAAGAGGTCTCTAGTTATTCCCATTCTATTGTCTTCCACTATTTTCTTTGCACTGTTCACTTAAGAAGGCTTTGTTTTTCCAGTCATTACAAGAAAATGCTGAGTAAATGGAAATCAGTGACTTTCCCTGGACCCATCAGAGAGCTGTGGTTGCAGAGAAAACCACTTACATGGATCTGGAAAGCTAAGTACCTGCAAAAGCAACAAGTATAGTGCTTGTAATTTGCTTATCTGGAACATAAGCCATTGAACTACGTAAGCCACTAATAATATTTAAACACAAATTTTGACAAATTGCTGGAGACTGAGCGTGGACTACTGTGAGGATGAGAAGCTCCTGAGTAATACAGCTATATTTTCACTTGCCTTTTCTCCAGAAACTCTATATGGTTCTTTTGGGGAGTATATGTGAAAGCTCTCCATATACACTGGCAGGTGGAGGTGAAGAGTAACCATTATGAAATTCCCAGACCCAGCTGTCTAACAAAGGCTTATCTCTAGGTAGAAAAGACTTTTATCCCACTCTTGCCAACTCCACCCCTCCTGACTCACCTAAGAATATTAAGTATAGTCATGATCAATAACAGAAAGGGCTTAAGAATATAGGTTGGGAATGGTAGCTGTAGAACAGGGACTAGAGGATGGGGGCATGGGATGGGGCACTCCACACTTGGAGGAGGATTAAAAGCACTTCTGGAATCCATACCCTTGAGACACAAACTCATTAAAAGAAAGGCTTATGTGAAAACTAGAGAAGGTCCCCTCCTCACGCTGTAAAATCATAGTAATAAGTCTCCAGCAGCAATAGAAGTAAATTACAACTGAGAGAGCTCCAAGACACATATTCCTTTTGAGGGCTGGAATGAAAGGAAGCTCCAAACTTAAGAAGAAAGAAATTGCTTCACTAATGGAATCTTAAGATTCTGGTGCCTATAGCTACAACAAACATTAGACACAATCTATCTCCTAAAAATATTAACATGTATTCTCACATTAAAAGCTATTTGCTTCAGTGCCTACTACTCTATATAACATGACCAACTTTCAACACAAAAAAGTACAAGTTATATGAAAAGGCATGAAAAAATAAAACATTCTTAACAGATAAATAAGCATCAGAATCAAATCAAATATAAAACAGATCTTGAAATTATTAGATATGAAATTTAAGATAGCTTTGATTAATATTTTAAAAGTTTTAAAAGGCCAAAGTCGTGGACTCTGTGGAAGAGGGCAAGGGTGGGATGATATGGGAGAATGGCATTGAAACATGTTAATTATCATATGTGAAATCAATCGCCAGCCCAGGGTTGATGCTTGGGGCTGGTGCACCAAGGTATCCCAGGGAGGGGGAGTCGGGAGGGAGGAGGGAGAGGGGTTCTGGAGGGGGAGCATATCTAAACCCATGGTGGTTTCATGTCATTGTATGGCAAAACCAACACAATAAAGTAAAGAAAATTAAAATAATAATAATAATAAACTAAAAAATAAAAGCAGAAAAAAATAAATAAATAAAAGGCCAAAGTCAACAACATGAAACACCAGAGAAACAGTATCAACAGAGATATGAAAACTGTAAGAACAAACTATAAGAATAAAGAGAAAATAAAAGCACAAAGAACCTAACAAAAATTTAAAAATGGCTTCCAAGCTTTCATCAATAAAACTCAATCTAAGCAATAGAAGATAAACTTAAGGGAACTCAGTGATAGATTGATAGAAACTTCCCAAACTGAATCACAGTAAAACAAAATAATGGATAAAAAATAGAAACATCCAGGAACTATAAGACAATTAAAGAGAGTGCAGCATACTTGTAATAAGAGCAGCAGAAGGAGAAGAAATAGAATAGAAAAAAACTTGAAAAAATAATAAGATCTTTGCAAAACTATTGACAGACATGAAAACACAAATATAAGAAACTTAGAAAATGCCAAGCAGGATAAATATCAAAATAAAAACCATCTATAAATATATCACATTCAAACTAAAGTAAACCAAAATTAATGAGAAACTCTCAAAGGCAACTAGGTTGGGGCATAACTTACTTAGAGGAACAAAGATAAGAATTACATCAGACTTTTCATTTACAAATCATGTAGTTAAGAAAATTTGGAGGGAATTTTTGACTGTTTTAAGAAAAGAAATATCTAATTTAGAATTCTCTGTCCAGTAAAATTATCTTTCAAATAATAGAGATTTTTCTGACTAAAGTGATAGAATTCTTTGCCAGCATATCTTACTTGCAAGAAATATCTGGTTTAAAAAGTCTTTTACGCAGAAGAGAAATGATTTGTGTCAGAAACTTTGATCTACATAAAAAAGGGACAGCGTCAGAAAATGAAAAAATTGAAAGAAAAATGTGTATATTTTTCTTATCTTAACTGAGCTAAAAGATAACTATCTTCTCAAAACAATAATATGAAGAATGTATTGTATATTTATTGTATATGTATAAGCAAAGTAAGTAACAAGAAGCCTCACAAGGGACTGGATGGAGGAATTGGGAAACTATTATAGTACACCTTCACTACACATGAACGAGTATATAATTACAGCATTTGAATGTGAGCTATAACTCTTTTATTTGAAGATAGTTAATGAATTCAAGTATTTCAGTAATCACTTTTAATGGAAATGGTCTAAACAATAAATTAAAAGCCAGACATTGTCAGAGTGAATAATAATAACATGGCTCATGATTTTTAACATCTGAAAACAAATTAATGTAATAAATTATATCAATAGGAAAATGCACTAAAGACAAATTCATGAAAATAGATGTATGAAAAGCACTGAAAAAATACAACCACCATGTAAGATCAGACATTCTCAGAAAAGTGGAAATATAGAGGGAATTTCCAAATCAGATAAAGGGTATTAACAAAAAAACCTACAGCTAACAATAAACTTACTGGTAATGGCTAAATTTGTCTCATAAAATTGGTAATAAGTAAATCTTTTCTTTGTCCACTTATAGTTCAACATTTTGATAGATATGTATACAGTCAAGCAAGAAAAACACATTAAAGGTATCCTAATTAAAAAAGAATAATTCAGACTTCATTTGCAGATTACATGATCCTGGACATGGAAATACTAAGAAACTCACACACAAAAAGAGAGAAAGGGAGAACTTACGAAGTTAACACAATATAAGAGATCAATATATGGTTTGCATTGCTGTTATTTTTATTATTATTAGATACTAGCAGTGAACAATGAGAAAATGAAATTTAGAGAACAATTTTAAACATTAAGCAATATACTTAAAATGCATGCAACACTTGAACACTGAAAAACTAAAACCTGATTGAGAAAAAGGAAAGAGCACTGAAATAAACCCAGACATTCTATGTTTATCACTTTGCGATGCCCTGTTGCTAAGATGGCAGTTCAAACACACGTACACACACACACACGTCACAAATGAATCCATGGGAAACTGATGAGACATGAGGAGTAATGTCTGGGAAGTTACCAATGTCACTTTCCTGGCTTGGATATTTTACTACAGGTAAGATATATAAGTCATCGGAGGTGTTACCATTTGGGGAAAACAGCTGAAGTATACAGGGGTCCTCTGTATTCTTTCTAGGTTATTTTAGGAATTTCCCATGAATCTGCAGTTAGTTCAGAATAAAAAGATACACAGGTAAAATTTAGTGATAAGAAGGCTAGACCATTCCAAATAAACTGCAAAAAATGTAAGATTCATCATAGAAAAAGACACACACAGTAACATAAAAGGCTTAGAAAATGCTTTAAATATCAGCCAGACAAATGCAAATTGGAGCAAAAGTAAGTTGGAAGTAGAATGGCTAAAATAAAAAAGACTGACATTACCCAGCAGTAACAAATTATGGAGGAAATAGAGTTCTTAGACTCTGCTAGTGTGCATGTAGATTGCATAGCCACTTTGGAAAGCAATTTGGTAAATTCTTAAAAATGTTAATATGAAACTGCAAGGCTCAGCAATTACAGTCCTACATATGTATGTATCTTTCCCACATAAGTGGAAATATATTTGCTACAAAGACCTGATGCTGAAAGTTAGACCAGCTTTATTCATGATAGCCAAAATGAATTAAAAAAATGCACCTAACTGATCATCAATAAACATAATATATAAACATAATATAACTATATATTGTATTAATTATAAATATATGTATAATTTTGTATATAATTTTAGTGATATTCATAATTACTCAGTAATAAAAACTGAAATGCTATAACAAGAGCAGTTTATTTTGATCACAAAAAATTGTCCTGGGCATATTATGACACATACAAAAAGCATACTGTAGCATTCCATTAATATGAAGTTTTGAACAGAAGACATTTATCCATTACCATTAAGAACACAGGTTGCATAGGGCACAGATTGGAGGAAACATTTCTGCAAATGGAAATATTTATCAAGTCATATATTCAATATTTATAGTCTATTTAAATTAAAAAACCAAATAAAATTAAGGAAAATGATAAAAGCTTCAACAGGGATTTATATACATTCTATTATTGGTATGCTGTGCTCTACTTTAACAAACTTTATACAAATAGAGAAGTAGTGTTTTACGACTTAAGATTATTACAGTGAGAAAAAGTTATATGAGGAGTGGTTATTAAAACAAGTTTAGGACAATTTTACAGGCGGTGCAATGACTGGCCAGAGAATGTGGAGTGTGATGAGAACTCAGAAGGACTTCTTTTGTGACGTACAAAGTCGGTAGAAAGGATGCCAGGACTACGGACGACGTCACTCGGTGACTTATCCTGGACTAAAAGGATAGTGGCAGCAGGGGCTGTGAGGCAGAGGGGTCATCCCCACGTCACAGGGTCTAGCTGTTGGCTGTTGATAGTCTATGAGGCAACGGCTTTAACTGGGATGTCCAAGGGCAGGGAGATTCACAGTTTTCTTTTAGGCTTTAAAGGCTATGTCACCCTGATCTTCCTAAATAATAGGACGAGGTTTGTTATTTTTAGTCAAATATACAAAGTTTGGGTATAAGAGAGAAGTCTGGAATTCTTATTTCAACATTACCTAGGTAGTCTGAGAAAACCTCACAACTGGTACTTAGTTTGGAGTACTGGATCTAATACAGCCCTTGTTCTGAGATCTGGTGCCCCAGATATCAAATCTGAGTTTGAGCAAACTCACTTTTTCTTTGGAGACTTTGTGTCCCTTTAAGGCTAAACGTTTTAACAGATGGATGCTGAATTCTTACGAAGAGGCCTGCGTTAGGGAGCAGAGAAGAAAACTGTCTACAGGTTGTGGTTAAGTAGAGCCTCCAGGGATTGTATATCGTTTAAATCAGCTTTTATGGTTTGGAAGTAGGGGGGGACTTTTGTTAAAACTCTGGGGCATATAGTATCCAGGTGTATTGCCTTCCTTCCCAAGTAAAGGCCAAAGTATATTGGCTGGCCTTATCCACAGAGATGCTAAGGAAGACACTATATACCTCAAATATAGTGAAGATTTTATTTAAGGTAGGGATGGAAGCTAATAAAGTATGGGGAATGGAGACGAAAGGATGACAAGGAATAATAATGTTATTTTTGCCTCAGAAAAAAGAAAAACAATATTGGAAATTTTATACCTGATGGATGGCCCGATAAGAAGAGAAAATTGCAGTTTGAGCCAAATTATGTTGAGTACTGCCAGAGGCTCCAAAATTTCCATTACTGACTACTGGTCTACTTTAGGAACTGATGGAAACATTAATGCAAAGAGTGCCTACTTTGCCCCATGTGTCTGAAACACAATTCAGGAAAATCTGTCTGCATTTCTCCCGGATACTTTAAACTGCCTAATGTACCACTTGTAGATTAGCAAATAGATTTTATTCAGCTTTCTCTATCTTATGGACGTAAACATGTCTTGGTAATGGATTGTACTTTTTCTCATTGGATTGAATCCTTCCCTTGTAGACAGGTTACTGCTACTTCTGTGGCTGTGTGTGTGTGTGCGCTCAGTTGTCTGACTCTTTGCAACCCCATGGACTGTAGCCCACCAGTCTCTTCTGTCCATGGGGTTTTCCAGGCAATGGAAATGAGTTTGAGCAAACTTAGGGAGATAGTGAAGTACAGGGAAGCCTGGAATGCTGCAATTCATGGGGTCCCAGAGAGTTGGACATGACATGGTGACTGAACAACAACAGTAGGAACATACATATTGATAATTACCTTAAATGTAAATGGATTACATGCGTCAACCAAAAGACATAGACTGGCCGAGCGAATACAAAGATAAGACTGTAAGCTGTCTACAAGAGACCTGCATCAGAACTAAGGACACACACACTGAAAGTGACAGGATGGAAAAAGGGTATTCCATGCAAATGGAAAATAAAGGAAATCTGGTGTAACAATATGCATATCACACAGTAGACTTTTAGACAAAGACAGTTATAGGAGACAAAGGACACTACATAATGATCAAGGGATCAATCCAAGAAGAAGATGAAATAATTGCAAATATATATGCACCCAATATAGGAGCACCTCAACATGTAAAGCAAATACTAACAACCTTAAAGGGAGAAATAGACAGTAACACAGTAAGAGTGAGGGACTTTAATAACCCACTTTCATCAATGAACATATCATTCAGACAGAAAACTAGAAACAAGAGCCGTATGGGCTCAGTGAATGAACTTATGGTTGCCAGGCTTGGGAATATGGGGGAAAGGGATAGTTAAGGTGTTTGGGATGGACACGTCACACTGTCATATTTTAAATGGATGACCAACAAGATTCTACCGTATGGCACAGAGATATCTGCTTAATGTTATTGAAAGCCTGAATGGGAGGAGAGTTAGAGGAAGAATTAATATATGTATATGAATGGCTGAGTCCCTTTTCTGTTCACCTGAAATTATCACAAGATTGTTAATCAATTACATGCCAATATAGTAAAAAGTTTTTTTTAAAAGATAAGCAGTATGTTCTTTGACATTCACCTTAATAATCTGTATATTTTTTTAAATCTTTCTTCTTAGGCAAAGGCAATAGAAGCAAAGATAAACAAATGGGACCCAACTGAACTAAAAAGAATTTACATAGCAAAGGAAACCATGATCAAAACACAAAAGCAGTGTGGAAGAAGATATCTGTAAAGGGGTTAACATCCAAAATATATAAAGAAAGTTGTATATATGTTATACAACTCAATAGAAAACTCCACAAATTCAATTAAAATATGGGCATAGGATCTGAATAGGGCTCCCCTGGTGGCTCAGTTGTAAGGGATGCACCTGCAATGCAGGAGACATGGGTTCTATCCCCGAGTCGGGATGATCCCTTGGAGAAGGAAATGGCACCCACTTCAGTATTCTTGCCTGGGAAATCCAATGGACAGAGGAGCCTGTCAGGCTGGCGTCTATAAGAGTAACTTGTAGAGTAACTCTATAAGAGCTGGACATGATTTGGCAACTAAACAACGAGGACCTGAATAGACATTTTCCCAAAGGCATACAGAGAGCCAACAGGTACATGGAAAGACGCTAAACATTACTAATCATCAGGGAAATGCAAATCAAAACCTCAATAAGGTATCATCTCACATCTGCCAGAATGGCTATTTTCAAAGAGACCAAAGCGGGTAAAACAATGACAATAAAAACACGGGTTGGTCAGGATGCAGAGAAAAGGAAACTGTACTAAACTCTTAGTGGGAATGTAAATTGGTATAGCTAAATGAAAAGCAGTATGGAGTTTCGTAAAACAAAAAAAAAATTAAAATAGAACTACCATACAATCCAACAATTCCATTCCTAGATATTTATCTGAAGAAAACGAAAACACTACTTCAAAGAGATATAGGTACCCCAATGTTTACTGCAGCATTATTTAAAATAGCTAAGATATGGGCTTCCCTGGTGGCTCAAATGGTAAAGAAACTGCCAGCAGTGCAGGAGACCTGGGTTTGATCCCTGGGTTGGGAAGATCCCCTGGAGAAGAAATGACAACCCACTCCAGTATTCTTGCCTGAAGAATCACAAGAACAGAGGAGCCTGGTGGGCTACAGTTCATGGGATTGCCGAGGGTCAGACATGACTGAGAGACTAACATGCAAGATATGGAGGCAACCTAAGTACCCACCATTAGATGAATGTATATAGATGTGAGATAACTTTATATTATTTGTAATATATATATATATACAAATATATATATATATATATATATATATATATATATATATATGACAATATTAGCCACACACACACAAAAGAAATCTTGCTGTTTGCAAGAACATGGGTAGACCTGGAAAGCATATTGCATCATGCTTTTTGAAATAAATTAGACAGAGAAAAACAAATATCGTATGCTTTTACTTGTATGTGGAATCTAAAAATAAAACAAAGGTAAGAAAAACAGAGGCATATTCACAGATTCAGACTAGTGGTTACTAGATGGGAGATGGATATGGTGAAGAGGACTGAGAGGTACAAACCACCAGTATAATAAAATAGATAAGCCACAGGGATGCAGCAGTGCAGCACAGGGAGTAGAGTCAGTATTTTCTAATAACTTTGTATGGTGTGTAATTTATAAAAATATTGAATTATTATGTTTTACATCTGAAACTAATACAATGTTTGTAAGTAGGTATACAGAAAATCATAAATGTATGCAACAGTTAAAACATGATGTAGGTGCAAATAAAGCACTAGATATCAATGCCAAAATGACCCAGATAATGCAGTTAGCAGATAAGCACTTCACAGCAGCTAATATAAAAAGAACAGTGATTTAAAAGAGAATATAATCACAATAGCTAGAAAGTTTCCTTTAGTTAGAATATGTTTTAGAAATTGTGAAACAAATTTTTGTGCTTCTGGGCTCGAGCATATGAGAAAGCAATTCATAAATGCAAGATGTATTTTGCCTATATTTATGGTGTCTAATTGGAAGTAAAATGATCACTATAAGTTCATGTTTTAAAAACAGAGATACAACACATGGATATAGAAATAAATATGTGATAACTTGTATGTTCTAGCTTTGTTCACTGAGAAGACTCAGAGATCATGAAAACCAGGAGAAATGAGCGTACTCTTCTCTGATAAAAGGCAACTGGAAATTCCTTTGTTTATTTAGAGAAATAGCTGAATCCACAGCAAGGTTAAAAAAAATATAGTAAGGGTCCTAGGATATAATTTTTTGTGTGCTAGAGAAGTTTGTAAGTTTTCAAAGTATCATACAGACACTGTGGCCAATTAAAGTAAACTCTTAGCCAAAACTGAGACAATTTGAGAAAGTAAGCATTAAAATAAATGATAGTAATATATTCTATACTATTGAGTCAAATAACAATTGCTGAGTCTGAACTGATACAGACAAATAGAGAGATAAATAAGTAGGAGGGAATATTTCTTTCTACAGTACATTTCTAGCTTAAAGACAGAGGCAATAATGGAGTTAGAAGATTTTCAGTGAACTTTAAAACTAGAGGGCAAACGTTTGAAGAACAGAATATGTCTATAGTCTCAATATTAACTCCCCTCAAATTATGCATTAAACACAAAGGGAAAGAGTAACTTTACAATTGAGAGACCTAAGGAAAATTAACTTTACCAAGTAGTTTAACCTAACATATCCAACACTGAGAGAAATTGGGATGTACCCATTGAAAATTGTGCTTGATGGTACAACACCACTTTAGTGGCAAGTATGACAAAGCTTATAACATGAATCTAACTAACTGTCAAACCCAGTCTGAGAAAAATTTTACAAAATAAGTGGCCTGTAATATTAAAAAGAAGTTACAATAACAAAACAAACAAAATGTTCTAGATTAAAGTTTAAAAATACATTATGACTGATGCAAACATGTGACTCTAGATTTGCTCCTGAACAATGCAAAGAACTGTAAATACTTTATTGAGATAATGAATGAAGTTTTATTGTGAATTTTGACAGCTAAGAGATAGCCATTAAAAAATTTTGTCCCCAAGAAAGATACAATGATTTAGTTAAGGATAATGAAGCATAGTATCCAATTTACATTCAAATGGTTTAGGAAAATAATTTTGAAGGGAGAAAAAGAGAGGAGAATTTGAAAAACGGACTGTTTTTCAACAACAAGGCAAAATGCATGCCACTGGCAAATCTGAGTACAGGTTATATGAGAAATCTTCTTGCTATTCATGCAAACAAAATTTTTTGATAGAATTTCTATTTTAGATATCAAGTCATATTTGAAATAGCATAAACATATTACAGTGACATTCTAGTTCTAATATATATAATAATCATAGTAATTAGAACTTCCAGATGGTGCTAGTGGTAAAGAACCCGCTTGCCAATGCAGAAGATGTAAGAGACTTGGATTCGATCCTTGGATGGGGAAGATCCCCTGGAGGAGGGCGTGGCTACCTACTCCAGTATTCCTTCCTGGAGAATTCCATGGACAGAGAAGCCTGGTGGGCTACAGTCCAGGGGGACAAAGAGTCAGGCATGACTAAAGTGACATAGCAGGCACATGGTAATTAACAACTAACACTCATATTGTGCATACTGTGTGTTAGCCCCACTCGAGGTGTGTTTATTAGAGTATCTAAATTCCACACTGGCACAAGCCCAGGGATGTTAGTGAAATTGGTATTCATGTTTTACACATCAGGAACGCGAGGCACATGCCCAAAGTCACAACAGGAGGTGGCCATTGGGATTAGCCCTTGAAACCAAGATGACTGCCTGTAGTGCACATGTTCTTAAACAGTGTTTTACTTCTTGGGTAGCAAAAATTCATGCATTTTTATTAGATCACTAAACAATGGTCATCATTTGTAAAATTAAAGTGATAGCATGCAAAATGAAAATTACCTTTCAGACTAATGGGCAATTAATGTACCTATATGTAAATGAAATGCTCTATGGGACAGTACGAGTGATAGTCTGGATGTGTGAAGAAGACAAGGGCAGACATTCCGTACTTACGACATTTATAGTTTGGTTAAATGTAGTCTTAGTTCATGATAAACTGACATTTTGCTTACATGTAAAGTAAATTATCTCACAGTATTTTCAAATTTAAGGCAATAAATAACATTTCTCAGATAGATTTCCCAGAACATACTCAGGTTTACATGGTGTGAACCCGGAAGGAGTTTTGCCACAGTTCCCAGACTGATCAGTCATAGCATTAAGTTGCTGGAAACACTCTGGAGGAGCATAAGTTGTACCTGAAAAAAAAATTGTGTGGTTAGTCATACTGAACTTATATTAATTTAAAATAATTAATGAGTACATTTATTCTGAGACGGTTTAAAATACTGTACAACATAAGAACATAATACAAAATTGAAAATAAAATAGTTTTAATTAAAGTCACAAAAAACCCACTTCAATGAAATATTTAAATATCGAAAGCATCTTGTCTACTGCCCAAACAGATACCTTAGGATTAACTATAGCATGCAGTTTCTCTTCTAACTTTTAGCAAGCATGAAATATATATGCATATAAGAAACATTTTTAAACTAATAATTGACTTATTGGTCAAAAGTGTTTCTGTGTAAATGTGTTTTCAAGACAAATCATTAAAATGACATCTTCTGTTTTCATCCTACTTTCCCCAGACCAAAACATCTTGGAATCACAACTGATTTATTTTCATATTTACTATCCAATCCACATACATTATGTGCTTAATTCTCATACGATTCTATCTACCTAAAAAGCAGTTTATCATTACTCTATCAATTCTACTCTAATGGGAAGGTTAAGCCAAAAACCTTTGATTTAACCACAAAGAAATACGTGAATATAAAAGGAGCCCAGCATTAGGATCTCAGTTGAAAGTCCTAGAGGCAGTGGTAAACTGCAAATAAGCAATTGATTTTCAACCCAGAAGTCATTTGCAAACCTAGTTCTGTGTGAGAGGATCAAAATTACAAGCTTACCTGGGGAAGCAGAACATAAAGAAGGCCAAAGTTGGATGATCATTTACTATAGTGATAAAATTAGAGACTTAGGGGTCCTCAGCATATAGTACAGTCCCCTCTTAAGACATTTTCCTGCTTCTTAACATGTGAAGAGAAGGAAATTATAATATAAATAAAAGACTTCCAGAAAGCAGAGCATTATTTGTCTGCAGTTTCTGCATTGTGGCTACATACATACAACCTCTTAGTTGAAAGCCCTGGAGAGTTATGCCCTAGAAATAAGAGTGAAGTAGATAAAGAGTGAACTTGATCAAAACTCTAATGAGACCTTCACAATTTTGGTCTCTAATTCAGTTTAAGTGATCAGTTTCTTACTTCATATACTTAACAGAGGAAAAAAGTGGATGTATTCATATAGGATGTAGTGTTTACTTAAGGGAAGCTTAAAACACAGTTTCTGTAAATCAAAAATGAAGACGAAGATAGAGAAAAAATCTTTTAACTAACAATATGTCTATAAAAAGCATTCAAGAAAAAATATAAAACAAAGACATCTACATATGTTAAAATAATTATAAGAACCAAGGTACATGTACACTAAAATTAATTATAGAGATATAAGTCTTCAAGAAGGCAGGGCATCAAAAATAAATACATTGAAAGAATTATGGGGAGACAAACATAAATTGAAATTTAGAAATTTGTATAATAGTACAGTGTTTACACCACAGTTGCAAGATAGGAACACTAAGCAGAAATACATGCACACAAACACACATTCAAATATATAATATGAAGACTGACAAAAACCAAAGACAAAAAAATCTTCATGGCTTAGAGAGAAAAGAGACATAATATGACAGATTTTTCTTCAGAAATATGCAAGTCATATAACAATGGAGTAATCTCTTTAAAATGCTGATGGAAATAGAGGTTCCAATTCAAGATGGTGAAGTACACACAGAAAAATATTGAACTCACAACTTTCCACAAGCACATCAAATGTGCAGATTACGTATGGAACAATTTCTAGTGAAGGAAACCTAAAAACTGATGGAATGACCACTTCACACTGAGCAGACAAGAGGAAAGCCACGCTGAAGCAGGCAAGAAAGGCTGAGACACACTCTTGCCACAAACTCACCCCGGTGCACCAGTCCCACAATTGGGAGGGAACTCAAAACCCAGAGCTCCTCCCCGAGGGGGTGAAGTATGTGACTCACATCAGGCGCTTTTAAATCCTGCCCCCCAAACCTCCAACTCTGATAACCAACAGAGGCTCATGTCTATCAGACCTAGAAGGTTGTAGAGAATTGTGAAATGATTCTGATGGCCAGCCTGGTTTATGCTCAAGGGTCCCATAAGACTTCAATTAAGGGAGAAAGAGGCCTTAACCGGCTCCCATATCCAGGGCGGGACAAGAGGAGCCTAGTCTTTCTGTAAGAGAGGCCTGTTGGCTTATCTCAGGAGCTATGGCCTGAGGGTCAGGCTTCTGATTAAACAGGGACCTGTTGGGATCCTTCACTGAGACTTTGGAGGGTGAGAGCTATCTTTCCGTTCTCACCCGCCACACCTCAGTGTGCCAGCATTTCCCAGAAGGGAACTTTCACACACATCTTGGGCTCTGGCTTTCCACATGTGCTGCTCTCATCTTTGTGGCTTCTTCCCAGGGACATTCCTTGGTCATCTGATTCCTGTGGCCAGAGGCACTCGCATTACTGGGTCCCCTGGGATGCTAATGAGAAATGGAATATTTCCTGCCGTATCAGTAACTAGGGATCTCACAGTCTTCGGGGACTGCAGCCCTCCAATGTGAGCAGGTGAACCTTAAGGGAACTCAGGAAGGAGAATAGCTGAGATCTAGCAGTCATCAGGACTACAGCCTACCCTATAAGCCCCAGGGAAGCTTAGGATGGTAAAGACAGGATACTGGCTTCAGATAGCTGAGGTGCATATCAAAGGAATGATTTCAGTGAGCCCAGACTTTTGCATCTTCCCAAACAGAGAAAAGTGCTAAATTCCTTTACTTGGGTTATCTGGTTTTCTTTAATTAACAATAATCTTTTGATATTTGGACTTCCTGACATTTGTTGCCAAAGTTCCATGTACCCTGGCTCTTTCTCTCACCTCCTTGGGGTAGTTTTCTCAGGGTTACTTGAGATGCTCTCTCCTGAGCTTAAAGTCCTAAAAATTCCAAACGAATAAAACAAAATCTCAATTTTAGGTTGTGGATGTTTTTAAAGTCGACGGTAATAATGGAAAAAGGGAGTTTTTAGCCAGTTAATGGCCCCAGAACACAGCGCAGATAACTGGCTGAAATGCTCACTCAGTCTTGCTATGAAAGAGACCTTCATTTGTCTGGAAGCTCTGGCTTGAAGGGATGGCATCAGATTTGGATATTTAAATATAAATGGAGTGATAGAGGAATGAGATTCTGTTTCTCTGGTGGAATCCTGGTGCATACAGTTCTTACACAAAAATAAACTCAAAATGGATCAAAGATCGAATCATAAGACCAGAAACTATAAAACTCCTAGAGGAAAACATAGGCAAAACACTCTCCGACATAAACCAAAGCAGGATCCTCTATGACCCACCTCCCAGAATATCGGAAATAAAGCACGAATAAACAAATGGGACCTAATTAAAATTAAAAGCTTCTGCACAACAAAGGAAACTATAAGCAAGGTGAAAAGGCAGCCTTCAGAATGGGAGAAAATAATAGCCAATGAAGCAACGGACAAACAGTTAATCTCAAAAATATACAAGTAACTCCTGCAGCTCCATTCTAGAAAAATAAACGACCCAGTCAGAAAGTGGGCCAAAGAACTAAACAGACATTTCTCCAAAGAAGACATAAAAATGGCTAACAAACACATGAAAAGATGCTCAACA
>ML660774.1:25267159-25440286 GCA_007570785.1 Antilocapra americana
TGTGTACCCCAATGTTCATCGCCGCATTGTTTACAATAGCCAGGACATGGAAGCAACCTAGATGCCCATCAACTGACGAATGGATAAGAAAGCTGTGGTACACATACATAATGGAATATTACTCAGCATTAAAAAAAAAATTCATTTGAATCAGTTCTACTCAGGGGGACAGAACTGGAGCCCATTATCCAGAGTGAAGTCAGCCAGAAGCAAAAACAACAATACAGTATACTCACACATATATATGGAATTTAGAAAGACGGTAACGAGAACCCAGCATGCGAGACAGCAAAAGGAACGCAGCCGTATAGAACAGACTCGTGGACTCTGTGGATGAGGGCAGGGGTGGGATGATTTGGGAGAAGGGCATTGAAACATGTTAAGTATCATTTGTGAAATCAATCGCCAGCCCAGGGTTGTTGCAAGGGGCTGGTGCACCAAGATTTCCTGGGGGGAGGGAGTCGGGAGGGAGGAGGGAGGGGGGTTCTGGAGGGGGAGCATATGTAAACCCATGGCGATATCATGTCATTGTTTGGCAAAACTAATAAAAATTAAAAAAAAAGAAATTGAAAAGATATTCAAGAGTAATATGAACAAATCAGAAGATGATCTGTCTCATAGATTTCCCTTGAGACCAGAAAACTGTCTTAGGTTTTCCATAGCGATGTCAATTCAGGGCTTTGTGGGGATAGGTATGTGTGTAGAAGACCAAGACAATCTAGGAATATATTTGCAACCTGATTTGAAAAATAGAAAATTTTTAAAGTAGAAAATCAGTTATAGCTTCCTTGATTTATTTAGAAAAGGAACTTCAACAATGGAAAGAAAGGAGCTGAATTGGAAGAGAAAATAAACATGGAAAAATTGAGATGGAGAGAGGGTCAGATGATCATGAGAAATGTCTGATTAACAGTGAGCTGGAGGCAAAAGAGAGGGAGGGAGGGAAGGAAAGGGGACGACTCTTCTCTCTAAGTCCTTGGTTTCTCCCAACCGTGAACGTGTTGACCACTGTACTAATAACCATGTCGAGGAACATCCTAGGATTGGGAGGGAAGATAAAATTCAGCATTATGATAAGGAGTGCTGTGACCACTATTGAATTATTTACTCCTCTCCCTCCAAATTTCTTGTAAACTCTGACATCAGCAAATTAATAATAAATTCTAAACATATGCACATTTAAAAAAAAAAAAAAGAAAGATGGTAATGAGAACCCTGCATGCGAGACAGCAAAAGGAACGCAGATGTATAGAACAGTCTCATGGACTCTGTGGAAGAGGGCAAGGGTGGGATGATATGGGAGAATGGCATTGAAACATGTTAATTACCATATGTGAAATCAGTCGCCAGCCCAGGGTTAATGCTCGGGGCTGGTGCACCGAGATGTCCCAGGGGGAGGGAATCGGGAGGGAGGAGGGAGGGGGGTTCTGGAGGGGGAGCATATGTAAACCCATGGCGGTTTCATGTCATTGTATGGCAAAACCAACACAATAAAGTAAAGAAAATTTAAAAAAAAAAGAATAGTCTTAAAGAGATCCACATATCACAGTCAAACTGATTACACTCTTCATTAGGGACGAAGAGAGCCAGGTGACAATGGGATGATACTGCAGAGTTTTGAAAGGAAAAGACTAAAGATTCTATATTCAGCTAAACTCTCCTCAAAAAATTAGGGAGAAATGGTAGCATTCCAAGATAAAGACAATGAGAAAGCCCTCATCTTAAGCAAACCTGTCCAGCAAGATCTACTAAAGTGCATCCTTAAGGCTGAAATCAAAGTACAATAGGGAATAACAAGGATCCACATGAAATAACACTTCATGCTAATATAATAAACTATCAAATAAAGTAGAAGAAAATATAATAGATAGTACAAACATATTTATTGCTTGGACTCTCTTCTATAGATTTTAAAAGACCATTGCATAAAAACAGTTATCGTAAAACTTTGTTATTAGGCTCACATGAAGATATTTGCCAGAAATAGAACATAAGCTAAGTCTTGGTTTACTGTTGAAATGAAATCAATATTAACTGAATGTCTTAAGATGGTAAGAAAACCACTCAGAAATAACTAAATACATACAGTAAAAGAAATCACAGAGATTGAACTATTACATTAGAAAATCTCTATTCAACACAAATGTTATTGAGGAACAGAGGGTAAAATATAATATTGAAAATACATAGCAAAATAGCAACTGGAACTGCTACTTCACTTATATGAATAAGCACTTCAATCAAAAAGAAGAGATTGGCAGAATAAATTACAAAACATGATGCAACTATATGAAGATTGGAACAGTCAGGCAGATTGGGCAAGACAGTGATCGCCTAAGTACAACCAAGAAATTCTGTGAGCCAAGCTGTTTTATTCTGGATTCACCTTGTTATCTTGGGTGTGGCCCTTGTACTGATTGAGAACCTTGCAGATATTTATCTTCTCTTCACTGAAAGCTTGCTAGGGATAAATACATACTCTTTAGTCCTCAGAATAGCTTCCTACCCTACCAACAAAGGCACTTCTAAACGTAGCAAAATCTTCTAGAGGAAGACTAAGAACTTTTTAAAAGGCAAACTTCCTCTACCATTTGGTCTTTGATCATCTTGTGGCGGTATGAAAATGCATAATGCCTTTCTAATTTTTTTTTCCTAATTTTTAAAATCTAATTCACCAAGTTTCTGAGCAGCTTCTGAGTTCCAAGGATGAGGATGCCTCAAAGAAAGACAGTCTATGGTTTTGACAGCTCCCTCTCCTTAAATTCCAACAGTTAAAACTTTTCTATTTGATGTCTTTTTTTTCCTTGAAGACCTCTGTTAAGCCAAGACTGATCTTCAACATTCAGAAGCTGCATACGGCCCTAGGAACATAAATGGCTGTCAGTTATTCCTTAAGACAGGCAAAATTTCTCTGCTATAGAGATTTAAATTTGTTGTCATTGGTTTCACTATATTCTACAGCCTTTAAAAATATATCATTAATGTAACATGCTTTGATTTTTCTAGTAATTTTCTTGTAATTGCTTCTGTCACTATTTGATACATTCTTTCCCTCAATTTAATATTGAACACAGGTTTTATATTTAATGTAACTTATAAATATGTAAATATAAATAACCAGCCTTACTATTGGTTTTCACATCCTATGTTCTTTAGTTAACTCTGGTCTTGCTTTCTTTTTGGTTAATCAAGTATGTTAAATGCTTTTGTTGTTCTCCTCTTTATTAGTTTTTAGTTTCTATTTACTATATTATTATTCTTGTATTTATCTAAGATTATACAACAAATATTTGACTTATATCAATACTTTATGTCTCTGAGTGCTGCATTTTATTGAAATGACTGAGTTTTATTTCAGTTTTTTTTCCTGGTGATGTTATCTTTTTCTATTTTTATTCTTCTAGAGGACAACATTATTTTTGACATTTTAATTGCTTAATTTCATAATATCCTTTGTCCTTTCTAATATATACATATAAAGATACGTGTATTAGTCAGTTTTCAGAAAAATACATATACAGGCAGTCAGATTAAAATAAATACCTTCACCAAACAAGCGAAGACATTGTTCTACCCCACTTGCACATTTCCCTCTGACACAGAGCCATTGATTCTGTCCGCACGGATGCCCATCCTGAATATATACATCTTCTTGACATTGTGCTGATGAACCATTGCAATATTCATTGAGATCACATTCATCCATGGAACTCCTACATATTTGTCCTTTTGGTGTAAACTGGTGGGATGAGGTAAACAATGCAGAGTAAAGCAGAATTTGAGCATTTAAATATAAAAAATGACAGCTTTACTAAAGCAGCTAATGAAATGCTGAAAGCCTCTTACCATACACGCTTCACAGCATGGTCCCGAGTCGCAGTTCATCCCAGGGTTTAGTCTACACGTGTCAGGGTTACAGCACCTGTCTGGCAGAGCTGAACATCCCTGAAAGGCAAACCAAGTGCTCTGAAATACCTTCCAACTTTATGTTAAACAGATATTTAACAAGGATAGCATACTACATAATATACAGACAGATGCTTAACTTAAAAGTTGGCATATGGAAACAACCTAAATGTCCACCAACAGATGCATGGATAACGACAATGTGGTACATATATACAATGAAAATACTCAGTCATAAAAGATGAAATAATGCCATTTACAGCAACATGATTAGACCTAGAGGTTATCATACCAAATGAAGTAAGTCACAAAGAGAAAGGTAAATGTCATGTGATATCACTTATATGTGGAATCTACAGTATGACACAAAAGAACTGATCTATGAAACTGAAAGAGACACACAGAACAGAGGACAGGGTTGTGGTTGCCAAGGGGTCTGGGTGGAGGAGGAATGAATTGGGAGTTTGGGTGAGCGGATGCGAACTATTACATTATAGAATGGATAAATAACAAGGTCCATGGGTCTCCCACATTGCAGGCAGACTCTTTACTATCTGAGCCACCAGGGAAGCCCAACTGTACAGCACAGGAGACTAGATTCAGTATCCTATAATAAACTATAATGGAGAAGAATATAATAAAGAATGCATTTATATACAGACATAAATAAAATGAATAACTTTGCTGTACAACAGTAGTTAACATTGTAAATTAGATATACTTCAACAGTTGTTTTCATAAATGTTCTATGTTTAGAAATGTAATTTGCAGTTCCATAAGCCAATCATATTGTTTTAGTCGCTAAGTCATGTCTGACTCTGCAACCCCAGGCCTCCAGGCTCCTCTGTCCATGGGATTTCCCAGGCAAGAATACTGGCATGGGTTGCCATTTCCTTTTCCACAGGATCTTTCCAATCCACTGGTCTCACTTGAGACTCCTGCCATGTCTCTCCTGCATTGCAGATGGATTCTTTACCACTGAACCACCAGGGAAGCCCAAAGAATATGAATATATATATACATACATATATATATATATATATATATAACTTTGCTGTACAACAGAAGCTAACACAACATTGTATATCAGCTATACTGCAATAAAAATAAAACTTATTACAAAAAGGAGATACTAAGGAAGTGTATACACAAGAGGGGAAGCATAAACCTTGGTTAATTCAGCTAAAGGATGAAGACCCTGACAATCATCAGTACGAATAATCTAAAAACTGCTAAATTCACATATAAAAATATATAAGTGTAGTCATTAATATAATTCCAATATGCATTCTTAAGGCCTTTGTTAAAAAGCAAGTTTGATAAGTTAGGTGAAATAGCAGTATTACACTATAAAATTAATACTTTTTGATGTAATTCTGGTATATAGTTTTCCAAATTTGTACCAACCTCCTGACCGCCACAGTCACATTGTTCTGCACCTTCAACTTTTCCATTACCACACTGTGCACTTTTGTATGTTGGATCTAAACGTGGCTGGTTTTGAAGACACTGGGACTTTGGCTTTGAAATAAAATGTACAAAATCTTCCACGCTGCAGTTACTAAAGAACTTCACACCACTGGAATGACTAAAAACACATCGACATCAAACTTTTATGCAACCATTACTTCCTGAAAATTGCCTAGCGTCAGAATACAAGTCTGTAATTTAATGATAAATAGAAATATCAATAATCTCAGATATGCAGACGACACCACCCTTATGGGAAAAAGTGAAGAACTAAAGAGCCTCTTGATTAAAGTGAAAGAGGAGAGTGAAAACGTTGGCTTAAAACTCAACATTCAGAAAACTAAGATCATGGCATCGGGTCCCATCACTTCATGGCAAATAGATGGGGAAACAGTGGGAACAGTGGCTGACTTAATTTTTCTGGGCTCCAAAATCACTGCAGATGGTGATTGCAGCCATGAAATTAAAAGACGCTTATTCCTTGGGAGGAAAGTTATGACCAACCTAGACAGCATATTAAAAAGCAGAGACATTACTTTGCCAACAAAAGTCCGTCTAGTCAAGGCTATGATTTTTCCAGTGGTCACGTACGGCTGTGAGAGTTGGACTGTAAAGAAAGCTGAGCACCGAAGAATTGATGCTTTTGAACTGTGGTGTTGGAGAAGACTCTTGAGAGTCCCTTGGACTGCAAGGAGATCCAACCAGTCCCTCCTAAAGGAGATCAGTCCTGGGTGTTCATTGGAAGGACTGATGCTGAAGCTGAAACTCCAATATTTGCCCACCTGATGTGAAGAGATGACTCATTGGAAAAGACTCTGATGCTGGGAAAGACTGAGGGCAGGGGGAGAAGGGGAAGACAGAGGATGAGATGGTTGGATGGCATTACCGACCTGGTGGATATGGGTTTTGGTATACTTGGGAGTTGGTAATGGAGAGGGAGGCCTGGTGTGCTGCAGTTCATGGGGTCGCAAAGAGTCGAACATGACTGAGCAACTGAACTGAATTGAACTAATAGCTAATATAAAATTACTAAATTTTAAAGTAATGGACTAAACCTGAGTTATGTGGATTATTATAGGACTATGTTATTCACATGAGTATCATGAAAAAATTAGAAATTTTTGGAAAAACTACCAGTTTTGTTTTTTATTTTTTTGTGGTTGCACCCAGGTGGAACATACTCTTTAGTCATATTAACCATAAATAAAAGATATATTGCTATATTGCTAAAAATTCAGATAATTTCTATCTAAATGTTAGAAAACAAAAGTAGAAAAGTTGATAGAACTTCAATATTATTGAGAACCAGGTAGTGCAAGATGTTTATTTTGTGTGAACTGGCTTATTGAGGGTACACTTTCTGACAATGAAAGCAATGTTGTCATTAGAAAGAGATGACCAATCATAATTGTACCCAACTGGGTAATTTATTTGCAGCTTGAACCTTTCACAGATTAGCTGGATGTTCTCATTCTTTCTCCCATTTTTCCTTGATAATAGAACTGAGTTTCAGCTGAATACATGAATTCCTTGTATGATACCTATATTTCCCTTTTGTAAGCCATAGGAGCAGACCACTGGCCTTAAAATGAAACCATAGTTTCATAAATTTATCTGATGCTGGGAAAGATTGAAGGCAGAAGGAGAAGGGGACGACAGAGGAGAGGATGAGATAGTTGGATGGGATCACCAATGCTATGGACATGAGTTTGAGTAAGCTCCGGTAGTTGGTGATGGACAAGGAAGCCAGGCATGCTGCAGTTCATGAGGTGGCAAAGAGTCAGACATGACTGCGTGACTGAATCGAATGATCAAAATGTCTGTGCCCTCCAAAATTTCAGAATCATGCTATTCAAATGATGCAATACATTTAAAGATAAGATTAACAAACACTTTTTTGCAAGATTGTAATTTGTCAAGTTAAGTTTTTTAAAAAAGCTTTCCACAGATGTATGGTGTCTATATGTGTATTAATAATTTCACCAATTTTATACAGGCCATTTTATATTTTTAAGTAAAGTTTCTATTTTTTCATATCTACACAAGAATAAAAGTTCTATTATGTCAAAAAATTAATGAAAAAATTTCAATACTCACTACTATTGCTAATTAAAGTTTGTTTGTTGATCAAGTTGTTTTGGGAGAGAAACTGGAAGGTGAAAAAGGCAAAATATTTGAGATAATATAGAAATTAAATGTATTGTTAAATAAAATGATGTACTGTTGGGTTTAAAGTCCAAGAAAAAAAGGGATAATAAAAGTCTGGCTTCAGTCACTGATTGGATGATGGTTTCCCTAAATCTCCTGACTATCTGGTCCTAATTCTATAAAATCTCATACAATATTCTAAGAATATTGAGGTTAATAGCAAAGAATTCACTAGGCCTTTGAGGGATAATAAATAAAGCCAAACCTGTGTCTTTTGCATTGCAGGTGGATTCTTTAACACTGAGCTTCCGGGGAAGCCCCTGCTTATGTTACCCGTCAGTCTTTTGTAGGTTGTCCATTTTTTCCCATTTAAGCCCCTAGCATATCCATTATGGTTAAACTCTCAGTCTAATAATTGCAAAACCTTTGTCATATCTGAACCAAGTTTTCATTCCTGCTTTTTCTCATGCCTCCTCAAGCTCTGCTTTTCCTTGCCCTTAGTTTGACGTGTAACTTTGTGTTGAAAGCTAGACTTGCGGTAGGTGTCGGAGGCTTCAGATTTTTCAGGTGTCTTCTGTTGTCTCCCCATCTTCTACGGGGTTTCCCAGAAACTCTATCAGAAATGGAGTCTGTGACTGGCGGCTCTCAGGGTGTAAGGCATTGCCTTTCTACCAAAGCCCTGTGCATGCGGTGGTGAGGTGTTGAGAAGCATCTTTGAAATCAGTAGATGCCAAGATTTCAGGCTGAGCCAGGTAGAATGAAGAAGATTCATGTTTAAAGGCCTTACTAAGGCATTCTTGTGGAATGATCACAAGTCTGTATTTGGCTTATCAAATCATGCATTAAGCTATAAAATCATGCAAGTAACAAAGTGATAAATGTAAAGTGTGACCTACCTCTACATTTATCGTTTTGTTACTTGCATGCTTTTATAGCTTACTTCATAATTTGATAAGCCAAAAACAGTAAGTAGGTCACATAGGGGGCTCGCCTGGTGGCTCAGATGGAAAGAATCCACCTGCAATGTGGGAGACCTGGGTTCAGTCCCAGGGTTGGGAAGATCCCCTGGAGGAGGGCATAGAAATCCACTCTAGTAGTCCTGCCTGGAGAATTCCCATGGACAGAGGAGCCTGGTGGGCTGCAGTCCATGGGGTCACGAAGAGACGGACATGACTGAGTGACTAAGCACACAGGTCACATATGAGAAAGCAAGTGTGACATTTACAAGAAATACTGAGAGATGCATGCAGCAGGGGCACTGGATTATACGTTTTATCTGGGATCAGTGACCACAGTTTATATTTGACCATTACTAATTATTTTGATAGCACAGATTTCATAAACGAAATACACAAAGCTTGTTTTCACATAAACTGTGCATGTAAAGCATATAAAAGTGAAGCATCTTACACAGCTGCTGGGTTCATTATGCAGACCTCTCCTGGGCAATGGCATTTGTTAATGTCATCATAAGATATTCCCATACTAAGGCTCAGTAACTGAGCTATAATAATGGCAAGAGATTCCAGGCTTATGGAGCTGGGGTGCTGGGGAAAAAAAAACACACACACACACTTATACATTCACATATACGGAGTATAATATAATTATTAGAAATAGTCACATGATGAAATGCAATTGAGACATCAAATATATGAATCATAGAAGGTACCATTATCAATATAAGGGAAAATATAAAAAGCAAAGTGTGAAATTTTATCAAAATGCAAATGTATAATTCATTTGTTGGCACCAGGCCAAGAAAATATTTGTCACAAAACTTGTTAAGCATATATAACAATAGAGCAATGTTTTACTTTTGAAAGAAAGTCAATTGTAATATAAATGCACATTTATTATTGCAGAAGTAAAATTCTATAATAATTAATGATGGTAGTGAAAGCCATTAATTTTTATACATAAAACAGCTATTAAAAACTTTCAAAGAGCTACATGAATAAGGGAAAAGATTGACAATTATTGTAAATATTATGAAAGTACATGAGGAAAATAACTTTAGAAAGAACAAGTTTTTCTTTTTTCAATTATTATTATTATTATTTTTAAATTTTCTTTACTTTATTGTGTTGGTTTTGCCATACAATGACATGAAACTGCCATGGGTTTACATATGCTCCCCCTCCAGAACCCCCCTCCCTCTTCCCTCCCGATTCCCTCCCCCTGGGACATCTCGGTGCACCAGCCCCGAGCATTAACCCTGGGCTGGCGATTGATTTCACATATGATAATTAACATGTTTCAATGCCATTCTCCCATATCATCCCACCCTTGCCCTCTTTCACAGAGTCCACGAGTCTGTTCTATACATCTGCGTTCCTTTTGCTGTCTTGCATGCAGGGTTCTCATTACCATCTTTCTAAATTAATTATTATAGAATTTTACTTCTGCAATAATAAATGTACATTTATATTACAATTGACTGTTATAATTTCAACAAATAAAATACTCAAGGAAATTTTAACTCTATATTATGCCCAGAATGCATATCTATATTTGAAAGTGAATATACAGAAGTTAACAATAAATTCTGAGGATCTAGCGTGCTGTCATTACACCATTATTATTTTACTGTTGTTATTACATTAAGTATATGTAAAGGCAACCAATAATCTTTTAAATAATGTTAAACTATACAGAAGGCTATTTAGCTTCTCAAAGGCTGCAGCCAAAATTCAAGTTGAAGACATTGGCTGAATTCCAAGGTCAAAATCAAACTTCCATGCCTCCCTGCTTTGTGTATTTAAAGCCTCCATTTCAAAAAAATAATTTCAGATATATTTTAAGATTTCCATAAAAGCATTTATGTATGTGTAATGGATCTGTTTCTACCTGGAAGCAATATGTTAGGTTATGTGTTCGCAGATTGTGAAAAGCTGAACTTGAAAACTGAAAATCTGAAGTTTTTCCTTGTTGGATACATGCTAAGGAAGGTATTTAGGTAGCCTCCAAATATGGTTGCCAGCAAGGTCTCCCCCCCACCCAAAAAAAAGAAAGTCAAAAAGACATCCACTTATATACACACAGTACCAGTTTTAAATGAATAGGTTGTGTTCATTCATAATTTAATTATTAGGAGATGATACTTTATATGATATTTCACACATTTTCAAAAATCATAAATTAACCCTTATATTAACTTAGATTAAATAGCAAGAAAATTAAAAAAAACCAATAAAAAAATCAAGAGTCATTTTTACCATAATCTAAATTATCAAGAGAGTTCCAGAAAAATATCTACTTTTGCTTTATTGACTACATCAAAGTCTTTGACTGTGTGGATCACAACAAACTGTGGAAAATTCTTAAAGAGGTGGGAATACCAGACCACCTGACCTACCTTCTGAGAAACCTGTATGCAGGTCAAGAAGCAACAGTTAGAACTGGGCATGGAACAACAGACTGGTTCCAAATCGGGAAAGGAGTACGTCAAGGCTGTATATTGTCACCCTGCTTATTTAACCCATATGCAGAGGACATCATGAGAAATGCTGGGCTGGAAGAAGCACAAGCTGGAATCAAGATTGCCAGGAGAAATATCAACAACCTTAGATAGGCAGATGATACCACCCTTATGGCAGAAAGTTAAGAAGAAGAGCCTCTTGATGAAAGTGAAAAGGAGAGTGAAAAAGTTGGCTTAAAACTCAACATTCAGAAAACTAAGATCATGGCATCTAGTGCCATCACTTCATGGCAAATAGATGGGGAAACAGTGGAAACAGTGAGAGACTTTATTTTCTTCGGTTCCAAAATCACTGCAGATGTGACTGCAGCCATGAAATTAAAAGGCGCTTGCTCCTTGGAAGAAAAGTTACAACCAATCTAGACAGCATATTAAAAAGAAGAGACATTACTTTTCCAACAAAAGTACATCTAGTCAAAGCTATAGTTTTCCCAGTAGTCATGTATGGTTTTGAGAGTTGGACCATAAAGAAATTTGAGAGCTGAAGAATTGATGCTTTTGAAATGTCGTGTTGGAGAAGACTCTTGAGAGTCCCTTGGACAGCAAGGGGATCTAACCAGTTAATCCAGTAAATCAGTCCGGAATATTCATTGGGAGGACTGATGTTGAAGCTGAGACTCCAATACTTTGGCCATCTGATGCAAAGAGCTGACTCACTGGAAAAGATCCTAATGCTGGGGAAGGTTAAAGGCAGGAGGAGAAGTGGGCAACAGAGGATGAGATAGTTGGATGGCATCACCAACTTGATGGACATGAGTTTGAGCAAGCTCTGGGAGTTGGTGATGGACAGGGAAGCCTGGCATGCTGAAGTCCATGGGGTCACAAAGAGTTGGACATGACTGAGTGACTGAACTGAGCTGAATAATGACTGAAAATAAGAATACTGACTTTCCACAGTTTTTTAAACTTTATTTTAAAAATAAAATAAGGGAGGGAGGGAGAGAGGGCCAGGGAAGAGTAGGAGGAGAAGGGGAGGAGGAATGATTGATGCTGTGGGGAAGAAAATGAAAGATTCTGCTAAATTTGAAGCATTCAAATAATAGGATATTGTAAATAATACAATAATAGGACACTTTTATTAGCGTAGTTTTCAGACTGTCTATGTTTCAGCATAATGTTGAAAATGCCTGTAAACTCTCAATCAGTATATCTTTACCATTGTTACTTTTTCTCTTGTTCCCCATTACCATTTATAGCTCAGTAAGAGGAAAATAACAACCTCCAAACCATCTCACTTTAGTTATTTGTGTGTATTTGTTAGTCATTCAGTCATGTCTGACTCTTTGCAACCCCATGGACTGTAGCCTATGAGTCTCCTCTGTCCAAGGTATTCTCCAGGCAAGAATACTGGGGTGGTTTGCCATTCCCTTCTCCAAGTTATTTGTATAAAAATCCCGATATGCAGTTACTCTTTTATTCTTTATCTTCTGATTAGTGCTTAGGCTCTGGTCTCTTTCCTTTTATAGTAGAATCAAAGACATGGTTTTGCATTTGAGATGACATTTCTTTATATTTCCTTTCTGACAATTTTACTTCTATTAGTCAGCTTGTGCTGCCCTCAGAAACATTACAGACTGAGTATCTTCCTAAAGTTGCTCAAGGTGCCAGTGGGTTTAATTACTTGTGAGGTCCCTCTCCTGGTTTCTGGAAGGCTGTCTCCTTCTCTTCCTACAAAGACACCAATCCTATTGGTGGTTCTTACAATTTATTCCACAACTCTGGGGGTTAGGCAGGGGAGAGGGTGGTGGATGTTTAGGACAAGAGCTTTGACTATTTTCTTCAGTATCGCATTTCTGTGAATATCAGCTGCTGCTAATTTTTCCAGCGAAAGGTTAGGCAGCGACCTACTGAAGTGTGGAGAATAAGAGGGATACCAGAAGAGTTCTCTGACTGCTCCTTTCAGTACAGAGACCACTGCCCTCCAGTAAACAAGAAGATAGCCTTCCACTTGGAAGCTAAGCAAGTTGCATTTGAAAGGTTTAAGATTTTTCAGAGTTGCATGTGACTGGGTAAATCAGCCAAATTCTAGCTTTTTGAGACTAGGTAATGATTTGCTCTAAAAGATAAACCATATTTTTATGAATTATGAATTTAAAGGATGAAATTTATGTCTCCATTTCATTGATTCTTCTTATATCTTTACTTACTCACTGAAAGAAGTACATGATGCATTGCCTTTCTAAAACTCCAGATTACTTTGTATAAATAAACTAAAAATTTAAAAAGGCAAGTTTTGTATGTCAGGAATAATCAAAACATTATCCAAGAGAGGCAAAAAAACCATGCCAATATTAAGCACATCAAGATTTTCTACTAAAAGCGCCACTTAGTGCATTGATGATATCATTCTTCACCTGTGTCCCAGGAAGCATTTTGAGGCAATTGATAGTTACAAGAGTTTTATTCTAACCCAGTTCATAATTAAATTAGCTACACAATGGAGAAAAGCTCAAAATTAAAATCAATTATATAAATTAAATAATCATATACAATTAATTGAAATTAAAATTTATTATTAAATACTGAGTATATGAAAAAATTATGAGCATCTTATAAAGATATAAAATAGATCACTACACTAACTTTCTAAAGAGTATAATTTGAACTCAAAAGAGGAAAACTTAAAAAATGTCACATCTATTAAGTTAAATGAGGACTTTTAATAGTTCACACATTTTTGTCAGTGGCAGGAAAAGATCCCTAGAATCATTATGCAAATTTTAATATCAGTTCAGTTCAGTCCAGTTGCTCAGTCGTGTCCAACTCTTTGCGACCCTATGGACTGCAGCACGCCAGGCCTCCCTGTCCATCACCAACTCCTGGAGTTTACTTAAATTCAAGTCCATTGAGTTGGTGATGCAATCCAACCATCTCATCCTCTATTGTCCCCTCCTCCTCCTGGCTTCAATCTTTCCCAGGACAAGGGTCTTTTCAAAGAGTCAGCTCTTCACATCAGGTGGCCAAAGTATTGGTGTTTCAGCTTTAATATCAGTCCTTCCAATTCAGGACTGATTTCCTTTAGGATGGACTGTTTGGATCTCCTTGCAGTCTAAGGCACTCTCAAGAGTCTTCTCCAGCACCACAGTTTAAAAGCATCAATTCTTCAGTGCTCAGCTTTCTTTATAGTCCAACTTTCACATCCATATATGACTACTGGAAACACCATAGCCTTGACTAGACAGACCTTTTTTGGCAAAGTAATGTCTCTTCTTTTTAATATGCTGTCTTGGATGGTCATAACTTCTCTCAAAGGAGTAAGCGTCTTTTTATTTCATGGCTGCAATCACCATCTGCAGTGATTTTGGAGCCCAAGAAAATCAAGTATCTCACTGTTTCCATGTTTCCCCATCTATTTGCCATGAAGTGATGGGACCAGATGCCATGATCTTAGTTTTCTGAATACTGAGCTTTAAGCCAACTTTTTCATTCTCCTTTTCTATTTTCATCAAGAGGCTCTTCTTCTTTGCTTTCTGCCATAAAGGTGGTGTCATCTGCATATCTGAGGTTATTGATATTTCTCCTGGAAACCTTGATTCCAGCTTGTGTTTCATCTAGTCTGGCATTTCTCATGAGGTACTCTGCATACAAGTTAAATAAGCAGGGTGACAATATACAGCCTTGATGTACTCCTTTTCCTATTTGGAACCAGTCTATTGTTCCATGTTCAGTTCCAGCTCTTGTTTCCTGACCTGCATACAGGTTTCTCAAGAGGCCGGTTAGGTGTCTGGTATTCCCATCTCTTTCAGAATTTACCACAATTTATTGTGATCCACACAGTCAAAGGCTTTGGCATATCAATAAAGCAGAAATAGATGTTTTTCTGGAACTGTCATGCTTTTTCAATGATCCAACAGATGTTGGCAATTTGATTTCTGGTTCCTCTGCCTTTTCTAAAACCAGCTTGAACATCTCAAATTTCACAGTTCACATATATTTAGCCATAATAAAATATAGAAAGTTAATTGCATATTAATCTAAATACCATCCCGTTTATACATCTTAGCCAAGTGAAAAAATCATACCATACCAGAGCAACACCTCCTCCGTAGTGTTTGTCACACATCCTCCCTTGAAAGGTTGCACCAATATAATTTGATTTTTCTCTGTAACTTAAGTTTGAAAAAGCATAATCATATAACTTTGCAAAATTAAGCACAATTATTAAATTTAACTGCAACCCACTCCAGTACTCTTGCCTGGAAAAGTCCATGGACGGAGGAGCCTGGTAGGCTGCAGTCCATGGGGTCGTGAAGAGTCGGACATGACTGAGCGACTTCTTTCACTTTTCACTTTCATGCATTGGAGAAGGAAATGGCAACCCACTCCAGCGTTCTTGCCTGGAGAATCCCAGGGACGGGGGAGCCTGGTGGGCTGCCGTCTGTGGGGTCACACAGAGTCGGACACGACTGAAGCGACACAGCAGCAGCAGCGGCAGCCGCACTACTTTGTTGTTTTGCATACTCAAACCACAATTTCCGGTATTTCCACTTAACACTAGGATAAGAAAGTGTAGAAATGGATGATACGTGTCTGCTTATTTTTGAAATAGTAAAATAGATTAAAAATAATAAAAAGTGTATTATATTAATGAAGATTCTTTTTTATATAATTTTTTCAAATTTTACTGATTCTTAAAAAGTAAATGGAATAAAAATAAATAAATTTCTTAAAACTAGGAAGCTAAGACAATTCAGTTGACAAATGGGCAGAGTAAGCTTCTGGGTTGAAACCTCGCTTTAATCAGATATAACTAGCCTGGTCTAACCATGCAAAGGTATGTGTATTTGTGGAAGAAAAATAATAGAAAAGTTTAAAATTTTATAAATATATATATGATTTTCACATAATATGATAATATATAATACACATGGGTCCTGAGTAATGATAAGAGAAAAACAAAGAGATTATTAAATAGAAATAGAAGCTTATATTTTTAAAAATGTGGTTGATTGTGAATATAGTACATTAGAGATACTGAAATGTACAATAGTGTTTCTACTTCATTATTTGCTTTTGTTTTATAGAAACAAAGCAGAAAAAGAATGCTAAATCTTGAAATTCATAGAATACATTTCTTCAAATAGATATTACTAATATTTTACATATAGTTAAGTGTTAGCTACTCAGTTGTGTCCGACTCTGAGACCCCATGGACTGTGGCCCACCAAGTTCCTCTGCCCATGGGATTTTCCAGGCAAATATACTGAAGTGAGTTGCCATTTCCTACTCCAGGGGACCTTCCCAGCCCCAGGATTGAACTCACATCTCTTGAGTCGCCTGCATTGGCAGGCAGGTTCTTTATCATTAGTGCCACCAGTTAGGCACATTTAATGATATGTTATATACTCAATGTAAGAAGACATACTGTAGTAAGATTGAAGTGAATTTTAACTATCAGCCAATATATAGAGTAATTGATATTAGTAATTCTGCCATAAACTTCATGTTGTCAAAAATATTCACAAGATATTGTATATAAAGAAATGACAAGATTTTTTTCCCTAAGGGCCTGTCAGAAATTAGGTCAAATTACATATGCTTTCTAATGTATAAGATTTAGTAATGACAAGATATACTTACACAAGTAAAAATGCCACATCATGTGGACGTAGAACAAGATAAGATCGTTTCCATTTTAAAAATCTGTGTAATAATTCATTAGCATCTCCTGTTACTGGAATTTTATTTTCATCTATCCAAAGCTCTAATGAAGATAGAATTATTGTAATATTAAATGAAGTAAAAATCTAAAACAAGAGACATAAATAAAATATGTTCAAACTATATGGCTTAAATAGATTTGGGGATTTATCTGCAAAAATAAACACTATACTGACATACACATTAAAATATAAACTGCATATTTGGATTGGATCTTATGAATTCTATTAGCAAGTAATAAATATCACAAATAAAACAAGTAATAAGGAACATTTTGATATGTTTGTACTTAATTGATCCAGGTCAATGTCAAGTGCTTTACCTAATTTAATCCTTACAAAACCCTAAGTAGGTATTTATAATTATTAATTACTGCAATTAAAGAGTTAGAAAACTTAAAATGGTTATATATTTGTCCCCTTTCACACAACATGTGTATTCAGGCAGGTTCATTATAAAAAAAAACAAAAAAACAAAACTCTGAAAACTTTTCAGGTAACACAAGCAAATGCATAAGTAAACACTTACAGCATTGGTCAGTCCAGTCAACTGGAAAATCTTTTGAGTGACAACAGGCGTATCAGCACCCATATGATTATACTGGAAAAGATAATTTGCATTTTAGATCTAAATATATATATTGCTTACTATCTAATGATGACTATTATACTTAAATTATAAAAGTATGAGTTAAGAAATTTTTAAAATTACCAATTTATTAGTCTTTAAACATTCTCTATTATTATAGATATCATGATATATATTAAGTGTGAAAATGAAAAACAAAAGACACTACAAACTTGCACAAAAAGAAGAAAACTTTCTAAATTCAATTATGAGGACAGCATTATCCTAATATCAAAACCACTCATAAATACCATGAATAAAAGAATATTATAGGTCAAATTCCTAATGGATATAGGTGGGAAAATCCTCAAGAGAATATTGGCAACGTGAATTCAACCATGCACTGAAAGGATCATACACCATGATCCAGTGAGATTCATTCCAGGGATCCAAGAATGGTTCAGTCTCTCTGAATCAATCAGTGTGATACACCCCATTAACAAAATGAATAAAAAAATCATACGGTCATTTCAATAGATGCAGAAAAAAAATTTGATAAACTTCAATCTGCTTTCAGGATAAAAACTCACCAAAGTGAATATAGAAAGAATATGCCACAACATAATAAAGGCCATGACCAACATCACACTCAGCAGTGTAAAGTGGGAAACTTTCCCAATAAGATGGGGAACTAGAGAAGGATACTTATAATTGCCACTTTTATCTAGCATAGTCTTGGAAGTCTCATTCAGAGCTATTAGGCAAGAAAAACAAAAGGTATTCAAATTGGGGAAAAAAAAGAAGTGAAACTGTCACTATTCGCAGGTGACATAAATAGAAAGCCCTAAAAGGAAAGTGTTAGTTGCTCAGTTGTGTCCAATTCTTTCGGACTGTAGCCCACCAGGCTCCTGTCTATAAAATTCTCCAGGCAAGAATACTGGATTGGGTAGCCATTCCTTTCTCCAGGGCTTCTTTCCAACGCCGGGATCAAAGCTGGGTTTCCTGCATCGCAGGCAGATTCTTTACCATCTGAGCCACCAGGGAAGCCCATCAAAAAACTGTTGGAACTAGAAAGAAATTCACTAAAGTTGTAAGGTACAAAACCAATATGCAAAAATTTGTTATATTATTTCTCTGTAATAATAAGCTATCAGAAAGCAAAACTAAGACAACAATTCCATTTACAAGTGCATCAGAAGAATAAAATACCTAGGAATAAATTTAACCAAAGAAGTGACAGATCTTTTCACTGAAAACTATATACAGACATTGATTAAATAAATTGAAGAAGCGAGAGAACAAGGTGGTGGGGGAGTAGGTGGACATGGAGTCCATCTCTCTCCGCAGATACAGCAAGAATACACCTTCAGACACAGAAGTACATGCAGAACACCAGCTGAGAGCGGACAGGAATACCTGACCAGCAGAAAAGCATATATAGAACCACGCAAAACTCGGTAGAATGAAGGAACTAGGGAGAAAAATAGGAGTGTTAGTTAGTAGGATTGGACCTGCCCTCAGTGGGTGGGGAAAGTTAAGCAGGGGTCCAATCCCAACATTGGGGCAATTGTCTGAGTCAGAAGAGAAACAGTTAAGGCTGAGAGTGAAACAACTGAACTGTGGCACCTAAATGGAATGAGAATCAGACAGTCCTTGCCGCAGCCATACATACCCGGGACAGGGATGCAGGTCCCCTGGAAGGCTCAGCGGCTGGGAATTGAGTTTAAGGACTGTGGAGCAATCCCAGGGCGGGGGCTGCTGTTGACTGTGGAGAGACGGATCAAGGGGGTGTGCGGGAGGAGACTGTGGTGGGAAGTGTGGGTGGACGAAAGCCAGGCAGCCATGGGAGAAAGGTGATGCAGCTGAGTCATGTGGAGCGGGTGGAGCCATCACCATACCCTTTCTCTCCGCACGCGCTGGCATCAGCAGCTGAACAATAGAGAGGCTGGCCCAGAACACCCGACACACTGAACTACAGAGTAGGACTCCACCCAGGGTGCTCCTTTAAGTGACTGACGTGCAAGACTACGCGGGAGGACTCCAGCCGGGGGTGGGGGGTGGAGTCTCTCTGTGTGCCTAACGTGCCGAGCAACAGAGAAGGACCCCAGGCAAGTGCCCGAACAGGCAGAGATACAGAGAAAAACTGGCTATAGAGGCCTTCTAATCGCCAGCTACAAGAAACTTGAAGAAAGACTCCGATAGGGCCATGACTCCTGTGGTGGAGGCAGTCTGTGCCCCTGCACACTTGGCACCTAGGGGGCACACAAGCCAAGCAGCTGCATCACCTTCATGACCAACCTTCACTGGGGCAAAGCCGCCACAGGCATAAAAAGACCTTGCGTCTATGCTTGCAGGGTCGCTTTGGGCATGTTGAACTCTGTGGACTGTGACCTTCCAGGCTTCTCTGCCAGGGGAGTTCTCCAGGCAAGAATACTGGAGCGTATTGGCCAATATTTGTTGCCATACTCTTCTGGAGCACTATATTTCCTGCTGTCCCCAGCAGCCAACTCCCCTGAGTACCTGGTGCTGCCAGAACCCCTGCAACCCCAGCAGCTGCACCACCTCCACCCCTGGCCCTCACTGGGGCAGACCCAAGTCCTCCAGGGCAGCCTCGGGAGCAAACCCCAGTGGACTAGCCACATGCGGAGATGGAAAGAAAACCACGGCTGAAACCCATGGGCAGTGTGGCTAAGGAAGAAGACCCAAACCCCTCCCACCAGCTGTACAAGCTGCAGATTAAATCCATGTGATCACCTAGGCAGACTCTGTGTCTATGGCACATATATAAACGGACACTGAGAGCTCCCACAAAACAAAACACACTAGTTCTGACAGCTGTGGACATTGGAGGCAAGAACACACAGGAGTAGGAGCAGATTGGAATCTGAGCTGCCCCACAGCAGGTCCAGAGACCAGCACAGTGTTGGAAGGCATCCTAGGGAGGTGAGGTGGACTGTGACTCCCCGTGAGGGAAAGGACTCTGACAGCAGTGACGCAAGAAAAACACTTATTATTCTTGTGTTTTGACTTGTTCTGTAGATTCATTTGGATTTTTTAAAACTGTTTTCTTTATTTTTCTCCACTTCCCCCCCCAACCCTGCCATGCAGTTTTTTATTTTATTGGCATTATGAAATCAAATTAAGCTTTTGAGCTTCTTTTTTTCTCTCTTTTTATTGTTGTTATAAACCCCTGCCTCTATTGCACTTTTCCAGTTCTATGGAGTTTTCCTTGTTTTTTTTCTTCCTTTTTAAATTTAAATTTTTAATATCTTTAAAACCTATTATTATTTTTTCTACATTTATACCTTTTTTGCTTTTCCTACTGTTATCTGCTACTTGCAGTTAATCTTTAATGTATATAAATATTTATCTATCTCTATTTAACTTTGCATATCTATTCTTTCTTTTTTTCCTTTCCATTCAACATATTTATTAGTTTTGTTTCATTGCTTTAGTCCCCACTTGGCACCTTGCTTTAGTTTTGTTTTCCAGTTTGTGCTTTAGTTAGTTTTGTTCTTAACTGGTAGATATAATTTTTGGTTTCCTTTGTTCATGGGTCAATCTACTGTACTTTATTTTTCTTGGACTGTTTTGATTTTGCTTATGGGTGTATAAAGTGAAGTTGCTCAGTCGTGCCCTACTCTTTGCGACCTTATGGACAGTAGACTGCTCCTCTGTCCATGAGAGTTTCTAGGCAAGAGTACTTGAGTGGGTTGCCACTTCCTTCTACAGGGAATCTTTCTGACCCAGGGATCAAACCCAGGTCTCCTGCATTATAGACAGACGCTTTACCATCTGAGCCACCAGGGAAGTTATGGGTGTATATATACATGCATATATTTCATTATTTTAATTATTCTTTGCCTGATATGTAACTGCCCCTTGTCTGAGATTCATCTTTGGTTTCTCATTTTTGGGTAACTGTTTTAATCTCACTTAATGCCATAACTGTTCATGGGGTTCTCATGCAAGAATACTGAAGTGATTTGCCATTCTCTTCTCAAGTGGATCACATTCTATCAGACCTAAACCAGGACCTGTCCGTCTCAGGTGGCCCCATATGGCATGGCTTAGTTTCACTGACCCACTGGAGATCAGTGGGGAAATAACTCCAGAAAGAATGAACGGATGCAGCCAAAGCAAAAACAATACCCGGTTGTGGATGTGACTGGTGATAGAAGCAAGGTCCAATGCTGTAAAGAGCGATATTGCATAGGAACCTGGAATGTTAGGTCCATGAATCAAGGCAAATTGAAAGTGGTCAAACAGGAGATGGCAAGAGTGTATGTCGACATTCTAGGAATCAGCGAACTAAGATGGACTGGAAGGGGTGAATTTAACTCAGATGACCATTACATCTACTACCGTGGGCAGGAATCCCTTAGAAGAAATGGAGTAGCCATCATGGTCAACAGAAGAGTCCGAAATGCAGTACTTGGATGCACTCTCAAAATAGACTCATGGACTTTGTGGATGAGGGTAAGGGTGGGATGATATGGGAGAAGGGCATTGAAGCATGTTAATTTTCATATGTCTAATCAATCGCCAGCCCAGGATTGATGCTCGGGGCTGGTGCAGCGAGATTTCCCGGGGGGGAGGGAGGAGGGAGGGGGGTTCCGGAGGGGAAGCATATGTAAACCCATGGTGATGTCATGACAATGTATGGCAAAAACAATTAAAAAAAAAACAAACAGAATGATCTCTGTTCATTTCCAAGGCAAACCATTCAATATCACGGTAATCCAAGCCTATGCCCCAAACAGTAATGCTGAAGAAGCTGAACGGCTCTATGAAGACCTACAAGACCTTCTAGAACTAATACCCAAAAAAGGTGTTCTTTTCATTATAGGGGACTAGAATGCCAAAATAGGAAGTCAGGAAACACTTGGAGTAACAGGCAGATTTGCCCTTGGAGTACAGAATGAAGCAGGACAAAGGCTAATAGAGTTTTGCCAAGAGAACGCACTGGTCATAGCAAACACCCTTTTCCAACAACACAAGAGAAGACTCTACACATGGACATCACCAGATGGTTGACACCAAAATCAGACTGATTATATTCTTTGCAGTCAAAGATGGAGAAGTTCTATACAGTCAGCAAAAACAAGACTGGGAGCTGACTCTGGCTCAGATCATGAACTCCTTATTGCTAAATTCAGACTTCAACTGAAGACAGCAGGGAAAAACACTAGACCATTCAGGTATGACCTAAATCATGTCTCTTGTGATTAGACAGTTAAAGTGAGAAATAGATATAAGGGAATAGATCTGATAGCCAGAGTGCCTGATGAACTATGGATGAAGGTTTGTGACACTGTACAGGAGACAGGGATCAAGACCATCCCCATGGAAAAGAAATGCAAAAAAGTGAAATGGCTGTCTGAGGAGGCCTTACATATAGCTGTGAAAAGAAGAGAAGCGAAAAGCAAAGGAGATAAGGAAAGATATTCCCATTTGAATGCAGAGATCCAAAGAATATCAAGGAGAGATAAGAAAGCCTTCCTCAGTGATCAATGCAAAGAAATAGAGGAAAGCAACAGATTGGGAAAGACTAGAGATCTCTTCAAGAAAATTAGAGATACCAAGGAAACATTTCATGCAAAGATGGGCTCTATAAAAGACAGAAATGGTATGGACATAACAAAAGCAGAAGATATTAAGAAGAGGTGGCAAGATACATGGAAGAATTGTACAAAAAAGATCTTCATGACCCAGATAATCACGATAGTGTGATCACTCACCTCGAGCCAGACATCCTGTAATGTGAAGTGAAGTGGAATGTGAAGTGAAGCACCACTATGAACAAAGCTAGTGGAGGTGATGGAATTCCAATTGTGCTATTTCAAATCCTAAAAGATGATGCTGTGAAAGTGTTGCACTCAATATGCCAGCAAATTTGGAGAACTCAGCAGTGGCCACAGGACTGGAAAGGTCAGTTTTCATTCCAATCCCAAAGAAAGGCAATGCCAAAGAATGCTCAAACTACTGCACAATTGCACACATCTCACACACTACTGAAATAATGCTCAAAATTCTCCAAGCCAGGCTTCAGTATTATGTAAACCGGTAACTTCCAGATATTCAAGCTGGTTTTAGAAAAGGCAGAGGAACCAGAAATCAAATTGCCAACATCTGCTGGAAAAAGCAAGAGAGTTCCAGAAAAACATCTATTTCTGCTTTGTTGACTATGCCAAAGCTTTTTACTGTGTGGATCACTATAAACTGTGGGAAGTTCTGAAAGAGATGGAAATACCAGCCCACCTGACTTGTCTCTTGAGAAACCTGTATGCAGGTCAGGAAGTAACAGAACTGGACATAGAATAACAGATTGGTTCCAAATAAGACAAGGAGTACTTCAAGGCTGTATACTGTCACCTTGTTTATTTAACTTATGTGCAGAGTACATTGTGAGAAATGCTGGGCTGGAAGAAGCAGAAGTTAGAATCAAGATTGCTGGGGGAAATATCAGTAACCTCAGATATGCAGTTGACACCACCCTTTTGGCAGAAAGTGAAGAGGAACTAAAAAGCCTCTTGATGAAAGTGAAAGAGGAGAGTCAAAAAGTTAGCCTAAAGCTCAACATTCAGAAAACTAAGATCATGACATCTGGTCCCATCACTTCACGGGAAACAGATGGGGAAACAGTGGAATCAGTGTCAGACTTTATTTTTTGGGGTTCCAAAATCACTGCAGATGGTGATTGCAGCCATGAAATTAAAAGACGCTTACTCCTTGGAAGGAAAGTTATGACCAATCTGGATAGCATATTAAAAAGCAGAGACATTACTTTGTCCACAAAGGTCTTTCTAGTCAAGGCTATGGTTTTTTCAGTAGTCATGTATGGATGTGAGAGTTGGACTGTGAAGAAAGCTGAGCACTGAAGAACTGATGCTTTTGAACTGTGGTGTTGGAGAAGACTCTTGAGAGTCCCTTGGACTGCAAGGAGATCCAACCAGTCCATCCTAAAGGAAATTAGTCCTGAATGTTCATTGGAAGGACTGATGTTTTAGCTGAAACTTCAATACTTTGGCCATTTCATGCAAAGAGTTGACTCATTGGAAAGACTCTGATGCTGGGAAGGACTGAGGGCAGGAGGAGAAGGGGACGACAAAGGAAGAGATGGCTGAATGGCATCACTGACTCGAGGGACATGGGTTTGGGTAGATCCCGGGAGTTGGTGATGATACAGGGAGGCCTGGTGTGCTGTGATTCATGGGGTCACAAAGAGTTGGACAAGACTGAGCAACTGAACTGAACTTAACTGAATTAATGCCATAACAAATCTCTTGTGGAATCTTCATTCCAGACCAGAGATCAAGCCCAGAGCCTTTGGAGTGGGAGCACTGACTTCAAGACCCTAGACTACCAGAATACTCACCCTAGGGAGTATCAAATAGTGATAACTCACACAAAGGAAACCACCTGAATACAGGACCCAGAATCACCCAACCAGCATTGCCATTCGTTTCTAAACAACAAACAAAATAAAAATACAAACCGAATCATTAGCAAATAAGATTACCACCTCAACCTTGCCAAGCAGAGGAAAAACAAACAAACAAACAAAAACTCAGCACAAAACTCACCCTAATTGAAGCTTACACAAACCACTGGACCAAACTTAGGAGGGCAGAAATCAAATGGAAAAAAGAATTCAACCTTGAAACCTGGGAAAACGAGACCTCAAACACAAGTTAAAAAAAATAATGAAAAAGCAGAGAAATACTATGCAAATGAAGGAACAAACTAGAAACACAGAAGTCCAAATAAATGAAAAGGAAATAGGCAAGCTACCTGAAAAAGAATTCAGAATACTGATACTAAAGATGATCAAAAACCATGAAAACAGAATGGAGAAAATGCAGGAATCCATTAACAAAGACCTAGAAGAATTAAAAAACAGACACACAAACAGCACAATGACTGAAATTAAAAATACTCTAGAAGTAATCAAGAGCAGAATATCTGAAGCAGAAGAATGAATCAGTAGGTTAAAAGTTAAAATAGTGGAAATAACTTCTGAAGAGCAGAATAAAGTAAAAAAAAAAAAATGAAAAGAACTGAGGATAGTCTCATTTTCAACATTTTTTATAACCTCCCATTGCTAATATAAATTAACATGAGACAAATAAATGAAAGTATACTTACCAAGTCTTTTTCAACTACAATATGCATTTCTATATACTGAGAGAAGTCTGGAAGAGGCTAAAAAAAAATCACAAACAGGTAAAAATTGAAGAATTATTTAAATATTTTAAGTAATATTACTACTTCACACATTCAATGCTAGAAATTTTATATATGAAAATAGAAGTCATTTTCAGACTATTTGTTGCCTCTTTTGTATCTGTCCAATCAATTAATTTACTCAGAAAACAATCAACTAATTGACTTAGAAAATAAATTTACCTTTCATTGGTATAGGACTACTCATTTGATTCTCTGCTCTGAAGAACATCTTCCCTTGATCACCATTATGTATAAATTTACATTAGTGTAATGATTCCATCATACATTATTATGTGTTATGATTTTATCTGTGACCTTGAAAGAGTAAGAGCACCTCTCTGTTTAGAGGGGTGGAATTTCAACTGAAGATAAAGCTAATCCTTGTATAAATATCCTCAGAAAAATGTGAGCAACAGAGAAACAAAATGACTGAGTTTCTTAAATTGTGCCATAGATATCTCAGGATGTGGAATCTGGTTACAATGTCATCACAGACCACAGTGGTTAACTTAGGCACAAATGTGAGGTCCAATGGGCTTATGATCTGTGTGATTTACACCCTGCCAATTTCTAGGGACAAAGTAATACTTGTTTTAATTACCATTAGTAAAATATTACTTGTTTCCATCATTATTTTTATATAAATTTAACCTAGGAGGAATATACTAAGGAAAACTTATGAGACAGTCTTCGCGGACACTCTAAGATTATCGTGTGTTTAACTCAAAATAGTTACTAATGCCATCACCAAGCAATGGACAAATATATAGAAGCAGAAAAGGAGAATCAAATTTCAAAAACTGAGAAAACTCTTATTATGCTTAACTTAATGTCTCCTTTTTATTTCTTTTTACACTGATATTTAATTCCTTGAAAGTTCAAAACTATCACATTTTACTTAAACCATTTTCCTTAACATGAAGAGGAGCAATAAAGAGGGAAAAACTAATCTGGGACTTAGCAAAGATGAGAAAAGTGAAGACTGTAGTAGCTTAAAGGGAAAAAGTTAATAAAGTCATTAAGACAAATTCAGGGCTGCCTGACTGTTCATCTTTTCCACCTTTAAAAATTCTTTAAAGCCTTGAAGACTTGGTTTTATTTTTTTTCCAAAACAATGCAAATGAAATCCCCTTATGGTCTAATCAACTTATTATAATTTCCATCCAAAGGTAAGCACCAAAAGTTTCATGACAGTTTTACTTATGGACTCCATCCTTTCATTTAGGATGAAGCAAGGAAAAGACACTACTTTAACTGGAGGATAAACACAAGCATTTATATTAATTGGGTTAGGGTTATATTAATGATTTGAAGGATTCGAAGTTATTTCCCTGTTTTAACCAACGTAAGTTACTACTGATGCTGCTGCCTAGTTGGTGAGTCGTGTCTGACTCTTTTCTGACCCCAGGGACTGAATGCCAGGCTCCTCTGTCCATGGGACTTCCCAGGCAAGAATACTGGCGTGAGCTGCCATTTCCTTCTCCAGGGGATTTTCCTGACTCAGGGTTTGAACTGTGTCTCCTGCATCACTTGCGTTGGCAGGCGGGTTCTTTACCATTGCGCCACCTGCGTCAGCGTACGCTGACTTACATTTCCTGAAGTCATCCTTATTTGTTTTCATCTTTGATATAAGGACTGATGATATTTAGTTGATAACCTATTCATTTATTTTCTGGACAATAAACTTTCAAGAGAAAAGGTACATATTCTATTTTCGTGAAACAATTAAAATTTTAAGACAAAGGTGCATAAAAGAATGTCAAGAAATGTGTGCATTGGAAAGGTGGGTAGGTGTTAAGATTTCAGGAGACCTCAAAAGCTATTTTATTTATTAAAAGAAAGTAGCCAATAAAGAAAATCAATTTCTTGGATACGTGTTATATGAGGTTGACACCAATTACCTGAAAATTTGCTTTGGTCAAGTAAACACTAAAGAATTGGATCTAGGGAAGAAGACTAGAAAACACTACTAACTAATCCAACTGCAATATAGTTGGAGTAAAGAGTTAATTAGAAGATGCCAAAGATCACCGGTAAGAATATTCAAGGAGTAAGAAGGGACATGAAGATGTTGATAGATGACAGACAATATAGATAGAAAAATATATAAGTAGGTTGAGAATTAATCTGTGTGTTTGTATATTTTGTTTAACTTGGGCAATCATCATGTGCTACATAAGTTCAATAACTAAGAAAAAAACGGAATGAGAGCAGGAGATCTATAAATTACAGTAGATAAAGCCATGAAAAAATATACAAGATAATCTATAAGACAAACAAAAATCTGAGACTTAACACAGGAAATGCTGGAGAAGGAAATGGCAACCCACTCCACTGTCCTTGCCTGGAAAATCCCATGGATGGAGGAGCCTGGCAGGCTACAGTTATTGGGGTTGCAAAAAGTTGGACATGACTGAGCAACTAAGCACAACGCAGGGAATATCATTATCTAGAATATGAGTGTATAAAGAAAACAGAGAGAAGGTGACACATAAAGAGAGGCAGGAGAATTTTATCAGAGAGTAAAGTGAGTTGAAAATTCCAGGGAGTTTTTATGTTATTTCACCATTGACATTATACTCCATGGTAGTGGACAGAAACAACACAGGATCAACACAATCCCAGCTTTCAATTTTTGGGAAATGAAAATAAGTGAATGCTAACATTTATTTGAAAGTTGACAGCGTCAAGAACAGTCAAAACAATCTTGAAAAACAACACTACTGAAGGATGTACACTTTCTAATTTCAGAACTTATTTCAAAAATATTGCAGTAAAAAATGTGACTCTGGCATAAGAATAGACATAAAGATCAATGGAATATTATTGCATGTGCAGAAATAATCCCTAAATCTATGGTCAACTGATTTTGAAATAAAAGGGCCATGAAAATTCAGTGAATAAAAGATGAGTCTCTTCAACAAATGGTGTTGGGAAAACTAGATATGCATACGGAAAATGATGAATTTAGAATCCTTCCTCCCTTTTTACAAAAAATTAAATTAAGTTGGATCATATATTGAAATTTAAGAGATTAAAGAGTAAAACTTTTAGAAGAAATATGAAATAAATTTTGTGTCTGATAGTTGATTTTGTTGGTGTGATAGTTAATTTTATCTGTGAACTTGACTGGGCCCAAATGCCCAGATATTTATCCAAGAATTATTCTGGATATTTATGTGAAAATAATTTTGGATAAGATAAACATTTAAACGGGTGGACTTTTAGTGGAGTAGATTATCCTTCATAATATGTATGTACCTCATCTGTTCAGTTGAAAGTATTAATTTCGAAAAGGACTACCTTGTAAGCAAGAATGTATTAATTGCTGTATTTAAAATGGATAACCAACAAGGACCTACTGTAAAGCACAGGAAACTCTGCTCAATGTTATGTGGTAGCCTGGATGGGCAGAAGGCAAAAGTTTTGGGGAGAATGGTAACATACATAAGTATGGCTGAGTCCTGTTGCTTGTCCACCTGAAGCTATCACAACATGTTAATCAGCTATACTCCAATACAAAATAAAAAGTTAAAAAAAATTCTTTCCAACTGTCTGTCTTTAGACTTTGAACACAACTTTTCCATAGTCTCCAGCCTGCCTGTCTGCAGTCTACTTTAAATTTTCTCATTCTCTCTGTGTGTATTTATATCAAATATGGGTATATGTGTGTATACATACACGTAGACACACACACACACACATATACATCTTGTTGGTTCTGCTCTTCTGCAGAAATGTCTGTCATGAAAGATACCCTTTTAACTATTGTAGCTGTGGAGCTGAGATTGTTGAAACCCAAACACAGACTCTCACTTTGTGAGTGAATGTACTACAACACAGGTTGAATTTCTACCTTCACAGGGTGTCTGCTGAAAGAAGTAAGATCCTAAAAGTTGGAATGCAGGTGTATGAGAAACTCTGATGGAGCTGGGGTCAGTAACCTTTTAAACTCTGTTGAGTCTTGGTTGATTGAAGAAGTCTCTCCATCTCTGGATAAGGATATAGGGAAAGTATAATGGCCTACCCTAAGGCAGTTGCCGTAAAAGACACCTGTGATTCTTCTCAGGATCCTAGATAGGTGTCTTTAGCATTTATATGAATGTCACTCATTCTTATTATATCAAAATTCAGACATAATGGATATGGAGAAAGGAGTGCATCTGCAGACAGCAAAGGTCTGGATCACAGGGGAAAATGCCACTAATGGTGGAAAAGGCCAGCTTGGAGTTCTGGAATACTGAGTGACTAGTTTTGAGGCTTACAATACAAGCTATGAAGTGTCTGGTGTGTCTTGCTCTCTCTCAATAATTTGTAAGCAACTTGTTTATCATAAAAATACATTGTTTATATGACTGCATAGTAATAACCACATAGTTAACTCAACTGATCACTCACCTCTACATTTTGTATCCTATAGGACTTTTCTCTTGGCTCAATTTCTTTCTCAGTATATACAGAAGCACTTGAATCCCTAGGTTTTATTTGATAAACCATATGTTCGAAACCAATTGAAGGCTCCAAGGGCTCAATTCCATAACTTATATTTTCAAACTGTAGTAAGCCCCTACAATTCCAAGAAATAAGTGAATAAATAAAATAATTCATCTTTCTTAAAGTCAATAAAATGAAACAGTTTTTTAATAGTACATAGATTATTTTCAGTCTTAGCCTTGGGTGGGGAAGTAGGAAAACATTTCCAAGAATCCACAAATTTACTGAGTGTAATGAATAGTAGTAATGCTATTGGCATTTATCTAGCTATAATTAATACTATATGGTTTCCACATATACTAAAAAAACAAACAAACCTTAATTCAGGAGGGAAGTAGAAGATATTGCAAGAGTTTTCATACCATGATTTTCTAATGACTGCTGCTGCTGCTAAGTCGCTTCAGTCGTGTCCAACTCTGTGCGACCCCACAGACGGCAGCCCACCAGGCTCTGCCATCCCTGGGATTCTCCAGGTAAGAACACTGGAGTGGGTTGCCATTTCCTTCTCCAATGCATGAAAGTGAAAAGTGAAAGTGAAGTTTCTCAGTCGCATCCGACTCTTTGCGACCCCATGGACTGCAGCCCACCAGGCTCCTCCATCCATGGGATTTTCCAGGCAAGAGTAGTGGAGTGGGTTGCCATTGCCTTCTCCATTTCTAATGACAGTTTCCCATAATAAGCCATGCCTCACTTTAAAATTTAGCAAAGATCAATGAAACTAAAAGCTGATTCATTGAGAGGATAAACAAAACTAATAAACCTTTAGCCAGACTCATCAAGAAAAAAAAGAAGAGGTCTCAAATCAATACAATTAGAAGTTAAAAAGGAGACATTATAATTGACACTACACGTTGCTACAAGCAACTATATGCCAATACAATGGACAACTTAGAAGAAGTGGACAAACTCTTAGAAGGATACAGGCTTCTAAGAGTGAACCAGAAAGAAATGGAAAATATGAACAGAATAATGACAAGTACTGAAATTGAAAGTGTGATTAAAACTTCCAAACAAAAAGCCAGGGACAGAAAACTTAGCAGGTAAATTATTTCAAGCATTTAGAGAAGAGTTAACACTTATTCTTCTCAAATCATTCAAAAAAATTGCAGAAGAAGGAACACTCCCAAGCTCATTCTATGAGGCCATCACCATAAAACCCAGACAATGATGTCACAAATATAGAATATTAAAGGCCAATATCACTGATGAACATGGATGCAGAAATCCTCAACAAAATACTAGCACACAGAATCCAAAAACACATTAAAATAATCATCTACCATGAGCAAGTGGGATTTATCACAGGGATGGAAGGATTCCTCAACATATGTAAATTGATCACTGTGATATACCACATTAACAAACTGAAGAAGAAAAGTCATATGATCATTTAAACACACAGAAAAAGCTTTGACAAAACTCAACACCTATTTATGATAAAAACATTCCAGAAAGTGAACATAGCAGGAGCATACTTCAACATAATAAAGGCCATATATGACAAACTCACAGCAAACATCATTCTCAACAGTGAAAAAACTGAAAGTGTTTCCTCTAAGATCAGGAACAAGACAAGGATATCCACTCTCACCACTTTTATTCAACACGGTTTTGGAAGTCCTAGCCAGGGAAATCAGAGAAGAAAAAGAAATAAATTGAATACAAACTGCAAAAGAAGTAAAATTGTCCTGTTTGCAGATTAATGGTACTATACACAGAAAATCCTAAAAATACCACCAGAAAACTACTAGAGCTCATTAATGAAGTTGGTAAAGTTGTAGGATACAAAATTAATACACAAAAATCTTTTGCATTCTATACATTAACAATGTAAGATCCAAAAGAGAAATTAATGAAACAATCTACTTATCATCATATCAAAAAGAACCAAGTAACCAGCAATAAAGCTATCTAAGGAGGAAAAAGACCTGTACTCAGAAAGCTCTAAGATATTGATAAGAGAAGCAAAGATGGCACAAATAGATATAAAGTTATACCATGTTCTCAGATTTAAAGAAATTAAATTAAATAGTACTGTCAAAATGACTATACTATCCAAAGTAATCTACAGATTAAATGCAACCACTATCAAATTCCCAGTGGCATTTTTCACAGAATTAGAACACAAAAAACTTTAAATTTGTATGAAAACACAAAAGTACTTGAATGGCCAAAGCCATCTTGAGAAAGAAAACTGGAGCTGGAGGAATCAGGCTACCTGACTTCAGAGTATACTACAAAGTTACATTCATGAAAACAGTATGACATTGGCACAATAATAGAAATATTGATACTGGGTAGAAATTTCAGAACTAAACCTATGACCTATGGTCACCCAATCTATGAAAAGGAAGCAAGATACACAATGGAGAAAAGACAATCTCTTCAATAAGTAGTTCTGCGGAAAAGAAAACTGGACAGCTATATGTAAAAGAATAAAACTAGGGCATTCTTTAATAACGTACACAAAAATAAACTCAAAATGAATTAAAGACCTGACTATAAAACTGGATTCTATAATATCTTAGAGGAAAACACAGGGAAAACACTTTTTGGCATAAATTGAAGCAAGATCTTTTTTGATCCACCTCTCAGAGTAATGAAAATGAAACCAAAAATAATTGGAACATAATATAACTTAAAAATTTTGCGCAGCAAAAGAAACCATCAACAAAACAAAAATATAAGCCCACAAAATAGGAGAAAATATTTCCAAGGGATTACTCCTTGGAAGGAAAGTTATGACCAACCTAGATAGCATATTTATAAGCAGAGACATTACTTTATCAGCAAAGGTCCGTCTAGTCAAGGCTATGTTTTTTCCAGTGGTCATGTATGGATGTGAGAGTTGGACAATGAAGAAAGCAGAGCACTGAAGAATTGATGCTTTTGAACTGTGGTGTTGGAGAAGACTCTTGAGAGCCCCTTGGACTGCAAGAAGATCCAACCAGTCCATCCTAAAGGAGATCAGTCCTGGGTGTTCATTGGAAGGACTGATATTGAAGCTGAAACTCCAGTACTTTGGCCACCTCATGCAAAGAGTTGACTCATTGGAAAAGACCCTAATTCTGGGAAGGATTGGGGACAGGAGGAGAAGGAGACGACAGAGGATGAGATGGATGGATGGCATCACCAACTTGATGGACATGTATTTGGATAGACTCCGGGAGTTGGTGATGGACAGGGAGGCCTGGCGTGCTGCAATTCATGAGTTCGCAAAGAGTTGGACACAACTGAGCGACTGAACTAAACTGAACTGAATCTTTTAAATATATAAACAGTTCATGCAGCTCAATATTAAAAAAACACAACAAACTATTAATCAAATACAGGGGTGGAAGATCCAAACAGACATTTCTCCAAAGACGATATACAGATGGCACCTGAAAAAATGTTTGATATCACTAATTATTAAGGAAATGTAAATCAAAATTACAATGAGGAAGCACCTCACACTATTCAGAATGGCCATAATCAAAAAGTGTTCAGATAAATAATGCTGGTGAGGGTGTGGAGAAAAGGGAACCCTCCGACACTGTTGGTCAAATGATAATTGGTACAGCCATTTCCGAGAACAGTATGGCAGCCCCTTAAAAAACTAAAAACAGAGCTACCATGTGACATAGCAATCTGACCCTTGGGCATATATCTGGAGAAAAGCATAATTTGAAAAGATACATGTGCCCCAATATTCATTGCAGTACTATTTATAAAAGCCAGGACATGGAAGCCACCTAAATGTCCACTAACAGAGGAATGAATAAAGAAGATGTGCTACATATTTACATTGGGAGATATAGATAAAAATGATACAAAGGCCAGAGAAGTCATAAAAGGACGAAATAATGCCATTTGTAGCAACATGGGTGGATCTAGAGAGTGTCATACTGAGTGAAATTAAGTTGGTCAGAGAAAGACAAGTTTCATCTGATGCCACTTATAAAATAAATAAATCAATAAACTAATAAAAATTTTAAAAAAACTAGGTTAAATAGAAAAAAAAGTAAAAAATGTTGCAAATGAGCATATTTACAAAACAGAAATAGAGTCACAGGTGTAGAAAACAAACTTAGGGTTACCAGTGGGGATGGGTGGAGGGAGGGATTAAATTGATAAATGCAAACTGACATACACACACTACTATATATAAAATGAATAACCAATACGAACCTCCTGAATAGCACAAGAAACTTTACACAAAATTCTGTAATATTCTATATGGCAGAATAATCTAAAGAAGATTGGAGATATATATATATATACACACACAGACATGCATTTGACTCACTTTGCTGTACAGTAGAATCTAACTTAACATTGTAAATCAACTGTACTTCAATACAAATTAATTAAAAACAAAAATAAACTTTTGAATATAATTTCTAAATTTGAAAATTATTTCTTAAAAATTCCATTTTGCAACCATAAAATTATATATCACAACCTGAGTCCAGTACACGTGCTAATGATCGCCACAGAATTTGGATAACCTTCAATATACCCTTGGTAGTAGCAAATATTCTGAAAAATAAAGAAAAACATATAGACTTCTGTTAGAATACTTCATGTTAGATGCACTATTCTCAAATATTTAAAACATATATACATAGAGTGTATGCATCAAACACTTACTATTTCCAAAAGACAGATGTATAAGATTATTAGATGAACATTTAACCTCAATTTCCCAAAATTGTGCCTACAAGTTTCTAAGAAATAGTACACTTCCATGATCTTTTCTAGTATAAATTAAACATGACAGCCCCTATCATTAGGATCAAGGCAAAATTAATCAAAAGCTTATTTTTTAAAATTCTTCTGACTTATTTTTCAGGGTAGATATAAAAATATAAATAAATCCAAAAACTTCCAAATTTATCTAATTAAAAATTACTTTATTATAATGGCAGAGTAGATTACATTGGATTATAAACTCCAAAATTTACTGAAAAACTAATTCACACATTTAGAAAGCTCAATGAATTCAAATATTATAAAGATAGAGATCCATAAACAGATGCATCAGCAAAAACATTAAAACCCAAAGAAAAGAATCAAATCTTGAAGGCAGCATGAGAAAGCTAATTACTTTAAAAGAGAACTCCAGTGAAATTTGCATCAGACTCCTCTGTAGAAACTATAAAGGTTAGGAAGCAGAGGGCTAACATAACATATTTAAAGAAAAAAAAATTACTCAAGAGTTCTATATCAAGCAAAGCAATGTTTAAAAATAAAATAAAATAAATTTATTTCCATATGAATACAAACTTTGAGAATTTGTAATTACTTGCCAGGCCTTACATGGAATACTTAAGGAAATTCTTCAGGTTGAAAGCAAGTGATCTCAGATAGTAATTCACATCCACATACTATTTCAAAGAGAGCTCAAGAAGGTTACTATGTAGTTTAAAAAGCATAGTATAAAGGCATATTTCCCAATTATTATTCTCTTAACTGATTTAAATATCAGTTGAGTAAAGTAATATGTATATATGCTTCCCTGATGGCTCACTTGGTAAAGAATTTTTCTGCAATGCAGGACACTGCCTACAATGGCAGGAGACCCAGGTTTGATCCTTGAGTCAGGAAGATCCCCTGGAGAAGGAAAGGGCAACACACACCAGTATTCTTGTCTGGGAAATCCATGGACAGGGGAGCCTGGCAGCTATAGTCCACGGGGTCACGAGAGTCGGACACCACTTAGTGACTAAACCACAAAATGTACATAGTGTATTATTGGGTCAAAGAGACTATATTTGCCGATAACGTCATATAGAAGGTGAGTGGACACAAAGAAGTACTAGGTTAAGGAAAGGACTGCAGATAGTAAAGTAACTAACAGTGAACTGTTGGGTTTGTACATTAATAGATGTAATATGTATAATAATAATACCATGGAAGGCAGGAAAATACACAGTTTTATAGGAAAACTGTCTCTGTGTCTCACTGGAATTCAGTTCAGTTTAGTTGCTCAGTCATGTTCGACTCTTTGCGACCCCATGAATGGCAGCACGCCAGGCCTCCCTGTCCATCACCAACTCCCAGAGTCTATCCAAACCCATGTCCATCGAGTCAGTGATGCCATCCAGCCATCTCATCCTCTGTCGTCTCCTTCTCCTCCTGTCTCCAATCCTTTCCAGCATTAGGGTCTTTTCCAATGAGTCAACTGTTCGCATGAGGTGGCCAAGGTACTGGAGTTTCAGCTTCAACATCAGTCCTTCCAATGAACACCCAGGACTGATCTCCTTTAGGATGGACTGGTTGGATCTCCTTGCAGTCCAAGGGACTCTCAAGAGTCTTCTCAAACACCACAGTTCAAAAGCATCAATTCTTCGGCACTCAGCTTTCTTTATAGCCCAATTCTCACATCCATACAGGCCACTGGAAAAGCCATAGCCTTGACTAGATGGACCTTTGTTGATAAAGTAATGTCTCTGCTTATAAATATGCTATCTAGGTTGGTCATAACTTTCCTTCAAGGAGTAAGCGTCTTTTGATTTCATGGCTGCAATCACCATCTGAAGAGATTTTGGAACCCCCCAAAATAAAGTCTGACATTGTTTCCACTGTTTCCCCATCTATTTTCCATGAAGTGATGGGACCAGATGCCATGATCTTAGTTTTCTGAATGTTGAGCTTTAAGCCAATTTTTTCACTCTCCTCTTTCACTTTCATCAAGAGGCTCTCTAGTTCCTTTTCACTTTCTGCCGTAAGGGTGGTGTCGTCTGCATATCTGAGATTACTGATATTTCCCCCAGCAATCTTGATTCCAACTTGTGCTTCTTCCAGCCCAGCGTTTCTCATGATGTACTCTGAATATAAGTTAAATAAGCAGGGTGACAATATACAACCTTGACGTACTCCTTTTCCTATTTGGAACTAGTCTGTTGTTCCATGTCCAGTTGTAACTGTTGCTTTCTGACCTGTACACAGGTTTCTCAAGAGACAGATCAGAGGGTTTGGAATTCCCATCTCTTTCAGAATTTTCCACAGTTTATTGTGATCCACACAGTAGAAGGCTTTGGCATAGTCAATAAAGCAGAAATAGATGTTTTTCTGGAACTCTCCTGCTTTTTTGATGATCCAGCGGATGTTGGCAATTTGATTTTTGGTTCCTCTGCCTTTTCTAAAACCAGCCTGAACATCTGGAAGTTCGCGGTTCACATATTGCTGAAGCCTGGATTGGAGAATTTTGAGCATCACTTTCCTAGCGTGTGAGATGAGTGCAATTGTGCCGTTGTTCGAGCATTCTTTAGTTAAGATAATATAAATCTAAAATTGCATCTGATAAGTTAAAATCGATCAGGTTCAGCCCTAGAGTTGGACACAACTAAAGTGACTTAGCAGCAGCAGCAGGGAAATCACTAAAAGTATAACTTAAAAATATTGAAAAATCATTAAGGAAATTTAAACTCTTCAGTAGAATATATCCAATTAATGGGGGGGGGGAAGCAGTAAAAGAGGAACAAAAACACACGAGACACATACAAAACAGAAAGTAAAAAAAGCATATATAAATACAACTGTATCAATAATAGCATTAAATGTGATCAGCTTAAATAATCCAATAAACACCAATAAATAAATCCAATACATAAATGCAAAGGTTGTCAGATTAGGTTAAACAAAAGACACAATTGTAAACTGTTAATAGATAACTTGTTTTAAGTTCAAAGACATAGACTGGTTAAAGGAATAAAAAAGAATGTCATGTAAATAGCAATCTTGAGCGAATGGGATTGACTACACTTATACCAAGCTACTCTGGCTGGTAAAGAATCTGCCTGCCAATATAGAAGACATGGGTTCAATTCCTGGGTGTCCTGTGGTCGAAGATCCCCTGGAGGAGGAAATGGCAACCCACTCCAGTATTCTTGCCTGGGAAGTCCATGGAGAGAGGAAACTGGCTCATGGGATCACAAAGAGTTGGACACAACTAGCAACCTAACACTATAGTGTATATCAGACAAAAAAGACTGAAAAAACAAACAAAAAATGTTAGTAGGTAAAGAGCAATATTTTATAACAATAAAAAGTTCAACACATCAGGAAGACGTGTAACAGTACCATAGCACATTAAAAATTGGTAGATATGAAGGGAGAAATAGTTCGACACTTTTAGTTGAAGACTTCCCTTTTCTTCCTATGCCACTTTCAGTGATCCATGGAACAACTAGGTAGAAGACTAGCAAGGAAATACAAGATTTTAAAAAATAAATTAAGGAAACCCAGTTAATTTATGCCAACATCCGTTGGATCACAGAAAAAGCAAGAATATTTCAGAAAAACATCTACTTCTGCTTCATTGACTACAATAAAGCCTTTGACTATGTGGATCACAACAAACTATGGAAAATTCTTAAACAAATGGGAATATCAGACCACCTGACCTGCCTCCTGAGAAACCTGTATGCAGGTCAACAAGCAACAGTTTGAACTGGACATGGAACAATGAATTGATTCCAAACTGGGAAAGGAGTACGTCAAGGCTGTATATTATCTCTCTGCTTTTATGCAGAGTACTTTTATACAGAGTACCTCATGTGAAATGGATGAAGCTCAAGCTGGAATCAAACTTGCTGGGAGAAATATCAATAACCTCAGATATGCAGATGACATCACCCTTATGGCAGAAAGTGAAGAGGAACTAAAGAGCCTCTTGATGAAGGTGAAAAGGGAAAGTGAAAAAGCTGGCTTAAAACTCAACATTCACAAAAGGAAGATCATGCCATCGGGTCCCATCACTTCACGGCAAATAGAGGGGGAAACAGTGGAAACAGTGAGAGGCTTTATTTTCTTGGGCTCCAAAGTCACTGCAGATGGTGGGTGATTGCAGCCACGACATTCAAAGACGCCTGCTCCTTGGGAGAGACCCTAGGACCAACCTAGACAGCGTATTGAAAAGCAGAGACATCACTTTGCCAACAAAGGTCTGTCTAGTCAAAGCTATGGTTTTTCCAGGAGTCATGAACGGGTGTGAGTGTTGGACCATAAAGAAAGCTAAGTGCCAAAGAACTGATGCTCTTCAACTGTGGTGTTGGAGAAGACTCTTGAGAGTCCCTTGGACAGCAAGGAGAGCAAACCAGGAAATCCTAAAGGAAATCAATTCTGAATATTCACTGGAAGGACTGATGCTGAAGCCAAGGCTCCAGTACTTTGGCCACCAGATGTGAAAAGCTGACTCACTGGAAAAGACCTGATGCTGGGAAAGATTGAAGGCAGGAGGAGAAGGGGACGACAGAGGGTGAGATGGTTGGTTGGCATCATCCATGCAATGGACGTGAAAGTGAGAAAGCATAGGGAGATGGTGAAGGACAGGGAAGCCTGGCGTGCTGTGGTCCATGGGGTCGCAAAGAGTCAGACACGACTGAGTGACTGAACAACAACAAAAGTAAACCTAGCAGACATCTGTACAATGCTCTGCCAAAAAACAACAGGACACCCATTCTTCTTAACCTGTAGACAAAATATTTTCCAGGATAGATCATATGCTCATGCAAATTAAAAGTACAGAACTAGTAAAAGTATATTTTCTGATAATAATGACATTTTTTAGAAATAACTGACAGAAAACATTTGGATGAACTCACAGACATGTGGAAATCAAACATCATATCTCTAAATAACCTATGGATTAAAGGAGAAATCAAATATAAAACCAGAAGATATTTTAGGAAAATTAAAATGAAGAAACTCCATATTTAAAAAGTACAGGATGGATACCTCATTGTGGTTTTGATTTGCATTTCTCTGATAATAAGTGACGTTGAACATCTTTTCATGTGTTTGTTAGCCATTTTTATGTCTTCTTTGGAGAAATGTCTGTTAAGTTCTTTGGCCCACTTTTTGATTGGGTTGTTTATTTTTCTAGAATGGAGCTGCAGGAGTTGCTTGTATATTTTTGAGATTAATTGTTTGTCCGTTGCTTCATTGGCTATTATTTTCTCCCATTCTGAAGGCCAAATCCTCTACAATACATGCTGGAGAGGATGTGGAGAAAAGGGAACTCTCTTACACTGTTGGTGGGAAGGCAAACTAGTACAGCCACTATGGAAAACAGTGTGGAGGTTCCTTAAAAAGCTGCAAATAGTCCTGCCATATGACCCAGCAATCCCACTGTTGGGCATATACACCGAGGAAACCAGAATTGAAAGAGCCACGTGTACCCCAATGTTCATCGCTGCATTGTTTACAATAGCCAAGACATGGAAGCAACCTAGATGCCCATCAACTGACGAATGGATAAGAAAGCTGTGGTACATATACACAATGGAATATTACTCAGCATTAAAAAAAAATTCATTTGAAGCAATTCTACTCAGATGGACGAAACTGGAGCCCATTATCCAGAGTGAAGTAAGCCAGAAGCAAAAACAACAATACAGTATATTAACACATATATATGGAATTTAGAAAGACGGTAACGAGAACCCAACATGCGAGACAGCAAAAGGAATGCAGATGTATAGAATAGACTCGTGGACTCTGTGGATGAGGGTAAGGGTGGGATGATATGGGAGAATGGCATTGAAACAACTTAATTATCATATGTCTAATCAATTGCCAGCCCAGGATTGATGCTTGGGGCTGGTGCGGCGAGATTTCCCGGGGGGAGGGAGGAGGGAGGGGGTTTCTGGAGGGGGAGCATATGTAAACCCATGGTGATATCATGACATTGTATGGCAAAAACAATAATAAATAAATAAATAAATAAATAAAAATAAGAACACCTGGACTCAGAAAAAATAAAAAATAAAAAGTACAGGATGGGGTGAAAGTTAGTGCTTTTGATAAATAAATATAGATTGACACATATATTACTAATGAAGAAAGATAAAGTAACACCAATCCAACCACCTATAACTCAGGAAAAGGAAGAACAAACTAAACCTAAGTTAAGCAGAAGAAAAGGAAATAATGAAGATTAGAGTGAAATTAAATAGGAATAAATAGATCAATGAAAGCAAAAGGTCGTTCTTTGAAAAGATAAAATTGACATATCTTAACTTACATTGACGAATAAAAGAACCAAATTACTAAAATAAGAACAAAAAGTGGGGTATTAATACCACTATTATAGCAGGAGTATTTAGGGAATGCAAAGATGGCTCAGATGGTTAAGCATCTGCTTACAATGCAGGAGACCTGGGTTTGATCCCTGGGTCAGGAAGATCCTCTGGAGAAGGAAATGGCAACCCACTCCAGTACTCTTGCCTGGAAAATCCCTTGGCTGGAGGAGCCTGGTGGGCTACAGTCCATGGGGTCGCAATGAATCAGACACAACTGAGGGACTTCACTTCCAAGAATCATCATAGGCCAACATTACATGATGTTGGTAAATTGATAAATCTATAGAAAAGCACAAATGACTTTCTCCGTCCATGGTGCTTCTAGCATCAGCACTTGTGAACTCACAGAGAGCCTTATCCACTGCCATGGCTTCTCCACAGTGTTGTGTCCGACACAGAAACTTACTTCTCAGTGAATTAAGTGCAGTCATTAGTTTATACGGGCTTCCCTCACAGCTCAGTCAGTAAAGAATCTGCCTGCAATGTTGGAGACATGGGTTTGACCCCTGGGTCAGGAAGATGCCATTGAGAAGGAAATGGCCACCCACTCCAGTATTTTTGCCTGGAGAATCCCATGGACAGAGAAGCATGGCAGGTACAGTCATGGGGTCGCAAGAGTCGGACACAACTTAGTAACTAAACAACCACCACCACCATTGGTTTATGTACATATCTAACCATATATTCTATCATCTGGAAGTGGCTGATCTAATTTAAAGGTAGACTAGCTTATTGAACACTCTTTTACCATGGTAGTTGGGAGACATTGCTCTGAAAGGCTGGGGTTCTGTTTGCATCAGAGACCAGTAGATGGCAAGTTTCACTGAGAGCCTCAATACATGTGTCCAGATATAAGGTGTTGAAATGGGAGTGTCACCTTCCCAGCATTATACCGAATAACTATTTTGTAGCTTTTTTGCTTCCTACCATAGTAAGTTTTAGCTCCCAGCCACCAGTGGGGAATTTGTTCACCGGGGACACAATAATGATTCTACTACTTTGGAAGATGAAACTTCCACCTGGATATTTTGAGCTACTTCGGCCACTGTACAAATGAGCAGGCCAGCCTGGTGGCTTGAGTGACTGACTCTGAACACAGTAGGGAAAACTGTTGCTTAAAGAAGTGCTATGTCTTCAATCCACTTGAATATAACAGTAACCAAGATAAGATATGATTAAGGATGCAGACCCTTTGGGGATGAAGATTTGTGCTATTCTTCTAGGTAAACATCCATAAGAAGCTTAGGTAGGTCCGGTTGAGAGCAATGGAAATGGGGAGCACGTGGTGGGAAAAAGAAGTCATACAGAGCAATCATAATTGATCACAGAAGCGAAGGCTCTAGCAGCTTTGTGTACGTTCTTGTGGCTTGTCACATGCGTATGTATCTTTATTTGTATGTACCAACCATTTTCTTTTCCCCCTCTTCAGCTTACACACAAGTAGTTGGAGGTTAACAAGTTAATTTAACCTCATGTTAACACAGTATTCAGTGGGACTGTGACTGAATTTGTGGAGAGCTTAATATTGCTACCGATGGACACAATGACACGTGATTGTGTGTCTCACCAATGTGTGGAAGAATGAAAATCGCATCAACTGTGAAAAGGTTGGCTGAATCTTGTTAACTAGAAATGCGTGATTCTGTTGTTTTTTTTTCAGAGTTCAAATGTGTATGGGGGGCTTCCCTGGTGGCTCAATGGTAAAGAATCTGCCCGCCAATGCAGGAGACGTGGGTTCAGTCCCACATGCCATGGAGCAATTAAGCTTGTGTGCCACAACTATTGAGCCTGTGCTCCATAACGAGAAGCCAGAGCAGTGAGAAGCCTGCACAGCTAGGGAAAAGCCTGCACAGCAACGAAGACCCAGCACAGCCAAAAAAATTTTATTTATTTATTTTTTTACGTGAGGGCATACAGAAACTGAATAGCCTAAGATGCAGGCTCTGTTGCTTAGTGCATTGCAACTCAGTTTCAAATTAACCTTTTGCCTGCTCTGTGTAAATGAATATGGGCCCCTTAATTATTTTTTCCTTTGCCATGGAGCAAGCTTTGCTAGTAAGGGGTGCTGGTGAGCGTGGGAAGACAGCTTTGCTGTCTGGTTCCAGGGTGCCAGCTTGGGAGGCTCCTACAGAGAGTGCAGCTGTGGCAAAGCCAGGATCCTTCAGTGACTGGTGGTCGCTAATACCCTTCAGCCACCCAGGCCCCTCTCCTTCTGCAATAAAGTGACTTTGGTGAGACATCTCGTGAGTAGCTCTCCTGGCTACCCAAAGGGAAGATTTCCCTTGGATGGTTCTGAAGAGAAATTTTACAGCGACATCATCTGGTACAGCACCACAGTGACTTCTGCTATTCAAAGATCCATGGTCATGCCACTTTCAGCAATCCCAACTCGGGTAAAGAAACAGTCTTCCTTATGCCATCCTAAGGTTGCCAACTGCTTCTTGTATCTGATATCCCTACGTCCTTTAGTGTTCTCTTTTTGTCTTTTACTCTAATCCCTGTTACAGTTAATAATTCTCTGCATTAAACTTTCTATGTGCAAATTTTTGAGTGATTTCTTTAGACACAGACTAACACAGTTTCCTACGTTTTTTAGATACTTTATTGGCTTATCATCATATTTGTATTTCTCGACTGTGGGTTTATATACCACTTCATCTGCATATATCATACTGTATATAATCAAGAGAAAGTATATCTTCCTTTCCTCCAGGTTTCGTCTACTTTCCTGCAAATGTGGTTTATATTGTCCAGACTGATAACATATCTAATTCTTCAAAATTATCAGTAAATTATATCAACCTTATACATAAGTTGATTGGAAAAGTTGGAAATCAATAAATAAGTTATTTTAGGTTAGCAGGGAATAAAATTTTGATAGAGTAATCAAAAGTTTATTATTTTTATACAATTTCCTTTCCCAGTTTTTTCGTACTTTTTCATTGTCATTTTCTGCACTGTTTTCCTTTACCATACCTTATTCAGTCTTCTACTAGCACTCAAAATGAATGTGTATAAAATTAGCAACAGGGTGCTCAGGGCTGGTGCACTGGGATGACCCAGAGGGATGGAATCGGGAAGGAAGTGGGAGGGGGGTTCTGGAAGGGGAACACATGCATTCCCATGGTGGATTCATGTCAATGTATGGCAAAACCAATGTAAAGAAAAAAATAAATTAATTAAAAAAAAAGAATGTTGCTGTTGTGTGTGTCTCCTACAAATTTTGATTTGATCAAGTTGATTGATAGTTCTGTTCAAGTCATCAGCATACTTGCTGAGTTTCTTCCTACTTCACCTGTTAATTGTTGAGTGTGTGTGTGTGTGTGTGCATGCATATTCAGTTGTGTCTGACTCTTTGTGACTCTATGGACTGTAGCCTGCCAGGCTCCTCTGTCCATGGGATTCTCCAGGTAAGACTACTGGAGCAGACTGCCATTTCCTACTCCAGGGATCTTCCTGACTCAGGGATCGAACACTCAACCCTTGGGTCTCCTGCACTGGCAAGTGGATTCTTTATCACTAGCACCATAGAGAGAAATGTATAAATCTTCAATAATAATAGTTTAATTATTTCTTTTTTCATTTCTGGAAATTTCTGCCTCCTATAATTTGACATCTGTTTTTATATGCATACATATTTCAGATTATTACACCATCTTGTAAATTTACTTTTTAACCAGTATGAGTATCTCTCTGTCCTGAAGAGATTATAAAGTAAGCTGCAGACAAGGGGAACAACCCTGTGATGACCAACCTAGACAGCATATTAAAAAGCAGACATTATTTTGCAGACAAAGGTCCGTCTAGCCAAAGCTATGGTTTTTCCAGTAGTCACGTACGGATGTGAGAGTTGGATTATAAAGAAAGGTGAGCACTGAAGAACTGATGTTTTTGAATTGTGGTGTTAGAAAAGACTCTTGAGACAGTCCCTTGGACTGCAAAGAGATCCAACCAGTCCATCCTAAAGGAAATCAGTCCTGAATATTCATTGGAAGGACTGATGCTGAAGCTGAAACACCAATACTCTGGCCACCTGATGAAAAGAACTGACTCATTGGAAACGACCCTGATGCTGGGAAAGATTGAAGGCAGAAGGAGAAGGGGACATCAGGGAATGAGATGGTTGGATGGCATCACCGACTCAAATGACACAAGTTTGAGTAAGCTCTGGGAGTTGGTGATGGACAGGGAAGCCTGGAATGCTTCAGTCCATGGGGTCACAAAGAGTTGGATATGACTGAGTAACTGAACTGAAATAATCAGGGAACAAATTCTGTGTCTAATAGGTTGATCTGGTTTCTTGTAGATAAGCCTTTAGTTAGCAAGATTTTAGGGATGAAAATCATTTGTGGAGTCCATCAAAAACAGATTTATATACTTCTAACCTAATTTAATAAACTCTCCTGATTTTTCCTACACTGAAGATGGGCCTGAAGCTTTGGCAAACAAACTTTGCCAACATGGCATTTGAGGCCAGCTGTCAATAACTTATTACATTCAGGTTATTACTAAAACAGTCTTTGATTTGTCTTTTTAATTACACACTTGACTTTCATGACTATCTCCTGGGGAGGGAGGAAATAGAGTTAGGTGGTTAGGTCTATAGAGTCACATACAAATCAGATGTGGGACACTGCGGCCACATGCGTGTTACTGTCTCTATTTTTTTTAGCTCTGTCTCTCTCCCTCTTGGAGTTTCCCAGGTAGGTTAGTGGTAAAGAATATGCCTGCCAGTGCGGGAGACATAGAAGATGTGGGTTCGATCCCCGGATTGGGAAGCTTCCCTGGAGAATGAAATGACCGTCCACTCCAGCACTCTTTCCTGGAGAATCCCACAGACAAGAGGAGCCTGGCAGGCTACAGTCCATGGGGTCACAAAGAGTCGGACATAATTGAGCATGCACACACACTCCTTTACCACACTCATACGCACACACAAAATGCCACAAAGTATGTCTATTATATGTGTATATATGCATAAGTGTATATATCATAAGACTTCTAGACAGTATGCATTATTTATACATTTGTATAGAGAACTCCATAGACGATTCACATGTATTTGCCTATGCTGTTGGGCAAAATTTAAAGAACTCACGATATTTATTATTTTCCCTGTTAAGAGCTTAGTCTATAAAAATGCTTTCACTTCAACACAGTGATATAACTTGCTGCACAGAAATCAGGATTGCAAACAAAACATCAAACAGGTATTGGTGCGTGCTAAGTCAGTCATGTCCGACTCTTTGCGACCCCATGGTCTATGTAGCCTGCCAGGCTCCTCTGTTCATGGGATTCTCGGGTAAGACTACTGGAGTGGGTGGCCATGACCTCTTCCGGGGGATCTTCCCGGCCAAGGGATCAAATCCACATCTTCAGCATCTCCGATATTGACAGGCGGGTGCTTTATCACTACTGGCACCTGGCTGACAGCAGGTAACCGAAACCAGGGAAAGAGAAAGCAGTGGGAAAAGGATGGTGGTGCTCACCCAGTGCTACCAGTCACCCACCACCTTAGGGAACCAGACCTTCTGAGGTGGGTATTCTCAGAGGCTGCACTGGACGCGCCTCTTCATTGTCCTGTTGCCACACGTGGACAGCACTTGTGGTCATCTCTCTTCTGCTCTCCCAGGCTAGCAAGGCCTTCCGCCTCTTTCCCCGGTTCACCCTCTCTCCTGCTAACAGAACAGCCACTAGCGTGTGTGAACATGGCTAGGCTAGTTCTGGCTGATGTTTCCCCAGCGGTTCCCTGTGTCAGCAGGGATGAAGTCCACATGGATTTCCACGGCGCAGCGTATCTTTCATGGCCTGGCTCATATCCTTCTCCTGCTTGCTGTGGGCCTGCCCAGGTGTTTCGTGCTATGGGTGTACTTAGCTATCTCAGAGTCACTGGTCCCAGACTCATTCCCCATGGGGAATGGAGATATGCCTCCTGCCATCTTAAAATCCATTTCCTTGGCCACCTTCTTCTATTGAAGGCTTGGCTCAAAACCATCTCTGGGTGGATTTCTCTGAGACTAGGTATCACCATACGTTTCAGCTATTGGTAAGGCACGGTGAATGGAAAAAGCAAAAACAGCATTTCAGGCATGGGTAATCCCTGAAATGCTATGCATCCTTCTATATTATTTTTACAACAAATCACAAACTTTATTAAATGAAGCTCTGAATATTCCAAATAGATGAACATTTAGTATATTCCTTAATGTGCATGAAATGTAATGTGTACTTCTTTGGTTCCAGAACATACTTCAGACAAGTCTTTGGATGCGCCTTTTCTTCTAGATTAAGCTTTCCTTACTCAAGACGTGCTCTCTCATTGTAAGTATCTCACTCCATATTCAAACCCTTTGCCTCATTCATGAGCACCATCATGAAATAGTAGCTTAAATGCATCATGGTCATATGTGATTTGTTTAACCATCTGTGCCACAAAAGCTAACTGAAACCACAGCACCAAAAAGGAAATGGTTATATTTGTGCCAAAACAAAACTCTAGCCCTTTATTCCCTAGCACCATGTGGACCCCAAGTAAGATGATCACAGAAACTCATATAATAAAGGCAAAACAGACAATAAAACATACCTGGAGTTGTTGTTCAAGAGGTTTCATACTTCCTTTGCCACTGTAACCGTAAACTCTAAAATTATGAGGCAAGAAAGGTCTGTAAAATAAGATTTTCATGGAAAATTGAATAAGTATCTAATGGAAAATGTCTTTTCTAGATTTTATTTTGAAAAGATATTTCTTTAATTATATTTGTTACAGATAGGACGAGAGACGGAGAGAGAAAGGGAGAGAAATGAGGCACAGAGATTCTCTGAATAGAAGAATCTAGCTCTAATTTTGGAGAAGGAAACAGCACCCCACTCCAGTGTTCTTGCCTGGAGAATCCTCTGGACGGAGAGCCTGGCGGGCTGCAGCCCACGGGGTCACAGAGTCGGACACGACTGAGCGACTAAGACACACACACACACACACACACACACACACACACACACACACACACACAGAGTTCTAATTTGGCTCACAATTTCTAGACTTCAGACTTCTCCTCATTCACCCCACTGTCACACTGTCCTCCCTGCTGTTTTTTAAATACAATGGACAAACTTTCATCTTAGGGTATTTGCACTAGCTATTGCCTCTTCCTGGGGTGTTTTTCAACATAGCTGGTTGTCTCACCTTCTTCAAGTCTTTGCTTATAAACCCGCATTTCCCTGAGGCTTCTCTCGACAAGTTTATAAAACTCGGCAACTTTCCCAATTATCGAAGCATATGATTTTCAAATGACACTTCTTACTTTGCTCTATAATTTTGCTTAAGCATGTGTTACTTTCTAATATTCTTTCTAATCCTCCTTTTTAATCACATTATTATTAGTCTCATCTGATAATATAAAATTCATATGCATTTTGTTTACTTATGTAATTCAAGCTCTTTAAAAATATCTGGAAAATAACAAATATTGAACTAACATGACATGAAATCAACAGACAAGGTGGAGATCTCACTTTAAAATACATTATTAGTAAACATGGGGAGAGGATGTTTAAAAGTCTCTATAAAAAGAAAACGTAGGTGTAGGTATCTCATTTTCATTTTCCCAATATATACAGTATAAAGATTGGTGACTGCATGGCAGTCTGGATTTGTTCAAGCAAAAGTTCAAAGAGCCAAACCACTGACAAGCAGAACAAAATTTTTCTCATTCCTGTAGCAAAAAAGAAAATAATACACAATGGGGTGGAGCTCTCGGGATTGTGCAGAGTCTGGGTTGATAAACCCTATGAAGAGGCTTAGCTAGTGACATGCAGGTACTGGTTTTTGTTTTTTGGCAAAGAAAGAAGTCAAATATCTATGCTTGGCGGAGGGAGAAAGCTATTACTGAGGAGTCTAGAAAGCAGCAGAACTTTTGGTGGCTGTGCAGTTCTGGAATAAACATATGAATATTTAAGTTGTATCACATACATAGCTTCTTTCCCTGTAAAATCCCTTGCCAAATTTTGAAGTTGCACAGAGTAGCCAAGGAGCTAAACTTAAATCTCTGAAAATAAGAGTATTTTTTTTCAAAATTGATGATATAGACTTAATAAATCCTATTTTATTCAAGCATGACAAAAGCAAAGAAAAATTACACCTACATTACTAGTTTTAAAGGTTGATGAAAGCCAAAATAAAACCTTCTAAGTATCAAGAAGAAGATGTTCCCCTTCGAAGAAGAGCACTAGGACTGACAGCTTAAGTTGTCAATACAAATGAGGAAAGAAAGCCAGAAGACAACGAAATAAATAATTTTAAAGGACAAAAGTCATGTTAAAAAGGTCATCCCAGAAGCTATTCCAGCAAAAACCTTTTTAAGAATAAGGTTAGACACAGTTGTAAAAAAAAAATGCATATGAACACCAAGAGGGAAAAGAGAGGGGTGGAATGAAATAGGAGACTGGGATTGAAATATATACACTGTTGACTCTATGTATAAAATAGGTAACTAATGAGAACCTACTGCACAGCACAGGGAACTAACTACTCAATGGTCTGTGGGGGCCTAAATGGGAAGGAGGTCTAAAAAAGAGGAGATAACATTGCATGCGAGACAGCAAAAGGAACGCAGATGTAGAGAACAGACTCGTGGACTCTGTGGAAGAGGGCAAGGGTGGGATGATATGGGAGAATGGCATTGAAACATGCTAATTATCATATGTGAAATCAATCGCCAGCCCAGGGTTGATGCTCGGGGCTGGTGCACCAGGATGTCCCAGGGGGAGGGAATCAGGAGGGAGGAGGGAGGGGGGTTCTGGAGGGGGAACATATGTAAACCCATGGCGGTTTTATGTCACTGTATGGCAAAACCAACAGAATAAAAAAATGAAAAATAAAAAAGAGGAGATACATGTATATGTATGGCTGATCCACTTTGTTGTAAAGTAGAAACTGACACAATATTGTAAACCAACTATACTCACATAAAAATTAATTTCTTTTTTTGATTTTTTAAGATTTATTTTTAATTGGAGGATAATTAAAAATAAATGCTGTGTTGGCTTCTGATGTACAGTGCAAATCAGCCATAAGTACACATAGATCCCTCTCCCTCCTGGAAGCCCACTTTCGACCCCTTCCACCCCATTATCTAGGTTATCATAGTGCACCAGGCTGAGCTCCCTCTCTAAATTCATCTATTTTTTTTTTTAAGAGATTTAACTGCCCACAAAGGGAAAGATGAGGTGAAAATGGAGCAGAAAGAGACTTGAAAGATGCTGGTCCAGAAGATTCAAATGATAAGGTCACAGGCCCAGGAAAGCTGGCGGCCATCAGAAGCAGGGAGGGGTGGAAGACATGCTATGCCTCATAACCCCCAGGGAGCCTAGCCTTGCTGACATCTTAATTTTGTCTCAGGGATACTAACTTCAGAATTCTGCCTTCTAAAAGTGTGAGGCAATAAATTTCTGTTGTTTTAATCTGCTCTGTTTGCGGTAATTTGTTACAACTGACACAGGAAACTATATGTATATGTTTTTGGAAATTTAGAAAAATGCGTAAATGTACATAGAAAAAAATCATTTGCAGTCCCACTGCTCAGGAGTTTTACTGTGAACTTTTTTGGTGAACTTTCTAAATCTTTTACTGTTAAAACATATATATATATATATATATATATACACACACACACACACACACACACACACACACATATATAATCATTTTTGTGTATTTTCAACTTAAGTAAATTGGATATACAATAAATTGAAATATTTAAAGTAAGAAAAAGAATAAGGCTGATACTTAACACTGAACGCAAGCTAATCAAAAACAAGCAGACCTAACAATAGAAGTGAAGAGAATTCCTGAGACATAAGAAAACTAACTGCAGATAGAAACAAACATAGGAAAAATGAAGAGCACCAGAATGGGTAAATTCATGCTCAATTATAAAGGGACATTTACTGTACAAAAAATAATCATAATAAAAGCATACAAGAAAAATAATGAAAAAGTAGAAGACAAGTGAAATGAAAAAGGCTTAATGATCTAACAACGTATGTGTGTGTGTGTTAGTTCCTTGGTTGTGTTTGACTCTTTGACCCCATGGACTGCATGCAGCCCACTGAGGCTCCTCTGTCCTTGGAATTCTCCAGGCAATAACACTGGAGTGGGTAGCCATTTTCTTTTCCAGGGAGTCTTTCCAACCCAAGGGATTGAACCAGAGTCTCCTGCATTCCAGGCAGATTCTTTACCATCTGAGCCACCAAGGAAGCCCCCAACAATGTAGAGTAACTTGTAAAAGTAATCATTTATATTCAATTCAATAATTCAGAAATTATAATAATCTAGAGAAACTGCTAAAGAATAGTAAAAAGATATATAACAAAGAATTTGATTGAGAGAAAATGGTATAATATAAAACAATAGATTCATTAAAATGGAGACGATCAAGGAAAAAGGAATATAAAATAAAATGTGCAAAAGACAAAAATAACTTCAGACATAATATTCAAAATCAAAGGATCAAGGAAAACAAGAGCATCTTAAAATTGTTGAACACAGCGAGACTTAGTACTGTGTGATATCTGTACAGATAAATAGGGCTTGGGAGTAAACCTAAAATTAGAGAAAATAGTCCAGAAAGAGATCCCCATCATAAACACTCTTTTGAATTATGACAAACATTTCATTACAGTGAAATGGGAAAATTATTTTTTCAGTAGCATGTGCTGGATTCATTGGAGGCTAATACAAAAAAATACTCAAATCTGGATTCCCATGCTCATAAAACACACAAACATCAATTCTGGATGAATCCTAGATTTGAGTATGAAAGTGAAAACAATAAAAACTATTAGACAAAAGTGGCAGCTTGAATTTATGACTATATGAAGACAAAGATTTTTTTTAAATATGAAAATAATCATACCTACAAAGAAAAGAATAATTTGGATTGCATTAAAAGAGTTTCAGACTCAGTTAAAAAAATCCTGACTGAATAAAAAATTGAAAGAGAATAAGAGGAAAGATTCCTCCAAAAGTACTATGTAGATTCAATGAAGTCACAATCAATATCTATGTACATTTCTTTGTGGAAGAAGAAGAAAGACACTTCTTTCTTTTTGGTAAAATATATGAAAATGAAAGTGGTAAGAAAAGCCAGATTATTCTTGATGAAGATAATATAAAGAGACACACTGACTAAAACTTTTAATAAAGCACCCATAGAAAAAAAGACCACTACAGTTTTGACTTTTCTTGATTCCCAAATAGGGTGGTTTTTTTTTTTTTTTTTTTTTTAACTAATTTCCTCAGCTTGTATGAGATTGAGTTTGGGTAATTACAATTATATTCCAAGTCCTTGATACATTCTGATGTATAAACTAATTTAAAAATCACTGTTCTTTCCACTCAAAAATCCACTATGTTCTTTCAAATACAGTTGAATATGAGAACTTGAAAACAAGTTATATTTATGTATTAATGAAAATTTATAGATAATTTATATGCTTAAAAGATTTTTTTCTGAAGCATAAGAGACAAATAGCCAGCAACTGAAAATATTAGGGAATGCAAAATAATTACTTTCTGAATGAATATAAACAATAATTATAAATAGAACAAAGAAAAGGTGATAAAATGATGTAGGTCACCTACTTTTGCATCAGGTTCACAGTATATGTTTTCCCTTCAATTAAAATGTTGTAGGATACCTGGCAGGAGAGTGGATTAAAAAGGCAAAAGGAAAGTGAGAAGAATGTTATAAGGAAAACTGTCTTTTATGTTATCAATAATCACATCTTAAGGAAAACTAATAAAATAAAAAGAGGAAAACTTATAATTTAACATTGACTTGTTCCAATGGAATCAAATATTAACATATCTGCTTCATTTTAAAGAGATGGAAGATTATAATTTGTGCAGTTTTTATTTTTAATGTTTAGCCAATAAGATAGAACCTAAAACAGATTATTTTAATCCATAAGTGTGTTTGCTTAATAATGAAGTCATTGCAAAATTTGCACTTAGAAGAATATAACTACTCAATAAAAAATTTATGTAGTATAACAAAGAATTAACTGCACATGTTTAATATTTATAGATTCTATAAAATTTGTTCTAAGTTTGGATGCAATATTCATTGACTTTGTTAATATTAAGATAGGTTTTGCCTGATAAATAATGGTTGTGTAGTTAATGCTAACTTTACTATTTGCTTTGTACAATTTTTCTTATTTTTGTGCTAGACCTTTCTGTTCCCTTGTGATTTAGGTGTTTCTCTTGCAGGTATATATTTTAAAATCCAATTTGATATGTATGTGATTTCCAATAAATTTAATCAAAGTTTTAAGGTTTTATTTAAAATTTAATTCTCCATTGTATCAAGACATATGTATGCTTTGTATTCTTTTATTTGTTACAATAACAATTGCATATTCAATTTGTTTTGAATTATACATATTCATACTTTTCACCAGTTCTTGCTTTTGGGTTATTCTTTGTCTCAGTTTCAATTTCTACCTGCTGAAGTACATTATTTAAAATATTTTCTTCTCTTGTAATCTGAAAGTGTTAATGTACTCTAATTGCTAATAAACTGCATTTATTCTGTGTTGTGATACCTGCTCTCAGTTCATCTATGTTTAATGTAACCTCTTGTCCAGACTTTTTCCTTCTCTTTTCCTGGAATTCTAATTATTCTGTACCTATAAGCCTCTAATTCTTCCCTCTTTTTTGTTTAGCCATTTATATGTTGTATCTGTTTATTTCTTCAGCTGTCTCTGGTCTACTGTTAATTCTTGATTTTACATGCATATCTTTCACACATAGAAATTCCACTCAGTTATTTTTAAAATCTTCTGGTCTTTTTAAGTTGAATATTCTCTTATGATAATTTCTTGATTATAATAATTATAAATATGACAGGTTGCATATTGTGTTTGCAGCATTTATGAAACCGGTAGGTATGATAACTTCATCAGTTCAAAAAATATTATTAATCCCTTATTATGTATCCATTACTGTTCCAGGCATTGGAATTAGAGATATTAATAACACAGTCAAAAATTTTCCCTCATGAATTTGACAGTTGAGGAAAGATTTTTTTTTCTATTTCTCTTATGGGAATTACTGTCATAGAATCTGGTGAAACCCGGCTGAAGACATTTCCCTCTAAGTAGATTCTAATTATTTTCTAATGTGTATATTTTTTAATTTGACCAAGTAATTCCATAGATTTTTTTAATGAAAGATAAAACAGTCTTAAAATGCTGTTAAATGTCTCACCTCTTGTTTTCTATTTAAATAATTTCAAGTTTTCATTAAATACATATTCCCTTATAAATTATATATTGACAATTTTAAGCTTGTAATATCTGTGTTAGGGTGAGCAGTAAGTAGTTGCTAAGTAAGTATTTGCATTCAAATTATCTAAACATTTACTACTCAACCAGAAAGAAAATTCAGGTGTAATGCTTCAAAAACCATACTTCACTTCTTTAGACATTATTCTGGAAATTAATAAAAAAGATAAGAATCTTTCTAATTGATTCAAAGAATAAAAAAGAGAAAACTAATATCTGAACCAAGACAAACTAAGATGGCATGAAAAAAATTCTTAATGATTAACATTTTTGCGATCAAGACGTAAAAATTATTCATGTAATGTTTCATTAAATCAAATGTTTATCATCCCATATAAGGATGCCATTAGTACTAAACAATTAAAAATCGTCCAAATCTTGCATGGTGAGTGAGGGTCGAGAGACTCTAAATGGATCAATTCAGAGATTATTCAGACACTCAAGAGAGAAACATTTAGAAGATGGGCTTTGGGACTTTAACATAAGCATCACTTCGGCCATATTTCTATGAAACAGTTAATCTTGGTTCATTTTCAAAAGGGCTTTCTCACTTAAGAAAAATTGGAGATAAACATAAAATTCAGAAAGTGTGCAAGGATGAAAAACACCAGGTTTACTTATTAGGAACAAAATATTCACTTTTTTTTTTTTAGTTCGGGGAAATGTTAGTGCTTTAATTACATGCGTTTCTACTCCTCCGCGTGACGTTGACCGTATTTTCTCCGGAACTGTAAACTGCACACGTAGTCCTTCAGAATCTGCAAGGTGCAAAATGTTTTACTGGGGCAACATCCATCACCTCACAGCTTCCTTCAGTATTTCCTCATCTAAACTCATAATATTTTACATGCTACCCCTCGTCTCTGCTCTCTTTTCAAATACCCTCAAGATCCACTTTTTTCTGGAATTACAAATCTTTTCAAGAGAAATAGGTATGCTGCTTTCGGAGCCCTGTGGGCAGGTTCCGGTAACCCTGAGGCAATAGGGCCAAGTCTTATTAGAGCAGAGAAAGTCAGATCCTTTGGACCTTCCAGATACAGAACCCGGAGGTCAAACACTCAGGGCAGCCGATGAAACAAGCATCTTAAGGAGTGTCCTCCAGCCCCGGCGTCGGCGTCGCAAGCATCTCCTGCGGTCTCAAGAAGAGTGGTCAGGACCCTCGCAACCCAAGCGGGTTGTGACTGGGGAAGCAGGCAATGCGGGAGTGCTTTCGGACTTACAGAGTTGAGCTCCCGGCAAGAAAGCATTGTCACAGAGAGAGCAGCCTCTTAGAGGGGAACGGGAAGGAGCCCCGACATTCCCAACAGGTCCCCAGAAGAGGGGCTCTGTACTTACTGTTGTCTGCCTGAAGCCCACTGAGCCCCAGGAGCAGAGGCAGGAGGCCCAACATGGCCTGATGTTCTGGGTGCCGGCGAATGACGGCCGTTGGCTTGACTACCCGGCGGTTGGGGGCGCGCGGAGGCCTGGGCGCCACGCACGCTGCGGGCTGCGGGCGGCAGCGCCTGGGGGAGCCCCGGTCCGCACCCCGGAGGCTGCAGCCCAGTGTGCCTCTGCTTTCTGGCTAAGAAAGCGCAGAATCACTTTTGAAACAGAAGGTTGAAGCAGCAGCTAATGAACGAAGGTTCATCTGTACCTTAACTGAACTTTTATAAATAATATATTGTGTACACACACATATATATATATATTTATCAATAAACATATTATATACATAATAATATATTTATGTACAGCTCAACATTCAAGTGAACAAACCAGTGTAATTAAGGCCTAGATCCAGATCTAGGTATTAAAATAAAATATAGAAATACTAAAGCTTCCAGACAGACTATGACAACTGTCAGCAGCCCCTGACAATCACTGCTTCTAAACAATAGTTTTGTCTGTTTTGAACTTATATAAATGGAGCTAAGCATCATGTATTCTTTTTATGTTTAAGTTCTTTTAACATTATTAGGAGATCCATACACACTGTGAATCAGTTCAGTTCAGTCGCTCAGTCGTGTCCGACTCTTTGTGACCCCATGAACCGCAGCACGCCAGGCCTCCCTGTCCATCACCCAAACCCATGTCCGTTGAGTCGGTGATGCCATCCAGCCATCTCATCCTCTGTCTTCCCCTTCTCCTCCTGCCCCCAATCCTTCCCAGCATCAGGGTCTTTTCCAATGAGTCAACTCTTCGCATGAGGTGGCCAAAGTATTGGAGTTTCAGCTTCAATGTCAGACCTTCCAGTGAACACCCAGGACTGATCTCCTTTGGGATGGACTTGTTGGATCTCTTTGCAGTCCAAGGGACTCTCGAGTCTTCTCCAACACCATAGTTTAAATCAATTCTTCGGTGCTCAGCTTTTTTCACTGTTCAACTCTCATATCCTTAATGACTACTGGAAAAACCACAGCCTTGAGTAGACGGACCTTTGTGGGCAAATTGTGAGTAGTAACAGCTATTTTTCTCTCTTGTTGCTGTATCATGCATTGAATGAATATATGTCTGTTTTTTTCTATTTTACTATTGATTATAATTTTATTCATTATAGTTGCAGCTACTAAAAAACATATTTGGCATCACAACATTCAGGTCCACATCTGTTGTTGCAAATGATATTATACTTGCTGAAATAAGTCAGAATAAGACAAATACTGTATGCTATCACTTATATTAGCAGTCTAAAAAATAAGACAAACAAATGAGTATAAAGAAGCAAACTCACAGATATAGCAAGCAAACTTTATAGTGGAGAGAAGAAAGAGGGGAAGGGAGTGAAAGGGGTATGGGATTAAGAAGCAGAGACTCCTTTGTATAAAATAAATGAGCTACAAGGATATAATGCACAGCACACAGAATATAGCCAATATTTTATAATAACTTTAAATTGAGTATAATCTATAAAAATTCTTGAATCACTATGTTGTACACCTCAAACTAATATAATGTTGTAAATCAGCTATACTTCAATTTAAAAAATATTTTGCATCAGTTAAAATAACCAAAAACTAAAAAAAAAAAACAAAAACAACTATGTTTGGCCCTTCAGTTTCCTTAAGGTCTGTCAATTTTTGATTCTTGTATTTTTAAGATTTATAATTTTTTAATATGCCAATTAGGGATATTTTGTCTTCTTGATAAATTGACCTTTATCATTATAAATACCACTTTTTACTTAGGTATATGCCATTTAGTGATTTACACTGGGTATATTTCTAGAGTAAAGTTGCTGGATCACAGTGAATATGTTAGTAGGTACATTCAAAAAGTTTTCTAAGATTACTGTACTAATTTGTATTCCCACCAGTAACGTACAAGAATTACATTTCATATCAATGCTTACATTTGTTTTTGTTTTAATGCTTATTTCATTTTAGTCATTTTGGTGGACCTGTAGATGTTGTACATTTTTGTTTTAATTTGTATTTTCATGGTTGGTAGTGAGTTTTAGCACAAGTTCATATATTTATTTGCTATTTATACAGTTTTGGTAAATGCCTGTTTGAAAATTTGGTCCATTTTTGAATTAAGTGGCCATGTGTCTCTTTTATTTTTTGTAGACCTTATTAATAGAATCTAGATATGATGCTTTCTTTGGATATAATAGTCACAAATATCTTCTTCACTGGAGTTTGTATCATTGGACTTTTGTAGATACCCATTCGAGATCAGAAATTTACTTTTTTCGCAATTTTCTGGGACTTTCATAACAAATATCTTATCAGGGAAGTTAGATTTTATCTAAAACTTCATTTTGTATAAACTGATCATATCGTTTTTCCATTTTCTACTGATGTTGTGAATTAAACTTACTGATTTTCCAGTGTTGAGCAGACTTGTATTCCTGGAATACATCTTATTTTGTCATGATGCATTATCCTTTTTATATTTTTCTAGATATGCCATCATTTTGTTTAGAATTTTTGCATTCAAATTCATAAATATTTGCCTGTCATTTTCACTTTAATGAAGCTACTGTTTTTGGTATCAGAGATGTGCTGGAGTTATAAAAATAAATTGGGATATATATTCTCTTTATTCTTTCAGTTAGTGTAATGTTATGAATTTTTTTCCTTTTAATATTTCTTAAAACTTAGAAGTGAAGTGATTTGGATAATTAGCTCAAGATGGAAGAATAGAAGGATGTATCTCAGTTCAGTTCAGTCGCAAAATCGTGTCCAACTCTTTGTGACCCCATGAATTGCAGCATGCCAGGCTTCCCTGTCCATCACCAACTCCCAGAGTCTACCCAAACCCATGTCCATTGAGTCGGTGATGCCATTCAGCCACCTCATCCTCTGTCATCCCCTTCTTCTCCTGCCCCCAATCCTTCCCAGCGTTAGGGTCTTTTCCAGTGAGTCAACTCTTTGCATGAGGTGGCCAAAGTATTGGAGTTTCAGCTTCAACATCAGTCCTTTCAATGAACACCCAGGACTGATCTACTTTAGGATGGACTGGTTGGATCTCCTTGCAGTTCAAGAGACTCTCAAGAGTCTTCTCCAACACCACTGTTCAAAAGCATCAATTCTTTGGCACTCAGCTTTCTTCACCGTCCAACTCTCACATCCATACATGACCACTGGAAAAACCATAGCCTTGATTAGATGGACCTTTGTTGGTAAGGTAATGTCTCTACTTTTAAATATGCTCTCTAGGTTAGCCATAACTTTTCTTCCAAGGAGTAAGCATCTTTTAATTTCATGGCTGCAATCACCATCTGCAGTGATTTTGGAGCCCCCCAAAATAAAGTCAGACACTGTTTCCACTGTTTCCCCATCTATTTCCCAGGAAGTGATGGGACCAGATGTCATGATCTTAGTTTTCTGAATGTTGAGCTTTAAGCCAACTTTTTCACTCTCCTCTTTCACTCTCATCAAGAGGCTTTTTAGTTCCTCTTCACTTTCTTCCATAAGGGTGGTGTCATCTTCATATCTGAGGTTATTGATATTTCCCCCGTCAATCTTGATTTCAGCTTGTGCTTCTTCCAGCCCAGTGTTTCTCATGATGTAGTCTGCATACAAGTTAAACAAGCAGGGTGACAATATACAGCCTTGACGTACTCCTTTTCCTATTTGGAACCAGTCTGTTGTTCCATGTCCAGTTCTAGCTGTTGCTTCCTGACCTGCATACAGGTTTCTCAAGAGACAGGTCAGATGGTCTGGTATTCCTATGTCTTTGAGAATTTTCCACAGATGTGATCTCATCCCTTTCTTAAAAAAACACCCAGATCACAACGAACTATTGAACAATCATTGTCAAAAAAAACTGTGTGTGCTCAATCACTCAGTCATGTCAGACTCTTTGTGACCTTATGGAATGTAGCCTGGCAGGCTCTTCTATCCATGGGATTTTCTCAGCAAGGATATTGGAGTGGTTGACATATCCTCTCCCAGGAGATCTTCCCAACCTAGGGATCAAATCCCCATCTTCTGTAGCTCCTGCATTGGCAGGCAGATTGAGCCACCTGGAAACTCTTCCCCAAACTCTGGAACCTACCAAAAAAGATCCCTACATCCAAAGCACAAAAGAAGCTACAACAAGATGGTAGGAGTGGTGCATTCATGATAAAATTAAATCCTTTACCAGCTAGGTGGGTGACCCACAAACTGGAAAAAAATAGTACCACATAAGTTATACCACAGGAGTGAAATTCCTGAGTCCCATACCAGGCTTCCCAGCTTGGAGGGGTGTGGCAATGGGAGGAAAAGTCCCCAGAGAACCTGCCTTTGAAGGTCAGTGGGGTTTGATCCCAGGACTTTCACAAGACTGAGGGAAACAGAAACTCCACTGTTGGAGGGTGCACACAAAGTATCAGGACTCAGGAGAAAAAGCAGCAACCCCGTAAGACACTGAGCCCGGCCTAGCTGCTAGTATTGGAGGGTCTCCTGCAGAGGTGGGGGCAGCTGTGGCTCACTGCAGGGACAACTGGCAGCAGTGGTTTGGGGAAGGATCTATTGGTGTGAGCCCTCCAGGAGGCTGCCATGAGCCCATCGCCAGTGTTGGGTTGCTTTGGGTCAAACAACCAACAGGGTGGGAACACAGCCCCACCTATCAGCAGACAAGTGGCTTAAACCCTCCCTGAGCACAGCCCTACCTACAAGAGGGACAAGACCCAGCTACACCCACCACTGAGCAGGAACCAGTTCCTCCCATCAAGAACCCTGTTCTAGCACCTTAGCCTCATCCATGAGAGGGCAGACAGCCAAAGCAACAACTACAAGCCTGAGCCTGCAGAATGGAAATTGTGATCAGAGAAAGTTAGTCAGAATTGGCAGAGGAATGGGTCCCAGATGAAGGAACAAGCTGAACAGCTGAATAGAAGAACAGCAAAATGAAGTGGAGCTAGCCATCTTACCAGAAAAAGGATTCAGAATAATGATAGTGAAGGTGATCAAGATCTCAGAAAAAGAATGAAGGCAAGGATCGAGAAGATGCAAAAAATATTTAACAAAGACATAGAGGAACCAAAGAACAAACAAACAGATATGAACAATACAATAACTGAACTAATTAAAAAAAAAAAACTAGAGGAATAAACAGCAGAAAATAATGAGGCAGAAGAACGGATAAGTAACCTGGAAGACAGAATGGTGGAAATTACTGCTACAGAACAAAATAAAGAAAAAAGAATGAAAATAAATGAAGTTTCTTAAAAGAGCTCTCTGGGACAGTATTAAATGCACCAATATTCATATTACACGGGTCCCTGATATTTGAAGAGATAACGGCTGAAAACTTCCCTTACATGAGAAAGGAAATAGGCATCCAAGTACAGGACATGCAGAGAGTCTCAGGCAGGACAAGCCCAAGGAGGGACATGCCAAGACACATAGTAGTCAAACGGATGAAAACTAATGACAAAGAAAAAATATTAAAAGCAACAAGGTAAAAAATGATAATATACAAGGGAAGTCCCATAAGGTCATCAGCTGATTTCTCAGGAGAAACTCTGCAGGCCTGATGGAGTGGCATGATATATTTAAAGTGATGAAAGGGAAGAACCTGTGCTGTGCCATGCCAAGTTGTGCCCATCATGTCCAATTCTTTATGACGCCATGGACTGTAGCCCACCAGGCTCCTCTGCCTGAGGGATTCTCTAGGCAAGAATTTTGGAGTAGGTTACCGGAGAACCTACGAACAAGAATATTCTTCCCAGCAAAGCTCTCATTCAGATTTGATGGAGAATCAAAAGCTTTACAGACAAGCAAAATCTAAATAAGAGAATTCAGCACCACCAGATTAGCTTTGCAACAAATGCTGAAGAAACTTCTCTAGGCAGGAAAGAGATGAGCAACTTAAAGCAACCTTGTTACACATATAGGCTGCTTTCTAGAAGTAAAGTGATTTGGATTTAGGATTTTCTTTGTGAGACAGATTTTTGTTGTTGTTGCTTTATTGCTTTGTTTTGATTTTTACTTATACATCTCCTTTCTTTACAAATATTTGGATATTCTCTTTATCTTTATTAGGAAAAATTCTGTTTGTAATGGAAATGGTCCATTACTTCTAAGATGTTGGTTTTATTGGCTAGAGTTGTTCAAAGTCCCTTCTCCCATATCATTCTTTTAAGTTGTGTAGAAGTTGTAGAGCCTTCTTCTCAACATCCCAGAACTTGAAACAGATAGCATGTGAGAATTATGAGCTATTGGAGAGAGTGGACCCAGGGGTCTTCTTTTGAGATGGGAGTGAGTCCCAGGGCTTCGGGAATCTGAGGGCAGTCATGCAGGAGTGCATGATGGAATGTTTGTTTGGGATGGAGCAATCTTCCAGGTTTGAAAGAGACCAACTTTCTTGTTTCCTACTAGAGGATTGTGGAGGTAGAAGGACTGAAGCTGAGCAGGACCCTGTGGGGCCCTCCTGGACACAAAAGTCTGTCTCTCCCATTTCTTATTTAAAGGAAAAAGGCTTTCAGCTTCCTCGACCTTCCACGAGTTCCAAAGGGCATATTCAAACAGCTACTAACCAGGGAAATGAGGGAAGGCAGGAAGAAACAATAGTGTGGCCAGGGGCCTGGTGCTGGTTCCTCCTCGGGTGATGCGCCTAGTCGTTTGTACGTATCTCTTCAGCAGGAGCTAGGGCCCCCTCAACCCAGACGGAGGAGGTCACTTCAGGCTGAGCACAAGCAAGTGGACCCACAAGGACTGGAAAGGCTGCTGACTGAGATGGCTGGAACACGGCCCTGTTATCTCACCACCAACCAGTCAGAGCAAAGTTCCACACCATGCAGCAGTTGCCCCAAATTTTACCTGTAAAAACTCTTCCCCTAAAAATATCAGTGAGCTTGGGGATTTTGAACATTAGCTGTCGATTCTCCTTGGCCCTTACAATAAACCTTTGTCTGCTCTGAGTCAGACACATGAACTTGGGTTCGAGAACAGAATCAATAGACACAAGCTTGCACACTTTCACTCACAGGATTTACTTTGCTTTGTGAAACTGAAAGCTTTAGGCCATCACAAAAGGAAGAAGAGGGATTTTTTTTCTTCATTCTTGAATCATGCCAGTTTCTTGCTAATATCTTTTCTCCAAGCTGTGTTTATTTTTTGTTTGTTTAGTCACTACTGTAAAAGAAATATAGAAAAATAGAAATGCTACATTTTATAAGTTAATAAAAGCTTTCTAATTTCACTTCACAGGTACATGAATATCAATTAAATAGTAGACAAAGACAATTTATAGTGTCACAATTTATGTCTGTGTTCCATACAATTTGCAAACCCCAATTTTTTTGTTTCTTTTATTTTTTTTCCCCTAAATCATCTGTGATAGCCACATTAAAAGGCAGTGGTAGAAACTAGTGTCTCATTTACACAAGTTTTATGAGTCAAAGAAAATCATGAGCAATACAGCATGTGAAGAGGGAGTAATAATCATTATTATAATTATTATTAATGATTATTTTCTCTATTTTTATATACAGAGGAAGAGAACTTCCAATAGTCCTCCATGCCTCTCCAACAGGTGTCCCACATATGTATCTTCAAAACAAACACTTTTCTTATTCCCTTCTACTTCATCACTCCAGCACCAAACTGGTTCTCACCTGCTACACAGTATGTCAATAGTAAAAGGTATCATTATCCATTTCATTGGGCTGTGTAAGTCTCTGCAGATCTCTTTTATTCTAAACCAGATACATCCAGCCAGTCAGCACTTCGACCAAGTCTACTCCTGTTAGGTCTCTCAACACTTTGTTATTCTTTCTGTCTTATCCAGTCCTGCCCTCTTCACAATTTTACCATTCATTATGTTTCACCAGTCTCCATTCTGACTAAATCTGACTGCATTTTCTCCTAATTCATCCCAGTGAAACTTGTAAAAAGCAGATCATATCATGCTAAATCCTCCTTTACCACTTCAAAAATACTTCAACCACATTCCTATTCAGATAAATGAGAAAATTTAACCTTTCTATCATGGCATATCAGACACCTGTCTTGGCTCATGATTACCCATGCAGATCTTCTCTTTCATCATCCGTAAGCTGTAAAGTAATTTTTTTAATAGAGTACACATTTAGGAACAGAGAGCTCTGGGTTAACTATGTAGCCTCACTGTCTTCTTGGTCTAAAAGCAACGAACGTCACTTAAGCACTGTTTCTTACACTCTACATCCAAACTCTCAACTCACTCTATTGATTCACATGCAAAATGTATTCCTAAGACAATATTTACTATCCCTGGTATGAGGTAACATCCTTTCTCTCCTGGAACAGTCCTGAATTTTTCTTTTTTTTTCTTTTTTTCTGTTAGATCATTCATGTGCTTGAAAAGCTCCTACCTGGGTGCATGCATGGATAGCCCTGCCAGCTCAATGCCTGGGTGACAGACAGGTGGTTTACAGCTGCAGTGGAGCTGTGAATCTACCTGTGGGAGACTCTCTCTTTACCTGTGGGAAATCCTGAATATCTGGCTTCTCTTTTTGCTGAGATAAGGGCAATGGGATTTATGATGGACTGTTTACAATTTAAAAGAAGGAACTGTGTGCTGGAGGTGTCTCTCTGGCCCCAAGTGTATGCCTATATTCCTCTCTTGCTGCCCCACATCCAAATAAAAGCCTTCTGTGAGTTGACTCAGGTGGCTCCTTTCAAATGTCTAAAGTGCATAATTATTTGTGCCTCCACTTCAATTCATCGCGGACATATCACTTGCTCAACAGGGCCTACTCAGTTGGCCTTATTTAAAATTGCTCCCCAGTTCCTCTTTCTCTCATCTTTTCCATATAATGAATTATCTTTCAGCACACTTTACAATCAACTTATAAAATATGTTTATGGAATGAATGTGTCAAATTCTGGAGGCAAGTCCTTAATATAATATAATGTCTTAATAAACTCAGACATGCAGATGACACCACCCTTGTGGCAGAAAGTGAAGAAGAACTAAAGAGCCTCTTGATGAGAGTGAAAGAGGAGAGTGAAAAAGTTGGCTTAAAGCTCAACATTCAGAAAACTAAGATCATGGCATCCAGTCCCATTACTTCATGGCGAATAGACAGGGAAACAGTGGAAACAGTGGCTGACTTTATTTTTCTGGGCTCCAAAATCACTGCAGATGGTGATTGCAGCCATGAAATTAAGACACTTACTCCTTGGAAGGAAAGTCATGACCAACTTAGATAGCATATTGAATATCAGAGACATTACTTTGTCAACAAAGGTCTGTCTAGTCAAGGTTATTGTTTTTCCAGTGGTCATGTATGGGTGTGAGAACTGGATGGTGAAGAAAGCTGAGCACTGAAGAATTGATGATGCGTGGACTTTGTGGATGAGTGTAAGGGTGGGATGATATGGGAGAAGGGCATTGAAGCATGTTAATTTTCATATGTCTAGTCAATCGCCAGCCCAGGACTGATGCTCGGGGCTGGTGCAGCGAGATTTCCCGGGGGGGGGGGGGGGAAGAGGGAGGGGGGTTCCGGAGGGGAAGCATATGTAAACCCATGGTGATATCATGACAGTGTATGGCAAAAACAATTAAAAAAAATAATAAATAAAAAAATTAAAAAAAAAAAAAAGAATTGATGCTTTTGAACTGTAGTGCTGGAGAAGACTCTTGAGGGTTCCTTGGACTGAAGGGAGATCCAACCAGTCCATCCTAAAGGAGATCAGTCCTGGGTGTTCATTGGAAGGTCTGACATTGAAGCTGAAACTCCAATACTTTGGCCACCTGATGCAAAGAGCTGACTCATCTGAAAAGGCCCTGATGCTGAGAAAGATGCAGGGCAGGAGGAGAAGGGGACGACAGAGGATGAGATGGTTGGATGGCATCACTGACTAAATGGACATGGGTTTGGGTAGACTCTGAGAGTTGATGATGGACAGGGAGGCCTGGCATGCTGCAGTTCATGAGGTCACAAAGAGTTGGGTATGACTGAGCGACTGAACTGAACTGCTGGCAGGAGAAGGCTGTGAGAAACAGGGAAAAAATGCAAATGAAAGCATGAGGTTGAAGTTATGAGTTAAGAGTTGGAAAAAATATCAGGAAGATGGAGAGCTCAGTGTATCGCTCTAGGAGAAAATGAATGAAGTTGTGTGGGGGTGAGGAGTGCAGGTGAAGGCACCAGCATCATGATGTAACCACGATTGTAGGACACGAGAAGAAGACAGCCGAGGGCCAAAATCATCACCTCACCTGTGGGCTTTTTATAACTCGCTGAGAGAAGAGGTAAAGGCTACTCTAGGCAGAAAGAAGACTACTTTACATTGAGGCTATAAGTTATAAATATTTCCTTTTGTGGCAGAAAAGGAAATAGAGATCCACTGACTTTATTCTCCATCATGGTCACATATGGCAGGTAAGTAAAGAAATGAACTTGTGATCTCATTCTTAGATGAGTTTCTGACTTTTTTCATTTACTCCCAGTGATGTCTAATATGTGAAATATCATATATCACTATTTCTTTACACATTTGATTTAGAAATATGAAGAGTATATACAGAAGCCTTCTTTATCTCATCTTACTGTAAAGGATTATTCTTCTGCCTTGGAGGGTGAGTGCATTTTAGCATTTGCCTGGCATCTACTAGGTCCTCAATAAATGTAAATTCCATTCCCATCCCTAGTCGTATATCAGAAAATATGTGGCAAAATTGTGGTGTTCTTAAGAGTTTTAGGACTTTCCTGGTGGATCATATGGTAAAGAATCCACCTGTAATGCAGGACACCTGGGCTCAGTCCCTATGTAGGGAATGCCCTGGAGAAGGGAATGGCTACCCCCTCCAGTGTTCTTGCCTGGAGATTGCCAAGGACAGAGGAGCCTGGTGGGCTACAGTCCATGTGGTTGCGAAGAGTCAGACACAGCTGAGTGACTAACACTTTCACTTTTAAGAGTTTCAACCCTGGAGTCTGATAATCTTAAATTCAAACTCAAAAACTTACTACCATTCTATAAACGTGGGGAATTACTTACATTCTTTCTGTTTTCTTATTTCTAAAATAAGGAGACCACCAAACAGGGAGTTAATGAGGAAGAAATACAAGTGTTGAGAGACAATGTGTATAAAACTCTCATTTAGACAATTTGTTAACACAGATTGGTGTATTAAATACACCAAAACAAATGCATGATTGCTCATAAATATTTTAAGGATGAATTAAAAATCTCTTTAAAGTCATTTCTTTTTATAAAAATTGTGGGTAATGAATCTGGATAATGTGAGTTAACATGAAATATTTCTATAGAAGTATAAAGTAATATCAACACCAAATGCTTTGTTTTAGTCTTTCTTTTTGTACATGATAGTAACAACTAAATATCAAAATGATGAAATAATTGAAAACAATACATGGAAATAATATACTCCTATACTGAAGTACTGTTAAAATATTTTAAAAAATATTTAATGAATTATAGCATTTTGTCAAAAATTTGATTATTTAACTTCACTTTACCTGTAAGACTGACTGCTGCTACTACTGCTGATTTCTGATGGAGATCTGTATAAAAGAAATACAATTGTTTTAAGCTTAGGAAACACTGTAATCGTAAATAAACTTAAGAAAACAAAAGCAGCTAGACTTTTGCTAATTACTCAGTTAATATGTAACAATATCCACTTTTCTTCCTATATCCCATTCAGGGATCATATATCCTACTGGTATATATTTACCAATGGTAGCCTAATTTTTAAATATGTTAAACTTATTTTCGTGAATGATTTAAAGAATTATCTAAATTCATTTTTTCTTACATGCAACTTCCCAGTTTTCCTACAACCATTAGTTGAAGAGACTATCTTTTCTCCATTGTATATTCTTCTTTCTTTTGTTGTAGATTACTTGACCATAGGTGCATGGGTTTATTTCAAGGCTTTCTATCCTGTTCCACTGATCTGTATTTCGATTTTTGTGCCAGTACCATACTATTTTGCTGACTATAGCTTTATAGTATAATCTGAAGTCAGGGAGTCTGATTTATTCAGCTCTATTTTTCTTTCTCAATACCTCTTTGGCTATTTGGGGTCTTTTGTGTCTCCATACAAATTTTAAGGTTTTATTGTTCTAGCTCTATGAAAAATGCCACAGAAAATTTGATAGAGATTGCACAGAATCTATACCTTAGGTAGTATATTTATTTTGACAATACTGACTTTTCCAATTCATAAACATGGTATGTATTTACATCTGTTTCTGTTTTCTTCAATTTCTTTCATCAGCATCTTATAGTTTAAGGCATATAGGTCATTTGTCTCCTTAGATAGGTTCATTCTTAGGTTATTTTATTTTTGTGATGTGGTAGTAAATGAAATTGTTTCTTGAATTTTTCTTTCATTGTTAGTGTATATAAATGCAGGAGATTTTTGTGTATTAATTTTATAGCTTGTAACTTTAACAAATTCATTGATGAGCTCTAGTAATATTCTGGTAGCATCTTTAAGATCTTCTATGTAGAGTATCAGGTCGTTTGCAAACATTGATAGTTTAACTTCTTGGTTTCCAATTAGGATTCGCTTCATTTCTTTTTCTTCTCTGATTGCCATAGCTAGGACTTCCAAAACTGTTTAATAAAAGTGGTGAGAGTGGGCATCCTTGTCTTCTTCCTGATCTGAGAGGAAAGGCTTTCAAGCTTTTAACCACTGAGTGATGTTAGCTGAAGGTTTCTCATATATGGCCTTTATTATTTTGAGATACATTCCCTCTATCCCCACTTTCTGGAGAGCTTTTATCATAAATGGTGTTGAGTTTGTCAAGAGCTTTTGTGGCATATACTGAAATGATCATATGGCTTTTATTCTTCATTTTGTTAACGTGGTACATCACACTGATTGATTTGCAGATATTTTTCCTTGTAGCACTATTTACAGCAGCAAAGATATGGATACAATGTAAATTTCCATCAACAGAAGACTGGATAAAGAAAATGTGGAACATATATACAAAGGAATATTTTACTCAGCCATCAAAAAGAAAGAAATAAAGCAATTTGCAGCATTTTGGATGGACCTAGAGATTGTCAGCTTATGTGAAGTAAGTCAGACAGAGAAGGAAAATATTGTATGACATCCTTTATGTGCAGTATGTAAATAAACGAACTTATTTACAAACAGAAACAGACCTATAGACTTACAGAGTGAACTTATGGCTTCCAGGGGGAAAGGATGAGGGGAAAGCCTAGATAGGGGGTTTGGGATGGATATGTACACATTTCTATATTTAAAATGGACAACCAACGAGGTCCTACTGTATAGCACATTGAGCTCTGCTCAATGTTATGTGGCAGTCTGGATGGGAGGGGGGTTTGGGGGAGAATAGATACACGCATATGTATGGCTGAGTCCCTTTGCTGTCTAGCTGAAACTATTACAACATTGTTAATCTGCTATACTCCAACATAAAATAAAAAGTTAAAAACTAAATATGTCAAGCATTTTAAAAATTTCAAACTTAAATCCATCTATTACTTTTCTCTATTTTATCTACATGGAAGACAGCATGAAATATTAAAATATCTATGATAATGCTTCTCCAAAGTTAAAGACAATTTACGCATGAATTCTTAAATCATTGTGACTTCGATTATATCATTTCTACCAAATGACTATGTGAATAGTTATCTCACTTCTGTTACTGAGGCCCCTAATGAGGCCTCTCTTTCCGTGATGTCTGTTTACGCTTTGTGGTATTCATGCAGCCTCCATTTTTTTCCTTTGGCTCCTATACACACTCAGTTCTTATTGAAGAGTAATATTATGGTATAAAGTTTCCTTGTAATGGCTATAATTCTTTGGCTACAGATGGTAAAAATCAGGTTTGAACATCTAACTTGGGATTATAAATTCTGACAGGACATTTGTTTAAATTACATACACTTGTACAGCTATTTCTTTCTGTCTCTTGATGTCTCTTAATTAACACATACTGGTTTTGAGAGATTATTAGGATTTTTACTTGAAAATGAAACTGGAATGGTTGAGAGAGGTACTCTGGGCCATGCATCAGCAGAGCAGTTATTCTGGAGAGAATGGACATAGACAAGAAGCTGCTGCTGCTGCTAAGTCGCTTCAGTTGTGTCCGACTCTGTGCGACCCCATAGACGGCAGCCCACCGGGCTCCCCGTCCCTGGGATTCTCCAGGCAAGAACATTGGAGTGGGTTGCCATTTCCTTCTCCAGTGCATGAAAGTGAAAAGTGAAAGTGAAGTCACTCAGTCGTGTCCGACTCCTCAGTGATGCCAACCATAAAGCCATTGGGTGATGGAGAGAACGACCGAGTTCACAGCCATCCAGTTCCTAACTACCCTTTTGTGTTTCAGCTCTACATCATTTCTTGCCCTGGTAGCCCTGAAACAATTGATTGATGCTCTTAAAAAGTAGGCAGGTGTTGTCATTTATGGGCAATGATATCTAAATATACCATTTCTTCCAGAAGTCAGGTTCAGCTTTGCAACTATTCAGATTTTTCGAAGGTGTCTTAAATAAGAGTCCAGCGAAACTGGAGCCCATTATCCAGAGTGAAGTAAGCCAGAAGCAAAAACAACAATACAGTATATTAACGCATATATATGGAATTTAGAAAGACAGCAACGAGAACCTAACATGGGAGACAACAAAAGGAACGCAGATGGATAGAATAGACTCGTGGACTTTGTGGTTGAGGGTAAGGGTGGGATGATACGGGAGAAGGGCATTGAAGCATGTTAATTATCATATGTCTAATCAATCGCCAGCCCAGGATTGATGCTCGGGACTGGTGCAGCGAGATTTCCCGGGGGGGAGGGAGGAGGGAGGGGGGTTCCGGAGGGGAAGCATATGTAAACCCATGGTGATATCATGACAATGTATGGCAAAAACAATAAAAAAAAATAAAATAAAATATTTGGAAAGATAAAAAAAAAAGAGTCCAGGAAGACGTATGCCAAATATCATTCAATTAAATCAATTTATAACAATTGAATGATTATATAATTGCCCATATTGCTAAAAGAGTAGCTCTTAAAAGACTTCTTCAGGAGGAAAATCAAAAATTTGCAACTATGTGACAAATGTTAACTAGACTTACTATGATCTTTTTACATTCTATACAAAGTATAATACCTTATAATATCATATAAGGTAATTATACCTCATTTTAAAAAAAGAAGTAATTAAATCCTGTTCTAAAAAAACGAATAACTGAGCAAGTACCTTAACTCTAATTTAAAAAACACATGAGCAATATGAATTTCGTATAACATAGGCCATGTCCTTCATATGTGCTTTCCCTCACTCTTTGAGATCTTATATTTTCTCACCTTTCCCATATTCTATGCTGCCCCATCTCTAGTCATCATCATTCAGTTTAGTTCAGCTGCTCAGCCGTGTCCAAATATTTGTGAACCCATGGAATGCAGCACACCAGGCTTCCCTGTCCAGCACCAATTTCAATTCATCGTCACTGGCCCCATATATTCTATGCTGACCACTTCTATTTATTGTCTCCATCTCCATATTCTGTGCTTCCCTGTCTCTATTCATCATTCAGTTCAGTTCAGTTCAGTTCTGTTGCTCAATTGTGTCCAACTCTTTGAGACCCCATGAACTGTAGCACGCCAGGCCTCCATGTCCATCACCAACTCTTGGAGTCTACCCAAACTCATTCCATTGAGTCGGTGATGCCATCCAACCATCTCATCCTCTGTCGTCCCCTTCTCCTCCTACTCCCAATCTTTCCCGGCATCAGGGTCTTCTCAAATGAGTTAGCTCTTTGCATCAGGTGGTCAAAGTATTGGAGTTTCAGCTTTAATATCAGTCCTTCCAATGAACACCCAGGACTGATCTCCTTTAGGATGGAGATCGTTGCAGTCCAAGGGACTCTCAAGAGTCTTCTCCAACACCACAGTTCAATTCGATTCTTCGGCACTCAGCTTTCTTTATAGTCCAACTCTCACTTCCATACATGACAACTGGAAAAACCATAGCCTTGACTAGACGGACCTTTATTGGCAAAGTAATGTCTCTGGTATTCAATATGCTGTCTAGTTTGGTCATAACATTCCTTCCAAGGAGTAAGTGTCTTTTAATTTCATGGCTGCAATCACCATCTGCAGTGATTTTGGAGCCCCCCAAAATAAAGTCAGACACTGTTTCCCCATCTACCTGCAATGAAGTAATAGGACCATATGCCATGATCTTAGTTTTCTGAATGCTGAGCTTTAAGCCAACTTTTTCACTCTTCTCTTTCACTCTCATCAAGAGGCTCTTTAGTTCTTCTTCACTTTCTGCCACGAGGGTGGTGTCATCTGCATATTTGAGTTTACTGATATTTCTCCCGGCAATATTGATTCCAGCTTGTGCTTCTTCCAGCCCAGCACTTCTCATGATGTACTCTGCATACAAGTTAAATAAGCAAGGTGATGATATACAGCCTTGACGTACTCCTTTTCCCATTTGGAACCAGTCTGTTGTTCCATGTCCAGTTCTATCTGTTGCTTCCCGACCTGCATACAGGTTTCTCAAGAGGCAGGTCAGATGGTTTGGTATTCCCATCTCTTTCAGAATTTTCCACAGTTTTTTGTGATCCATACAGTCAAAGGCTTTGTCATAGTCAATAAAGTAGAAATAGATGTTTTTCTGGAACTCTTTTACCTTCCAGCATATTCTATCTTCTTGGCACCATCATATGTCAAGACAAGGACAATGGGGTTGCTTAGAAAGTAGACAGAGCCGTCTAAAGCAATTACAGCCGACATGGCTTTCTACTAGAATGATACTGAGGATTTACTAAGTAAATATAGTTGTTCCTGAGCCTATATGGACATGAAGGATATGCATGTGCCTAAAGTTTGCAAAAAAACTGGAATATTTCTAAACATTTGGAAGACTTATAAGCATTACAAGTGACTTATAAGCCACCATTTGGTGGCTCAAATGGTAAAGAATCTGCCTGCAGTGCAGGAGTGAAAGTGAAAGTCGTTCAGTCCGACCTTTGCAACCGCATGGACTATATAGTCCATCGAATTTTCCAGGCCAGAATAATGGAGTGGGTAGCCTTTCCCTTCTCCAGGGGATCTTCCCAACGCAGGGATCAAACCCAGGTCTCCCTCATTTCAGGCAGATTCTTTACTAGCTGAGCCACAAGGGAAGCCCTAGGTGCTGGACACCCCTGTTCAGTTACCTAGGTTGGGAAGATCCCCTGAAAAAAGGTGTGTCAAATCACTCCAGTATTCTTGCCAGGAGAATTCCCACTGAAAGAGGAGTGTGGCAGGCTATAGTCCATGGGTTCACAAAGAGTCGGACATGACCAAGAGACTAAGAACACATACACACACACACATGTGCACACACACAAGCATTAAGCCAATCCATATGAGTCCCTATTTATAATATTCTGAATAACATTAATTTTCTTATAAAGCCTTTCAAATATTAAATATAAAAAACAATGTGTTAACTTACTCCCCACTTATTGTTCCTTCTTTGTTCCAAAATGTCTTCATTTTATTCCATTTAAGAGCAATGATAGCAGTTAAAATGAACAAAGGTAGGAAGACATAGAAGCTGATCATAAGGCTATTTTTTTGAGAGGTACCACGTCGTTTTATCAAGTCTGTAGTTTTACCTGAAGACATAAAAATATCTTTTAACTTTTTAAAAAATGATATAAATCATTTTAGTAATTTCAATTATAAAAATTTGGAATTCAAATAATATAATCATAGAATAAATAAATTTAAACTTAAAAGTGCTTTCCAAACTTCTGTGACTATATCCCAAAGTGCACTATATATTTCTTTTAAATATATATAATTTAACCTTTGTATGTATATTTACGTGCTACATTCTAACGTATTTATTTCTATCATATCTTTTCTGGGCACTGCTACTTAGACTATATTAGGTTGATATTAGCGTCTAACAGATTCCTCTATTTAAAAAATGGAGAAAAAAAAAAAGAGCTCTCCTAGAGAAAGGAATGGCTACCCACGCCAGTATTCTTGCCTGGGAAATCCCATGGACACAGGAGCCTGGCAGGCTCCATGGGGTTGCAAAAAGTTAGACACAACTTAGCAACTAACACTAACACTCTCACTCTCAGCGTGGATTTTCTAGTTCCAAGTCACCCTTTGGGGGAACTGCCTCATTTTGCACTGCTTTGTGTAAAAATAAAGACTAGTATTTAAGACCAAAAAAAGAGAAGTGTTTTAAAAATTATTTAGTGAAAATTACAGATATAACTGAGGCTAATTAAAAAGAAATAGTGATACGAGATGAGGTTAAATTTACATAACAAATATATAAAGTGATATTGTTTTAATTTTGATTGCGTTAATTAAAAAAGTTGATATTCCTCTTGGTGTTATAAAGATACTGCATAAAACTAGAAAAGTAGATCTATGGCCAATTGGTCCAAATAAGCAAAAGGAATAAACCAGAAAATTAAAATACAAAAATATAAATCAAGCAATCAGAATTACCACCAAACCAATTATGATGATATTGTGTGTATTCGTGGGCATGCTCAGTCACTCAGCTGTATACATCTTTGCGACCCCATGGACTGTAGCCTGCCAGGTTTCTTTGTCCATTGAATTTTTCAGGCAAGAGTACTGGAGTGGGTTGCCATTCCCTTCTCAGTGGATCTTCCCCACTCATGGATCAAACCCACATCTCTTGCATCTCCTGCATTGGCAGGTGAATTCTTTACCACTGCACCACCTCATGCGATTAAGTGTAAACAAATTTAATGCCCTCTCAAAGTGACAAAAGAATCTGTGCCACTGAAGCACAGGTACAGCCCAATTACATATTGATTCAAAGTAATTTACCAAGCTGCTGTATATCACAGAGAACTCAGCTCGGGCCTCTGTGATGACCTATAGGCGTGGAATAGGGTGGAGATGAGAGGGAAGCTCAAGAGGGAAGGGATATATGTGTACTTATAGCTGACTCATGTTGTTGAACAGCAGAAACTAACACAACATTGGAAAGCAATTATACTCCAATTAAAAAATAAACTAAAAAACATCTGGTTTTCAATAACTTTCATATGTGAATCCATATTTTATTTTCCCTTGTGTAGCATGACATTTTAAATACTAGCCTTGGAATATTAAAATAAGCAAAAAAAACTTTTAAAATATATGCAGAGTATATCATGCAAAATGCTGGGCTGGATGAATCACAAGTTGGAATCAAGACTCTCTCTCTCTAGGAGAAATATCAGCAACCTCACCTATGCAGATGATACCACTCCAACAGCAGAAAGTGAAGAGGAACTAAAGAGCCTCTTGATGAGAGTGAAAGAGGAGAGTGAAAAGCTGGCTTAAAATTCAACATTCAGAAAACCAAGATCATGGCATCTGGTCCTATCACTTTTTGCCAAACAGAAGGGAAAAAAGTGGTAACAGTGACAGATTTTCTTTCTTTGGGCTCCAAAATCACTGGGGATGGTAACAGCAGCAATGAAATTAAAAGATACTTGATTCTTGGAAGGAAAGTTATGACACAACTAGGCAGGGTATTAAAAAGCAGAGATATCAATTTGCTGACAAAGGTCCATCTAGTCAAAACAATTGCTTTTTCCAGTAGTCATGTACAGATATGAGAGTTGGACCATAAAGATGGCTGAGTCCTGAAGAATTGGTGCTTTTGAGTCACGGTGCTGGAGGAGACTCTTGAGAGCCCGTTGGACAGAAAGGGGATCAAACCAGTCCATCCTAAAGGTAATCAACCCTGAATGTTCACTGGAAGGACTGATGCTGAAGTTCCAATACTTTGGCCAGCTGATGTGAAGAGCCTACTCATTGGAAGACTCTGATGCTGGGAAAGATTGAAGGCAAGAGGAGAAGGGGCTGACAAAAGATCAGATGGTTGGATGCCGTTACTGACTCAGTGGACATGAAGGTGAGCAAACTCTAGGAGATAGTGAAGGACAGGGAAGCCTGGCAGTGATGCAGTTCAGGGGATCACAGAAGAGTCAAATGTAACTTACTGACTAAACAGCAACAAATCTAGAAAACTGCTGTATAAATCAAAAAATTTGGGGAACCATGGTTAAAATTAAGATGACATTAAAATGTTTATGGCTAGATTTGAATTAAAAGTACATACAAAATTTTGATTGACAACAAAATCTATAGCTGTGCTATATGTAATAGCACTACAAAGTGACCGTTTAAATTCAATTAGGTAAAATAAAATGAAAATGTTAGTTCCTTGACTGCATTCTCCACATGTCCGGTGCTTAATAGCCACACAGACAGTGGGGCTGTAAGGATACAGAAAGCTTTGTTGGAGCAGTGATTCAGTTACTAACCTTCCTCACTTGCCACATTCCAAAATCCATCATCGATACTTCCTCCTCGTGATAAGGCTGATTCCATACAATCTGGGGGTGAATATCCAGCCTCACAGTGGCAATTTAAGCGAGTATTACAAACCTGGAAAGAAAACAAAATAAAGAAGGCCATTTTATAGGTCATATAAAAATTAAATGGATTAGTATTGATTGATTGTGAGCCAAAGCAAATGATTAAAGTAATGCAATTTGGTACTTTACAGGCTGTTTTTACTTTAACATGGAAGATAATTATAAAAACAAAATGCAATGCAAGAAATGTCCATTCAATGCTTTTTAAATGCTACAGAGGGTTTCTCTAATTTATCTCTTCAATAAAAGTAGACAACATTCTTGATGAACCTGAAAATATAGAACTGTCTCTTCTACTGCTGCTGCTGTCTCTTCTACAAAGACATAGAAATTATGAAGCTAAAAATTACAGCAGGAGTTGAAATTTATTATTAATTATGCCAGATATTTTATAAAACTGTTGTAAGAGTCAACTTTTACAAAACACGGGGAGAAAACTAACGGGCAAAGCTTACTTATTCAGGTGCAGTTGGAAAAACTGATTTTTTCCAACTGATTTTGCTAGAAAATGGGAAGGCTAGGGGGTTTCCCTGGTAGCTCAGCTGGTAAAGAATCAGCCAGTAATGCAGGACATCCCGGTTCAATTTTTGGGTTGGGAGGATCCCATGAAGAAGGGATAGGCTACCCACTCCAGTATTTCTGGGGCTTCCATGGTAGCTCAGATGGAAAACAATTCGGCCTGCAATGCAACAGACCCGGGTTCAATCCCTGGATTGGGAAGATCCCCTGGAGGAGGGCATGGCAACTCACTCCAGTATCCTTGCCTGGAGGATCCCCAAAGACAGAGGAGCCTGTTGGGCTACAGTCCATGGGGTCGCAAAGAGTCAGACATGACTGAGTGACTAAGCACAGCACAGCACAGGAAGGCTAGAATGTATATTTACAAATATGACCTTATGGATGAATCAAAAGATGGGTCAGAAGGAGAACAGGGAATCTAGGGATAGGTTCAGGGAAAATTAAATTGAAGTTAACTAATAAAGGGATGGAACATAAAACAAATTGTAAATAATAGGATGTGTAAATAGGAGGTAAATTTTGATACAAGACATAGAGACAGGTCACTTTTTCCAGGATTACTATAGAAAATATGAAGCATCAAGATAGTGGGAGATACTATCATTTTAAAGCTAAATGCATAATTGGAAAATCTTAAATAGGGCACAGAATTTCTATAATTCAGATAATGATTTCACAATGGACAGACAAATAGAAGCTCAAATGGAAAATGTGACCAGTCACACTGAAACTCTAATATTAATTAATAAAATGCAAATTGGCAATAAATTTAGCATGCTAGAAGATAATAGTAAACTAAGAAGCTCAGCTGGCCTGAATTTGAAGAAATGTTTTCACTCCTGATAGGTAAATAAAAACTGATATAATATTTCCTGAAGACATGCAATATTTATTAAAATTCAAATTATGCATATATTTGGCCCATCAGATTTCAATGCAATCAACTTATGAAATGAAATAACTCTACAAGGTGAATGTACAACAGCGTCCACTGTACCACTATTTACAGTAGTTAAATAAAAATTCAATATTATCCAAAAGTCCATCAGTGAATGACTTCAAATACAGAAAGAACCATAGAGAAAAATAAATTGAAGTCACTGATGTGAGACAGATTTCAATGGACAAAGAACTCTGCTGTCAAAAATAGATTATGAGTAATGTGTAATAGTTTGTGAGTGTTTAGTATATAACAGTTATCAGTTCAGTTCAGTTCAGCCATTCACTCGTGTCCAACCCCATGGACTGCAACACAACGGGCTTCTCTGTCATTCACCAACTACTGGAGCTTGCTCAAACTCATGTCCATCGAGTTGGTGATGCCATCCAACCATCTCATCCTCTCTCATCCCCTGCTCCATCTACCTTCAATCATTCCCAGCAACAGAGTCATGCATTCAATTATAAGCAGTATTTATATTTATGTATAAATATATACATGTATGTACTAAATAACTCCAGAAAGAATGCAGAGATGGAGCCAAAGCAAAAACATCACCCAGTTGTGGATGTGACTGGTGACGGAAGTAAAGTCCAATGCTATAAAGAGCAACACGAAAATGTAAAGAAAAAAATTAATTAATTAATTTTAAAAAATGAGCAATACTGCATAGGAACTTGGAATGTTAGGTCCATGAATCAAGGCAAATTGGAAGTGGTCAAACAGGAGATGGCAAGAGTGAACATCGACATTTTAGCAATCAGTGAACTAAAATGGACTGGAATGGGTGAATTTAACTCAGATGACCATTATATCTACTACGGTGGGAAAGAATCCCTTAGAAGAAATGAAGTAGCCATTATAGTCAATAAAAGAGTCCAAAATGCAATACTCAGATGCAATCTCAAAAATGACAGAATGATCTCTGTTCATTTGCAGGGCAAACCATTCAATATCACGGTAATCCAAGCCTATGCTCCGACCAGTGATGGTGAAGAAGCTGAAGTTGAACAGTTCTATGAAGACCTACAAGACCTTATAGAACTAACACCAAAAAAAGATGTCCTTTTCATTATAGGGGACTGGAATGCAAAAGTAAGAAGTCAAGAAATATCTGGAGTAATGGGAAAATTTGGCCTTGAAATGAAGCAGAATGAAGCAGAACAAAGGCTAACAGAGTTTTGCCAAGAGAACATACTGGTCATAGCAAACACCCTCTTCCAACAACACAAGAGAAGACTCTACACATGGACATCACCAGATGGTCAATACCAAAACCAGATTGATTAGATTCTTTGCAGCCAAAGATGGAGAAGCTCTATACAGTCAGCAAAAACAAGATGGGGAGCTGACTTGACTCAGATCATGAACTCTTTATGGCCAAACTCAGACTTAAATTGAAGAAAGTAGGGAAAATCACTAGACCATTCAGGTATGACCTAAATCAAATCCCTTATGACTATACAGTGGAAGAAACAAATAGATTCAAGGGATTAGATCTGATAACGGAGCATCAGAACAACTATGGATGCAGGCTCATGATATTCTAAAGGAGGCAGTGATCAAAATCATCCCAAAGAAAAAGAAATGCAAAAGGGCAAAATGGTTGTCTGATGAGGCCTTACAAATAGCTGAGAGAAGAGAAGCTAAAGGCAAAGGAGAAAAGGAAAGATGTATGCATTCGAATGCAGAGTTCCAAAGAATATCAGGGAGATATAAGAAAGCCTTTCTCAGTGATCAATGCAAAGATATAGAGGAAAGCAATAGAATGGGAAAGACTAGAGATCTCTTCAAGAAAATTAGAGATAACAAGGGACCATTTCATGCAAAGATGGGCACAATAAAGGAAAAAAATTGTATGGACTTAACAGAAGCCGAAGATATTAACAAGAGGTGGTAACAATACACAGAAGAACTGTACAAAAAAGATCTTCATGACCCAGATAATCATGATGGTGTGACCACTCACCTAGAGCCAGACATCCTGGAATGTGAAGTGAAATGTGCCTTAGAAAGCATCACTATGATCAAAGCTAGAGGAGGTGATGGAATTCCAGTTGAGCTTTTTAAAATTCTAAAAGATGATGCTGTGAAAGTGCTGCACTCAATATGCTACCAAATTTGGAAAATTCATCAGTGGCCACAGGACTGGAAAAGGTCAATTTTCATTCCAATCTCAAAGAAAGACAATGCCAGAGAATGTTCAAACTACCGCACAATTGCACTCATCTCACACGCTAGCAAAGTAATGCTCAAAATTCTCCAAACCAGGCTTCAGCAGTACATGAACTATGAACTTACAAAAGTTGAAGCTGGATTTTAAAAGGCAGAGGAACCAGAATTGAAAGAGACATGTGTACCCCTATGTTCATCGCCGCATGGTTTACAATAGCCAGGACATGGAAGCAACCTAGATGTCCATCAACAGACGAATGGATAAGAAAAGCTGTGGTACATATACACAATGGACTATTACTCAGCCATTAAAAAGAATACATTTGAATCAGTTCTACTGAGGTGGATGAAACTGGAGCCTATTATACAGAGTGAAGTAAGCCAGAAGGAAAAGCAACAATACAGTATACTAACGCATATATATGGAATTTAGAAAGATGGTAACAATAACCCTGTAAGCGAGACAGCAAAAGAGACACAGATGTATAGAACAGTCTTTTCGACTCTATGGGAGAGGGCAAGGGTGGGATGATACGGGAGAACGGCATTGAAACATGTAAATTATTGTATGTAAAATCAATTGCCAGCCCAGGTTTGATGCTTGATACAGGGTGCTCAGGGCTGGTGCACGGGGATGACCAAGAGAGATGGAATCGGGAGGGAGGGGGGTTCTGGAAGGGGAACACATGTATACTCATGGCAGATTTATGTCAGTGTATGGCAAAACCAACACGACAATGTAAAGAAAATAAATAAATTAGAAATAAAATTAAAAAAATAAATAAAATAAACAAAAACAAACAAAAAAGAAAAAAAAAAGGCAGAGGAACCACCAACATCTGTTGGATCACTGAAAAAGCAAGAGAGCTCCAGAAAAACATATACTTCTGCTTTATTGACTTTGCCAAAGCCTTTGACTGTGTGGATCACAATAAAATGTGGAAAATTCTGAAAGAGATGGGAATATCAGAACAGCTGACCTGCCTCCTAAGAAATCTGTATGCAGGTCAAGAAGCAACAGTTAGAAATGGACATGGAACAACACACAGGTTTCAAGTTGGGAAAGGGGTAAGTCAAGGCTGTATATTGTCACCTTGCTTATTTAACTTATATGCAGAGTACTTCTTGAGAAATGCTGGACTGGATGAAGCACAAGCTGGAGTTAGTATGGCCAGGAGAAATATCAATAACCTCAGATATGCACATGACTCCACACTTACTGCAGAAAGTGAAGAAGAACTAAATAACCTCTTGATGAAAGTGAAAAAGGAGACTGAAAAAGTTGGCTTAAAACTCAACATTCAGAAAATTAAGATCATGGCCTCTGGGCCCATCACTTCATGGCAAATAGATGGGGAAAAAGTGGAAACAGTGACAGACTTTATTTTTTGGGGTACCAAAATCACTGCAGATGGTGATTGCAGCCATGAAATTAAAAGAGGCTTGCTCCTTGGAAGAAAAGTTATGACCAACCTAGGGAGCATATTAAAAAGCAGAGACGTTACTTTGCCAACAAAGGTGCATCTAGTCAAAGCTATGTTTTTTCCAGTGGTCATGTATAGAGAGTTAGACTTATTATAAAGAAAGCTGAATGCCGAAGAATTGATGCTTTTGAACTGTGGTGCTGGAGAAGACCCTGGAGAGTCCCTTGGACTGCAAGGAAACCAGTTCATCGTAAAAGAAATCAGTACTGAATATTCATTGGAAGGACTGATGCTGGAGCTAAAACTCCAATACTTTGGCCACCTTATTAGAAGAACTGATTCACTGGAAAAGACCCTGATGCTGGGAAAGAGTGACTGTGGGAGGTGAAGGGGATGCCAGAGGGTGAGATGGTTGCATGGCATCACTGACTCAATGGATATGATTTGAGTAAACTCTGGGAGTTCATGACTAACAGGGAGTCCTGGTGTGCTGCAGTCCATGGGGTCACAAAGAGTTGGACACGACTGAGTGACTGAACTGAACTGAACTGATATACATGTAACACTAAATATTTCTATTTCCAAAATAATGCAGTCTCTATCTAACGTTATAATAGCTCATGTTTCATATTGCATTTCTGTACAAGGTTTAAAACTTTTTAGCTCATCAAGTGTGCTACGATCTGATAGAATACATAGAACATGCTCACATGTGTAAATAATGAAATTTGGTTTCTACATTTAACTGAATTTTTCCAAAGAAATTTCCACATCCATAATTCTGAAGCTTATTTTGTCCTGGAAAATGTTATGATATGGATTTTTAAACTGTACACAAAATAGAGTAACAATTACATACCCCATGTCCTTTGCATTTGATGTTTGGGTCACAATCTTGATACAGACTGTATTGATAGAGATTCTGGCAAGATCCTTCATTACAAAACTAAAAGGATGAAGCAACCAACAACTTTAAAGTCTGGAATTCATCAATTGTACTTAGTAAAAGAAATTAGATACACAATATGATATATACTTGGGATGAGTTTGAATTTCATAATATCTACTCATTCTAATAAAAAACTTGAAGTCAAAATGGTACATTATTACTTTAACAAACATCAAGTTTTTATAATAGGATATTGCTTCCCTTGAAGGAGCAGAGTTGTGAGTTTACTAATAGCCAATGAAAATTAGTAAAGTATTCTCATTTGATATGTTGCAGGCAGTTTTTATTTTAAAGTGGAGAAGAATTTTAAAAATAAAATACAAGAAATGTCCATTCAATAACAATATATATGTATGTATGTATATATATATATATATATATACATACATATATATATATATATGCTCACATTGACCCCTGAGAGGGAGATATTTTTATCCATATTTTATATTTGATGAGAATGAAATGTACACTTTTTAGGTCATGCCACCACTGACTGACAGAACAAATATTCAGTGCAAGAAATACTTTAATCATAAAGCCCACGGATCAATGCTCAATACCAGTGCTTCTGTCATTTTTACATTCTTCTAACTTTAATAACAGTATCCTTTGTCTTTTAAAAAAGCAACGTTCTCCTCCATACCTCAGTTTATCTATCTTTGAATTTGTAATAGAAATTATACCCAAGTCATAGGTTATGAGGATGAAGTAATTTATTACATGTAAAGGAACAAAAATAGTTTGGGACATAGTAAATGCTCACTAAATACAAAGTTGTGCTTTAGTTATTTATTTAATCTGATTTTGATGTAGAGTGCATGTTAATATTCCTCTATCAAAATTTTAATTTAATTTGAATACTCTGGGAGATATCTTTTAAGATTATCTGCCCACTTTCCTCAAGTCATCTGATAGAATATCCAACATATAATGAGTAGTCTAAAACAGTCATTATTTTCTATCACTATTGGTAAGTAAATATATGGACAAAGGTCCATCTAGTCAAAGCTATGGTTTTTCAAGTAGTCATGTATGGATGTGAGAGTTGGACTATAAAGAAAGCTGAGTGCAGAAGAACTGATGCTTTTGAACTGTGGTGTTGGAGAAGACTCTTGGACTGCAAGGAGATCCAACCAGTCCATCCTAAAGGAGATCAGTCCTGGGTGTTCACTGGAAGGACTGATGTTGAACCTAAAACTCCAGTACTTTGGCCACCTGATGGGAAGAGCTGACTCATCTGAAAAGGCCCTGACGCTGGGAAAGATTGAAGGCAGGAGGAGAAGGGGATGACAGGGGATGAGATGGTTGGATGGCATCACTGACTCAATGGACATGAGTTTGGGTAAACTCTGGGAGTTGGTGATAGACAGGGAGGCCTGGTGTGCTGCAGTTCATGGGGTCACAAAGAGTCGGACATGACTGAGCGACTGAACTGAACTGAACTGAGTGAAACAAAATGATGATCACCTTGTTCAATAAAGTTCTTGGTGAAAACAAAAAAAATTGTCTTTTATTTTTACTTAAATAACTGAAGGAACTTTTTTGCCAATCCAGTATTTTTATTTTAGTGTCACTGAGGCACTAATGAGCTAGACATGCTTCCCTGGCTTGTTTTTAGGGGAAAAATAAGCCAAGAATGTAAAGATCCATGCTTCTGATATAATTTCTTTCAAGTAAACCAAACAGATCAGTTTGTAGCTGGCTCTTTTGTGACAACGGGAAAAGAAAGGGGCTCTATGAAAGTACTTAGCCTTGGTCAATGGTTGGGATGATGTTTTAAACATTAATATGTAAGACTTCCATCTGTGAACAAGAGACACAAACAGGGGCTTGGAAACAGTCAATCACAGTTCCAAAAAAATCTGTAAGACAGCCAAAAATTTATTTTCTAAAAGGGAGAAGTGTCTAGATTATGCAGTTTACTTTCTTATAGTCCTGTAGGTAAGAATGGGTGAGAAAAGGAAATATTTCATTTACTTTTTCATTGATTAGCTTATCTACTTTTGGACAGTCACATGCCCCAAACACATTCCTTTTCAAGTTTGAAACAAATGTGCTGAGACGTGTTTATCATCCCTCAAATTCCTATGTGGACTAGAATTGGTTAGATAAACTATTCTGATGCCTGATTCATGTTGCTTAAAGCTGTGGTCCCCAATCTTTTTGGCACCAGGGACAGGTAATGTGAGTGACGGGGAGCGATGGGGAGTGGCAGGCAAACCTTTGCTTGCTTTCTTAGCACTTACTTACTGCTATGTGGCCTGGTCCCTAATAGGGGTTGGGGACCCCTGGCCATTTCTAATATCAATATAATTTTGTTGTTAATGCTTATTGATTTTCTTTTTTTTTTCTTTCAAATTGAGATTTTCATGGTTCATGGTGTGAAGAGTGTGACATTTGATTGAAACCTAGATATTTTGATCACTGTGTTATGAGACTCTGGTTAAACCTTCTGGTTTAGCAGTTCTTCTCTGTTATAACTCTCAAGTAGGGGAAAGGAACACTGCCTCATTTTTGCTGGGTACTGCTGAAAGTTGGAGAAGGGAACGGCAGCCCACTCCAGTATTCTTGCCTGGACAACGCCATGGTCGAAGGAGTCTGGTGGGCTACGGTACAAGGGGTTGCAAAGAGTGGGGCAAGACTGAGCAAGTGTCACTCAGCACTGGAAGTACAGATCCACTAGCATCTGGAATGAGAAGGCTTCCTTATTACGGCTGGGGAGAACAGGCTCTCCACGAACCCTCTGTTCTACCACTCTGGTGAGAGTAAAAGTGTAGCTACCATTTTATCTATATCCTTTGGCTGCAGTAGAGAATACCATCTTGCTAAGCTCTCCACTTGAAATAAGTCAGGCTCTCCTTTATGACTTATTTTTGTCCATTTCATTTGACATTTCTGAGTTTCTGGCTTCTCTGGCACTCAGTTTGGGATATATAAGGCTAAAAGCAAAGAGATCACATTGTTATGTTGTTCCTCAGGTTCTGAGTTGCCTAGCTGATCTGCTGAAAGAATCTTTCAGCTTTTGGAATCTGTTTATGTTTATTTTACACTTAATATCTGGGACTCTTAGCTACAATTAATGAGAAGAATAGGGGAAAGTACGTCTGGTCTGTCCTGGAACTTCAAATCTCTATCCAGTAGTTTTAACCATGACATAATATATTTATCAATATTTTCCCTTATCTGTAACTGACTTTGTACCATTTAAGATAACCATTTAAGATAGTATCTGAGATACTTAGATACTATCCCTGTTTTCTTTGAGTTTCTATTAAAGCATTTTGATCTGTAATTCCTTTGAAATAATATTTTATACCTTAGTCTATAGGCTAACTTATCCTTGTACCTATTGGTTTTTATTTTAATTATTTTAACTTTATCTTAAGTCTTATAATTTAGTAATATGAATTCCCAATTTCCATTTTATTTCAAATTGCATTTGTACATTTCACTCTTTGCATTTTAATATAACCTTTAAATAAGTTTTTCACTTTCTACCAGCAACTCATTCCCTGCCCCCCACCTCAAAAAAGAAACCTGTTAGAATCATGATTCTTCTCAATTCTTCTGCACCATATTCATTAATTGATTTTGAGAACAGTAACATCTTAACAATATTGCCCTCCAAGTCAAAGACACAATCTGTGCTTTAATCGTGATCACAACCCACAGAATTTTCATGTGTAGTCAAAAAAGTAGAGCTGAAGGGGATGGGAGATGGATAAGTTAGGAGTCTGGGATTAGCAGATAAAAAACACTATATACAAAATAGATAAATGAGAAGGTCCTACAGTGTAGCCCAGGAAACTATATTCAATATGTTGCAACACACCACAATGGAAAAGAATATATATAAGTATAACCGAATCGCTTTGTTGTACACAGACACTAACACAACCTTGTCACTCAACTATATTCAATTAAAAACTTTAAAAGGTAGAAATAATGTCTTGCAAGTTTTACCCTGATTTCTTTATCACCATAATATTACATATCTCCATGTCATTAAAAATTATTTGTACTGGATATGGGCTTTTCTGGTGGCTCAGACGGTAAAGAATCCACTTGCAATGTGGGAGGCCTGGGTTCAGTTCTTGGGCTGTAAAGATCCCCTGGAGAAGGCAGTGGCTACTCACTCCAGTATCCTGGCCTGGAGAACCCCCACGGACAGAGAAGACTGGCAGGCTAGAGTCCGTGGGGTTGCGAAGAGTCCGACACGACTAAGTGACTCTCACTTCACTGCGCTGTGACTTGTCTGACCCCTATGGTTGGCATTTAGTGTGTCTTGTTTATTTTCTCCACTGTAACTCACAGCATAATTGCTCTATATCAATGTCTGTTTCCTAATGCTTGAAAATTAAACTTAATCACATCAGAAATTAATAAAAAGTGTGATGATAAATTTGACTCCTAAACATGTCAAAATCACTTTCCATAAAGTACTTGTTAATTGATACTTCTTTTAGGAAGATTATAACGTATGCTTCTCACCATCAAAATTATTTTTTACTTGAAGTATAGCTGATTCACAATATTATATTAGTTTCAGATATACTATATATTGACTCAATATTTTTATATAATATACTCCATTTAAAATTAATACAAAATATTGGCTATATTCTCTGTGCTGTGTAATATATCCTTGTACCTTATTTGGAAGACAACACAAACAGACAGGACACATCACATTCTTGAGTAAGGAAAATCAATACTTTCAAAAGGACTACACTGTCCAATGCAATTTACAGATTTAATGAAATTCATATCAAATTACCAATGGCCTTTTTCACAGAGCTAGAACAAAAATCAGAAAATTTGTATAGAGACACAAAAGGCCCCCTAATAACCAAAGAAATCTAAAGAAAATTGAAGCTGAAGAATATACTATATATATATATATACTATACTACAAGCTACAGTCATCAAAACAGGAAGGTACTGGCAAAAACACACATATAGATCAGTGGACTAGGACACAAAGCTGATGATAAACCCATACATATGGTCACCTAACCTATGACAAAGCAGACAAGACTATACAATGGAGGAAAGACAGTCTCTTCAACAAGTAGTGCTGGGAAAACGGGACAGCCATATGTAAAAAAAAAAAAAAATGAAATTAGAAAACTCTAACACCACACATAAAAGTAACTCAAAATGAATTAAAGACTTAAATGTACAGCTGAATATGATAAAACTCTCAGAGAAAAAAAAGAACAAACATTCTCTAAAATAAGCTGCAGCAATTTCTTTTTTAAACCATCTCCCAGAGGAATGGAAATAAAAACAAAAATAAATGGTACCTAATTAAATTCAAAAGCTGTTGCACAGCAAAGGGAATCATATACAAAAACAAAAAGACAACTCACAGGATGGGAGAAGATATTTGCAAATGATGCAATCAACAAAGGAATAGTCTTTAAAATTTTCAAACATCTCAGTAGCTCAACATCATAAAAACACACAACCCAGTCAAAAAATGGGCAAAAGACCTAAAGAAAGACATTTCTCTAAAGAAGACATACAGATGGGTAAGAGACACATGAAAAGATGTTCAACATAGTTAATTATTGGAAAGTGAAAGTGTTAGTCACTCGCTGTGTCTGACTCTTTGCAACCCCTTGGACTGTCACAGAACTAAGATCATGGCATGCAATCTCATCGCTTTATGGCAAATAGATGGGAAACAATGGAAACAGGGACAGATTTTATCTTCTTGGGCTTCAAAATCACTGTGGAGCCTGCAGCCATGAAATTAAAAGACTCTTGCTTCTTGGAAGAAAAGCTATGGCAAATATAGACAGCATATTAAAAAGCAGAGACATCACTTTGCTGACAAAGGTCTGTGTAGTCAAAGCTATGGTTTTTCCAGTAGTCATGTATGGCTAGGAGTTGGACCATAAAAGAAGACTGAACATCGAAGAATTGATGCTTTCAAACTGTGGTGCTGGGGAAGACTCTTGAGAGTCCCTTGGACTGCAAGGAGATCAAACCAGTCAATCCTAAGTGAATTCAATCCTGAACACTCATTGGAAAGATGGATGCTAACGCTGAAGCTCCAATACTTTGGCCACCTGATGGGAAGTCAATTCATTGGAAAATATCCAGATGCTGGGAAGGATTGAAGGCAGGAGGAGAAAGGAACAACAGGATGAGATGGTTGGATGGCATCACTGACCCAAAGGACACAAGTTTGAGCAGACTCTGGGAGATGGTGAAGGACAGGGAAGCCTGGTGTGCTGCAGTCAATGGGGTCACAAAGAGTCGAATAAGACTTACTGACTGAACAACAACAAGGCTCCTCTGTCCATGGAATTCTCCAGGCAAAGGATGCTAGAGTGGGCAGCCATTTCCTTCTTCAGGAGATCTTCCCGACCCAGAGATCAAACCCAGATCTCCTGCATTGCCAGCAGATTTTTTTTTTTTAACCACCTGAGGCACCAGGGAAGCCCATCAAATTATCAGAGAAATGTGAATCAAAACTGCAATATGGTATCACCTCATACGGTCAGGATGGCCATCATCAAAAAATCTAAAAACAGTAAATGCTAGAGAGGGTATGCAGAGAAGGGAACTCTCCTCTGAGGTTTGTGAATATAAACTGGTGCAGCCACTATGGGGAGCAGTTCCTTAAAAATGGAAATGCCATATGATCCAGCAGACCCACTCCTGGGTATGTAACCAGAGAAAAACTTGATTCAAAAGCACACATGCACCCCAGTGTTCATTGCCGCACTATTCAAAATAGCCAAGACACAGAAGCAGATTAAATGTCCATCAGAAGATGAATGGATAAAGGAAAAGTGGTACATATATACAGTGGGATATTAGCCACTAAAAAGAATGAATTAATGTCATTTGTAGCAATATAAATGGACCTGGCGATTATCAAGCTAAGTGAAGTAAGTCAGAAAGAGAGACAAATATCATAGGATATCACTTATATGTGTAATCTTAGAAAACATGATTGAAATGAAGTTATTTACAAAATAGAAACTGACTCATAGACTTAGAGAATGAACTTATGGCTACTAGAGGTGAAGGATTGAGGGGGAAGGATAGATTGGGTGTTTGGGATTGATGTGTACACACTGTTATATTTAAAACAGACAACCAACAAGGACTAACTATATAGCATAGGGAACGCTGTTCAATACTCTGTAATAACCTAAATGGGAAAAGAATCTGAAAAAAGTGGATATATATATCTATATATAGATATAGATATGTAAAACTGAATCACTTTGCTGTACACCTGAAACTAGTACAATATTGTTAATCAACTATACTCTAATATAAATTAAAAATTAAAATAAAAAGTTAGCATAAAATATTGGCTATGTTCTCTGTGCTGTTCAATATATTCTTATAGCTTATTTATTTTATATATAGTAGTTTGTATCTCTTAATCTCTCCCTGCTTACATCTTCCTACTGGTAATCACTAATTTGTTCTCTGTATCTGTGAGTCTCTTTTAGTTATTGCATTCTTTACCTCTGACTAGTTATTTTTTATATTTCTAGTTTTTCACTAAAATTCTCACTGTGTTCATTTCTTCTTTCCCCTAGTTCAGATAACATTCTTATTGCTTATGCTTTAAACTTTTTATCTGGTAAATTATCTTTTTTTTTGTTTTCTCAGTTTTTTTTCTTTCATTTGAAATAATTCTTTTGTCCTCTCATTTTGTTTGACTTTGTCTCTATGAAATTAAGTGAAAGACTCTTCTAGTCTTGAAGGGATGTCTTTGTGTCCCAGCATCCCTTGCAGGAGAGCTAGATCTGACATGATCATGGGTCACACCCTGTCCCAGGGTGTGCTGTCTGCTGTCACTTTGGTGAGATGCAGGATTGATAACAAAGTGGTAGAGCCAGTGCCAGGTGTGAGCTGAGACTTCTCCTATGATCCGTGGCTATCACCATCCTACTGGGGAGATGGCATCAGGTCCCAAGCTGCTGATGGTGAATGGATAACGACAACCTTATGGTATAAGGTTGGGTCCAAGCTGGTTCAGTTCCTTGTAAGTACACACCTCCCCCCTCCATCCTGGGAATGGCACCTCTGTCCCAGACGGTATGGTCCCTGAAGCAAGAGGGTGCTGGAGTGGGTGCCTGATGTCGTTGGGGCATGTGCCCTGGTAAGACTCTGGAATGTCAGAATTCTAGACACTTCCTGATCCACTCCCTCTTTAAGCAGCAGAAATAGCTGCCCTTGCCCCATTCAGCTCCATTCTTCCCAAGTGTACACTCTCCTCAGCAATGACAGACTTCGCCCTACTGCAAAGCAGTGCTGCAGGTAGAGAGGCCAGGGCAGACATTCAACATGGCCCAGTGTGCACCTTGCGTGGTCTCAGGAAAAGAGCCAGAGCTCTAGGCAGGTTCAATACGCTTCCTCTGCCTTGTTCCCAGGAGTAAAGCCAGCACGTATAGGTTCTTTACAAGCAGAGTCTTGGTTTTTTACAGCCCTCCTGCTGATAGCTCAGTTGGTAAAGAATCCACTTGCAATGCAGGAGACTCCAGTACAATTCCTCAGTTGAGAAGGTCTGCTAGAGAAGGGATAGGCTACCCACTCAGTATTTTGGGGCTTCCTTTGTGGCTCAGCTGGTAAAGAATCCACCTGCAATGTGGGAGACCTGGGTTAAATCCCTGGGTTGGGAAGATGCCCTGGAGAAGGGAAAGGCTGCCCACTCCAGGATTCTGGCCGGGGGAACTCCATGGACTGTATGTTCCGTGGGGTCGCAGAGTTGGACACAACTGAGCGGCTTACACTTGCACTGGTAAGCCCCGCTGACTTTCACACTTGATAAGGGATCCAATCCCAGCATCAGATCCTAGGCCTGGGGTGTCCAGTAATCAGTGTGAACCACTCACTCCCCAGGGAGGGTCTCTGAACCACACACACACACACACCCCTCCCCCTTCCTCTCTGCTCCCTCTTAGAGGCACAGGTGCCTACTGATTGTTTGTCGTCCCTGACTACCTGACAAGTATCCAGTTTGTTTTCAGGGAGAATTGCTTCACATGTAGATGTATTTTTGATGTGTTCCTGGGGAGAGGTGAGTTTAACATCTTCCTATGATGAAATCTTCATCTCCTCTACATCAAATGTTGTTTTTGATGTCAAAATGATAACACAGAAGCAATAGCTGAATATTCACTTACTTTGAATTTATTTAATCACAGGTTAAGTTGGAACATTTTCAAGTGTTTTAGTCATATGTTCAATTTTATGATTTTTTTGTGCTGTTAAACACTAGCGTATGTGTGTGTGTGCACAGGTACATATATACGGGCATATGTGTGGGTGTGCACAGGTACATGTCTACTGGTGTACACACAGATGTGCATATATATATACATATACACACATAGTGGTGATATTTTCTCTGATACCAACCGAGTGTCCAAGAATCCAATTCAACTCATTCTGACACAATCTATCTGCAGCTAGAATCAGATTCCACAAGTTAACAGGCTCAGTCCCCCAAGACTGTTCCCATTTCAGGCATCAGATTCAAGTCTTTATCCTTCTGACCAGCTTGTTACAAATTGGAGGTTCCCATGGTTTCCTCTCAGGTTTGATAATTTCCTAACTTGGCTCACAGAACTCAGGGAAAGACTTCACTTATGCTCTAAATTATGGGAAAGACTATAATTCAGGAACAGCCAAACGGAAGAGATGCACAGGTCATGCTATGCTGTTGGGCAAGAGGAAGCGTCACTGCCTCCAGTCCTCTCCAGGCACGTCTGCATTACAGCAGAGTGTTCACCAACCTACAAACTATCTTGAGGCCAAGCATTCAAAAACTCTTACAGTGTCCAATCTCCAGCCATACCACTCCCTTTACTGATGCCGCGAGTGGAGCTTAAAGCCCCACCCCATTAATCGATTGGTCTTTCTGGTGACCAGCATACTCTGAAGCATCAAGAGGCACCACCCTCTCACCTCATTAGCATAAACTCAGGTTTCTTTGGATGAATCTCATTAAGAATAACACCAAATATTCCTATCAGTCAGGAATTTCTAAGGTTTAGGAGCTCTGGGCCAGAAACCAAGGGAAAAGGCCAAATTAATTTTCTTGTGTGTGTTAAACCACGTCATACTATTATACCATTATATTACTTTTTTTCTAATTAACGAATAATTAAATTAGTTAATAATTTTACATATTTACTCTGCCATATTTAGGGTAAACATTACTGCATTTTGTTTCAAGTGTTTAAGGGATGACATACCACTTCATAATGCAGTCGGCATCAGTATGCTCCTTTGTGACTGCAAGCGAAAGTTGCTCAGTCACGTCCAACTCTTTGCAACTTCATGGACTGTAGCCTGCCAGACTCCTCTGTCCATGGAATTCTTCAGGCAAGAATACTGGAGTGGGTAGCCTATCCCTTTTCTAGGGGGTCTTCTCAACCCAGGAATCAAACTGGGGTCTCCTGCATTGTAGGCAGATTCTTTACCAGTTGAACTACCAGGGAAGCCATTACATTTATGTGAGACTATCTTTTGCCATTCTGAGATAAGGTCACTATTCACTTCCAATTTCCTCTTTTCTTTGTTTTTAAAAATATTGTATCTTAATGTAATTATTTTAATTAAAATGTGAAATAATTGCTTCCCTTTTTACTTTCATGTACTAGCTTTTAATGGCACTGGTTCAAAAATTCTTTGTATTTATCAAAGTATTTAAGAAAAAGAAAAGTACATGAAAATCAAACTCTGCTTTATTATTGTATCTTGTGGAAGGGTCCAATTTTAAACAAGTATGTTATATTTTTGAAGAAAGAACTAGGGGAGTAGGCTAATGAGAAAATGTTTTAGTTTCATTGCAATTTAGTTCTAGTCAAGTACTGCAATGCTAAATGTTGGCTTTTTTGGTTTTCCTTGTTTTTCTTATTATTTAGTTTGTTCTCACTCATTTTTTTCATGTATTATTTTTTGTTCTTTGATTACACAGACTTTCACAGACCAGATCCTGGCCTACTGGACAAGTTTAGATTCTCAAATTCAACTAACTATAGCAAAATTCACAATAAAAAGACAGACGGTGAAGCAAATGTTCCTTTAGCCAATAGAAAGTGACCTTTAATTTTATGGTGATATAGTAACCAAAATGTATACCATTAATTACAAATTTAAAAATCTTAAGTGCTCTCTTTCTCCCCCTCACACACACTCAGACATCCATACACATATATTAGAATCAAATAAAATTTTTATTTACCTTTTCTTCATCACACATGGTTCCAGTCTCCACAACAGTAGGGTCCGGCAATCTGTGAATTCTTAACTTTGCTGACATACATATATGGCCTTCAAGGTAGGTATATTGAACATCAATGTCATTCCTTGGTACTATATGTGTATGTGTCCAGTGGCAAACTAACTTTCCACAAAGGAGATCCCTATCAATATATAAAAAAACTCTTAATGCTCATAGGTCTCTTGGAGACACAAGAGATTAGATTAAAAAAAAACAGTACAAAATATGAGGATAATTAAAAGTGTTTCAGTGATCATAACACCAAAGCTATTCAGAACATACACCAACTAATAAAGTGCAACATATAAAATCATCTATATAAACCAGGTTCACCTTTCATTTGCAGTAAGTGCCTCTTGGCAGTATACATACACACAGACACTCACACAGGCATTTGAAAAATGTATAAATTTCTCACTACATACCAAAAACTACAAGAGCGTCCTTTACAGTTTCCAAAATTATCACCTTGAAAATTCACTTCTTGTGTACACTGATAACTAGTTTCTTTAGCAACTAAAATCATAAACAAATTTCCAGTTACTCATCTTTAAAAATTAAAAACTAAAACTGTGGTAAGTTAATATTGAAATATCTAAACAACAATGCCTAGTCAATGTTTTCTACTACAAATTTCAGTGCTATCTATTGGCTATACAAGAAAAAGAAACACTTACTGAAAACTACCCACTTAAGGAGAGCTGGTAGGACAGAGCAGAAATAATTGAGAAATCCTACAGTCTTTTGCACGCTTATCTTCAATTCTAAATTCTACTCACTTTCTCCCAACCATCTCAAATTTGACTAACATCCTATTCATTTTCTCCTGTTCTTATTGGGTGTGTTTTACCTCATGACATAGTTCAAAGTTACACTGATTTCAATTTTATGTTCAAATTTGGATTTAACAAATAGTCCTTTTTATTTTGGTGTTTACTGACTTTAGAAAAATATAGTTTAAAAATAAAGCCCAGAAGAAAAGATGAATGATTACATTTTCCAAACAAACTTATGCACTGCTTCGTTCTGTCTTGGCATATTCCCCTGAAGCAATAGGAGGATTTATTATTGCACGTTTGTAAGTCGGCAGCTTTCATGTCAGGTACACAAAATTCAGACACCCCATTGCAATATTCTGGAAAATCACATGGATCACTGCTTCTCCTACACAGTTCTCCTCTTTTGAGTATCTGTGAGAAAAGGAAAAACACATATTTGCTTTGAAGTAGTAAAACAAATGTAAAAAAAATTAAATAACAGCATTGAATTTGTAGCTATCATTTTCATTACTGTTACGTTTATAAGTTTTAAACCATAAATTTGCTTAAAAGTTCTGGTGAAAGAGTTTGGAAAGAACCCAAATGCCTACTAATGTGTAAACAAACTGTGGTCTGGACGACGGAAGGTGTGCAGCCGCATAAAGGGGCGGAGTACTGGTGTACGCTACAAGGTGACAGAAACTCGGAAACACTGCATTTAGTGAAGAAACCAGACACAAGGTTTCCCAGTGCATGGTGCTAGTTCTGTGAAATGTGCAGAGTAGGGAATCCGTAGAAACCGGATGCGTGCCGGTTGCCAGGAGCTGAGGGGAAGGGAGCGAGGAGAGCGGGCGCGTCGTGGGCCGGGGTCTGCTCTCCGGGTGAGGAAGCTGCTGTGGACCAGGTCAAGGCGGCGGCTGCACAACGCTCAACGCACTAAATGCTGCTCCACGCACTAAATGCACTTGAAAACGGTTAAATTTTCACTTCAATTTAAAAACGGCTCTAGCCAAAGTGCTCACAGTTACAATGCTGTGGCTATCCTGAATGTTCACTTCAAGATAAACAGAAAATATCTGAGATAAAACTACCCATATCTGTTTTTCAACTTTCGATTCCTGGGGACTAATCCACTGCACTCCTGAAATGTTTTAACTAACTCAGATGCTGGTCTTCCCAGGTTTCTAAAATGTTTCTTAGTGGACATCCTTTCCTTTCTGCCCTTCAAGTAATTTTCGTTATAGGACTAACTCCACTTCTCCTATGAAACTGCTTCTGACTCAGGATGACAATCGGAACCCTTCTCCCTAGACACAGTGGTGGGAAATTTAACTTAGGATGCAATGGTGGGTCCGGGCTTCTGCCGCTTCCAGGGGTGGAGATGGCTGTTGGGAAGGAGGGGATCCTCTGCTTTCTGAAATACCAGACAGTATGGACTAGCACAGGCAGGAACTGCACTGAGCTCTCTGCACTGCATACAGGAAAAGCTTGTCTGAGAACTGCCAGGGAAAAGCAAGGATATCCAAACAATGTATAGCACCAGAATCTTGTCGCTCCAAAAGATTCACTTGAGCATGACGCTAGACTCATGTCTTATGTAAGCTTCCTGAGTGCTTATTTCTTAATCTTTGCTTGTCTGTTCATCATCAAGACACAACTGACCCATGGTAATTGCTGGTGTGCAGTACCAGACACAGCTCCTTAAAACCTCAGAGAGGAAGGTCTGGGTACTGGCTAAAACATGTTAGTCCCTGTTATGTGTCAGATAACAGCAGGTTAAACTGTTGGTCTTCCATATCTTTGCACTTGGACTTGTGTCCATTTAAACTGAAAATCTGTAAGAAAAAACCCTGGATCACATCATTAAATTTCAGACCATGTCAGTGGAAACTAGCCTAATGAAAAGTATTCTAGAAAAAAATAAAAGCCTTTCAAACTTGTGGTCACTAATAAGAGAGTCACCTGCGACCCTTGAAATGACAGCAAGCTGGATTCTATGGTATAACACGTAAGAGAGTTAATGGGGACTAACACGGGACATCAAAGCATGCTTCGAAAGTGAGGAGGAAAGGTCCCGGGCAGATGGTGGCAGTGGGTATATTCCCAGAACTAGAATGGAGTCACAGGTTCCCTCAAGTGTGAAAAATGAAAAGGCTGTCCAGGGCTACCTTCTCCGGACCAATAAATGCAGACGATAGCTGGAGTTACAGGTTTTAGTTGGAACTTCTTTACAAAACTCACTGCTGTTACCCTGAATCTCTCCCTAGCAACTTATACTATTAAATTATCACTGGACCAAATGCAGGAATTATCTCTGTTGCAAAGAATTATCCTTTGAGATGTAGGTAGAGGGCAATGGTGGGTGTGTACTAAGTCACTTCAGTCGTCTCCAGCCCTTTGTGACCCTGTGGATTGCAGGGGCCAGGCTCCTCTGTCCGCGGGATTCTCCTGGCAGGCAGGCTGTTTACCACTAGCGCCACCTGGGGAGCCCAGATGGAAATGGACTGTTTAGAAAATTCAACTGCTCAGTATCAGTGATTTGGAGACAAAGACAAAGATGAGAGGTCTGGGGAAGGAAAGAACAACACAGGTTATCGTTAAGAAGTGGAAACCCTAGGATGCTCTCTACATTAATATGCCTTGAAACAAATGAACATTGAGAACAGGGTAAAATGATGTGGGGAGAGATTTCATTGACAGTGGAAAAACAAACCTCAACAAAACCTCTGATCAATCAGCATTTATGTATGTCATAGCCTCCTGAAAGTGACACAAAAAAAGGTGAGTTGCTAAAATGAAGCAATCCCTAGAACAGAGAACTTACCCAGTCTCCTATCAGAGGTGGCTATGAAGGAAAATTGAAGGGAAAACTTCCCAAGGTAAGTCAAGGATTCAGTGAGTGATTGACAAAGTTAATCTTCAGTATTAGATATGCTACATATTGCTGACTATTCCCTATGGATTCCTTTTTTCTGCTACTTCCAAGCGAGAGGTTACTATTATAATTGTCTGTTTATTCAAGTACTGGATCTCAAGTGTGTGTTGGGTGGCTTATTTATAATTTTATTGTAAGTAGTTTGTAAGGAGTTACATTCAATTATGATCAAGCGGAACTCACAACACCAAATTACCTGAAATTGTTATTAAATGGTATAATAGGATGAGTTCTGAGTAGAGATAGAAACAATAATGTTAGAGGTAGGGCTAAAAAGTTGATTGGAAAAAATCTAAAGACCTCTCAATTCTGAAATCAACTGTGTATGAATCAACAACACACAAGAATATATTTGAAAGATGAGTAAAAATTATGTGAACAAAAGCTAAAAAGCCCACAAAAGCAAGAATTTCATGGAAGAAAATAAGGCAATATTCTGAAAACTTACCTTACAATCTTTTTTTCCACAACATGGTCCACTGCCACAGTCTGCTGTTCCAATCAGACTACAGGTTAAAGGATCACAGCATTTTAAATGTTCACAACTCTGAAAGCAAAGGTAATTAAATTAAATAAAAGGAATTTTGAAGTAAATCATTTTACTTACTGTCATCATATCTTAAGACATGTCTCTAATTACAATCACAGTATAACTTTCATATCTGTATCTATTTTTAACACCACTTCACCTAAACAATGTATTTTTGACATAGAAAAAAGTTGTAATGAAATCATTCATGATTCTATGTTCAAGAATTTGACTGCTAAAAATGTAATGCAATTTATTTCAATCTTTTTGTGTTCATAAATATATGAACAATAAATTTGGAGATGTTTTTGCATTTGTGTTTGTGTGTGTATCTGTGTGTTACTTGCTCAGTCGTGTCCAACTCTTTGTGACCCTATGGACTGTAGCCTCGCCAGGTTCCTCTGTTCATGGAATTCTCCAGGCCAGAATACTGGAGTGGGTAGCCATTCCCTTCTCCAAGGGATCTTCCTAACCCAGGATTGAACCTGGGTATCCCATATTGCAGACAGATTCTGTACCATCTGAGTCACTAGGAAACTACTTATCTATCTAATCAATTCTCCTTAAGATATTCTGTGATTATATAAACATTTTTGGATGTGACAAAATAGAGGTTTCTAAATAACAATGGCATATTATGGTTGTGATATTTCAAAGAAAGTTTTTTCACTTTTTTGCTCTTGTATATTAAAGATTGATTCTAAAAGTTATTAGTTCAAAGAATTAAAAAAATGTTAAGAGCTCTTTCATAATACACACTTATTTCCTTCTTTTTATAGAGTTATCTAGTTAGTGTAAGCGGAGAAGGCAATGGTACCCCACTCTAGTACTCTTGCCTGGAAACTCCCATGGATGCAGGAGCCTGGTAGGCTGTGGTCCATGGGGTCGCTGGGAGTCAGACATGACTGAGGGACTTCACTTTCACTTTTCATTTTCATGCGTTGGAGAAGGAAATGGCAACCCACTCCAGTGTTCTTGCCTGGAGGATCCCAGCGACGGGGGAGCCTGGTGGGCTGCCGTCTGTGGGGTCACAACAGAGTTGGACATGACTGAAGCGACTTAGCAGCAGCAGTTATTGTGAGAGTGATATAAAACTAATAAGTAATATTTTAAAATGAATAACATGAATAGGCATAAATAACTAAGTGTTTGTATCTGTTTCACTTTCACATATCTGCCATTTAGTTTATTTTATATGTTTATGCATACATTTGTTGAGATATTCTATTTATTTCCTTTATTTCTAAGCACTTCTATATTAATGATATTAACCCTTAGCCACTAATATATTTTACACTGTTTTACGATTTGTCATGACAACTTATTTCTATTTTGGCAGGTTTAAAAAATATTTTTGTTACTGTGATATCGTGAAATCTGAAAAGTGCCAATTTTCTTTTATGATTTGTTCTAAGAGCTTCTGTATAAAATTTTCTTCCACACTAACCCCAGTAAATATGTGAGGGTGTAAAATGTTTCTGTTGTATATATAAATATATATCTACATATAGGTATTTTTGTTTTACATTAAGTATTTTGAGTAGTATGTTGTAAAAGTAACTATAAGGGGAATGTATCTGTTCTGCCAAAATTAGTAAAATTATTATTTGCTTATAGAATAGTAATTTAGTATTGATATTTTATTATACCTGGATACTTATATAATGTCCTTTATAAAATGAAACATAATGCAGTTGCACTAATGGCATATTACTAAAGGATATCCCCAATTCTATTCCTAATAACACTTGTAATATCTATAAGAATCAGATAATAACTGTTTTTTTCTTTTTCATGTTTCATTATTAAGAAAAATGTGTTATGCTTCACAATATAAACATGTTAATGAAAAACAGCAAGTGAATTTAGTGAAAATGGAATATTAAACCTTCACTAAATATTAATATTGGAGAAAATAAAACAAAAATCAGTGACGTGATAGCCTAATATTGAAAATCTAGAATCAAAGAGAGAGCCTACAGTGGAGAGTATATTTTGACAGCACTCAGTGTATAATGGAAATCTAGACTAAAGACCAGATTTGCCAACATCCACTGGATCACAGAAAAAGCAAGAGAACTCCAGAAAATATCTACTTCTGCTTCATTGACTATGCTAAAGCCTTTGACTGTGTGGATCACAACAAACTGTGGAAAATTGTTAAAGAGATGGGAATACCAGACTACCTGACCTGCCTCCTGAGAAATCTGTATGCAGGTCAAGAAGCAACATTTAGAACCAGCTATGGAATAACAGACTGGTTCAAAATTGGGAAAGGAGTACATAAGGCTGTATACTCTCACCCTGCTTATTTAACTTACATGTAGAGTACATCATGAGAAAAGCTGGGCTGGATGGAGCACAAGCTGGAATCAAGATTGCTGGGAGAAATATGAATAACCTCAGATATGCAGATGACACCACCCTTAGGGTGGAGAGCGAAGAACTAAACAGCCTCTTGATGAAAGTGAAAGAGGAGAGTGAAAAAGTAGGCTTAAAGCTCAACATTCAGAAAACTAAGATCATGGCATCTGTTCTCATCACTTCATGACAAATAGATGAGGAAACAATGCAAACAGTGAAAGACTTTATATTGGGAGGCTCCAAAATCATTGTAGATGGTGACTGAAGCCATGAAATTAAGACTCTCACTCCTTGGAAGAAAAGCTATGACCAACCTAGACAGCATATTAAAAAATAGAGATATTACTCTTCTGATAAAGGCCTTCTAGTCAAAGCTATGATTTTTCCAGTAGTCATGTATGATTGTGAGAGTTGGACTATAAAGAAAGGTGAGCAACAGAAGACTTGATGCTTTTGAACTGTGGTGTTGGAGAAGACTCTTGAGAGTCCCTTGGACTGCAACGATCTCCATCCTAAAGGAGATCAGTCCTGGGTGTTCATTGGAAGGACTGATATTAAAGCTGAAACTCCTATACTTTGGCCACCTTATGCGAAGAACTGACTGATCTGAAAAGACCCTGATGGTGGGAAAGATTGAAGGTGGGAGGAGAAGGGGATGACAGAGGATGATGGTTGGATGCCATCACCGATGTGATGGACATGAGTTTGTTTGAGCAAGCTCTGGGAGTTGGTGATGGACAGGGAAGTCTGGTGTGCTGCAGTCCAAGGGGTCTCAAAGAGTCAGAAACAACTGAGTGACTGGACTGACTGAGGTGGCTTATATGCTCAAGAATAGTCATAAAAAGAGACTCAAAAATAAGAGGTGAGAGTTGACCAAAAATAATACCAGAACACTGGAATTTAACAGATGTGGTGCATTTATTATAATCCATGAACCTATCAGTTCAGTTCAGTTGCTCAGTCGTGTCCGACTCTTTGCGACCCCCATGGACTGCAGCATGCCAGGCTTCCCTGTCCTTCATCATCTCTCAGAGCTTGCTCAAACTCATATCCATTGAGTCAGTGATGCCATCCAACCATCTCATCCTCTGTTGTTCCCCTCTCCTCCTGCCTTCAATCTTTCCCAGCATCAGGGTATTTTCCAATGAGTTGCTTTTTCACATCAGGTGGCCAAAGTATTGGAACTTCAGCTTTAGCGTCAGTCTTTCCAATGCATATTCAGAGTTGATTTTCTTAGAATTGACTGCTTTGATTTCCTTGAGGTTCAAGGGACTCTCAAGAGTCTTCTCCAATTTTATAATTCAAGAGTACAAATTCTTTGGCACTCAGCCTTCTTTATGGTCCAACTCTTACATCCGTACATGACTACTGGAAAAACCAAGGCTTTGACTATACGGTTCTTTGTGGGTAAAGTGATGTTTCTGTTCTTTAATTCAATTTTGTGAAAATTGAATTAAATTTTAAAATAAATGAAGTTCCCCTGATGCAAGGACTGAAATTAGAAGATGAAGATGTGAACAACAGGATACATTTAATAACTCAGTGATCTAAATCAGTCACTGGAAACAAATTCATGGATGATTTAGGTGATAATTATACTACCATTGGAATTGATGTTTATGATACAGAAAGATGGGCAATATTTATACAATAAGGAAAATCTTCATTCAACCCATGCTGCATTTACCCTATTCTTAAATTCTTCAACTTCAAATTCTGGATGAGCTAGTTATCACATGCCCCATAGCTTCCCATCTTAGATGTTTGACTCTATGGTACAATTTTTTTTTTTTAAACTCTCCCTCTTTATGTCACATCTACATTTGTAAGATTACCTAACAAACACAAAAGCAAATATCAGTCTTTTTCACTAACCTCTGGGATACCACAGTCACATTGCTCAGGTGGTTCCAAAATTCCATTGCCACAAGTTGATGCTCTTCCTTGTGGTACCACTTTTGGAACTGTTTGATTCTTAAGACATTCAAATTTAGGCTGTGAAGCTGTATGTTTAAATTCATCTATGCTGCAACTGCTAAAAAACTTTATGCCATGGGAACGTCTAAAATTAAATTGTATTTCTTAGTTAAAAGGAATAAAATCAGTATCAAAGTAACACTCTTCAATAACATGCTGTGAATTATTTACTTCTTTACTTAGAGAATAGCCAAGAAATATTTTTAATTCAATTAGTCATAACAGAATAAGCTCATTTCTATTCTAATTCAGTATAACAGACATCTAATAAGTAGAGGATGTTAAGGAGGTTGCATGATTGAGAATATGTTAAACAAAGCAGTGCTTGTTGACAAAAAGGCTTTATTTAAGTACAACTTACTGTTTATTACTTTCCTTATTATTGACACCACTGTCAAGATTATAATCATTATAGTAAGAAGAACTAATTATTATTAATAAAATGATAATATAGAAAACTGAAAGAATAAACACAATGGTTGATTGCATTAATTAAAATTACTTTGGTAACAAAATTAAAACAGCTCAACATTAAGTATATAGAATGTATAAATCCTAGGTTCTCTCTGGTTTGATATTTCTGTATTTCTAGTACACTGTTTAATGAGTTTTTGTTTAAATTAGTAACAAACTCATACTTAGAGAAATGACATGAGAAGCAAGTTTTGTTTCCTAAACCAGTTGAGTAATTACCAATGGGACACCCTGATCACTCTAAATATTTTAATGTATAACTCTTACGGAGAAATGAATTGTCTTAAAACAGACCTTCAATAACAGGAAACAAAGATATGTTGTTAACATCTAATTACTTTTATCAGGTTCAAATTTCCCCTTCATCACGGTACTGGCACTCTACAGCAAAAGATCCACTTCAGAACCAACCACTGCATTTAGTACTCCTCTCTCCTTAGTTTAGTTGACTACATTTTTTGTGGCATTTCTGACATTCAAATGTTTTATAGTCACAGGCTGATTATTTGGGAAAATGTGCCTCAGTTTAGGTTTACTAAATGTTTCCTGATACTTAAGACTGGGGTGATGTATATTGTTAAACATATCACAGAAGTGTTGCTGAGTCTGTCTGCTCCATTGCATCCTAATAGCACATGATTCCAACTTGTTATCTTTTTGAAAAGTCATTTTGATGAGGTGATTAAAGTCTATACTCTAACATCTCTTTCTCTCCTTATCTCTTAATAATTATTTGGGGAGAAGTTTTATGTATATATATACTTTCTAGTTATATTTTCAATATATTTACTATGTATATATTTTTATAACCTTATTTTAATATATCCATTCAATATATTTATTCACTTCAAAATAATATTTTCATGTGTTTATATGAATATGGACTCAAATTTTCCTAGTACACTAAAAGGGGTTTTAATCCTAATCAACATCACATATGACTTTCAAACTGTCCTAGATTTGTCTGTTGGAAGACTCCTTCAAACTGCTTTGTGTCCATGAGGCACATATCCAAATCCTTTGAACATCTTATATTCTGACACAAATGCTCACGGCTCATTTGTATCTTGTGTATCTTAGTCCTGGAATCAGGCACATGGTGTCTCTAACTTTGTTCTTTCTCAAGATTGCTATGGCTATCCAGGGTCCATTCAAATTTTAGGATTGTTTATTTTATATCTGGGAAAATAATCATTGCAATTTAAATAGGGATTATATTGAATGTGCAGACTGATTTGCATAACACAGATTGTTGCTGTTCAGTCACCCAGTTGTGTCCAACTCTTTGTAATCTCATGAACTGCAAAACGCCAGGCCTCCCTGTACCTCACCATCTCCCGAATTTTGCTTAAGTTTATGTCCACTGTATCGGTGATGCCATCCAGTCATCTCATCTTCTGATGCCCTCTTCTTCTTCTGCCCTCAATCCTTCCCAGCATCAGGGACTTTTTCAATGAGCGGGATGTTCGCATCAGATGCCCAAGATACTGTGGGAGCTTCAGCTTCAGTTTCAGTCCTTACAACTAGTATTCAGGGTTGATTTCCCCTAAGATTGACTGGTTTGATCTCCTTGCTGTCCAAGGGACTCTCAGGAATCTTCTCCAGCACCATAGTTGGATGGCATCAATTCACTGGTGCTCTGTCTTCTTTATGGTCCAGCTTTCACAACTGCAGATGACCATTGGGAAGACCAAAGCCCTGTCTATACAGACCTTTGTCGGCAGAGTAATGTCTTTGCTTTCAACGCACTGTCTAGGTTTGACATAGCTTCCTTGGTGGCTCAGACGGTAAAGCATCTGCCTGCAATGTGGGAGACCTAGGATCAACTGGGTTGGGAAGATCCTCTGGAGAAGGAAATGGCAACCCACTCCAGTACCCTTGCCTGGAAAATCCCATGGATGGAGAAGCCTGGTAAGCTACAGTCCATGGGGTTGCAAAGAGCTGGACGCAACTGAGCGACTTCACTTTTTTTTTTTCCTGCCAAGAAGCAACTGTCTTCTGATTCCATGGCTCCAGTCACCATCTGCAAAGATCTTAGGGCCCAAGAAGAGGAAATCGTTCACTACTTCCACCTTTTCCCCTTGTATTTGCCATGAAGTCATGGGGCCAGATGTCATGGTCCTAGTTTTTTTTAATATTTAATTTTAAGCTGGCACTTTCACAGTCCTCCTTCACCCTCATCAAGAGGCTCTTTAGTTCCTTAGTTCCTCTTCACTTTCTGCCATTAGAGTGGTATCATCCACATATCTGCAGTTGTTGATATTTCTCCTGCCTATCTTGATTCCAGCTTGTAACTCACTCAGCCTGGCATTTCTCATGATGTGCTAAGTGTACAGGTTAAACTACCAGGGTGACCGCAGACAGTCTTGTCATACTCCTTTCTCCATCTTGAACTAATCAGTCGTTCCACACAGGGTTCTAACTGTTGCCTCTGGACCCGCATATGGTTTCTCAGGAAGACAGGTAAGATGGTCTAGTATTCCCGTCTTTAAGGGCTTTCCACAGTTTATTATGATCCACACAGTCAAAGGCTTTAGCCCAATTGATGAAACAGAGGTTGATGTTTTTCTGGAATCCTCTGGTTTTCTCTCTGATCTGGGGAATGTTAGCAATGTGGTCTCTGGTTCCTCCGGCTTTTCTAAACCGAGCTTGGATATCTGAAAGTTCTTGGTTTGCATAATACTGAAGCCTAGCATGCAAGATTTTAAGCATGACCTTTCTAGCATGGGAGATGAGTGCAATTATCCTATGGTTGGAACATTCTTTAGTACTACCCTTCTTGGAAATTGGGATAAGGATTGAACTTTTCCAGTCCTAATATGGATAGTTTAACAATATTAATTCTTTCAATACATGAGCATGAAGTATTTTTTTTTGTCTCCTAGCATATTATTTAATTCCTTGCATCAGTGTCTTATATTTCTTAGCACACATTTTTCACTTTCTTGGGCTTTAAATTTATTCTAGGTAATTTATCCTTTTTGATGCTATTGTAAATGGGATTGCTTTCTTAATTTCTACTCCTGATAATTTGTTTTTAGTATATAGCAACACAAAGTATTTTATATATTAATTTTGCACACTGTAACTTCCTTGAATATGTTTGTTACTTCTGACAGTTTTCAGCAGAGTCCTTTAGGGTTTTCTATGTGCAACACCATGTCATCTGCATATAGTAAGCTTTACTCTTCCTTTCTGATTTAGATAACTTTTATCTCTATCTACCACCTAACTGCTTTGCCTAGGACTTTCAGTACCATTTTGAATGAAAGTGGCAAGTCTGTGCAACTTTGTCTCTTGGAAGGAAATTATCCATCGTTACACTGTGTTTTTGTTTGCTTGTTTGTTTTGTATATTTTTGTTTTTGGCCACACTACGCGGCATGCAGGATCCTAGTTTCCTGACCAGGACTGATCCCATGATTTCTGTAGTAGAAGCTCAGAGTCTTCACACCAGACTGCCAGGAAAGTCCCTGCATGCTGAGCAGGATGTTAGCTGTGGTTTGTCATATAAGCCATATTAAGATGAAGCACGTTCCACCATGTCTACTTTGTTAAGAGTATTTATCATAAATGGATTTGCAAATAATTTTTTAATTTATTGAGATGAATATATTTTTATTATTTTTTCTAAGTGGGGTTTAACATATTGAGTTACAAATATTGACTCACTCTTGCACCCTTGAAAAAATCCCTCTCTTCATGTTTTGTGTGCGTGCATGCCAAGTCACCCCGATCTTGGCTGACTCTTTGTGACCTCAAGGACTGGAGCCCACCAGGCTCTTTCGTCCATGGAATCCTCCAGGCAAGAATACTGGAGTGGGTTGCCATGCCTTTCTCCAGGGGATCTTCCTGACCCTGAATCAAACTCTCATCTCGTAAGTCTCCTGCACTGGTAGATGGATTCTTTATCCTTAGCACTGCCAGGGAGGCCCTTATCATGATATATGATCATTTTAATGTGCTGTTGGATTTTTTGAAATTTACTTATTTTTAGTTGAAAGATAATTGCTTTACAATATTATGTTGGTTTCTTTCATATATTAACCTGAATCAGCCACATATATATGTGTCCCCTCCCTCTTGAACCTCCTTCCCACCGCCCACCCCATCTCACCCTTCTAGGCTGTCACAGAGCCCTGGTTTGTGGTCCTTGAGTCATACAGCAAGTTCCCACCGGCTATCTCTTTGACATATGGTAGTGGATATGTTTTCCCTGCTACTCTCTCCATTTGTCCGACCCTCTCCTTGCCCCCGTCCCCGAGACCATAATTCTGTTCTCTATGTCCGTGTCTCCATTGCTGCTCTGCAAATAGGTTCATCAGTACCATCATTCTAGATTCCATATATATATATATGCTAATGTACGATACTCTTTTTCTCTTTCTGACTTACTTCACTTTGTTTTAATGGCTCTACTTTCATCAACGTCAGTAGCACTGACTCATATGAATTCCATTTTATGGTTGAATAATATTCATTTGTATATATGTATCACAGCTTCTTTATCCATTTATCTGTCAATGGGCATCTAGGTTGCTTCCATGTCTCAGCTATCAGAAATAGTGCTTCAGTGAACATTGGGGTACATGGGTCTATTTCAATTATGGCTCTCTCAAGGTATATGCCCAGTAGTGAGATTATTGGGTCATATAGTAGTTTAATTCCTAGCATTCTAAGGAATCTCCATACAGTCTTCTATAACAGCTGTATCGATTTCCAGTCCCACCAACAGTGTAAGAGGCTTTCCTTTTCTCCACATCCTCTCTAGCATTTATTATTTGTAGATTTTTGATGATGGTCCTGACTGGTGTGAGGTGATATCTCACTGTAGTTGTGATTTGCAGTTCTCTAATAATGAGTGATGTTGAGCATCTTTTCATGTGTTCATTAGCAATCGGTATGTCCTCTTTGGAGAACAAATCAAAATAATAATAATAATAGTTTTTCTCTGATCTCTGTTGTCAGTGTCCTTTTCCTTGCTGTGAGTTACAGTCCATCTCTACATCCCTAGGATGCCCTCCAATACTGGACTGGTCTCTGGACCTGCTGTTGGGACAGCTCAGATTCAGGCCCCACACCTGTGTATTCTTGCCTCCATTGTCCACAGCTGCCAGTTGGTATCTCCTGTTCTGTGGGCATTCTCATTTTCCCTTTATACATTCCATAGACACAGAGTTTGCCTAGTTGATTGTTTGGATTTAATCTGCAGCTTGTACCATTGATAGGAAGGTTTTCAATCCTCTTCCCTAGCCACACTGCCCCTGGGGTTCAACTGTGGTTTTATCTCCACCTCTAATGGGGGTTGTCCACATAGTTTGCTCCCGAGGCTGCCCTGGAGGACCTGGTTCTGCTCCAGCGAGGACCAGGTGTGGAAGCGGTGCAGCAGCTTGGGTCGCAGGTACTCTGGCAGCCCCAGGTATGCAGGGGAGTAGGAGACATGGTTCTCTTAGGATTTTCTCTAGCCTCTGACGGCTCTGCAGCTGTGGGTGTCTACTGCAGCAGTGGCGGGGCAGCTTGGAACACAGGGACTCCAACAGTGCCAGGTACCCAGGGGAGCCGGAAGCCACTGGTACAGGAGATATGGTGCTACTAGGATTCTTCTGAGCCTCTGGCACTTCTGCCTCACTGAGAATTAAGAACGGAGATGGTGCAGTTGCTTAGATTGCAGGGACCCTGGGAGCAGGTGCAGGAGCTATGGCACTTACAGACTTCTTCTAGCCTCAGGCAGCTGGCCCTCAGAGAGACTTTCTGGCTGGTCCTTCTCTGTTGTTCAGCACGTCAGGCGCTTAAATGCCTCCCCTGACTGGGGTCCTTCTCTGTTGGTGTATCAGGTACTTAAAGGGCTCCCCTGGCTGGGGTCCTTCTCTATTGCTCGCTGCATCAGGTACTTAAAGGGCCACCCTCCCTGGGTCTTCCCCAGCTGATCAGTCGCTGGTGTGGGCGTGTGGGGAGAGAGGTTATGGTGATGGTTCCACCCCTTGCCCATGACTCGGCAGTGTCACCTTGCCTCCACAGCTGTCTGGCGTTCCTTCAAAGGCATTTTCCACCACAATCTCCTCCCTGACGTCCCCTCAAGTTGTCTCCCCATAGTCAACAACAGACGTTACCCTGAGATTGCTCTCCAGTCTACATGCTGCAGCTCCCAGCCACCACACATTCCAGGAGACTTGTGCCCCTGTCAAGGGAAGGGAGGGGCTGCCACAAGGATTCTCTGTATGGCTCTCCTTCCATTCAGACTGTCCTAGATCAGCTGCTGCTCTCTCCTACAGCCTCCACTGTCCCAACTATTGCCCTGCTGTGGAGATCTGACGCTTCAGCTCCCCAGACCCTGGGTGCAGGTTCAGTCCTGATCACTCCTCCTGCCTTTGTCCGGACAACTTTTGCATCGGTCTATACATTCCTTTTCAGTGGTCACGGACTCCTGCCCACTTTCAACTGGTGTTCCGAGAGAACTTCTGCAACTGAAGGTGTATTCCTGATGCATCATCCGTGGAGAGAGATGTAGTACACACCCACTTACTGCTTCAACACCTTACCTATGGCTGTGTACTGTTGAATTTGGCTTGCTAGTATTTTGCTGAAGAATTTTGCATTCAAATTCATTGGGAATATTGAACCATAACATTTCTTGTGTTTTTTTTTCCCATGCTATCTTTGTTTGTTTCAGTATGAAGACAGTGCTGGCCTCATAAAATACTGATTGAAAATTTTCCCTCCTCTTCTATTTTTCAGAAGAGTTTGCTTGAAGGAACTCTTCTTGAATGTTTTGTGTAACTCACCAGAGGAACCAGTGGTGCTGGACTTTTGGTTGCTGGAAGGTTTTGATTCAATCTCCTTATGGGTAATCAATCTGTTCAAGTTTTATATTTCTTTATGATTCAGTATTGGAAGGTTCTATGTTCTTAGATTATTATTCATTTCTTTTAGATCTTCCAAATTGTTCATGTATAATTGTATAGTCTCTTATAATCTTTTGTTTTATGTAGTATTAGTTGTAACATATTGTCTTTCATTTCTAATTTTTAAAATTTGAATTTTTTGGCTTTTTTTGAATAGTTTTGAGCTAAAAGTTTGTCAATTTTGTTTATTTTCTCACCAGAATGATTTCATGGCTTCATTTATCTTTTTCTATTATCTTTTTAGTCTCTATTTAGTTTATTTTAACTGTGACTTTTGATATTTCTTTCATCTACTAACTTGGACTTCATTTGTTCTTCTTTTTTCTAGCTCTTGGAGGTATACATTAAGATGGTTATTTATTTATTTATTTTTAGCTTTTCCTTGAAGTAGTGATTTATCACCATAAACTTCTACTTAGAACTGCTTTGTCTGCATGGCATAAATTTCAGTATGTTGTATTTCCATTTTTCTTCCTCTCAAGGTACTTTTCTTTTATTTCTTTGTTGGCACATGGTTGTTTGGTAGTACCTTGTTTAGTCTTCACATATTTTTGAGTTTTCCAGTTTTCTTCTTTTAATTGATGTCCAGGTTTATACTATTGGGGTTAGAAAAGATGTTGGATATGGTTTCGAACTTCTTTAATTGGTTGAAACTTACTTTGTGGTCTAACATATGATCTATTCAGGAGAATGCTTCAAATACACTTGAGAAGAAAGTGAGTTCTATTTCTGTTGGATGGAATGTTCTGTAATATGGGTCAATCTATCAGGCCTAAGGTTTTATTACAGCCAATATTTCTTTTTTGACATTCTGCCTGGATGATCTATTTGATTAAATACATAAGTACTTAAAAGTTTCTTACTATTATTATGTTACTGTCTGTTTCTCCTTTTATTCCTGTCAACATTTGCTTTATGTATTTAGTTGATTCTGTGTTGAGCGCAGGCTTCCTTGGTGGCTCATTGGTAAAGAATCTGTCTGCCAAGCAGGAGACGTGGGTCAGGAAGATACCCTGGAGAAGGAAATGGCAACCTATTCCAGTATTCTAGTCTGGGAAATCCCATGGATAGAAGAGCCTGGTGGGCTCTAGTCCATGAGGCTGCAAAAGAGTTGGACATGACTTCACAACTAAACAATAAAAAGAACGAATGTTGAGTCTATATATATTAATAAATGTTATTTCTTCTTACTGTATTCTTCCTGATATCAATAAGCAATACCCTTCTTTATCTCTTACTATTAGCATTTGTTTTAAAGTCCTTTTTAACTAAGATCATGGCATCCAGTCCCATCACTTCCTGGCAAATAGATGGGGAAACAGTGAAAACAGTGGCTGACTTTATTTTTCTGAGCTCCAAAATCACTGCAGATGGTGATTGCAGCCATGAAATTAAAAGATGCTTACTCTTTGGAAGGAAAGTTATGATGAACCTAGACAAAAAGCAGAGAACTACTTTGTCAACAAAGGTCTGTCTACTCAAGGCTATGGTTTTTCCAGTGGTCATTTATGGATGTGAGAGTTGGACTATAAAGAAAGCTGAGCACTGAAGAATTGATGCTTTTGAACTGCAGTGCTGGAGAAGACTCTTGAGAGTCCCTTGGACTGCAAGGAGATCCAACCAGTCCATCCTAAAGGAGATCAGTCCTGGGTGTTCATTAGAAGGACTGATGTTGAAGCTGAAACTCCAATACTTTGGCCACCTGATGCAAAGAGCTGACTCATTTGAAAAGGCCCTGATGCTGGGAAAGATTGAAGGCAGGAGGAGAAGGGGACGACAAAGGATGAGATGGTTGGATGGCATCACTGATTCAATGGACATAGGTTTGGGTGGACTCTGGGAGTTGGTGATGGACAGGGAGGCCTAGTGTGCTGCGGTTCATGGGGTCACAAAGAGTCGGATATGACTGAGTGACTGAACTGAACTATTTGATATTAGTAGAGTCACTCCAGCTTTCTTTGGGTTTCTATTTACATGGAATATCTTTTTATATCTTTTCACTTTTAGTCTGTGTGATCTTACAGGTGCATGGAGTCACTTGTAGGTATGAGAGTTGTGGGTCTTGCTTTTTATTCATCATCCATTCTGTCTTTTGACTCGAAAATTGGATACATTTGCTTTAAAAGTAATTACTGATGGCGTGGATTTATTGTCATTTTACTCCTTCTTTTCTGGCTATTTTGTAGTTCCTCTGATCCTTTCCTCTGCTCTTGCTCTCTTCCTGCATTCCTTTTTTTTTTTCTCTTTTGTGCTTCCACTTTTTTTTTTCTTGGTTTTGGGTTTGTTTTGATTTTTGTTTTGTTTCTGTTTTATGGTTGCCATGAGGCTTACAGTCTAAGTAGATGACAAAGTTTTGAATGCACTCTACCTTTTGACTTAGAATATATTTTTCTCAACAGGTTTTATGCTTTGTGTGACATTTTATAACTTGTCATGTTACATTTAGCTTATCACAATGTTATAGTGGTAATTTTCATGACCCTTGACTTTTATGCAAACCATGTTACCTTTAATTACTTATTTTGAAAGTGAAAGTGAAAGTCACTCAGTCACTTCAGTCTCTTTGCAACCCCATGGACTATATAGTCCATGCAATTCTCCAGATCAGAATACTTCTCCAGGGGACCTTCCCAACCCAGGGATCAAACCCAGGTCTCTCACATTGTAGCCAGATTCTTTACCAATTTAGAGACAAGGGAAGCCCAATTGCCTACTTTACTTATTCAGTTATTCTGAATTTCAGTATATATTTACTTTACCATTTAGACTTATACTTCTTATGTTTTCCTTTTACTAATTAGTACCTTTTCTAAATATTAAAGAACTCCATTTACTATTTCTACTAAGGTTGGACTAATGGTGTTAAACTCCTTTAGATTTGGCAAGTCTGTAAAACTCTTCTCTCTTCTCTTCAATTCTGAATGACAACTTTGCTTGGTAAAAGTAGTCTTTTTCTTTCATCATTGTGAATTTACCATACCACTACCTACCGGCCTGCAATGTGACTGCTGTCAAAGCTCTTCATGTTCTTATAAGAGGTTCCCTTGAATATAACAAGCTGCTGCTTCTAAGATGCTTCCTGTCTTTAATGTTTGATTTTTTAATTATGTTTCTTGCTGTGGGTCTCATTGAATTCGTCTTATTTACAATTCTGGGCTCTTTAAATCTGGATGTCTGTCTCCTTTCCCAGGTTAGGGAACTATTTAGGCATTATTTCTTCAAAAAAGTTCTCTGTCCCTCTCTCACTCTCCTGGCGCCTACGCAATGTGATTACTGGTCCACGTGATGTTGCCCCATAACTCCCTCACCTTAATGTCTGTGCAGTCGTTTCCCCTTGGCTGAGCTCGTTAATCCTTTCTATGCTCCTTTTAGTTTAACGCTGCAATATTCTATTGTATATTTCAGTTCAGTTTTGTGTTCTTCAGTCCTGACTTCTATGCAGTATTTTCTTACATATCCTGTGGTTTTACGTTCTCACATTGTTCATCCAGTCCTCTCCTTATCTTGGTGAGCATCTTTCAGTATATTATTTTGAATTCTTTACTGGGTAATTCATTTATATACATTTGGTTATGGTCATTTTATGATATATTATCTTATCTTATTATTTTGTTTGGAATCTATTCTGTTGTTTCTGCATTTAACTTGATTGTTTGTTTATCTAACTCTAGACAAAACAGTCATCTCTCCCAGTCCTGAAGGAGTAGCGATAAACAAGATGAATCTAGTCATTCAAGACTATCTTATTTTTTGCTCTTTGAAAATTTTCATATTGTCTAAGCATTATCCAAATTCATTACCAGTGACTCTGGGTTGTTAAGGGTATGCTCAGACTTGTCAATGTCCTAAAATGAAGAACCTGACTTAGCACCTACCATTGGGTGACTGGAAACCTGACCTTCAGTTAGCAGGCTTTAAAGTACGCAAATTATACACACCTCTGAGGTGTAACCACAAGTTCTACAGGTCAACAGAGGAAGGCAACATAGAGAAGAATGATGGGTGGCATTCTCAAAATTTGGGGTGCTTTCTTCAGGAACTGGAGAAAACAAATGGGAGGGTTTCTTTAGGCCCACTGGACTCTGCTTGAGAGAATCACCAAAGGCTGTAAGATGTGTGCCAAACAGCAAGCTTCCCTTTCAGACAAAAATCTCCTGGACATGCTAATAGGCCACTTTCACAGAAAGCCTGGGGTGTGTTTCAACCTCCTCTCTGTGTAGTGCCCTGGGGAGACAGCTGGCCAAGAACTTACTTCTGCAACTGTGATTATTAGAGTCCCAGCAAGCAAGTCCCTCTGACCAGAGCTTTCTCATCTCCCTTTCTTTCAAACTTACAAAACTGCTGTATACTATGAGAATCACCATTTACCAAATACCATTGGCAAAGCTGCTCCAATCTTTGCTCGAAATCTGCTCCAGTCTTTTCTCAAAACATATCACCCTGCACATTTAGCAAGAGTTACCATAAATCTCTAAACTAAAGGGTCCAGAGATAAGAAAGGAAGCAACAAGCCAATGAAAAAATAAACAACAACAAAAAAGAAAGAAATAGCTGGGTCCAAGATAGTGAGCAATCAGAACTCCAAGAGATCGGGAGTCTCATTATATGTTTATTTTACTACCAGTGCCCATAAGTGGACATTATTGTTCAGAAAAGATTAATAAATGTAGGCACCCCACTTCTTTGAAAAAGCCCTGTCCCTTTCCTGGAGGACTAATGCATATTCTTCCGCATCACTAGTCTTACTCTTCTTTCCTTCATCTTTACTTTTTAAAAGTAAATCCCTATCACCATGTGGGTGAGAAGTTCATCTGTGAACTTCTTCATTCTTCACCTGTTGAAGAAATTTTGTTATCTGTTGAGAGATCTCAGCTTCCATTTCATTACTCTGCTTCTTGAATAAAACAAAACAAGAACCCTCCCTTGTCCAGACAGAGAGGCTAGGGTCCATAGGAATTAATTCAGTAACAGTATTACTCTATTGTTATTCTGTGTGAAATGTTTAACATTCATGTTACAAAACATATTTTATTATCCATGCTGCATAAATCAATTAAAATGTGTTTTTTTACATTTACATAAAATTCCAGTTTCTGCATCATGATTGCATGCTTAGCTCCTTTTCTACATTTCCTAGTCCTTCCTAGATCTCTTTCTCTGAATCATGATTCTTTAATCTGATTGTAGTTTACTATCTTTAAAAAAAAAAATTCTATGCTTTTAATATTCTTCCGTATAGTTTCAGTCATTTCTTTTGGTTTGTTTTATCCTTTTCAGTCTTTTGAGCTTTTAAAATTTCTTCATATCCAAGTATCACTTCACTGTCTTTCCCTGAAAAGTTTTTCAACAAGTTCTTCAAGTGACCAGACTTATTTCTTCTCTTTCAGGTCCCAACATGAGTTTTGTCTCATAGCAAGCTTCCTAGACACCCTTTTTAATCATAAAGTTTCTCTTCTCCATGTATTCCCTATTTATTTCCCTCTCTGCACTTAATATAAATCATTTAAATTTTGCTTATTCTCATGTTGACATTAAATTTTCTGTCCCTGATAGACTCATAAAATATATAACACTTTTCTATCTTGTTAATCATTCACATGACAGACTAACGCAATTCTTGTAACAGAACATGCTTAAATTTCTTTTGACAGGATGAATGAACCTCACATCAAGATTCCAGTGCTTCACAAGAACTCATCATCAATGACTTGATCCTACAGCACTGAACATAAAAATATGAAGCACACTTTCTACAACATCAAATACTCATTCCCCTTCATAAACATTAAAATAATTTATAGGTATTTAGTAAAAATGCTTTTATCTACATTATATCAAAGGTGTCATAGATCAATAAATGCTATAAATATCTCCCAAAAGAAGACAAAGTTTTGATAAAAATCACATCTTACATCGCTTCAGGATTCATTATGCATGCAGTTCCTGGACAGGAACATTTGTAGATGTCATTATTATACTTTAATCCCAGCATAATTCCAAGTAACTGTGTGAAAAGAACTGAAAATGCCTCTAAAGTTATCATCTTTGGATACTAAATGAAATAAAAAACAGAATGATTGCTCAAGTAATTTTTTTCAACCCCTGGTCTTTTCATGTAATTGTGGATATATTATCTAAATTCAAACTAATTTAATAAGCTTTTATATAAAGCTCATTATTTTCTTAAGGACACTGGCAAAGTTAAATTTTGTTATTCTTTTTGGATAATAGTACTCTCAATACAAGTGACATTCATATATAAACAATGATATTAATAATATATGTTTTCATTACATGCTACTGATTTAATTGTAATAAACTGAAAAAAATATTCTGAGAATATTAATCATTGTTTCAGTAACTATAATATTTTAATTTAAACATTTTGAAAAATACACAGATTCTTAAGAGTTTAACTGACAGTCGGTTTTAACGTCAGAAATAGTTTTAGGATAAAATCAACTTTTTCTTAAAGGCAAAATACTAGCATTAAAAAAATAAAAGCAACACATAAAGCCCTATTGGCAATCAATGATGTTTTTAACGCTCTATAGTTTTGCCTTTTCTAGATTGTCATAGATTTGGAATGATACACTGTGTAGACTTTCAAACTGGCTTTTTTTTACTAACCACTATGCATTTAAAATTCCTCCATGTCTTTATATTGCTTGATGACTAATTTTTTAAATACTGAATAAAATTTCTTTTTATGTCTTAACTTGTTTCTTTATCCACTCATGTTATCAAAGGACATGTTGTGTGCTTTTAATTTCTGGCAATTATAAATAGAGTTGCTATATGCAATCAGGTCCAAGTTTCTATGTTTACAAGTTTTCAGTGAAATTTTCAAAATGGTATGGGGGATAACTACTGGATCATGAAGTAAGGCAATGTTGAATTTTATAAGAGATTACCAAACTGTCTAAAGTCTAATTCATCAACATGAATGACAGTTTCTATTGCTCCAAGTTCTCACAATATTTGGTATCATTATTTTTGCACATGGGCACAAAACTGAATAAGAACAGCAAGTTAAATTCTTGCCTTGTTCCAAATCTTAGTGGAAAGCACTTCATCTCTAAACATTAAGTTTGATGTAAGTTCTGTTTTCTCTAAATGGTCTTTGTGAAGTTGTTAGTTTGCTTCTCTTACTATTTTGGTGAGCTCAATCATAAATTGTCTTAAAATGGTCAAATGCATTTTCTGCATCTATTGATATAATTGAATAATTTTCCCTTTTAGTGTAATGATAGGATTAACTAACTTAATTTGTTTTATATAATTATCTACCCTTAAGTATCTGAAAGTTTCAGAAACAAATATCAATAGAGTAATAAAATATTAAAAAAATTAATCATGGTTAAGTATCAATACAAACAATAAACTAAAAAATTTACTTAGGGTCATTAAAAAAAGACTTTATCAGGCAGAAGAAACAATCAGAAATGAAGACAAGTCATTTGAAACAATTTTTTCACAGAAGCCAAAAACAAAAACAAAATGAAGAAAAGAAGACTGTGACAAATCAACCAACATATGCACTATGGGTGTCTCAGAAAGAGTAGAAAGGGACAGAGTTTATTCAAGAAAATCAGTGCCACAAATGTTAGAAATCTGAGCACATGCAGATTTAAGAAGCTTAAGGAACTCAAACTAGGAAAATCCAAAGGGACTGTACAAAGAAAATCACAACTAGCTGTTGAACAAACTTCAACAGGAGGATGATGGAACGCACAAAAATAGATACTCCATGTCCAGAGACAAAGGAGAAAGTTAAACAAGATGGTAGGAAGAGTGCAATCATGACAAAATGAAATCCCACATCCATCAGCTGGGTGACCCACAAACTGGAGAGCAACAATACCAAAGAAGTTCTCCCATTGCTGTGAAGGTTATGAGCCCCATGTCAAGCTTCACAACCCAGGGATCTACCTCAAGAAATCTGACTTTGAAGGAGAGCAGGATTTGACTGAAGGACTTGTACAGGACTGGGGCAAACAGAGACTCTATTCTTGCAGGTCACAAAGAAAATCTTGTGGGCAATAGAACCCAGGGTGAAAGAGCAGTGACCACACAGGAGACTGAACCAGACCCTCCAGCTAGTTTTGGAAGGTTTTAGGCTGAGATATGGGTTGGCAGTGGCTCACTGCTGGGACAAGGACACTTGAAACAGCAGTTCTGGGAGCTGTCCCTTGGCAAGAGCCTTCTTGGAGGTCACCATTTGCCCTACCATAGAGCCTGTGGGTTCCTGGCCTGCACCACCTAAGGACAAACAACTAGAAAAGAGGCAGGACAAGCTCATCCATCAGAAGACAACTGGATCAAAGTGTTACTGAGCACAGCCCTACCCATCAGAGCAAGACTCAGTTTTTCATACCAACAGTTCCTCCCATCAGTTCCTTCCTCAGAAATCAGAGGGCAGACAGAAGAAGAAAGAAGAGCTGCAATCCCACGCTTCCAAAAGAAAAATCACAACCACAGAAAGTTGATCAAAATGAAAATGCTGAGGATTACATCTCCAGATGAAGGAAAATAATGAAATCCCAGAAAAACAACTAAATGAGGTAGAGAGATAGGTAACCTTCCAGAAAAAAAATCAGGACAATATTGACGATGACTCAGGATCTCAGGAAAAAGAATGAAGAATATGCAAGAAATGTTTACTGAAGACCTACCTAGAAGAACTAAAGAACAGAGATAAACAATACAGTAGAAGCAATCAACAGCAGAATTAATTGAGACAGAAGAATGGATTAGGGCCCTGGAAGGCAAAATGGTGGAAATCACTGATGCAAAACAGAAAATAGAAAAAAAAGAATGAAAAGAAATGCAGACAGCTTAAAGAGTCCTCTGGGGGCAACATTAAATGCACCAACATCATATTACAGGGATCACAGAAGGAGAAAAGAAAAAGTACCTAAGAAAACATTTGAAGAGTAGCTGGAAACTATTGAATAATAGCTGAAAACTTTCCTTAATATAGGAAAGGAAATAGTCAATCAAGTCAAAGAAGCAAAGAGAGTCCCAGGCAGGATAAACCCAAAGAGAAATACACAGAGACACATAATAATCAAACTAGCAAAGATAAATTATTAAAAGCAACAATGGAATAATGACAAATAACATACAAGCAAACTCCCTTAAGGTTATCAGCTGATTTCTCAACAGAAACTCTTCAAGCCAGAAGTCAATGGCAAGGTATATTTAAAGTGATGAAGAGGAAGAAACTACAACCAAGAATCCTCTACCTAATGAGCCTCTAGTTCAGATTTGACAGAGAAATCAAAAGGTTTACAGACGAGGAAAACATAAGAGAATTCAGCACCACAAAACCAGTTTTACAATAAATGCTAAAGAAACTTCTCTAGGCAGGAAACACAAGGGAAGGAAAAGATCTATAAAAGATAAAACCAAATGTTAATAGGATCATACATGTTGATAATTACCTTAAACGTAAATGGATTAAATGTACCAACCAAAAGACAAAGACTGCCTGAGTGGATACAAAAACAAGACTGGTATATATGCTATCTACAAGAGACCCATGTCAGAGCTAGGGAAACTTAGAGACTGAAAGTAAAGGAATAGGGGATGGTATTCCACACGAATAGAAATCAAAAGAAAGCTGGAGTAGGAATGCTATTTTCAGAAAAAGTAGACATTAAAACAAAGACTGTTATAAGAGACAAAGAAGGACTCTACACAATGATCAAGGGTTCAATTTCAGAAAAAGATATAACAATTAAAATATATACACACCCGACATAGGAGCACCTGAATATGTAAGGCAAATACAAACAACAATAAGGGAAGAAATTGTGACAGGAACACAATAATAGTGGGGAACTTTGACACCCTTCTTCCCTCAATGGACAGATAGCACTGATAGAAAACTAATAAGAAAACAAAGGCCTTCAATTCCATGACACTTAAGATCAGTAGGACTTAACTTATATTTCTAGAACATTCCATCCAAAAGCAACAGACTACACATTCCTCTCAAGTGCACAGGAAACATCTTCCAGGAATGGTCACATGCTGGGCCACAAGGTGAGCCTTGGTAAATATAAAAAAACTGAAATCACATCAAGCATCTTTTCTGATCACAATGCTATGAGATTAGAAATAAGCTACAATAAAAATCTATTAAAAAATGTAAACATGTGGCAGCTAAGCAATATGCTACTAAACAACCAATGGATCACTTAAAAAAATCAAAGACCAAATAAAAAATTACCTAGAGACAAATGAAAATGAAAGCACAATGGTCCAAAACCTATGGGATGTAGTTAAAAGCAGTTCTGAGAGGGAAGTTTATAGAAATTGTACCTCAAAAAATGAGACAAAATCTCAAACAAACAATGTAATCTTACACCTAAAACAAATAGAGAAAGAAGAAGAAATGAAACCTAAATTTAGTAGAAGGAAAAGAATCATGAACATAACAGCAGAAATAAATGAGATATAGACAAAGAAAACAACTGTGAATATCAATGAAACTAAAAGCTGCAAATCTTAAGCCAGATATATCAGGAAAAAAAGTGAGAGGACTCAAAACAATAAAAGTAGAAATTAAAAAAGGGAAGATACAACTGACTCCATAGAAATACAAATGATCATTAGAGACTACTATGAACAACTCTATGCCAGTGAAATGGACAACCTGGATGAAATGCCAAATTCTTAGATTGTATCTGGTTTTATCTTTTATAGGTCTTTTCCTTCCCTTATGTTTCCTGCCTAGAGAAGTTTCTTTAGCATTTATTGTAAAGCTGGTTTTGTGGTGCTGAATTCTCTTATGTTTTCCTTGTCTGTAAACCTTTTGATTTCTCTGTCAAATCTGAACTGGTTCCCCAAGACTGAACCAGGAAGAAACAGAAAATATGAACAGATGAATCACAAGCACTGAAATTGAACTATGATTAAAAACTTCCAACAAACAAAAGTCCATGACCCGATGGCTTCACAGGTAAATTCTATCAAACATTTAGAGAAGTTAACACTCATCCTCTGAAACAGTTCCAAAAATTGTAGAGGAAGGAAAAATTCCAAACTCCTTCTATGAGGCCACCATCACCCTGATACCAGACAAAGACACCACAAAAAAAATTAAGGCTAATATCACTGATGAATACAGATGCAAAAATCCTGAACAAAATACTATCAATTCAAATCCAACAATACATTAGAAAGATCATTCACCATGATCAAGTGGGATTCATCCAAGGGATGGAAGGATTTTTCAATATACGCAAATTAATCAATGTGATACATCACATCAACAAGTTGAAGAATAAAGACCAGATGATAATCTCAATAAATGCAGAGACTTTTTGACAAAATTCAGCAATATTTATGATAACAGTTCTCCAGAACCTGGGCAGAGTGGTAACATACCTCAACATAATAATGACCATATATGACACACTACAGCTAACATCATACTTAATTGTGAAAAGCTGAAAGCATTTCCTCTAAGATCAGGAGGAAAACAGGGATGTCCACTCCCACCATATATATTCAACATAGCTTTGGAAGTCCTTGATACAGCTATAAGAAAAATAAGATAAAGGGAATCCAAATTGGAGAAGTCAAACTGTCACTGTTTGCAGATGACATGATATTGTACATGTAGGATCCTACATATGGTTTCATAAAACTACTAGAGTTCATCAATGAATTTGGTAAAGTTGCAGGCTACAATATTAGTATGGACAAATTTGTTGCATTTCTATACACTAGCGATGAAAATGAGAAAGAGAAATTTAAGGAAACAATTTCATGGATTATCAAATCAAAAAGAATGAAATACATAGGAATAAGACCACCAAGGGCTTCCCTGTTAGCTCAGATGGTAAAGAATCTGCCTGCAGTGGAGGAGACCTGGGATCAATCCCTGGGTCAGGATGATCTCCTGGTGAAGGGAATGGCTACCCACTCCAGTATTCTTGCCTGAATAATTCCACGGTAGGTTAAGAAGCAACAGAGTCAGAGTTGAACATGGAACAACAGACGGATTCAAAATGAATATGTCAAGGCTGTATATAGTCACCCTGTTTATTTAATTTCTATGGAGAATACATCATGCAAACCAGGCTGAATGAATCACAAGCTGGAATCAGGATTGTCAGGAGAAAAATCAACAACTTCAGATATGCAGATGATACCACTCTAACAGCAGAAACGAAAAGGAACTAAAGAGCTTCTTGATGAAGATGAAAGAGGAGAGTGAAAACACTGTTTTAAAATTCAACATGCAAAAAACTAAGACCATGGCATCCAGTCCCATCATTTCATGGCAAATAGATGGGAAAAAATTATAAACAGTGAAAGATTTTTTTTTTTGGGGGGGGGCTCCAAAATCACTCTGGATGGTGACTGCAGTCACAAAATTAAAAGATGCTTGCTCCTTGGAAGAAAAGCTATGACAAACCCAGATAGCATCTTAAAAAGCAGAGACATCACTTTGCCTACAAAGGTCTGTATAGTCAAAGCTATGGTTTTTCCAGTAGTCATGTATGGATATAAGAGTTGGACCATAAAGAAGGCTGAATGCAAAAGAACTGACGCCTTCAAATTTTGTTCTGGAGAAGACTCTTGAGAATCTCTTGGACTAAGAATACTATGTCAAATGGGCTTTCCATGTAAATAAAATGCCTGCTGGCACAAGGAGCACAAGTGATGTAGGTTCAACCATTAAGTTGGGAAGATCCCCTGGAGAAGGAAATGGCAACCTGCTCCAGTAGTCTTGCCTGGCAAATTCCATAGATAGAGGAGCCTGGTGGGTTACTGTCCATGGGATTGCCAAGAGCTGGATACAATTCACCACACACACACAAAATGTCAGACAGGGAAACACAAATACTGTATAAGTTTTCTTATATGTGGAATCTAAAAACAAATGAAAAAGCATAAAACAGAAACAGAGTTATAAATATAGAGAAGAAACAGATGGGTGCCAGAATGGAGGGGTCTGGGGAAGGAAAGAAATAGGTGAGAGAGATGAGGAGAGACAACTTCCGACTGCAGCATAAATGAGTCATGGGTATGAAGTTCAAGGTGTGGGGGATTTAATCAATACCTATGTAGTATCTTTGCAATCAATAAAATTAGAGATATCAGGAAAACATTTCATGCAAAGATGGACAGAAATGGTATGGACCTACAGAAGCAGAAAATATTAAGAAAAGGTGGCAAGAATACACAGAAGAACTATACAAAAAAGATCATCATGACCCAGATAACCATGATGGTGTGATCACTCACCTAGAAACAGCTATCCTAGAATGCGAAGTCAAGTGGGCCTTAGGAAGCATCACTACAAACAAAGTTAGTGGAGGTGATGGAATGCCAGTTGAGCCATTTCAAATCCTAAAAGATGATGCTGTGAAAGTGCTGCATTCAATATGCCAGCAGATATGGAAATCTCAGCAGTGGTCACAGGAGTGGAAAAGGTCAGTTTTCATTCCAATACCAAAGAAGGGCAATGCCAAAGAATGTTTCAAACTACCACACAATTGAACTCATTTCACACGCTAGCAAAGTAATGCTCAAAATTCTCCAAGCCAGGCTTCAACAGTATGTGAACCAAGAACTTCCAGACGTTCAAGCTGGGTTTTGAAAAGGCAGAGAAACCAGAGATTAAATTATGAACATCCACTGGATCATAGAAAAAAGCAATATTTCAGGAAAATATCTACTTCTGCTTCATTGTCTATGGTAAAAGCTTTGACTGTGTGGATCACAACAAACTGTGGAAAAATCTTCAATAGACGTGAACAAAACAGACCGCCTTATCTGCCTCCAGTTAGAACTGAACACAGAATAACATAGTGGTTCAAAATTGGGACAGGAATATGTCAAGGCTGCATATTGTCACTTTGCTTATTTAACTTATATGCAGTGTACATCATGTAAAATGCCAGGCTGGATGAAGCACAAGCTGGAATCAAGGTTGCCGGGAGAAAAAACAATAACCTCAGAGATGCAGATGACACCATGCTTATGGCAGAAAGTGAAGTGGAATTAAAGAGCCTTTTGATGAAAGTGAAAGAGGAGAGTAGTAAAAAGCTGGCTTAAAACTGAACATTCAAAAAACTAAGATCATGGCACCCAGTCCCATCATTTCATGGCAAATAGATGGTGAAACAGTGGAAACAGTGAGAGACTTTATTTTCTTGGGCTCCAAAATCACTGCAGATGCTGACTGCAGCCATGAAATTAAAAAACGCTTGCTACTTGGAAGAAAAGGTATGACAAGCCAAGACAGCATATCAAAAAGCAGAGACATTAATTTGCTGACAAAGGTCTGTATAGTCAAAGCTGTGGTCTTTCCAGTAGTCATGTATGGATGTGAGAGCTGGACCATAAAGGAGCCTGAGTGCCAAAGAATTGATGCTTTTGAGCTGTGGTGCTGGAGAAGCCTGTTGAAAGTCCCTCGGACAGCAAGGAGGTCAAACCAGTTAATCCTAAAGGAAATCAATTCTGAGTGGTCATTGGAAGGTGTGATGGTGAAGTTGAAGCTTCAATACTTTGGCCACCTGATGCAAAGAGCTGACTCATTAGAAAATGCTGGGAAAGATAGAAGGCAGGAGGAGAAGGGGACAATAGAAGATGAGATGGTTGGATGGCATCACTGATTCCATGGAAATGAGTTTGAGCAATTCTGGGAGATGGTGAAGGACAGGGAAGCCTAGCATGCTGCAGTTCCATGGGTTCGCAAAGAGTCGGATACGAATGAGTGACTAAACAACAATCTCTGTATAATAATGTATCAAATCTTGACTTATTGTGATAATCACTTTGAATAGTTTAGAAATATTGAATCAATATTTTGTATAACAGAAACTAACATAAAGGTGAAGTGAAAGTTAGTCAGTCGTGTCCGACTCCTTGTGAACCCGTGGACTGTAGCCCACCAGGCTCCTCTGTCCATGGAATTCTCCAGGCAAGAATACTGGAGTGGGTTGCCATTTCTTTCTCCAGGGGATCTTCCCAACCCAGGGATCAAACCCAGGTCTCCCACATGGCTGGCAGACTCTTTACCAACTGAGCCACCAGGGAAGCCAACACAGGGATATAGGTCAATTATAATTCAAAACAAACAAGCAAACTCAAAAAAGGGACTGGATTTATGGGTACTGGGGGCGGAGGTTGAGAGGAGGAGGTTGAGAGGAAGGAAATCCAAAGGTATTGATACTAAAAAGAACAGCTGTAATTAAACAAGAAAATCAAGTAATGTGATTAAGAAATGGGCTAGGGTCTTGAATAAATATTTATTTTCCAGAGATGATGTACAAAACACGAAAAAGGATATGAAAAGGTGGCTCAATATCACTAGTGATTATAAACTACAGTCAAAAACAAAATGTGATATCACCTCATACCCCTTGAAATAATTAACAACAACAAAGAATAACAACTGTTAATGAGGGTGGGATGAATAAAATATGAACTGTGAAATGCTGGTGGGATTATAAAATGGTGTCAGCACTCTAGACTTCAGTATTATGAGTCCTCATAATATTAAAAATAGAAATACCATATGATCCAGCAAACCCACTTCTAGGTATATCTCCAAAATAACTGAAATTACTATCTCAAAGAGATCTGCTTTCTCATCTCTCATGTTAATTGTAGCATTATTCACAATCACTAAGATATGGAACCAAACTAAGTGGTTGCTAATATATGAATGCATAAAGGAAATGTCTGTATAAACAAATGTATTATATGATATGATTTATAAATGTATATTAATAACCTGAAATATTGTTCAGCCATAAAAAGAATGAAATCCTGTCATTTTCAAAAACACGGATGAAGCTGGATGTATTATTCAAAGAGAAATAAGCCAGACTCAGAAAGACAAATGTTGTATGGTCTACCTTATATGTGGGATCTAAAATACATCATACTCACGGAAGCACAGAGGAGAATGGTGGTTGCCAGGGAGTGGAAGTGTGGAAAATGAGGCCTTGTTGGCCAATGTCTATGAAGTTTCATTAAAGCAAGATAAAGATTCTACACATCTATTTCACAACAATGCAGACAGGCTTAACACTACCGCACAGTGGACACACAGTATTTAAGACGGGCAGTTTTATATCACGTGTGCCTGCTGCTGCTGCTGTAAGTCGCTCAGTCGTGTCCGACTCTGTGCGACCCCACAGACGGCAGCCCGCCAGGCTCCTCTGTCCTTGGGATTCTCCAGGCAAGAACACTGGAGTGGGGTGCCATTGCCTTTTCTGACATAATGTGTATTTTACCACAATAAATAAATTTTAAAAATGACAGTGTGAGGTTTAAAGTAGAAAATACAGCACTGAATTAAAATATTAATTTAATGAGATGTTAGATATACTATACACACTTTTGTTTCTTAAACAAGATATTAACTTTCAAACATGTTATAATTATTGAAAAGAATAAAATGATATAATTACTGGAGAGAAGGAACATACCAGAGCAAGTCCTGCTGCAAACTTTGGATCACATGCCATTCCATGATATGTTGCTCCTACATAATTAGGATCATCCCTGTAACTAAAGGATAACATTTTTCTTGTGGATAAATGCACTTTCAATTATTAATAATTTAATGATCATTAAGAATTAGACTCCTCAGTAAAGCTGCTTTCTTTAAAATATGAATATTGTGTATCATGTCTAACGCTTTCAGCCATTTTGTAGTTGGCTGGTCTCCCCTGGTGCCTCCAAATTAACTTCAAAAGTCAACTTTAACATTACACGATGCACAACTTAAAATCTAGCAGTGCTCATCCTTCCAGAAATTAATCACCACTGTCGTCAACACTGGATGGACAAACTTTTAAGACATAAAAGTCAGGATAGATTACTGCCATGAATTTGCCTGTAGTAAAACCTCAGATGGCATAAAAAGTGCTGGACTGGAGGACGAAAGAGAAAGACCGTGTGCAGCACAGTCAGGACAAACTGAGACGGGATGCCTTAAGTGTCCACACACATGTTAAGCCTTAGTTTAAGCTGCTCCTGAACCTCAAAACCTGATCCACAGAGACACAACAGAGATTTATAGATGAATCCATATTACTTACGGCCTTTCAGAATCATGTTTCTGCTTTTTCCATACAAACTAATCAAATTAGTATACAGAAAGACTCCTGAAAGTTACAGTGCAAGCAGCTAAATAGCTGCACCTTAGGTCAGGACAAAAACTCCATAAGGTCACCACATTCCCATACTTATGCTTTCCAATGTAAGTAGTTTTACATGGGTTTACTGCATTCTGTCAACTACTGTATGCTTTATTTAATGTCAAAATGCTGGTTTCGGTTATTTACCTCTGCAAAATTCTTTAAAACCATAGAGGCCCTATGTTTTCCCAAGGCTTTTCATATTTTTGGTTCTTTAAATTCAGAAGTAAGCAGACCACTCAGGAAAATGGCCCACCCGGCTTTAGTGTCTTATGTTGTATCATCAGATTTTTATAGCTTGCATTCTGCCAACACAGGACTCACATAGTCATTTTTTGAACTATCTTTGTTATTCTAAATAATAAATTTTGCGTACAATTTTGATAGTTAACATAAATAGTTTGATAAACTTTATACCAATGAAAATAAATTACTTACATTAATAAGAATGCCAAATCATGGGACCTTTGTAATAAAAAATTTTCTCTCCAGGACACAAATCTTTGTAGTACTTCATGTACATCCCCATCAGTTGAAATCTTATTTAGATTTGACCAGATCTCCAGAGAAGTTAATATAACAGACACTTGAAGCTGAGAAAACATCTAAAAACAGGAGATTCATGATGTGTGGCTATAAGTAATCATAAATATAATACTATACATTTATATGCAATGCCAATATATCTGATTATTTTTTTTTCCAGATGAAATTCACTGGTGGAATAAACTAGTTGGCAGGAATATACATTTTATAAAATTGCACATGTGGGACTTCACTGGTGGGCTGTAGTTAAGAATCTGCTTTCCCCTGCAGGGGTCCTGGATTCCATTTCTGTTCAGGAAGCTCCCACATGCTGCAGAGGCACAAAGGCCTTGCATGGCAACTACTGAGCCCGCGAGGCACCAGGAACAAACCCGCTTGCCGCAACTGAGAACCAATGCAGGCAAGTAAATACATGAGTATTTAAAAAAGTGCACATGCTATTTATTCAAAGAATGCTACTGTATTTACACGAATGCTTCTTATTTAAATATGAAACGTAAATACTCACAGTGTTGATTAGACTAAAAATATAGACAATTTTCTCAGATGCAAGTGCCACTTCAGAACCCATATAATCATACTGAAAGGCAAATTTTATTTTTTAATCATTAGTGAAAATGACTAAACTATCACATTTCAATGGATATAAAAATGTTAAAATAATGCAGCATGTAATCAAAGGACCAAAAGACAATTAAGACTTAACAAGTACTTAATAAGTTCTAGACTTAAACCTAGGGATATTATATAGCAACCAATAATATAAAATAGGGCTTCCCAACTGGCTCAGTGCTAAAGAATTTACCTGCCAATGCAGGAGATGTGGGTTTGATCCCTGGGTCAGGAAGATCCCCTGCAGAGGAAATGGCAACTCACTCTAGCATTCTTGCCTGGGAAATCCCATGGACAGAGGAGCCTGGAGGGGCTACAGTCCATGGGTTGCAGAAGAGTTGGATATGACTTAGTAGACTGACTAAACAATAACAACAATATTAACATGAGATGGTGATGATTATAGTCCTCTATACACATGTAGTTATTTAGGATCAAAAGTTAAGATTCCAAGATTGCATAATTAACAAGGGTTCCTTTGTATTCACATCCTTGCCAACAATTGTTATTTGTGGCTTTTTTGATTATAGCCATTCTGGTGAGTATGAAGTGATATCTTTTAGTGGTTCTTATTTGCAGTTCAGAGATGTTGAACATCTTTTCTGTGCTTCTTAACTATCTGCAGATCTTCCTTGGAAAACTGTTCAGTTCTCTTACACACTTTAAAATTGGGTTGTTTGTGATATTGAGTTGTATGAACTGTTTATATAGTTTGGATATTAACCCTTTATCAGTCATAATTGGCAACTACTCTCTTCCCATTCTACAGACTGTCTTTTCATTTGTTTATGGTTTCCTTTGCTGTACAAAAGCTTCTAAGTAGTTACTATTAGCTTATTTTTCCTTTCACTTTTTTTGCCTGAGGAGACAAATAAAATAACACTGTAATGATTAATGACTGAGGATGTTCTGCCTATATTTTCTTCCAGGAGTAATATGGTTTCCTGTCTTACATCAAGTCTTTATTTCATTTTGAGTTTATTTTTGTATATGGTGTGAGAAAATGTTCTAATTTCAGTCCTACATACATAGGTGTCTTGTCTTCCCAGCATCACTTCTTTTTTGGACTACCTTTTTCTTCAATGTGTAGTTTTGCCTCCTTTGTTATAGATCAATTGACCGTAAGTGCATGAGTTTATATCTAGGCTCTTTATTCAATTCCCTAGACCTATGTGTCTGTGGTTATTCTTGTGTCATATTATATTGATTACTGCAGCTTAGTGGTATAGTCTAAAGTCAGGGAGTATGATAGTTTCTTCTGTTATTTCTCTATATTGATTTGGCTACTTGGGGTCTTTCATGTTTCCATACAAATTTTAGAATTACTTGTTCTAGTTTCATGAAAAATGTCATTGGTATTTTGACAGGGATTACACTTAGTCCTTAAATAGCCTTGGGAATATGGGTACTTCAACAACAGTAATTCCTGAAATCTATGAAAACAGTGTGTCTTTCCATCTGTTTAGGTACTAGTCTTTTGCTTCTTTAGATTTTTCCCTAGGTATTATTCTTTTTGATGCAATGGAAAAGGAGACAGTCTTCTTAATTTCTCCTTCTGATAGTTCATTGTTAGTCTACAGAAATGCACTTCTGTATATTAGTTTTGCATCTAGCATCTTTACCAATACATTGATTAGCTCTAGTAGTCTTTGGTGTTGTCTTTAGGATTTTCTGGAGAAGGAAATGGCAACCCACTCCAGTGGTCTTGCTTGGAAAGTCCCATGGACGAAGCAGCCTGGTAGGCTGGAGTCCACAGGGTCACAGAGAGTCGGATGCGACTGAGCAACTTCATTCCTTTTCACTCTAGGATTTTCTATGTATAGCATCAGGTCATCTGAAAACATGGACTATTTTGTTTCTTCCTTTCCAAGTTGGATTCTATTTCCTTTTCTTTACTGACTGTTATGGCAAGGACTTCCAGCACTATGCTGAATAAAATTTACAAGCAAGGACATGCTTGTATTGTTCCTTATCTTCAAAGAAGTGCTTTCAGCTTTAAACCATTAAGTATGATATTAGGTGTGGGTTTGTCATATATGAGCTATATTATGTTGAGGACCATTCTCCTTATGCCTCTTTTCTAGAGTTTCTATCATAAATGGAAGCTGAATTTGGTAAAAATCTTTTCCTGCATCTACTGAGATGATCATATGGTTTTCATGCGCCTATTGGCCATCTGTAGGTGTACCACACTAATTTGTTGGTGGATACTGAAAAATCCTTGCATCTTTGGGATAAATTTCACTAAACCGTGGTGTATGATCCTTTTAATACAGTGTTGCAGCTGGTTTGCTAATATTTTGTTGAGAATTTTTGCATCTATATTTATCAGTGTTATGGCTTGCTATTTTCTTTTAAAAAGAGACTTACTTGTAGCTATGTTGGATCTTCATTGCTATGCATGGACTTTCTCTGCAGTGTGTAGGCTTCTGATTGTGGTGGCTTCTCTTCTTACAGAGCACAGGCTCTCGGCCAGCAGGCTTCAGTAGTTGCAGGGTGTGGGGTCAATAGTTATGGCTTGCTGGTTTAGTTGCTCCAGGACATTAGGATCTTCCCAGAGCAGGGACTGAACACGTGTTCCCTGCATTGACAGGTGAATTCTTATCTACTGAAGTACCAGTAACCATTCAATATCACAGCAATCCAAGGCTATGCCCCAACTAGTAATGCTGAAGAAGCTAAAGCTGAACGATTCTATGAAATTCTACAAGATCTTCTAGAACTAACACCCCAAAATGATATTCTTTTCATTATAGGAGACTGCAGTGCAAAAGTAGGAAGTCAAGAGATACCTGGAATAACAGGCAAATTTGGCCTTGGAGTACAAAACAAAGCAGGGTAAAGGCTAACAGAGTTTTGCCAAAGAATACACAGGTCATAGCAAATACCCTCTTCCAATAACATAAGAGAAGACTCTACACATGAACATCACCAGATGGTCAATACCAAAATCAGATTGATTAAATTCTTTGCAGGCAAAGATGGAGAAGCTCTATATAGTCACAATAAGCAAGACTGGGAGCTGACTGTGGCTCAGATCATGAACTCCTCATTGCCAAATTCAGACTTAAATGCAAGAAACTAGGGAAAACCACCAGACCATTCAAGTATGACCTAAATCAAATCTCTTACAATTATACAGTGGAAGTGACAAATAGATTCAAGGGATTAGATCTGATAGAGAGAGTGCCTGAACAAGCAGAGATGGAGGCTCATGACATTGTACAGGAGGCAGTGATTAAGATCATCCCCAAGAAAAAGAAATGTAAAAAGGCAAAATGGTTGTCTGAGGAGGCCTTACAAATAGCTATCAAAAGAAGAGAAGTTAAGACAAAGGAGAAGAGGAAAGATATACCCATTTGAATGTGGAGTTCCAAATAATAGCAAGGAAAGATAAGAAATCAGTGATCAATGCAAAGAAATAGAGGAAAACAATAGAATGGGAAAGACTAGAGATCTCTTCTAGAAAATTAGATATACCAAGGGAACATTTCATGCAAAGATGGGCTCAATAAAGGAAAGAAATTGTATGGACCTTACAGAAGCAGAAGATATTAAGAAGAGGTGGCAAGAATACACAGAAGAACTATACAAAAAATATCTTCATGACCCAGATTATCACAATGGTGTGATCACTCACCTAGAGCCAGATATCCAGGAATGCAAAGTCAAGTGGGCCTTAGGAAGCATCACTACGAACAAAGCTAGTGGAGGTAATGGAATTCTAGTTGAGCTATTTCAAATCCTGAAAGATGATGCTGTGAAAAGTGCTGCACTCAATATGCCAGCAAATTTGGAAAACTCAGCAGTGGCCACAGGACTGGAAAAGGTCAGTTTTCATTCCAACCCCAAAGAAAGGCAATGCCAAAGAATGTTTAAACTACTGCATAATTGCACTCATCTCACATGCTGGCAAAGTAATGCTCAAAATTCTCCAAGCCTGGCTTCAACAGTACGTGAACCGGTAACTTCCAGATGTTCAAGCTGGTTTTAGAGAAGGCAGAGGAACCAGAGATAAAACTGCCAACATCCGCTAATTATTGAAAAAGCAAGAGTTCCAGAAGAGCATCTACTTCTGCTTTATTGTCTACGCCTAAGCCTTTGACTGTGTGGATCACAATAAATTGTGGAAAATTCTGAATGAGATGGGAATACCAGACCACCTGACCTGCCTTCTGAGAAATCTGTATGAAGGTCAAGGAGCAACAGTTACAACTGGACATGGAAGAACAGACTGGTTTCAAATTGGGAAAGGAGTATGTCAAGGCTGTATATTGTCACCCTGCTTATTTAACTTATATTCAGAGTACATCATGTGAAATGCCAGGCTGGATGAAGCACAAGCTGGAATCAAGACTGCCAGGGGAAATATCTATATCCTCAGATAAGCAGATGAAACCACCCTTATGGCAGAAAGTGAAGAAGAACTAAAGAGCCTCTTGATGAAAGTGAAAGGGGAAAGTGAAAAAGTTGGCTTGAAACTCAGCATTCAAAAAACTAAACTCATGGCATCTGGTCTCACCACTTCATGGCAAATAGATGGGAAACAATGGAAACAGTGACAGACTTTACTGGTTTGGGCTCCAAAATCACTGTAGATGGTGACTGCAGCCATGAAATTAAGATGCTTGCTCCTTGGAAGTAAAGCTATGATCAACCTAGACAGCATATTAAAAAGCAGAGACATTATTTTGCCATCAAAGTCCATCTAGTCAAAGCTTTAGTTTTTCCAGCAGTCATGTATGGAGATAAAAGTTGGATTATAATGAAAGCTGAGCACTGAATAATTGATGCTTTTGAACTGTGGTGTTGGAGCAGACTCTTGAGAGTCCCTTGGACTGCAAGGAGTTTGAACCAATCCATCCAAAAGTAAATTAGTCCTGAATATTCATTGGAAGGACTGATGCTGAAGCTGAAACTCCAATACTTTGGCCACCTGATGCGAAGAACTGATTGCTTTGAAAAGACCCCAATGCTGGGAAAGATTGAAGACGGGAGGAAAAAGGGACGACAGGGTATGATATGGTTGGATGGCATCAGTGACTCAATGGACCTGAATTTGAATAAGCTCCGGTCATTGGTGATGGATGGGGAAGCCTGGTTTCTGTAGTCCATGGTGTCACAAAGAATTGGACACAACGAGTGGCTGAACCGAACTGAACTGAATTACCAGGAACTCCCTACAATTTTCTGTTTTTTTTTTTTTTAATAATATCTTTTTCTGACTTTCCTTTCAGGGTGGTGATGTCCCCATGTAATAAGTTCAGAATTGTTCCAACCTCTGCAATTTTGTGGAATAGTTTAAGTAGGGTAGATGCTAACTCTTAAGCTTTGGGGGAAATTCACCTGTGAAGCCATGAACGTTTGTTTTTGGGAGTTTTAAAATTGTAGATTCAGTTTCATTACTTGTAATTACTCTGTTCACATTTTGTATTTCTTCCTGGTTCAGTCTTCAGATTGTACATTTTGAAGAATTTTTCCCATGTGTTCCAGGGTGTACATCTTATTGGTGCATAGTTGTTCAGAGTAGTCTCTTACGATCTTTTATATTTCTTGGTGTTTGCTGTAACTTTTACTCTTTCATCTTTGATTGTAATGAGTTGAGACCTCTTTTCTTTTTCCTTGATTAGTCTGCCTCTTTTATATTCTTCTTTTAGTACCTATTTCATTTGTTTCAGTTCTGTTATTTATGATTTCTATCCTTCTACTAATTTTGAGTTTTATTTGTTCTTTTACTAATTCCCTTAGGTGTAAGGTTAGGTTGTTTATCTGAGATGTTTCTTGTTTTCTGAGATAAGCCTATGTCAAAATCTGTGTCAAAAACTTCTCTCTTAGAAATGCTTTTGCTGTATCTAAGATTTATGGACCGTTGTGTTTTTTCATTTGTCTCCAGGCAGTTTTTATTTCTCCTTCGATTTTCTGGTGACCCATTGACTATTTAGCAGCACACTTCTTAGCCTCTATATGTTTAGGTTTTTTTTTTTAAATAATATTTTTCTTGTAGTTCATTTTTAGTCTCATTGCACATGGTCAGAAAAGATGCTTGACCTGATTTCTGAAATTTACCAAGGCTGGTTTTATAGTCTAGCATGTGATCTATTCTGTAGAATGTGCCATGTGCAGTTGGAAAAATTCACAATCTGCATCTTTTGGACAGAATGTTTCATATATATAGAATGTATCATTTAAGGCTTTTGATTTCTTATTGATTTTCTGTCTGGATGATCTGTCCATTGATGTAAGTGAGGTGCTAAATTGTCTACTGTTATTGGGTTACTGTCAATTTCCCCTTTTATTTTTCCATTAATATTTGCTTTATGGTTTTGGATGCTTCTCTGTTGGGTGAACAGATACTTAACATTTGTTATACCTTTTTCTTGGATTGATCCCTATCATTATGTAGTGTTCTTGTCTCTTATAACAACCTCTTTTTCAAATCTGTTTTGTTAAATATAAGTATTGCTACCCTGACTTTTTTCGATTTCCTTTTGCATGAAATACCTTTTTCCATTCCCTCACTTACTGTCTGTGAGTCTTTAGATCTGAAGTGAGTTGCTTCTCTGTAGTGCATAGATGAGTCTTGTTCATGCATCCATTTAACTACTCTATTTCTTTTTTATTGGAGCATTTAGTTCATTTCCATTTAAAGTAATTATTGGTATGCACATTTCCATTTTGCGCATTGCTTTGGATTTGTTTCTGTAGGTCTTTTTTGTTCCTTTCTTCTTCTTTTGTTCCCTTCTCATAGGACTTGATCACATTAATATTATATTTTGTTATCTTTTACTTTTCTGGTGTGTATATAGTATACGTTTTTATTTTGCAGTTACCATGATGCTGTTATGTATCAATCTATACATACACATATATAAGAGTTGCTGATCTCTTAATTTAAAATACATTTTTAACAACTATGTATGCATATTCCCCTCCCCTCCCAATTACTGCTTTTAATATTTTATTTTACATCTAATTTAAGTATCTCCTAGCTCCTTATTGTAGATATAGATGCTTCTGTTAAAAGACAAAATTCGTCCTACCTTCCTTCTAGGTTTGCCTGTGAGATGATTTCCTACATTTACTGTATGTTTGCTTCTACTAGTGAGCTTTTTCTCTCATAATGTTTGTATTTCCAGTTTTGGACTTTTCTTTTGCCTTAGTAAAACTGCCTTAACATTTCTTGTAACGCTAGTTCCGGAATTCTTTTAAGTTCTGCTTGTCTGTTAACATTTTGATCTCTTAATCAAACTTGAAGAGCTTTGCTGGATAGAGTGTTCTTGGTTGTACATTTTTCACTTTCAACATGTTGAATACATCATGCCACTCCATTCTGGACTGCAGAGTTTCTGCTGAAAAGTCCGCTGATAGCTCTATGGATATTCTTTTTGTATGTTTTTTGCTGTTTTTCTTTTCCTGCTTTCAGTGTCCTCTTTTCATCTTTAACTTTTGTCATTTTAATTACTCTCTCTCTCTCTCTCTTCTCCTTCTGGGGAAGGGGCTATAATGTACATATTAACGTGCTTAATGTCCCAGAGTCCTTTCAAGGTTCTCATTTCTTGTCATTCTTTCTTTTTCCTGTTCAACATCAGTAATTTCCGTTACACTGATCCGTTCTTCTGTATCACTTAGTCTACTATTGGTACCGTCACGTGTATTTCTCATTCACTGTTGTATTCTTCATCTATGTTTGGTTGTTCTTCATATTAATATTTTCTTGCTTTGTGTGTGCATTCTTATTTGGAGCTTTTTAATTGTCTTTACCAGCATTACTCTAACCTCTTTCTCGAGTAGGCTGCCTATCTCCATTTCATTTGGGACTTCTTTGGTGCTTTTTTCTTGTTGCTTCATCTGGAACATGTCTGTCTAAGTGTTTGTATTTGCATGTACCTGGTAGATTGGTTGTGCTTCTTAATACTGGAGAAGTGGCCTTTTGCAGGCACTATGTGTTTCAGCAGCCGACTCAACTCTCATCACCTTTGGTGTATACTCTAGTGGCTTCCCCCGTGTGGCTGTGTGGGTCTTTCTGTTGTTGAAGGCTGACTAGGTAAGAGGTCTATTAGTCTTGTTTGGCCCTTGGTCTAGTTGCCTGGCAGTTCTGCCTCATGCCCTGGCTGCCAGGTGCTGGTTGGCAGGACCAGGTCATAGGCAGCTGACTGTGAAACTCCAGGGAGCTCTGGGATAGTGCTGGCTCAGTGCTGTGCAGAGTAAAGGTGCAGAACATTCCAAGGCCATAGCACTTCCACTGCTAGTTGAAGCCTGGTCCTGGGGCCAGTGCCTAGCTCTTGATAGGCAGAGGTGAGGCCTGGAGCCTGGTTGTAGGACCCAGGGATCCCAGAGCTGATGCCACCATTTTCTATTATTGCTTTTATAAAAATTATTTAAAGATTTGAAAATGTCCTTTTATGCAAAAATTCTAGAACATCATGACACTTACTGACTTATACAAAATTACTGATAATAATGGACAAAACAGTTTTTTTTAACTTATTGCCTGTGTTTGCTAAAACTAATTGTATAAATGAAAAGTTCCAAAATCAAATGTGTTCCTATGTATTATTCTTCCCCCTTTGCAATTTATTATTTAGCCAGTGTATTCTACACAATGTTTACCATCAAATCATAGCCTCCTTCTTAGCAACATTATACATTTTTCAGTTAATTAGCAGTTAACTTTTTAGCATTAAATAATATCCCACTGTCTGAACGTACCACCCTAACCCTAACCCTAACAACTTATCCACTCACTTACTAAAGAAAATCTATGTTCTTTCCAAGTTTAATAAATATGAATAAAATTACTATAGCCATCTAGAAAATGATTATTTCCACCGAAAACCCAAGCAATTATGCAGCACAAAATGTTCTTATAAAAGATAATTTTTAATAAAATGATCCTCTTCAATTTAGTAATAAATAAAACACTTTAAAATGAAAATTGACTTAAGGAAATATTTTGCCACAATTTGGGAGTGAATCCAGAAATATATGAAATTAGCTATAATCCAGGAGATTACTAGATCTCCCCTTACATACAAAATTTTACATTAGTTCTAATAAATATTGTTACTGATCTCCCTATGCCATTGGAAAGCCAACGGATAACATGTCTTTATGTCCTGTCACACTGATACATATATTTTGAACAGAGTAATGTATTTCTGCATTACTTTGCAAAGTTTATCTTTAATTCCTTTTCAATTTAAGTAAAAGGGTATGAGGAAAATGTATCAATAATGCTTACCAAAGCTTTATCCATAATGACATGTATTTTCAGAACTCTTTTCAACAGCACACCTGAATCTTTCTGGAAAACAGAGGACACGAATTGAATAAAACATTAAAAAAAATCTTATCTTGTTTGTAATTATCATGTGCATTTTATAATTATATATATATATATATACATATATATATATATATATATATATACATACACACACACACACACACACACACACACACCGACAGAGGCATAGATAGAGAGACAGACAGATAGGTAGATTATAGCTACAAATATAAGGATCAATGCCCACTGAGTAAATAATCTGGGAGATTCTGCATAAATGTTTTGAGAGAAAATCAGAAGCTTTTGCCTTATATTCTTGATAATTAGAATCCTCAAAAAAAGTCACTAAAATGAGGGAGGATTCTTGTTTCTTTCCCCTCCAAAGCTTCCTCTAGGTCCCTGATTTAACCTTCACGCTAAACAAATTCCCATCAACTTTCCCCCAAATATTGGTCTATCTTAATTTTTGTACTTGGAATTATTTACCATGGCCTACTCTCAATAAAATGCATATATTTTAAGAACAGTTACACAAACTGGTAGCAAGGTATACAGCCATGCATCCATTACTATCAGTAAAATAAAGAAGGTTTCCATTACCCTATACAAAGTTAATAGCTTATAAGGCTCAAGGCAACCAGTGATCTGCTTTCTCTCATCATAGGTTACAATAATCTATCCTAGAATTTTATAAAAGTGAAACCATATGATATGTCTTCTTCTACGTCTGGGTTCTTCAACTCAGAACTTGTCCGTGTTGCTGGGATTATTGGTAATTCATTTGTTTTTATTGCTACCAACTGTGAGATTTTAGAAATATAAGACACTTAACTGTTGTTGACCTTTTGGATTATTTAAACATCTTAGCTACTGTAAATAATGCAGATGTGAATATCCATGTACAGGTCTTTGGATAGTTATAGTCTTTCATTTTTCTTAGTTCAATGCTTAGAACTGGAAAATCTGATTCACATGATACCTGTATATGTATATAGAAATATAAACATCTGATTGTTTCCTAAAGTGATTAGGTTGGCTAAAATGTTTGTTCGGGTCTTTTCATTGCATCAAATAGAAAAATCTCAACAGATCTTTTGACCAAATGAATAATTTGATCACTCTGCATTTTTTGCCAAGAACTAATGTCAACTGCTCCACACTCTTGCCCCTATTTGGGATTGTTATTCTTTTGCATTGCATCCATTCCTGTCAGTATGTGCTGAGAACTAAGAGGTTTTCATTTGCAGTTTCTGTATGGTTAATGATGTAGAACATCTTTTCACAGTCTTATGGCTCATTAATTTGGTTTCTCCTAAGTTCCCTAATAGAAATTTTATGTTTGGTTTGACACTTAAGTTTACCCTCTAATTCATTTTTTTAGAATAAGGATTTCCATGTGGAAATCCAATCTTCTTGCATAATTCAATGAAGGCATCATTTTTGACTTTCCAAAGGCCTTAGCACCTTTGCGTATAATCATTTGAGTGACAGCACATGGCTATACCTCTCCTCTATTGTAATCCACTGTTCCAACACCACAATATGTATCTCCAGAGCAGAGGTCAGCAAACTATAGCCCATAGTATACCCTCCTCAGTTCAGTTCAGTCGCTCAGTCATGTTCAACTCTTTGCGACCCCATGAACTGCAACACGCCAGGCCTCCCTGTCCATCACCAACTCCCAGAGTTTACCCAAACTCGTGCCCACTGAGTCAGTGATGCCATCCAACCACCTCATCCTTGTCGTCCCCTTCTCCTACTGCCCTCAATCTTTCCCAGCATCAGAGTCTTTTCAAATGAGTCAGCTCTTTGCATCAGGTGGCCAAAGTATTGGGGTTTCAGCTTCAGCATCAGTCCTTCCAATGAACACCCAGGACTGATTTCCTTTAGGATGGACTGATTGGATCTCCTTGCAGTCCAAGGGACTCTCAAGAGTCTTCTCCAACACCACAGTTCAAAAGCATCAATTCTTCTGCACTCAGCTTTCTTTATAGTCCAACTCTCACTTCCATACATGACTACTGGAAAAACCATAGGCTTGACTAGATGGACCTTTGTTGTCAAAGTAATGTCTTTGCTTTTTAATATGCTGTCTAGGTTCGTCATAACTTTCCTTCCATGGAGTAAGCGTCTTTTAATTTCATGGTTGCAATCACTAGCTGCAGGATTCTGGAGCCCCCCCAAAATAAAGTCAGCCACTGTTTCCACTGTTTCTCCATCTATTTGCCATAAACTATCCCCTCCTGCTTGCAAAAATATTTTCTTGGAACACAGCCATACCCATTTGTTTAGAGTTTACCTCTGCTGAGTTCACGCTACAAAGGCTGGGTGAAGTAGCTGCAACAGATCATATGCCTCGCAAGCCCAAAATATTATCTGATCCCTTAAGAAAGAGCAATGTAAGTCCTTCACCTTGTTCTCTTTTTAAACAACTGTTTGACTTCATAAGGATATTTGCATATCCATAATCAGTTTGAGAATCAATTTCTATGAACATATTTTTCTGAAATTTTGACTGGAATTATATTGACTCTACACGTCAATTTGGGGAAGATGAATATCTTGTCTTTTTTTTTTTCCTGTAACTTCACTAGAGTCTCTTAATTGGTCTTGATTGCTTTGATGAAGATTCTTTAGCTCTTGTGTCCAGAGTTAGATCACTAAAGAACTAGGGTGATTATTTTCCTTTCAAATTTATTCAACACAGCTTTCTTCTCTCATAAATTGGATTACATTGAGTGCTATTTTATTCATGAATGACAATATTGTTTATCTTGAATTTCCATTAGTAATCTTTTACACTCTGTTAGAGTTCCCTAGAGAAACAGAACCAATATAATGTGTGTGTATATTTGCACATTTAATATACTTATTAAAATTAGATTTATTATAAGAAATTGCCTCATATGGTTATGGAGGCTGTAAAGTCCAAAATTCCAGTAGGCTTCAGACCTGGGGAGAATTGATGCTACAGTGCCTGTTGAAAGACTGTGGCCCAGAGAGTCTTGTCTTACTTAGAGAAAGTACCATTCTTTTCTTAGATTCATGACGTCACAATCAGATGAGGTCTAGGCACATAATGGAGGACCATCTGCTTTACACAAACTCCACTGACTTAGTTGTTAATCTTTTTCAAAAACACCTTCAAAGAAACACCCAGAAAATCTGACTAACCATCTGGGGACTGTGGCCCAGGGAAGTTGATACATAAAATTAACCATCACACAGTTTTGCCTTTCTCTCCCATCGTTTTTATGAGCTTTCCTGATAGCTCAGTTGGTAAAGAATCTGCCTGCAATGCAGGACACCCTGGTTTGATTCTTGGGTCTGGAAGATCCACTGGAGAAGGGATAGGCTACCCACCCCAGTATTCTTGGGCTTCCCTTGTGGTTCAGCTGGTAAAGAATTTGCCTGCAATACGAGAGACCTATGTTCGATCCCTAGGGTTGGAAAGATATTCTAGAGAAGGGAAAGTCTACTCACTCCAGTATTCTGGCCTGAAGAATTCCATGGATTGTATTGTCCATGGGGTCCCAAAGAGTTGGACACAACTGAGCAACTTTCACTTTCACTTCCCATCATTTTAGGTCATTGCATTCTGTTTCCTTCAGTTCAGTTCAGTCATCCAGTTCATGTCTGACTCTTTGCAACCCCATGGACTGCAGCTGGCCAGGCTTCCCTGTCCATCACCAATTCCTGGAGCTTGCTCAAACTCATGTCCATTGAGTTAGTGATGCCATCCAACCTCCTCCTGCCTTGAATCTTTCCAAGCATCAGGGTCTTTTCCAATGAGTCAATTCTTCGGATCAGGTGGCGAAAGTACTGGAGTTTTAACTTCAGCATCAGTGCTTCCAATGTATATTCAGGACTGATTTCCTCTAGGATTGACTGGTTGCATCTCCTTAGAGTCAAAGGGACTCTCAAGAGTCTTCTCCAACACCACAGTTCAAAAGCATCAATCTTTCAGTGCTCAGCTTTGAATATAATGTTACCTTGGGGCTTTATGATAATGTCTATTCTGTTATTCACTAGTTCTATTGTCAATGTCTTTCATTTTCAAAATAGCTTTGTTTGTCTTTTACATCTATTTCTTGAGCACTTCCAGGATCTTTAAACAGACTGTGAAAGGGCAGACTTGTGAGGTCTAAAGAACAAATCTCTGGGGTTGTATTATTTAGATTAGAATTTTAATGCTGTAACTTACAATAATAATTTGAACTCTCTAGGTCTCTGCTTCCTTCTGAAGAGAGGGATAATTGTCCTCACTCACAGAATTGTAGAAAGAATTGGTAAGACAGGGTATACTGTCAAGCTCTTACAACAACAGGTGGCACCTAGTACATAAATATATAATACCAATATCATTCTTAACTCATTTTGGATCATGTAATTTGTGTTATATTTTATATTTATGTTTATATCCCATGTTTATTCCTTTTATATTCTTCTTTCAGAATACATTCATTTCTTTCATGTCAACTTTTGTTGAACAAATGGTGGAGATAAGTGACTTACACTATATTTCGTTCATAAGAAATGACCAATTTTTCAAGAATGATGTTGCTCCTTCTCTGAGAGAGATGTCCATGAGAGATACCTGTTCAGCTCAGGTTTATCAAGATGGGGATTCAGACACTCTTCTCCCTTTACTCCTATCTGAATTCAAATATTATTGGGGACACTTAGAGGCCTCAGGTTGAAGCTGGAAAAGGAAACAGCTAGCATTTTCATTTACCTTGGTCTTTGCATGAGCAAAGCCCACACATCGTGTTAAACTACTGACAGTCAGGAATTCGTCACTTCAAAATCTCGTGGTATTTGACCTAATAGTGTTTACTCATGAAGAATACAGTTTGAGGTTAACAGCTTACACAGTTGTTGGATCTCTTGATTTGACAGAAAATCCAATGTATTTGGCAACTACTCCTTAGAAATTTGATTGTGCTGTGGCCTGCTAATCTACTCATTCCTGATGAGATTAGAGTCTCTGTTATTCTAAGTGTGGTTTGTTTACACATTAGGAGGGGTATTCACAATAGGAAGGAAAGAAATGGTTTTAATCAAATATATCAATTATATAGTTCTGACTGGGTAAATATTACCTTGCCTTATATTAAGTAATTTTTGTGTTGCCTTTCAATCTTCAACATTGGTGCTAAGTAGTTTCATGCCATTCTACATTGTGTTTATACAAAAGAAATCAGGTTTTTAAAAATATTGATTCAGAACCCCTGCTTAAATCATTTTGATTCTCAATTTCATTTGTTTTGGAACTCATACTACATCACCTGTATTGTTATTTTAATTGAATATCTTATCTCTGAAATTTCCTTGTCATTTCTGTTTATACTTTAGTTGTGTGTGATTTCTGGTATTTTATGTGATGAACTTTTGAGTTTTTACACATGTGTAGCATGCTTTCAATTTCCAAGAACTGTTATCTGCTGAATTTTATTTTTTAAACAGTGCTCTGTTTTTAATTTGTGGATGAAATATTTTCTCCAATCTTTCTGAGTATGGGCTTCCCTAGGGGCTTAGTCAGTAAACAATCTGCCTGCAATGCAGGAGACCTGGGTTCATTCCCTGGATTGGAAAAATCCCCTGGAGGAAGACATGGCAACCCATTCCAGTGTTGTTGCCTGGAGAATCCCATGGACAGAGGAGCCTGATGGGCTGCAGTCCACGGGGTCACACAGAGTTGGACACGGCTGAGCCACTAAGCGTAGCTTAGTAGTCATGTTGCTTTCTTCACTCACTTTTCCATTCCTGAGAGCCTCAAGATTAAACACTTTGAATTTTTCCATGACAATATCTACCATATTAAATTGTTTCTTCCTATGTCTAGTGCTTCTTCATATTAGGCACTGACAGCATATTGCAACATCTATGACCACATATGGAGCTTATGGCTTGCTGTCTTCAGAGAGTATAAATTATCTGGAGTGTTTAATGGGAAAACCTTGCTGTCAACATGCTTAGTTTTGATTCTTTGGAGTGGTTCAATTCCCTCCTGGATTCTAATGAGCATCTTAGAAGGTTTAAACCCATTTCCCAACATCTAGTGTGTCAAGTTTAATATATTCATACTAATTTCGGTATCATAACCACCTTCTATTATGATTTACAAAGACATCTGTGCCTGGTGATACCACATCACACATTCCACCCAAGAAAAGAGTCTTAGACTATCTGTGAGTTTATAGCAGAAACAATTGTTTAGGAGAACACCCTTAATATTATTTCCTTAGGTATTTAGACTCAAAGTTAAAAAGACTTTTCAGTAGTTCCCCGTGCAAGGGTCCCCCATCTTGGGCCACCAATCAGTAACAGCAGTGATATCCCTGGCTTCTTCTTAGTTATGAAATTTTAGTGTTTTTTATTTCATATTGCATTTTATTTTGTATCCAAATTTTCCATAATTAGTTCCAATTACCTTGCTTCAGTACATGAGAAACTATTGATAGCAAATACGAATAGTAGTAGGAGGAGCAATATTTATTGATATTCTTCCATCACTTACATTTCCCACATACTATGCTAAGTAATTTTCAATTACAAATTTGTTGAAACCTTAAAGTACCTGTGTGACATGGGTATTATTTTTATTACTGGATTTTTACAGAGGAGAAGATTTAAATATAAAAAGATGATATCACTCACCCAAACACTTGTGGCTACAGCCTAATTGACTAGAACGTCAAGCTACGGTAGCTGCAACTGCATGTTACCTTTGCCTCTGTCAACCCCTCTCTTATTACTGACTCTTCAAGTCAAGTCGGGGGTTTCAAGTGCAAGGCTATTTGTCTTTGCCATAGAATGTCAATCCATTTGGGTTTTCCCACTGCCATAGAAGAGGGTTCATGGAAACCTTTAAAGTTACTTTATGTGACAATGCTCTGCTTCAGTTTTGAAAATGGTCTTCAATTGTGTCAGTGTTGTACTGCAACATGCAGATGGTATAGGGTGGGGAGCCACATCTCAGTTCTATTAAAAAGGAAATTTTCATTTCTGTATAAAACTATATTTTACCATTTTTATGATATTCTGAAAGGTAATTTTTAAAATATGCATTTATACCAATATTTTTGGCAAAATAAAAAAATATTAAAGCAACAATGGGATGGAGATCATCAAAAATTAAATTCACATTTCATTTTACAATTTTGTTTTGCCTCTCTAAGCAAGATACCCAATTTTGATACAAATATGTGGACAGAGTTTCATTTTCTTAACTACTGTTGGCATAATGTAAAGCTGTGCAAACACTCTTAAGGAGGAAGCTAGATATAAACATATATCTAAAAATCTTGGAAATATGCCTATTTCTAGATAAAAGTGTGAATGTTCAAAAATCTGGTACATTCATGAATTATTTCTTGGTTGAAGTTAAAAATATAAATATGGAAAATATACCATAACTTTATAAAGAATATACTTAAAATTTATATATATATATATATATATAATATATATGTATATGAAAAACAATATATCAAAATGATTGCCCTGGATTTCACAATAGCCTTTTGTCTAGAGAATAGTATTATGGTCAATTCTTATTATCCTTCTGCTTATATTTAACATTTTAATAATATTAGTAAGTTTTAGTTGCCCGGTCGTGCCTGACTCTTTGTGACCCCATGGACTACAGCCCACCAGGCTCTTCTGTCCACGAGATTTTCCAGGCAAGGATACTGGAGTGGGTTGCCATTTCCTTCTCCAGGGGATCTTCCTGATCCAGGGATCGAACCTGGGTCTCTTGCACTGCAGGCAGATTCTTTGCTGGCTGAACTACAAGGGAAGCATAAATGCTATGTAACTTAATGGTAAGTGAAAATGTGCATTATCCTCTTAATAGCACAAACGAAATTTCAAAGAAAAATACATGATTAGATAATTTTTTCCCTTAAATCTTCCTTTATAAATCATCTTTATAACTAGATACAGTAAAAGAATTGGAACCAATGCCTCAGAGTTCTAAGAGCAGTATACCTAGACAATGAGATATGGGACAATTCTTGCCTTGTTTTACTTTGTCATTTTCTATCAAAATTAACTTTTATTTTTACAAACTTAATAAAGTTACTAAATGGCAAAATGGATGACACTTACAATCAGCAAATTTGAGTACCATTATATCATTAGGATGGAAAGTCAGTAACAGTGGAACTGTGCTAACCCTAGAACTGCAATGACTCCTAAATGCAATAATAGAAGAAGGTAGAAAACTGGATTTACATGTTAACCAAGCAAGATGGGACTATTCTTAGATATTAAATGACAAAGGTCATTATCAAATTTCTACTTCATATGTTCATTTAATATTTGTGTGTATTTGCATAAAAATACTGAAAAGGTGTATCTGCATAAAATACTTAAAATTAGGTATATGTGAAAATTTTGAATTATATATTTATAGCTATTAAAATTTTAAATGTTATATGACTAAACAAACTATATTTAAAAGAAATACCTTATGAGATAAGGCTTTACTATAAGCAGTATCAGTTTAAATTTGTTTTCCAAATGTAAGAGATATCAATGTGAATATGTTTATCACAATTTGCATACATGAGTTACTTACATTTGATTTCACAAGAATTTTGTAGGATTGATCTGCAAATTGAGTGGTAGAATTATTTTCTGATATGTGAGAAACATCACTTTTTTTATCCCTCATCATATAAATCACATGCTCATATGTAGTTGAAGATTCCAGTGGTTCAATTCCATAACTGGCATTCTCAAATTGCAATAATCCCCTGAATATTAAAACACATAAAAAATAAATTAAAAATATGGATTTCTCAATAATAAACATGAATAAATATTAAAAGAAAACATTAAGTAGAAATTTGATAATGCTTTTGTCATCTAATATCTAATAATAGTCTCATCTTACTTCCTTGAATGTGTAAACCCAACTTTCTACCTTTTTCTATCTATTATAGCATTTAAGAGTCACTGCAGTTCTACAGTGGCTCAGTGATAGGGATATTTCTCATTCTGGTGACAGCTTTTTCTGAATGAATTTTATAATTGCAAGCCTGGGAGAGACACAAAGAGTATAGTGGAAAAGATAAGACAAGCAGGCACAGAAAGTAGATGAGAAGAAACACAAAGTGTCTATTTTCTTTGTCTTCCATCTACCCTTCAAGAAGTTTCTAAAATATAAAGGGTACACTAGATATCGACTATGTACATCTCTGGAATATGTCATTACCTGAGTCCAGAGCAGGTACTAAGTGTCACAGCTGAATATGGAACCTCTATGGCGTATCCTTGATAAAAACAATGGCCCTGCACAGGAGTAATATAAAGATGCATCGGTAATGGTTAGCAAACAAAATGTTTGGTTTTATTGATAACCCTCATCCTAGACAGCATCAAATATCAGATTTAAGCATTCTATTATACAATTCAACAGACATTTCATTTTCTTTTTATCTTTCTACAGTCTTTCCCCCTTGACACTCTTCTGACTATAAATAATCACAACTCCTATTCTTTCCCAAAGGATTTTTGCTGTAAATCTGAACTTTTCATAAATAATGTTCTGATCTACATCTTGTCGTTCTCAGTCTACATTTTGAATATATAGTCTAAAAATGCTACCTCAAGGTAATCATCAGCATTAATTTGACTTCCACTGTGAGCATTTCATTTGTTTTATTCTAAGACCAAAATATCTTAACTGACATTTTTTCACTATTTTCTAATATCTCACCATGTTGATCATCCTTACTTGCAAGTCTCTTCTCAATGGACTTTCAAAACATTACTCTTCCTACGTTCTCCACTGATATAGTCTTTCACTGAATATTTCCTTTTCTTTCCTAAGAAGTCTAGTGATATGTAGAATCATCCCTGTTCCTCAGTTAATCCTGGACAATGAACACACTATTATCTTCACATTCTCATGTATGAATGTGTTTCTAGGGCATTAGTGTCCATACATACAAATCCATCAGTAAGCATTCACTCATCTCACTACTCAGCTTACCTCCTATCTCCAACCAACTGATAGTGGCAGAGCATATACTACTCCACTGGGAGACAATAGTAGCAGCCACTTACGCCCATAGTGGTGCCAGCAAACTATGCCACAGGCCTTCACAAAGATGTAGAATGCAAACCATGTCCCAATGTTTTACCCAGCAGAAGACAGCATCTCAGTTTATGCATCTCCAGGCCTTGCACGCCCAATAAGAGAAAATGATCCTCATGAGATAATTCCCAATACTCCAAACTCAAAGCAGCAAACAGTGGCCTAGAATAAAAACTTTCCTCTCTCAGGGGCACCAGCAGAGGCAGAGTGAGAAGCATATTGGTAGCCAGGGGCTGACACACAGCTAGAGGAAATGCTCTCCATTATATGGTTCCCTCCTCAACCAACATCCCTGAGCAACAGAAAGCGGCCCAGGAAAGAAACCTTTCCTGCCATGGGCTGCACCAGCAGAGGTCCAGTGAGCTCCACATGAGCCAGGAAGAATGAAGGACAACAAAACAATATCAAAAGTCCCAAGAAAGCTAAATGGTCACTGGAGAAACAACCGCACTAAATTTGAACTTAAACTGGGTGATTGCCTTCAACTATAGATTTCAGTGACAAGGATACAACCTAAAATTATACACTGTATCAAGAACCAGGAAAAATCACAACAAAATGGTAGAAGACACCAGATGTTGCAATATTGAGATTAGCCACATATTGAAACGATCCACTGGATTTTAAAGCAGCTGTGAAAATCCTCGCTCAATGAACATTTTAAAATTATCCTGAAACAACTGAAAGAAATTTCAGAAATGACATAGAAGCTATTAAAAATAACAACCAATAATATGAAAATTAAAAAAAAGCAAACAAAGAAAACAACCCAAACTGGGTAGGCACAAAGGTAGAGTGCTGATGACAAGGGACAGCATCAATGAACTTGAGACAGATAGTAAAATTTACTCAATAGGTAAATCACAGGAAAATTAATTAAGGAAATGAATAGAGTTTTAAGAACACGTGGAACATTACCAAAAGTTTAAAAATATATGTCAGAACCATTAAGGAGAACCAAAAAGAATGTAGAGCAGGAAAAATATTCGAAGAAATAAAGGCTTAATACTGGTCAAAAGATGGTGGTTTAGAAGTCCCTGGAGCCATCCTCCAACAAATACACCAAGTGAGTAGCAATTAATGCACCAATTCCATCTGTGAGAGACCATGAAGTAACTGACTGGCTCATGCACATCTTTTGGTGAATGCAACATCAGATGCATGAAAGCCAATAGGGAGATTTGGGATGCCTGTTCACCAGAGACTCTGCCCCAGAGTGCTACCTTTAGATTAGAAAGAGATACTCTAGCTTCCAGATTAGGAGAAGGCAATGGCACCCCAATCCAGTACACTTGCCTGGAAAATCCCATGGATGGGGGAGCCTGGTGGGCTACAGTTCATGGGGTCACTAAGAGCCCACATGGCTGAGCGTCTTCACTTTCACTTTTCACTTTCATACATTGGAGAAGGAAATGGCAACCCACTCCAGTGTTCTTGCCTGGAGAATCCCAGGGACGGGGGAGCCTGGTAGGCTGCCATCTATAGGGTCGCACAGAATCGTACATGACTGAAGTGACTTAGCAGCAGCAGCAGTTTCCAGATTGACCCAGGGCAGGAGAGGCTGCTGTTCAAGCAAGCAGTTCCCCAGTGTTTCTGAAGAGAATACCCAAGGAGATGGTGGCTTGGGTTACTTGACACCATTGATTCCCTTCCTTGCTTGTCCACACTCATCACAGAGTGAGAAGAAGAAAACTCCCCCCTCTCTGCCTCCACTGCAGGAGACAATCGTTGAATGACTGAATGCAGCGCTCCCACTTCACCAGTACTGACCCAAGAACCAGCACTTGTCTCTCCAGTCTTGCAGCACCGACGCCTCAGGACAGTCTGAGGGAGACCAGAGGCACGAACTTGGGATGACAGGCAATGATCATCCCTTCTGACCAGCAGAGACAGGGCAGAGAAAGCCCACAGAGGTCTGCTTCTACCTGGAGCGAGAGACAGCTCGTAGAGGACCCCCAAATCACTGGCCGGGCTGATTTGAGGGGGGGTCCTTCTGTACATGGCCACTCATGAAGACCCTCTGAGGGGACGGCTTTGTTTAATGAGCAGACAACAAAGTAGAGTGTTAAGTAAAATGAGGAATAAAGAAATGATATTTCAAACAAAGGAACTAGATACAGGCTGAAATTGACACTAGTAAAATGAAATTAATGTACCTAATAAAGAATTAAAAATAAAGATGTTCCCATAAGGATGCTCACTGAGGTTGGAACAATGCATGAACCAAGTGAGAGTCTGAAAAAAACCAAATAAAATGTTACAAGTATCAAATAGAAATCATGGAGCTGTAGAATAATTGCTTCTGTTGTTTAGTTGAAAAGTTGTGTGCAACTCTTTTGCTACCCCAAGTACTATAGCCCACCTGACTCTTCTGCTCATGAGACTTTCCAGATGAGAATACTGGAGTGGATTGCCATTTCCTTCTGCAAGTGATTTTCTTCACTCATAGGCTGAACCCATCTCCTGCATTGGCAGGCAGGTTCTTTACCACTAAGCTACCAGGGAAGCCATAGAATAATAACTGAACTGAAAAAGCTCACTAGAAGTCTTCAACAGCAGATTACATCAGACAGAAGAAAGACTCAATTCAACTCCAAGAGATCAAAGGAGCAAAGGAAGACAGTAGAAAGTGATCAAATCTTACAGGAGTTATGGGATAGTAACAAAAGTAACAATACACACAGTATGGGAGTCTCAGAAGGAAAAGAGAGAAAAAGGATAATTATGTGAAGTGAAAACATGCTAGTTAATACTATGCCAGTAATCATACTGTAATATATAATTGATCAAATCCATACCTTGTACACCTTCAGCTTGTATACTGTAATATATTGATTATATCTCAGTAAAAAAAGGAAGCATTTTCAATACATAATGGCTAAAAATCTTCCAAACTTATAGAAGGAAACTGATATCCATGTCAAGATTTTAAGACAACAAATAAAATGTCCCTAAAGAAACCACACTGAGATATTCTGCAATTAAAATTCAAATATATAGAGAGAATTTTCAGAAACCCATAGAAAAGTGACTTATGTATATTGAAAGACCCCTAAGACTCTCGGTGGATTTTTTTTAGCAGAAAGCCTGGAAGCCAGAAGAGAGTGAGATGACATATTCAAAGTGCTGAGAGAGGAAAAAAAAGAGTCAACTAAATGTATTAATTCACTGCAAAACTGAAGAAATGAAAAACAGATTTCTGGTTCTCCATGTGTGAAGGTTGTAAGTTGCCATTCCATCCTGACGGAGAAACCAAGACAGAGTCACAACAATAAAAACACAAGAGAAGAGAACATGCAAAGAATATGTGAGGACCAGAAAGGCATGTCTTAGAAACAACGGGAACTCCAAAAGGAGGAGAAAGAGAGAAAGGAAAAGAGATGTTTTTGAAGTAACAATAACTGAATATTTTCCCCAAATGAATATCAGACACCAAACCACAGAGGCAGAAAGTTCAGAGAGCACCCAACAACACATGTGTAAAGTAAAAGACTGCAAATTAAAAGACCCATATCTTGAAATACTGTTTTAAAACTGCAGAAATCCAAAGATGGAAGAAAAAATTCCTGAAAGAAGCCAGAAGCAGGGAAAATTGCCTATACGGGAACAAAGATAAGACACATGTGAGATTCTCCTCAGAAACCACACAAGAAAGAAAGAAGGAGAATGAAATATTTAAAATGTTGGGAGAAAAAAATTCCCAACCTAGAAATATTTGATCTGTAATACTGTCATTGAAAAATGATAAAGATATAAAGACTGTGAGACAAACCACAACTGAGGAAATTTACTGCCAGTATGTATGTTTGAAAAATTTCTATACAGAGGGAAAAACTCAATATAGGTCAAAAAGTTGGATCCACATACAGAAGGCAAACCAGTGAAAAAGTAATAGTGACAATAAAATAACAATGTTTACTTTTTTCAATCTTAACTGATACAAGAGCTTCTTAAAATCATAGAACCAATGTATTTGCATAGGGTTATATACAGATTATTTATATTAAATATGTTATAGGCACTCTGCATAAATATTATATACTTGCTTATATATACGTGAAATGAATGACACTACTACACACTATTTGCAATGTGGAAGGGTGTTATTTGACAGTGGACACAGTTAAGCTCAGCGACATCAACTAACTGGATATAATTGATGTTCACAGAACACTTTCTCCAGCAACAATAGAATACATATTTTCTGAAGTTCATATTCAACATTCACCAGGATAGACATTGTGAGCCATAAAACTTATACTGACAAACTTAAAAGAATAGAAATCATATAATATCTCTTCTTAGACCATGATGGAATTAAACCAGAAATCAATAACAGGAAAATAGCTGGAAAAATCCCATGAAGATTTAAAAAACCTGATTCTGAGAAACACATGGGTCAGAAAAGAAATCTGAAAATAAGTTTTATTAAAATATTTTAAACTAAATTCAAATGAAGACAGAAAATTTTTAAATTTTATAGGGTACAGCTAAATATCCTAAAGGGATACTTTAGTATCCCTAAATATCTTAAGTGCTTAGAGGAAATTTACATAATCAAATGCATATACAACAAAAGAACAAAGATCTAAAATCAGGAAAGATTCCACTTTGGAAACTAGAAAAAAAGAAAAGCAAATTAAATCCAAAGTAAGCAACAGAAAAGAAATATTTAGAATTGATAAACCTCTTGTCAGGTGTGCTAAGAGAGATGATACTAATTACTGATATCAGTAGTATAAAAGAAGTATCTTAACTATAGCCTCATGTACATTAAAAGGACAGTAAAGGAATGAGATAAACATCTCTGTGTCCACCAATTTGAAATCCTGGATAAAATGGTCCAACTGTTTGAAACACACCATTTGTCTAACCTCATGTAAGAGGAAATAGACAATCTGAATACGCCTGATTCTATTAAATAAGTTGAATAAAATTGATCACCTGCCAAATCACAAAGCAGCAGGCAGGCCCAGAAGTTGTCACTGCTGAATTCTGCCAAACACTTGAGTAAACCATATCAAATCTATACACATTCCCTCAAAATATAGAAACAGAAAGAAAACTTCTAACTCATGCTAAGTGGGCCAATATTATACTGAAACCAAAACAACCAATGAAACTTAAAAAAAAAGGAGCTACACATTTACATCTCTCATGAGCATATATGAAAAAATTCTCAACAACATATTAGGAAATAAAAACCATCAATAAATTTAAAAGTTGTAAACCAAAACCAACTGGGATTTATCCCAGGTACGCAAAGCAGGCTCCGCATTCAAAATTCAAGTAATAAAAGCAATTACTACATAGGCTAAAGAGGAAAAATATTAGTAAATTGAGCAATGTTACAGTGTATAAAGTTAACATGCAAAAATAATTTGTGTTCCTACAAACTAACAAACTGTCCGAAAGAGAAATTAACAAAAAATTCCACTTACAATAGCATCCAAAAGAATAAAATACTTTTGATTAAATTAAACCAAGGAAGAGAAAAACCTGTACTCTAAACCTATAGTATACTGATGAAAGAAATCATGACACAATGGAAAGAGATCCAGTGGTCATGGATTAGAGGAATTCTTATCCATACCATCTAAAGCAATCTACAAATTCAGTGTGATTCCTATACAACGTCTAATGGAATTTTTCACAGAACCAGAAAAAATGATCCTGAAATTCCTATGTAGTCACAAAAAAAAAAAACCCAAATAGGCAAATAATCTTGATAAGGCTGAGGGATCACATTTCCTGATTCAAAGGACATTAAGAGGCTATAGCAATGAAAACAATATGATATTGACATTTAAAGTGAAAGTGTTAGTCACTCAGTCGTGTCCAACTCTGCGACACCATAAACTGTAGCCCACCAGGCTCCTCTGTCCGTGGAATTATCTAGGCAAGAATACTGGAGTGGGTTGCCATTCCCTTCTCCAGGGGATCTTTCCAACATAGGGATGGAACCTAGGTTTCTCACATTGCAGGCAGATTCTTTACCATTTGAGCTACCTGGGAAGGTCCTTGAAGTATTTCACTTGAAGAAGTTAAAAATTCACAACAGTAGGCTATGTTCTATATGTATATTGCCATACCTCAAGCAAAGAGCAAGAAAAGTGTAACAAGGAAAATCTACTAAAACACTATAAGTAAATCATGGTATCATCTTTAAACTGTTCGAGTAATTCAGAAGAATGAAACAATCGAAGAAAAAAAGAACTACAAGCACAGAAAAATAGAAAAACAAATGTATCAGAACAGTGAAAAGCCCAACCATACCAATAATTATTATAAATATAAGTAATCTAAAAACACCAAATAAAATATGGATTCCAAAGGCAAATGGAGGGAAAAAACATACCTTATGACCCACAAAATAGTCTCTGCAAGAAACTCACATCAAACTTAAATCTGTTTTGTGCTTCCAATGATTATATCTTTTAAATTTAATTTTGTTTATATTGGTTGATTTGCAGTGTTGTGTTAGCTTCAGGTATACAGCAAAGAGGTTCAGTTATACATGCAAATATTGATAAATATACTATCAGAGTAACTGAACCTAATTATAAAAAAATGTACAAGGGATAGAGAATCACTATGTAACCATAAAAGTATCCACTTATCAAGAAGATGACAATCCTGAAGTTATAGGCGTCAAATAACAAAACTTCAAAATATCTGAAGCAAACCCTGATACATTGGAAAGAGAATGACACAAACCACAACAATAAGTGAGGAATTCAACACACTCCAATTGGTTATTGCCAATACTAGACTGAAAATCAACAAAACAGAGCATTGAACAATAGCATCCATCAAACTGATGGCCATGACGTTTATGGACCATTCCACCCAAGAATAATATAATTACACAATTTTTTTTCAAGTATCCGAGTACATTCACCTACAAATACAATATACTGCCTCACAAGGCAAAGCTTCACAAACGAAAAACAAATTGAAATTATATAAGCTATATGCCTGTATCAAAAATAATCAAACTAAAATTCAACAAACAACAGAAAAAAATCCCAAACCACTTGTAAATTATACACTTTTAAAACATCAGATCAAACAGGAAGCCTCAGAAGAAATATAGAAGATACACAGATTATTAACATGAAAACATACTGTATTGTTGTGAGACACAACTAAAGCAATGTTGAGAGGGAAATTTGAGTACTAAAATGCTTACAATAGAGAGATGAATTGTTTTTCAGCCAGTAAGTCATGTCCAACTCTCTGTGACCCATGAAGTGCAGAATGTCAGGTCTCCCTGTCCTTCACTACCTGCCTGAGTATGCTCAAACTCATGTCCGTTGTTGTCAGAGATGCCATACAATCATCTCATCCTCTGTTGCCCCCTTCTTCTCTTTCCTTCAATCTTTTCTAGATGAATGGTCACCTATGAAGTTTTGTCCTTAACATATTAGAAGAAGAAGAGCAAAATAAACCTGAAGCAAGGTATCAGGGAGTAAAGAGATACAGCGAAAAACTGTGACATTGAAAATAAGATAGTAGTAAAGAAAATCAAAGCAAGAAACAGTAGGTTCTTTGATATGTGCAATAAATTGAAAAATCTCTGGTAAGACTGACAGTTAAGAAAAAAGGAGTCACACATCACCAATGTCTGAAATGAACCAACACATCACTAAAGCTCCTGTAAGTCATTAAAAGAATAATAAAGACTATTACAAAATTCCATGCAGAAATGCCACTGAGATGAAACACACCAATTACTTTAAAAACTACAATCATTCAAGCAATCCAAACAAAAAACAAATAAATAAAATAGCTTGTAACTATTAAATAAATTGAATTGCTAATTTAATAGCTCCCAACACACACACACACATGCAAAATCCCAAAGCCCAGGGATTTCACTGTAGAATTTTACAAAGTACCTTAAGAATTAACAAGTATTTTATACAATGTCCTCCTGAAAGACAAGAGAATGCATTCCTTTTTGTGTATTTAGTGAGGTCAGTATTATTCTAATCTAAAAATTAGACAAAGTCACTACCAAAAAAAAGAAAATCATAGACCAATGTTTTTCATGAAATTTCACCCCCAAAATCCTCAAGAAATTGTTAGCAAGTCAAATCCAGGCATGAATAAAAGATTCATACAACAAGACCAAGTTTGGATTTTTCTAGGTATGAAAGGTATTTTCTAGGTATTGTATCAATATTTGAAAATCAGTCAAAGCAATACACTATCTCAACATCTTATGATCTTATCAACTAATACAAAAAAGACATACAATTAATCACATTCCCCATTATGGGGCAGAAAAACAAACAGATTCTTACCAATCTAGGAACAGTGAATTTCCTTAACTTTTTAAAGACCATATTAAAAAAAAAACAAACTATCTCTAACATTATCCTTAGTGGTTAATGACTGAATATGTTATCCCTACAACTCAGAAAATCCAAACTCATAAGAAGTCCTATTTGATTCAACTCTTGTAGTATAGTTAAGATATTATTCCCAGACAGAGGACCAAGTTCAATGTGAGATTCAACCTCTGTGCATCCTTTCTGTCAGAGGAAGAATCTCTGATTTTCTTTTAATCGTCAAATGTCTGAAACCAAGTGTCTCATGAATTCTGTTCTACTTTCTACTTGCAGATGGTGAGAAATAGAAATGTACCAGTTACCATATTTTAAATATCATTCTCTCTGAATTATAGCACAGCAACAGAATTTGAACAAACACTTGCATTCGTATCTTCTCCCTCATCTATTCTGGCAAAATACATATCTTAGACTAAAGCTAACTTCTTCATATTCTATTAAACATTTTTTGACTCTTATCTGCATTGGGGGATATAATTCAAATTCCTGTGGTTTTAAGGTAAACATATTAGGATTTAGTACTCAATATGCTATTGCAGCTTTATTTTTCTGTGCTCTTTCTGTGAAATGGTTTCCACTGTTCCCTCCACTGCTCAGCTCCTATGACACTTTCAGCAAAACTTCACTCTATTATTTAGAGGCTTCTCAGTTCCTTTTCCCACTTCTTTCTCTGCTCAAATTCCTACAACTACTTTCGGTGAATGTAAATGACCTTTTCAATTAAGTGATTCCTGAGTTTCAAATTCTAAAATGCTCATTCTACTCAACGTGTTTTCATAGCAACTGCCACATTATGTTTGGGTTTGTGATCAATCTGCTTGTCCAACAATCTGGCGAGCATAAGGCAGGCTCATTCTTCCCACCAATGATGCCTTTACCACAAAAGCATAAAAATCTACAAAACATAAAGTAAAACTTACCTTTATAAATGAAGAGTCTGGATATAACATTCCTGATTTGTTGTATGAATACACCAGGAAATTAGAGTCTACAAATGACCTAATTCAACCAAAATAATAAACTTTGTTTTAATAACAGCATTAATAAAAGTAACTTCCAGAGTTATGAAGTTAAAAATAAACTTTACTTTCCACTTTATAAGCTTAAATATGCAAAAATTAAATGGGTTCCTTGGATTGCAAGAAGGTCAAACCAGTCAATCCTAAAGGAAATCTGTCCTCAATATTCACTGGAAGGACTAATGCTGAAGTTGAAGCTCCAATACTTCGGTCACCTGATGCAAAGAATGGATTCATTGGAAATGACCCTGATGCTGGGAAAGACTTAAGGCAGGAGGAGAAGGGGGTGACAGAGGATAAGATGGTTGGATGGCATGAGTTTGAGTAAGTTCTGAGAGTTGATGATGGACAGGGAGGCCAGGCATGCTGCAGTCCCTGGGGTCGCAAAGAGTCAGACAAGACTGAGGGACTGAACTGAACCGAAGTGGGCTCATCTCCCCATTGTCTACCTTTCTTTCTGATAGCCTATTATGTATATAAGAGAAAACAAGAACCAGAATGACCAGATACAGGTGTGGGCAATGTCAAGACACAGAGTGATGTCTAATGAAATCTAGGACTTCCAATTCCCAAAGCAAAGTTTTTACAGATTCAACCATCTATGTATCTCATGGCATAAATCCTTTTGTTATAATTTGCTAAGAAGCAGCCATGGGTTAATAAATAACAAAAAATTCATGCTTATTTCATTAACATTTTTCCATAACTTATCCTAGGCTAACAAACAACCTCTAAATTCCTAGTGCTTTAAAATTAAAACAAGTGTTGTTTACAAGGTTACTGCAGATTCAACTCCACAATGCCTTCCTTCTGGAACCTAGGAAAAGGCATGGTCCCTCTATGGAAATTGCTTCTCTTGAAGCGGTCGGAGAAAAATTGTAGAACCACACAATACATCTCAAAGTCTTTGTTTAGATGAAGGATTCTAGTCTTTGGCTCAAATATCATACGTTATGTCTATACATAAATGTGACATAAATGGAGTATGGAGCTATAATCTTCTTACAAGGTGCATGTTGACTATCTTGGAACAATCTAAAATATTCATGGTAGGGATGAGACAGTGTGGGACCTGAACTCTTTACTGGAGTGCTTGACCTGGACAAATGTCTCCTGGAGCAACAAATGATAAAGGAACTACGAGGGACTAAAAATAACTGCCTGCATGAGCAGTCTGGGCAAGTATGAACGAAAAGACACAAGAAGGCCACAAAGTGACCACCACTTCTGAGGTGCCAGGAGGAAAAGCAAGGCGCTGTGCATGATGCATGTACACAGCACCACCAAGGGACCCTGGAGACTGTGGCAGAGAACCCAATTCTGACTCCGTGTTGGAGCTGTTTCTTTGACTTGCTTTTCATTGCTTTTGTTAATATAATCGAATGGTCTGCCTCAGAGAATCCCGCCCCTCTGCCTGACTGCAAACTCAAGTGCCTTTGTTCAGAACCACGTGATATAGATGGTGGGAAGGAAGAAACTGACACATTCTCTGCCTGAGACTTGGCATTCTAGGAGATGTGTGCAAGATTCAAGGTCTTTTGACTTTGCTACCTCAGCTCCCCCCATCTCTGATCTATTAAAGAATCTTGCGTGCAGACCCCAATAACATGGTTATTTTGAGATGCTAGCCTGCCATCTTCTCAGTCAGCTGGCTCCTCGAATAAAGTTTCTTCCTTGCCTCAGTCCCTCGTCTCCGGATTCATTGGCCTGTCCTGCTGTAGGCAGAGTGGGCTTGGACCACTAATCCACCCCGACTTTTACCTCACATAAGGAACCAGCCCACCCTCCTCAGACAGTGAGCAAGGGAACCTGTGACTTGTTTTCACTCCCTCCTACTGCAACATGAGTCTCAGCAAAGCCTTGCCTGAATTTCTTGTCTGGCCACGTAACAATTTCTACTGACTAAAGAGTCCAGGGACCCTAGATTTCTCAAGGATTCCAAACATCAAGAAGCCTCTGAACACCAGGATAGAGAGAAACTAAAGCATTAACAGAGTGCTTTCTTCATCACTACTTTTCTATTCATATCTGATTTATTTGCTCTCATTCTTTTTTTAATAAAAATTGTTAGTGAAGGATAGTTAATTTGTAATGATGTCTAAGACAAAGATTCATATATATATATATATATATATATATATATATATATATATATTATACATACATATATTCTTGCCTAGAGAATCCCATAGACAGAGGAGCCTGGTGGGCTGCTGTCCATAGGGTCTTACAGAGTGGGACATGACTGAAGCCACTTAGCATGCATGCATGCATTGGAGAAGGAAATGGCAACTCACGCCAGTATTCTTGCCTGGAGAATCCCAGGGAGAGAGGGGCCTGGTGGGCTGCCGTCTATGTGGTCACACAGAGTTGGACACGACTAAAGTGACTTAGCAGCAGCAGCATACTGAAATGATATACTATGTATATCTTTATATATCAGATTATATAGTGATTAAAGAATCTGAATGGCCCAGATGGGTTTAGGTGAAAGCATCTAGAACATGGATTCTGGAACAAGGGCAGAGCCACATTTTATAACTGTAAGCATTTAAATGGAGGTGGTAGAGTGGGAATCCAACAGTACTTCCTGGGAAAAAGAAATTAGAGGTAAAAACCTTCGCAGATATTTGACAAGAATTATTAAAATGAGAAAAAATTAGTTTGTAAGTTTGTTCATCCTAGACTCTTTACCAAAACCACACCTTTTTTTTTTTATATATGAAACAACACACCAATCCACCTTTATCAGTGATATAAGAAAAATCAGGCTTCCTTGTTAACTCAGATGGTAAAGAATATGTCTGCAATGCAGGAGGCCTGGGTTCGATCCTTGGGTTGAAAAGACCCCCTGGAGGAGGGAAGGGCAACTCACTGCAGTATTCTTGCCTGGAGAATCCCAGGACAGAGGAGTTTGCTGGGTTACAATCTATGGGGTTGCAAAGAGGTGGACATGACTGAGAGACTAAGCACATAAGGGAAATACAAGTGAGCACTGAAAGAAAAACAATGTCCAACAAAAGGAAATTGAAAAACAAATCAAAGGCAAAATTTAAAAGCTAGCTTCTAATGAAGTAGCATTGATGGATAAGAACAATCTTAAGCTCAAGAAAAATTAATAAGCTTTCCAAGGAAACCATTTGGAGAGAAAAAAAAACAGATACTATGAAACTAAAATACACGACATGTGAGTGTAGCGTCCCTTAAGTTGTGTTCAACTCTTTGTGACTCTATGGACTACAGCCCACCAGTTTCCTCTGTCCATGAGATTTTGAAAGGAACATTACTTGAGTGGGCTGCCAAGCCTTCCTCCAGGGGACAGTCTCGACTCAGGGATCAAATCCACATCAAATAAATGTATCCAAGAAAATTTTCTTACTGTAAACATAATTAAAGGTCTATCCAATAAAGAGGAAAAATGCTGGCAGAATGCACATCAGAAATAAGGATTTGATCATAGTTATAGAATATGATATAGAGCACAGAGAAATAAGATGCAGGATAAAAGCATAGATTCCCCTTGGAAGAAAATAAGGTATATGGGATGAAAATTAAAAAGAAAACATTAAGGGACTTTTGATATTTCAGGGAATATTAATGTATTATACAGACACATACACAGAAACTCACACTCACCCATACAAAGAAAACATGCCAGAAAACTTAAAATAGACTGTATCAAGTTACAAAAATTTATAGAAAAAAAATATGACTCAAATTCTACACATTGCCAAAATGTTATTCAATTATGAGAACAAAAAGACATCCACAGATCTGCGATTAGGGAAGCATGCTCTCTGCATATTCCTTCTGAAGAAAATAATCTAATTAATCTAACTAGAAAATATTCTAACTAAATAATACCTGAGTCAGCAGAAAACTTCAATGAAAAATGCTTCAAAACAGTAGGAAAATGCAAATAGAGTTGATAAAGAAACTGAAAGCAGTGGATCTATATCTCAAATGGAAAGAGAATTTTTAAAAATATAGGATGTTATGGTATCACTTTAGGATCTGAGAGACACAAGAGAAGAATATGAGAACCTATGAGAAAAAATATGAATAGAAGGATTATTTGAAAATTATTTTTTATAGCAATAAATCCCTACAACATAGGAAGAAAACATCAATATTCAACATGCTATTTTCACAACTACAGAAGAGATAAAGTGGTAATAGCTACAGAAAACAAAACTTTTCACAAATTGATGATGGAGCAAAAAGTAGAAAAACAGAAAGATAAAGATTCCCTGGTGGCTGAAACAGTAAAGCATCTACCTGCAATGTGAGAGACCCGGGTTCAATCCCTGGGTCAGGAATATCCCTGGAGAAAGAAATGGCAATCCACTCTAGTACTCTTGCCTGGAAAATTCCATTGACTGAAGAGACTGGTAGGCTACAGTTCATGGGGTCGCAAAGAGTTGGATGCAACTGAATGACTTCACTCAAAGCCATACATAGAATATAAATAACTCAAAACTAATGAATAAAAGACAATACTTTTGCCACCTGATGTGAAGAGCTGACTCATTAGAAAAGACCCTGATGCTGGGAAGGATTGAAGGCAGGAGAAGATGATGGCAGAGGATGAGATGGTTGGATTGCATCACCAACTCAATGGACATGAGTTTGGAGAAACTCTGGGAGTTGGTGATGGACAGGGAGGCCTAGCGTGCTGTGGTCCACAGGGTGGCAAAGAGTGGGACATGACTGAGCAACTGAACTGAACTGGACTGACTGAATGAATACAAACTAATTACCCTAAAATCTTAAGGGAAACAAGTCAATGAGAACTGTACAATTTCACTTGGAAAGACACTACATATTATTAATAACCAGAGAACTGCATATTAAAGCAACTAATCAACAAAAATGAGTGAATATGTGCACTTGGTTGAGAATATAGAAAACAAATATTCTTTAATTATTGGATAATTGGTTATTAAGGTTTTGAAAAAAAAACTGGCAGTATATAACACTTAAGAATTCTCTTATTTATAATCCAATAGCTACACTGAGGCCTAAGAAGTCATGTCCAGGGATGTCAACTAGAGAGCTTTCTTGCTGTAAATAAGGGAGGATAAATAATTTACAGGATATATTGATTTGATGGCTGCATATGCATTAAAAATCATTTTGCATACCTCAGTATGAATGAATCTCAACCAATGATATTATGCACAATGTTGCACAATGGACAACCACAACCACATGCACTAAAACAATACATGCCTACTGCTCACACTTTTGGCTCATGTGCCAGTAGCCATGACCACTCTGCTAACTGGCCAGGCTTGCTCAGTGGTACAGGATTCAGCTGAAAATAGGCTGATGTAGGGATAAACAGAACACCTTGGCTATGATCCACATGTCTTAAATCTTTCAGCAAGCTTAGCCAAAACACATTCTCATGGGGATGACAGGTAAGGATGGAGAGCAGAGAACCATGAGAACCTGTTTAAGCCTCTGTTGAAATCAATTCGCCCAACATCACTTTGGCAAAAGTGAGTGTGCAGTAGTGCTCAGTCACTCACTTATGTCTGACTCTGAAACACCATGAACTGTAATCCACCAGGCTCCTCTGTCCATGCTATTTTCCAGGCAAGAATACTGAAGTGGGTTGCCATTGCCTCCTTCAGGGTATCCTCCCCACTCAGGAATTAAATGTGAGTCTCTTGCATCTCCTGCTTTGGCAAGAGGATTCTTTACCACTGAGCCACCTGGGATGGCCCCATAAAAATAGTCTCAAACTGGGCTGGTAATTTGCCAGGCCCCCAAGGTAAAATCCCCTTCATGGATTACAGCCTTGCTGTGGCAGAAATGCTTGTCACTACATGAAGCTATGAGCCATGCTGGGAAGGGGCACCCAAGATGGATGGGTCACAGTGAAGAATTCTGGCAAAATGTGGTACACTGGAGAAGGAAATGGCAATCTACGCTAGTATTCTCGCCTGGAAAACTCCATAGACCGTGAGAAAAAGGCAAAAAGATATGACACTGGAAGATGAGCCCCTCAGGCTGAAGGTATCCAATATGCTACTCAGGAAGAGGAGGGCAATTAATAATAACTACAGTAAGAAAAAAGCAGTTGGGCCAAAGCAGGAACAAAGCTAAGTTGTGGATGTGTCTGGTGGTGAAAGTCCAATACTATAAAGAACAATATTACATAGGAACCTGGAATGTTAGCTCCGTGAATCAAGGTAAACTGGAAGTGGTCAAGCAAGAGATGGTAAGATTGAGCATCAACATCGTAGGAATCAGTGAACTAAAATGGATGGGAATGGGTGCATTTAATTCAGATAACCATTATACCTATTCTTTTGGGCAAGAATCCCTTAGAAGAAATGGAGTAGCCCTCATAGTCAATGAAAGAGTTCAAAATGCAGTAATTGAGTCAATCTCAAAAATGACAGAATGATCTCAGTTCATTTCTAAGGCAAACCATTCAACATCACAGTAACCCAAGTCTACATCCCAATGGCTGATGTTAAAGACAGTGAAGTTGACTGGTTCTATGAAAATCTAGGACACTTTCTAGAACTAAGATCAAAAAAAGATGCCCTTTTCATCATAGGGGATTAGAAGGGAAAAGAAAGAAGTCAAGAGAAACCTGGAATAACGGACAAGTTTGGCCTTGAAGTACAAAATGAAAGTGGGCAAAGGCTAACAGTGTCTTGTCAAGAGAACACACTGGTCATAGTACACATTCTTTCCAAGCAATCCAGTGGACCAGTTTACATATGGTCATCGACAAACGGTCAATACTGAAATCAGATGGATTATGTTCTTTGTTGTCAAAGACGGAGAAGCTGTATACAGTCAGTAAAAACAAATCCTGGAGCTGACTGTGGCATAGATCATGAGCTCTTTATTGCAAAATTCAGGTTAAAGTTAAAGATAGCAATGAAAACCACTAGGCCATTCAGGTATGATCTAAATCAAATGTTTTATGATTATACAGTAAAGATGACAAATAGATTCAAGGGACTAGACCTGATAGAAGAGTGCCTGAAGAACTATGGATGGAAGTTTGTACACTGTACAGGAGGCAATGACCAAAACCATCCCAAAGAAGAAATGCAAGAAGGCAAAGTGGTTGTCTGAGGAGGTGCTAAAAATAGCTGGGGAAAGAAGAGAAGTGAAAGGCAAGGGAGAAAGGGAAAGATACACTCAACTGCAGAGTTCCAGAGAATAGCAAGGAGAGATAAGAAAGATATCTTAAATTAACAATGAAAAAAAAAGAGAAAAACAATAGAGACGGAAAGACTAAAGATCTCTTCAAGGAAACTGGAGATAAGATGGGAATATATATTTCAAGTACAGATGGGCCTGATAAAGGACAGAAACACTTAAGATCTAACGAAAGCATAAGATATTAAGAAGAGGTGGCAAGAATATGCAGAGGAACTGTATCAGAAAGGTTTTAATGACCCAAAAAATCATGGTGTCGTGGTCACTCACCTAGAGCCAGACATGCTGGAATGTGAAATCAAGTGGGCCTTAGGAAGCACTGTTATGAACAAAGTTAATGGAGGTTAACAGAATTCCAGCTGAATCATTCAAAATCCTAAAAGATGATACTGTTAGAGTGTTGCACTCAGTAGATCAGCACATTTGGAAAACCCGGCAGTGGCCACAAGAGTGGAAAATGTCAGTTTTCATTCCAACCTCAAAAAAGAGCAATGCCAAAGAATGCTCAAACGACCTTACCATTGTGCTAATTTTACATGCTCGCAAGATTAGGCTCAAAATCCTTTAGCAGTACATGAACCAGATGTACAAGCTGGGTTTAGAAGAAGTAGAGGAACCAGAGATCAAATTTCCAACAATCGTTGGATCATGAAAAAAGCAAGGGAGAAACAAAAACATCTACTTCTTCACTGACTATGCTAAAGCCTTTGACTATGGATGACAACAAATTGTGGAAAATTCTCAAAGAAATGCTTGGACCAGACCGCCTTACCTCTCTTCTGAGAAACCTTGATGTGGGTCAAGAAACAACAGTTAGAATCAGACATGGATTAAAATAGGGAAAGGAGTAAGAGGTTGTATATTGTCACCCTGCTTATTAAACTTAAGGTTTAACGATGGGTTGGATGAAGTACAAGCTGGAATGAAGATTGTTGGTGAAATATCAACAACCTGAGATGTGCAGACGGTACCATTCTAATGGCAGAAAGTGAAGAGGAACCAAAGAGCCTCTTGATGAGAGTGAAAGAGGAGAGTGAAAAAGCTGGCTTAAAATTCAACATTCAAAACAGTAAGATCATAGCTTCTGGTCCTCTCACTTCATAGCAAATAGATGTGGAAAAAGCAAAAGCAGTGACAGATTTTATTTTCTTGGTCTGCATAATCACTGAAGACAGTGACTGCAGCCATGAAATTGAGACACTTGCTTTTTCAAAGCAAAGCTCTGACAAACATAGACAGTAGAGATACCACGTCACCAACAAAGGGCCATATAGTCAAAGTCATGGTTTTGCCAGTAGTCATGTACAGATTTGAGAACAGGCCCATAAGAAGGCTGAGTGCTAAGGAACTGATGCTTTTGAATTGTGGTTCTGGAGAAGATGAGAGTCCTGTGGACTGCATGGAGATCAAACCAGTCAATCCTAAACACAATCAAACCTGAATAATTAATGGAAGTACTGATGCCAAAGCTGAAGCTCCAATATTTTGGCTAGCTGATGTGAAGAATCTGCTCATTGGAAAGACACTGATGCTGGGAAAGATTGAAGGCAAAAGGAGATGAGGGTGATGGAAGATGAGATGGTTAGATAGCATCACTCAATCAGTGGATATGAATTTGAGCAAACTCTGGGAGATGATGGAGGACAGGAGAGCCTGGCATGCTGCAGTCCATGAGGTACCAAAGAGTCATACATGACTCAGCAATATGCAAATTTCTAGAAATGCGCTTGGAAAATAGTACATGCTCAGTAAACGTCAATTACTGTTGTTCTTGTCATTATTATTGTTATCACTATTTTTAGCATTCACCCTTCTTGATCCAGAAGTCCATTAATTGATATCAAGTCTGTTATGTAACAAAATCTGTATGATATAAAAATACATGGATGGGGATGCTTCTTGTCAGAGTCTATGGTGACAATCCCTGGAAAAAACCTCATTACCCATCAATGCTATATACCATGCAATCTCACTACTACAAATGAGTGAAAATGTACATACAGAGAAAGAAAATACATGCTGTTATGAAATAAGGTACTTGCAGAAGACAATTTGCATTTGAGCAAAGAAATCCTTTTTTGGGTAGGTTTCTGTATGTTTTATTTCAGGCAAAGATGAAATTTAGATTAGAAAGTCATGGAGTGATACACACAGGTTACTGATGTGGGTTTCCTCACAGAATGAAAGCAGAAATCTGAAGACATTAAAAGTATATACTATAGCAAAATGAGACAAACTGGGTGTAACATCAAACAAAATGCATAAAGTCACATAATTATGTAAAATGACATGAAACAAACAAATTGAATTATGGGCTGATAACATTAGTTCACTAACAAGTATGTAAGGAGTTACATAAAATGATTTTCATATATTTCATATGATCTAATATTCATATCATTATAGTTGAATCTGAATATTAGACTTAAAGTCTAATGATAATGACTCAAGAGTCTCATCTGACATGGATCACCAAGAAGACTTAACATGTTAAATAAAATACTCATGCCTTTGAATGTTTAGGCACTAAATGTAGACTCAGTTATAGGAAATCATTAAAAGCTTAAGAAAGTAAAAACAACTCTATGAAAAGAAGAATGGCCACTTACTGCTTTGCAAGTGGGAGAGTGTATGTTTTCTTGTCAATTTGGATGGAATAGGTGACCTATAGCAAAGGATTCAGAGAAAAAGTAATTATTAGATATTTCAAATCCCTGAAAGTCAAAAGTTCTAATTTTAAAAAATATGTACTCTTTCATATAAACAATGATGATATCATGTATCAAAATTATATATACTGGAGAAGGAAATGGCAGCCAACTTCAGTATTCTTGTCTGCAAAATCACATGGACAGAGGAACCTGGCAGGCTATATAGTCCATGGAGTCTCAAAACAGTCAGAAATGACTAAGAGACTAACATCAACAAAAACAAACTGCATATCTCCACTTCTACAGAGATATAATATTACAGTTATCTTTCTTCAATCTTGGAATATATGACAGAATTAATCATAATCAAAGCTACATAAAATCTAGGATTATAAATCCACTGCAAAAGTAAGAGCATTAGTTATTAGCATTAAAGTCTCATAAGCAAATTTTCACTTAAAATGGTTACATTTAGAAATGTTGAGTAAACTTTGAAGAAATTTGAGTTTTCTGATCTTTTCTTACTTTGCAGTTTCCAGAGAAAATAAATGGAAAATTAAAGGATATAAAGCAAGTTTCCTTCTAAGATAAAACTAATCTGATGTTCACCTAAAGGCACCATTCAGAAAGCTAAAAGGCAGTTCTACTAAAGGATGATATCTGGAATCCATATGCTATTGGCCGGTCCACATTTGTGTGTGTCTCACTTCTAACAGTATATCTCTTCCTTCTCATTTTCCTTAGTCTATCTCACCAAATGTTCTGTTTTACATTCTTCTCAGATATTAACTTTTTGATATTGTGAATCTGAGCTACTTCAGTTTATTTTTTCATTAATTCTACCTCTTCATTTAAGCAGAATCTTTAAGAATTTTAAGGTTTTAGTTATTTTTCTAATTTTAAATTTCCAACCATTTTTATCACCTATTTATTTGTAGATAGGTGTATATTATGCTACTATATGAACTTCAGAGCATGATTTAAGTTTTTCTTTCCAATTTTTTCTTTCTCATTCATTGTTTATTATTTAATTTCGATTACAATTTGTGATCTCTCCATCAACCCATGAACCATGTACAAGTACATTTTTAAATTTTCAAATACATTTCTCAGTCTTTTTGTTAAGTTTTAACCTAACTGTACTGTTTCCAGATAATGAGTGCTATACTATCCCTGTGTTTTTCATTGATTTATTTATTTTCCTTGCTGTGGTAATTTCATTAAATGACATCATATATTCTTGAAAGTATAAGAAATATTCTTCAGTAGCATTATTTACAACGGAGACAGAGCACACGTGCAGCTTGATTAGAAAAGTTCTGTTTCTGGAGATAGTGACAAGTTTGGATGTTTCTGACTCCTGGCTAAATCAAGAGTACTAAGACTTAAAATGAATGCAGTTTACAGTACAACCCCCCCCCCTGGCCAAGGTTAGCTTCCATTGTGTTTCACTGACTAGTTCAAAACAGCTGGCTTGGCTACTTAAGAGGTCACCGAAAACTTTGTAAGGAGTTCTCTCTCCCAAAGCCAAGATTCCTCCCACAAATCTTGTGATTTTAAGCCAGAGTCTTAATGTATTCCCAGAGCACAGGCTCACATAGGACTAGCTCACTGGGGAAGCTTCCTGGATTACTGAACTTACTTGAATTCTCTTTTTCTTGCTGCAACATAGCTTTTATCTTTATATAAAAACCTCATACCATATGTGATATCCATAGAGTCTAGTGTGTCTAAACAAAGAGCAGAAAGGAGAAAACTTCATTGGGGTCACTTTATCCTTCAACAGAATGCTTATTTTTCTTGATCAAATGTTCCTTCCTCACATGAAGGATTTTAACATTGGCCAATCAACATCTGAGAAAAAATGTAAAGGTCTCTCTATGGAAACGCATTTGAAAATTTCTCTCTGCTGTGCCATCAAAAAACACAGTTTTCATGTTATATATGCTGAGGACATTGTATTAAATTCATAGAAATTTAGAATTGCTATATGTTCCTTGAGAAATGAATATTTTAAAGCAAGGGATGCTTATCTCATAATATTGGGTGTGTTTGTGTGTGTGTGTGCATGTTTGTGTACCAAATGCTCTCTTTTTCCTGCTATTATCATAGAGCCTCATGCTTTCTTTTGGAAGCATTTTCCCAGTGTACATTATACTCTCTTGAACATTTCAGTGTCTCCTGATAATCATTTTGGGGGATGTAATAGCTTTTTATAAATACTTAATCTCTGGTGTTTCTTGGTGTCACAAAGGGAGCCAGTCAGAAGTAAACCACTCAGTCTATAAAACCTGCCCCAGTGTCTAACACAGTTTTTCATTTAACAAAATTTTGAGTTCATTCCTCTCAGATCATGCTGCTGGGATTGTACTCAGATTCCTATCCCATCCCTGTGTCTTTACATCAACACTTTTGCCTTCTGGAAAACAAAGTGTCCTATCCAAAGCTGTTAACTCTTATTAAAAGTGGTCAAAACCAGAAAGAGACTGACAACTAACCAAAATGATTCAATAGTTGATACACAGATGTGCAATCTCTTGTTAAGGCTTAACTGAAAAATAGCTGTTAGACATGAAGCATTCATTTAGGATGCTCACTAGAGCAAAGATAAGAATACTGAAGAGGAGACCCAGAGAGGCCTCAAATCCATAGGCATCATTATTTTTGTGAACAAGAGTCAAATATAATGCAACTATTCTGGTAGACATTTTTCATTATTTATCAATAATTTTTTTTACTGTGGCTTGCCTCTTGATTCTATTGAAATGACTATTCAGGAAGGTTTATGAAACTATTTTCAGCTCAGTCACTCAGTCGTGTCCAACTCTTTGCAACCCCATGAACCGTATGCCAGGCCTCCCTGTCCGTCACCAACTCCAAATCTATGTCCATTGAGTCAGTGATGCCATCCAATCATCTCATCCTTTGTCGTCCCCTTCTCCTCCTGCCCTCAATCTGTCCCAGCATCAGGGTCTTTTCAAATGAGTCAGCTCTTTGCATCAGGTGGCCAAAGTATTAGAGTTTCAGCTTCAACATCAGTCTTTCCAATGAACACCCAGGAATGATCTCCCTTAGGATGGACTGGTTCGATCTCCTTGCAGTCCAAGGAACTCTCAAGAGTCTTCTCCAACACCACAGTTCAAAAGTGTCTATTCTTCAGCACACAGCTTTCTTTATAGTCCAAATCTCATATCCATACATGATCAATGGAAAAACAATAGCCTTGCCTAGATGGACCTTTGTTGACAAAGTAATGTCTCTGCTTTTCAATATGCTATCCAGGTTGGCCATAACTTTCCTTTCAAGGAGTAAGCGTCTTTTAATTTCATGGTTGCAATCACCATCTGCAGTGATTTTGGAGCCCCCCAAAAATTAAGTCAGCCACTGTTTCTACTGATTCCCCATCTGTTTGCCATGAAGTGATGGGACCGGATGCCACAATCTTAGTTTTCTGAATGCTGATCTTTAAGCCAACTTTTTCACTCTCCTCTTTCACTTTCATCAAGAGGCTCTTTAGTTCTTCTTCACTTTCTGCCATAAGAGTGGTGTCATCTGCATATCTGAGGTTATTGATATTTCTCCCAGCAGCCTTGATTTTTGCTTGTGCTTCCTCTAGCCCAGCGTTTCTCATGATGTAGTCTGCATATAAGTTAAATAAGCAGGGTGACCATACGCAGCTTTGACGTACTCCTTTTCCTATTTGGAACCAGTCTGTTGTACCATGTCCAGTTCTAACTATTGTTTCCTGACCTGCATACAGGTTTCTCAAGAGGCAGGTCAGGTGGTCTGGTATTCCCATCTCTTTCAAAATTTTCCACAGTTTATTGTGATCCACACAGTCAAAGGCTTTTGCATAGGCAATAAAGCAGAAATAAGATACTTTTCTGGAACTTTCTTGTTTTTTCGATGATCCACTAGATGTTGCCAATTTGATCTTTGGTTCCTATGCCTTTTCTAAAACCAGCTTGAACATCTGGAAGTTACCGGTTCACGTATTATTGAAGTCTGGCTTCAAGAATTTTGAGCATTACTCTACTATCGTGTGAGATGAGTGCAACTGTGTGGTAGTTTGAGCATTCTTTGGCATTGCCTTTCTTTGGAATTGGAATGAAAACTGACCTTTTCCAGTCCTGTGGCCACTGCTGAGTTTTCCAAATTTGCTGTCATATTGAGTGCAGCACTTTTACAGCATTATCATTTAGGATTTGAAATGGCTCAACTGGAATTCCATCACCTCCACTAGCTTTGTTTGTAGTGATGCTTCCTAATGCCCACTTGACTTCACATTACAGGATGTCTGGCTCTAGGTGAGTCATCACACCAACGTGATTATCTGGGTTGTGAAGATATTTTTTGTATGATTCTTCTGTGTATTCTTGCCACCTCTTCTTAATATCTTCTGCTTCTGTTAAGTCCATATAATTTCTGTCCTTTATTGAGCCCATCTTTGCATGAAATGTTCCCTTGGCATCTCTAATTTTCTTGAAGAGATCTCTAGTCTTTCCCATTCTATTGTTTTCCTCTATTTCTTTGCATTGATCACTGAGGAAAAGTTTCTTATCTCTCCTTGCTATTCTTTGGAACTGTATATTCAGGTGCTTATATCTTTTTTTTCTCCTTTGCTTTTCACTTCTCTTCTTTTCACAGCTATTTGTAAGGCCTCCTCGGACAGTCATTTTGCCTTTATGCATTTCTTTTTCAGAAAGAATGAAGGGATGGAGCCAAAGCAAAAACATCACCCACTTGTGGGTGTCACTCGTGATGGTAGCAAGGTCCGATGCTGTAAAGAGCAGTATTGCACAGGAACCTGGAATGTTAGGTCCATGAATCAAGGCAAATTGGAAGTGGTCAAACAGGAGATTGTAAGAGTGAAAGATGACACTCTAGGAATTAGTGAACTAAAATGGACTGGAATGGGTGAATTTAACTCATATCACCATTGTATCTACTACTGTGAGCAGGAATCCTTTAGAAGAAATGGAGTAGCTGTCATAGTCAACAAAAGATTCCAAAATGCAGTACTTGGATGCACTCTCAAACAGAATGATCTCTGTTTGTTTCCAAGGCAAACCATTCAATATCATAGTAATCGAAGTCTATGCCCCAACCAGTAATGCTGAAAAAGCTGAAGTTGAATGGTTCTGTGAAGACCTACAAGGCCTTTTAGAACTAACACCCAAAAAAGATGTCTTTTTCATTGTAGGGGACTGGAATGCAAAAGTAGGAAGTCAAGAAACACCTGGAGTAACAGGCAAATTTGGCCTTGGAGTACAGAATGAAGCAGGGCAAAGGCTAATAGAATTTTGCCAAGAGAACACACTGATCATAGCAAACACCCTCTTCCAACAACACAAGAGAAGACTCTATACATGACATCATCAGATGGTCAACACCGAAATCAGATTGATTATATTCTTTGCAGCCAAAGATGGAGAAGCTCTATACAGTCAGCAAAAACAAGACCAGGAGCTGATTGGTGGCTCATACTCCTTATTGCCAAATTCAGACTTAAATTGAAGAAAGCGGGTAAAACCACTAGACCATTCAGGTATTACCTAAACCAAATCCCTTATGATTATACAGTGGAAGTGAGAAATAGATTTAAGGGACTAGATTTGATAGAGTATGGACAGAGGTTTGTGACATTGTACAGGAGATAGGGATTAAGATCGCCCTCAAGGAAAAAAAGAAATGAAACTGTTAAGCTGCCTAAAATTTGAAACATTTTATGATGTTACATATAAGATACCCTACAGTTAAGAAAAATAATGACAGGGCTGTTAGTAATTATCATAAAATTAACTCCTAACTCTACCCATAAAAGAAAAATCCAACTACAACTCTCATACACGCTCATTAAAAATTTATGTGTGTGTGTGTATGCATGTCTCTAAAACTTCCTTCAATTTTACTTCAAATTTACTGCCTTTAGAAAGTGAAATAGCCATTGACTTTCTTAATAAGTCTCTGCACTGCCTGGATTTCATTTTACAACATACATAAGGGACACAGTTTATCATGCCAGTCAGATCAAAAATAACATTACTTTCATTTTTGCAAAGATATACATATGCATATATATGTTAAATACAGGCATGAAGATATTCTTTATATACTGTTATCTTAAAATCACACTACAAGTTAAATATTTGTATGGCCTCATTTACATACAAGATATATTTAAACAGAAAATTTAGTAGACCATAGACTTCTTTTTCTGTGATATGAATTCAAGGCACCTCTGTTCTTTGAATCTGTATTTTAAAATTGTTTCATAAGGTTTATATTTACTTGAGAAATAAAACAAAGCACTTGCTCTCCTCAGACAAAACGTCTCTCTCTCTTTTTTTTTTTCATATTTGAGGGCCTTTACTTAGGACACTAACGCCAATCATAAAAGCAAGTTATCATTACCAAGTCCAAGCTCATACTGCTTCCTGCACAACAGACCAATAACCAAGAGATGAGATACTAGGGCAAGAAAGAGTGATTTTGTTTGGGAAGCCAGCATATCAAGGAGATGGTGGACTAGAATCCCAAAGATCCAACTAAAACGTCTCTTGAACACAATCTTTACAACCCAAAATTTCATGAAGGCATGCATTGATTTGGGTCTTGCACTCCTTAAAAATCAAACTCTTTTAATTTAAAGAGATTTCTTAATTACATGCGTTTCTGAAACACTGCCATCTTTGGTGTTTGTCTCAATCTTCCGTGGCACCGTAATTTGTAGACGTGCTGTTTCAGAGTCTGCAGTAAA